>JANAVB010037419.1:6166973-6266973 GCA_029216955.1 Iris pallida | reverse complement strand
TCAAAATTTACCGTATCAGTCCCTTTGCAAATTTCCTAATTACTTTGTGATCGTTCGTCGAATCGAGGCAAAACTTGTGCCAGCAGGACCGAATCGAAATTCTGGTCCTGTATGCCAAGTTTGATCCGATTCTGAGAAGGTTGATCGGAACGCCAAAATTAGCGGGCCTGTAACCCAATCCAACGGGCAATTTTGTACACAATCCAAAATTGGACATACCGTTGGGTTCGTCTTCTCAAATCGGATCCGTAGACATATCGTTTGACGACTTTAGAGACCGTAGTTTGTAGCGCACATTTCAGTGCAAAAGGGGTCCAACGACGGACATTATTTTGACTCAAAATTATGATTTGCCCCTGTTCCAAAATTGGACTTTCAGACAGGCACTTCCTAGATATATCTTTTACACCAAGAACATTTTTATGTTTATTTTAGCATCCGGAGCTGTTTGTGGTTTGTGAGTTTTTGTGCTGACACTTGTGATTGTTGGATTGCCCTCATCGCAAGGCTGGCAAATATACCTTGCTATGATTTCTGATTATGCATATTTATTTCAGTATGTTTATTTATTTATTTTCTATTCATTTGTTTAAACTGCTCGTCTAAGTCACACTTGGGTGTAAGCGACTATATTAGTCGTTCTTTCCGTTTTTTTCTTTATTTCATGCGTATCGACTTAGAGTTAAGAGACGACCTCATGAGTATGAAGCATCTCTATGCTTCATTAGCCCTGACACTTGTGTATCACGAGTCATGAGTCTCATATAGATCTCAAACGTATGTATCGACTGGCCATCGATACGCACATGCCATGCGATATACAATAACTGCTAATAGTTATGGATGTCTAGAAGACTTAGCAGTTATTAGGAATGTCGTGATGTGGATACAGCATGTATAGTGCAATGGATAGGAGGAGACAGCTATTAGGCATAGGGACTTTCACTCGTTTACTTTCCTCTAGATGCCATTAGTGACTCAGTCGAGTGCTAATGGGCCGTGCATTTATTTTTCTCTATCTGCTGTTAGTGACTCACCCGAGAGCTAGTGTATCGTGCACTTATTTACTTTTCTCTAGATGCCACTAGTGTCTCGGTTGAAACGCTAACGTGCCGTGCCACTATCTTCGGAAGGCCCCCATGTGGAATATTGTCTTCAAAGTGCATTTTCACGTAGATGGTTAGGTAGTCCAGCTGTTGTTTATATTTCAGTTATTGTAGCATATTTTTCTGTATCTTGTTACGTCCCTCTGAGGACCTGGTGATCTCTCTAGGTATGGACGACGAGCAGTATCCTGAGAAGTACGGTTCTGGACTTGACTCTTCTTTCACAGCCGAGTAGGGCTCACCCGCGGAGTTTATTTGATTTTCTTTCTAGTTGATGGACTATGTAGTTGCTACTCTTTATTCTGTTTATTTTAATTTATTTCTTCATTAGATCGGTAGTGGATTTTGTCTCCATCCGATGGATATTCCGTTTTACATTATATTCAGTTGAGACATTTGATTAGTCATTCCTTTTATTTGTCATTGTGGATGAGATATAGATATTGCCTGTGACCATGTTATACTGTTATGAGCTGGAGCTCCTTATTACAGCTTATGTGTGTATGCATAGATTTCATATATTGGAGTAGTTTGTGTATACATACAGCTGGCATGTACGTATTCCTAGTCCTACGTATATTGGGACTGGGGCGTTACAAAACATCCAAAGAAAACTCTTAGACGCATTTCAAGAGAAACCAATCCATCAGTTGGAAAGGTTCTTATGCATTTGTCTGTGATCGATTCGATGTCGACGGTAAGTTTCCCCAATACTCGGTTCCGACCGAGTTGATCAAGCCACAAGCCTTACATTGTGAACCGCTAGGAGCGGGGCACTACATAATATACCTCTAAGAAAAAGTTTCATCCTTGAAACTTAAAACAAAAGTTCTACCTCAAAATTATCAAACATCGAGGGGTATTTCACCCTCATCTCCTCTTCCAATTCCCACGTGGACTCTTCAATAGCATGGTTCCGCCATATCATGTTGACTAAAGACACTGTCTAATTCCGTAGAACTTTCTCCTTTATGTCCAAAATCTGGACAGGCTCTTCAGTGTAGGATAGGTCACCGCTCGTCTACAACTGATCAAAGTTCACTACGTGACTTGGATCATGCACGTACTTTCATAGTTGGGACACATGGAAGACATCGTGCATATCAGCCAGAGCCAGAGGTAGTGTAATTCGATAAGCCACAGAGGCCACCTTCTCTAAAATCTCGAAAGGTCCAACGAATCTCGGGCTTAACTTTCCCTTCATCCCAAACCGCGTCACACCTCGCATGGGTATGACCTTCAAGAAGACATGGTCGCCTATAGTAAATTCCAAGGGTCGCCGATGTACATCCTCATAACTTTTCTGTCGACTTTGAGCAACTTTGAGCCTTTCCCGAATCAAACGAACCTTTTCGACGGCCTGTTCCACAAGTTCTGGTCCGAGCACTTGTCGTTCACCGACTTTGTTCCAGCATATCGATGACCGACATTTTCGTCCATACAACGCCTCATATGGGGCCATATGAATGATTGCCTGATAACTGTCGTTATAGGCAAATTCTGCCAATACGAGATGTGTGTCCAAGTTTGTCTTCGAATCGAGCATGCACAATCTCAACATGTCTTCAAGGATCTGATTCACTCTTTATGTCTGTCTATCGGTCTGCGGATAGTATGCCGAATCGAAATTCAACTTTGTGCCTAATGCTAAGTGCAGACTTATCCAAAATCGTGACAAGAACCGTCTGTCTCTATCTGACACTATAGAAGCTAGCACGTCGTGTAATCAGACAATTTCATTCATGTAGATCTGTGCTAACCATTCAACGCTCTATGTCACTTTTATTGCAATAAAATGAGCCGACTTGGTCAATCTATCCACGATCATCTAAATCGCACCATTTTTTTTCTGCGTTTACGGTAAGCCCACTATGAAATCCATGCTGATATTATCCCACTTCCATTGCGGAATAGCCGAATTTTGTAGTTCTCCGCCTGGACGTTGGTGTTTGGCCTTCATATGCTGACAAGCTAAGCATTGTGATACAATTTGAGCCACATCCATCTTCATACCATGCCACCAAAATGTTGTGCACAGATCCTTGTACATTTTAGTGCTTCCCGGATGCAAGAAATAATTCGCAAAATGAGCTTCGGTCGGTATTTCCTTCCTGAGTTTCTCTTCTTTAGAAACGCACAATCTTCCTTTGACACAAATAGTGTCATCTTCTACTGCATGGTCGGTCGCCTTTCCTGCTAGAATCAACTCGCGTATCTTCTGCAGAAACGGAACGTCCCTTTGAGCAGTCTTAATCCTTTCCTGCAGGCTCAGCTCAAGCTGCAACTGAGCCAACTATATATTCTGTGTACGGATTCTGAATTCGATGCCCATCTCTTCAAGATCTCGTAGTAATTTCTTTGCTACTACTAGTGTCCCAATAAATTGTCGATCAAGGCGTCAGCTACTACGTTCCCTTTACCAGGCATATAAGAAATCGTCAAGTCATAATCCTTGATTAATTCCAACCAACACCGTTGCCTCAAATTAAATTCTTTTTGTGTGAATATATACTTCAGGCTTTTGTGGTCCGTGAAGATCTTGCAGGACACACCATAGAGATAGTGTCACCACAATTTTAACGTGAATATAATTGTCGCCTGTTCTAAGTCATGAGTTGGGTAATTCTTCTCATGCTGCTTGAGATGTCTTAACGCATACGATATTATCTTCCCACGTTGCATAAGAACACATCCTAAACCCAGTCCTGATGCATCACCGTAAATCTGAAATCCTTCTGAGCCTTTTGGAAGTGCTAAAATTGGAGCCGTGACGAGCCGCTACTTTAGTTCCTAAAAACTACTCTCACAGTCATCGGTCCACTTAAATACGACTCCCTTCTGAGTGAGGTGAGTCAAAGGCGAAGCGATTCTTGAATAATCTTTCACAAACCTACGTTAGTACCCGGCTAAATCAAGGAAACTCCGTATCGATCTCACTAGCTGATGCAGGCTATTTCCAGACTACAACTGACTCAATCTTCTTTGGGTCAACGGCAACACCTGCTGCCGAGATAATGTGCCCTAGGAACGACACGCTGTTTATCCAAAATTCGTATTTGCTCAGCTTTGCATACAGTTGATTTTCTCGAAGCGTCTAAAGCACCGTTCTCAAATGCTTAACATGCATCTCCTTGTCTTTCGAGTAGATCAAGATGTCGTCAATGAATACGACGAAAAACTTGCCTAAGAACGGTCGAAATACTCTGTTCATTAGATCCATAAAGGCTATTAGAGCATTAGTCAAACCGAATGGCATGACCAAAAACTCATAGTGTCCGTATCTTGTACGAAATGCTGACTTAGGGACGTCTTCGGGTCTGATCTTTAATTGGTGGTATCCTGAATGAAGATCGATTTTAGAAAACATGATCGTGCCCTACAACTGATCAAATAGATCATTTATCCTTGGCAAGGGGTACTTATTCCTGACAGTTGCCTTATTGAGCTCTCGGTAGTCGATGCACAGCCGCATTGTCCTGTCTTTCTTTTTTACAAATAGCACCGGAGCTCCCCATGGCGATACACTTGGGTGAATGTATCCACGGTCCAGTAACTCTTGTAATTGCACCTTTAGTTCCTTTAATTCTGCCGAAGCCATCATGTTTGGCGCCTTCGATATCGGGCGAGTATCCAAAAATATATCAATTATGAATTCAATTTCTCTGTCTGGCGGCATTCCAGGTATCTCGTCTGAAAACACATTTGGGAATTCTGCTACGACTTCGGCTTCATCCGAGTCTGCGCCCTTCATCCGGGTGTCCCGAACAGAAGCGAGGTACCTTTTACACCCCGAGTATAACATGTGTCTAGCTGTGACTGTAAAACCCCTAAATTTCTACTACAATTTTTTAATAAATATGGTATTGATTTTTGTACTTTGTATTTGTACGTCGCGTACGAGTTTGTGTTTCGTAAATTTCTCGTTAAGTGCGAATAAGTGCGAAGTACATATTTTTATAAAATATTTTAATTATATAGATGTAGAAAAAATAATAGAAGATAAATATTTTATATTACTTGAGGTTGTAAATACGTCGCACCGAGGATTGCCAAACTTTTTTATTTTAAAAAAGGCCATTTTATTTTATGGTACAAGTATAACTAGTAATTTAGAAAAATTATGTTTTATGTAAGTATTATTTTTGCATACGAGTGTATATATATTTATATTTTCGAAATTAAGTACTATCATTAATATATTATTTCGAAAAAAGTATATTAAATATGGGTTGATTTAATATGTAATTAATTATGGTGATTTAAGTTGGAAAAAATATTAAGTTATTTAAATACAGTTTAAATTAGAGGTAGAATCTATCTACATTGGATTATATTTGATTGAGTTACTTTTAGATCAATTTGAATTAAATAGTTGAAAATTCAAGGGGAATTAAAACTCTTCTTAGTCCTTATCTAGATAAGACTTTTGTAAACCCCCTGATTATTCAAAATAAATATTTATGAAAATTTTGGATTTTTAAATAACTATTTATTGACTTATTATATAATTTGTATTATTTTACATATATTTAGTATAGTGCTCATTAGTGAATTTAGTATAACAATATATAAAGCTATTTTTCTAGTACATTAAGGATCTAAACTATATTATACAATTTTTCTCAAAATTTTATGATTTATTTCATAACTTTTATTACTTTTTACATGTTACTTATATTGTACACTATTTACATAATATAGAATAAATGTCAAATTAGTATTAAATATTTCAGCTTGTGTAAATGAGATTAGATGAAGGCTGTTTAAATAAATATTAACTATATTTATTATCTATAGTAATTTTAAATAATGTTATAGATAATTTAGATAAATATGAACTATATTTTAATTTAATCATAATTCTAAGTCTAATAGGAAAGCATCCCAATCTATATTATATCATAACAAAGTAACTCCTATCAATTTAAATCAAATACTATCTAATTTAGGAGGTAAATCTAAAATAAGTACCTATATATACCCAATACATTCCCTTCCTATCAACCATAATTTGAAATTATTTTAGTCCAATAGGAACTCAAAAATTCGTTATCAGAATTCAGTCCCGCTTTTTAGCAGCAAGAGGAACTTGGAACGACGATATCTCCTACCTCTGAACTTCGTTTTGCCTCCAGTTTTTTTAAAAGAAGCGTATCGAGATAAAATTTCCAAAAACATATTTTAATAGAAAAAATTTGTTCTGTAAATTTCTGCAAAACTGTTTGAGTATCTAGTGTCCAAAAAATAAACGTGTTTCGGTATTTTTTCGATTTCAGGAGATTCCGGAAGCGAAAATGCGATCCGTTTAATTTTTTAGAAAGATGATACGAAAACCTATAAATATCCTAACTTCAGAATTTATTAAATAATTGTAATAGGTGCAGAATTAATTATAATTAGATAATAGACTATTTTCAGCATCAAAAGTTGTTCCTACACCTTTCTCTTTGTGCCATGTTGTTGATTCGTCGCCAGGACATCATCTTACCTCACTCGAACATCAGGCAAGATATCTTGACATATTTACTGCTTATATTTAGTTGCATCTTATTATTCTGTTATTGTATATTTTTTGTACTTTTATTTTTAGTTATTTATTTTCCTTCTTGCATGTGGACCTAGAGTTAATAGACTAACGTCAATGTAATGCATCTCATTAACTTGTCACGATTATATCACGAGATGTGTGTGAGTTGAGGGTACATATAGAGGTCACTTGCGTGTTGGCTGATCCCCGTACGTATGCGTAGGAATAACTGTCAATAGTTGCATGTTAGAAGACTTGACAATTATTAGGTATAAAATAGTATTATGGAAGTGACACGTGTTGGTGTGTCGTGGTTACGATACATATATAGTATCATTGGGGGGAGAGGACAGCTATTAGAGTAGGGGCTACATTTACTTTTAAACACATTTTGGACCGATAGCGACTCGGATGAGCGCTACTTACTGCCCCGGAGCCGATAGCAACTCAGATGAGCGCTACCTACTGCTCATGGCCGATAGTGACTCGAATGAGCGCTTCTTACTGCCACTCTTTATTTACTCTGCTGATCCTACAACCCCTGTGTAGAACGTTGTCCTCAAAGTGCATATCACTTAGACGGTTAGGGATCCAGTTGTGTTGTAGTTTATAGTGTTTACATTTGCAGTTATAAATGGCATGTTCTTCATGTATCTTGTTACATCCCTCTGAGGACCTGGTAAATTCTCCAGGTGTGCGTTTGTAGTTTTTTGCAGGTGCTCTAGCCAAGGCCATGTTTCTTTTGTTCTTTCGAGAATGATTACACTTGGATCGTCTTCGCATCGCTCGACAAAATTCCTTTATCGTGTATTTCTCTCTTTCTAGTTGGTAGTAGATTTGTCTCCACCCAACGGCTTGTGTCAATAACAATTCATAAGCTATTATAAATTATTTATTCTTCATTTGTGGATGAGATTAGTGTGATCATAGTTACTGTATTTTGCAGCTTATGTATACATACAATGGTTCCATATGTTGGAGTATCCTTCGTGTGTATGCAGCTGGAATGTCGACGTACTTAGTCTTAAGTATTTTGGGACTAGGGCGTTACATGTTTTGTGGTGGCCCATGCAGGTCAAGTTTATCATTTCGGTTATGTTATTGTACCAATGTGAGCCTGTAGATAGGATTAGAGTCTAGGATCTCATCCATATACTTGATATTCTTTCTTGACTCTAAACTTCGAACTCTCTTTTTCCTCCCTGGATTGCATCTTGTTTGACCCCTTTCTACCGTGAATCCTTACTTTCTCGTGCTTAATGTCGGTTAGAAAGATGACTACACTAGTATATGCTCATAGGTCAAACATGTGACTAGAAGGATTACATTCATAATTAGTATACATTGAGGTCTTACTTAAGATATAGAGGCATTTATTTTTCTAAAAGTATGATCTTAAGGATTAGTTAATTCTAAGTTGGGTAGTAGCAATATTACTAACTTTGAGGACAGAGAGAATTTTATCTTAAGACTACTAGGAGTATTCACCAAAGGATTGATAGAAGATTGAGTAAAATCTTTGATTTAGAAGATTTAGAAAATATTTATGATTTTTGGGTTATAGCTATTCATATCTTTTGGGGATATAAATTGATTTGAGGAAATTTTAAATTTTGAACTGTGTCATACGATCTATGATTGATAAATTTATTTAGATTTTGAGTTTAATATTTCAATTGAAAAAAATCATCAAATTTTGTCGCATAATTCACGATTGATAAGATTATCTAAATCTTGAGTTTAAAGTTTGGATTTATAATATTGTGATTTTGTGGAAAATTTATTAAGAGATATGATAAAGCTTATTTTGAGATTGATTAGAGGAATCTAAATTTTTTTAAGTTATGATGGATGACCTCAACCGACTAGAGAATAAGAAAGTTTAGTTTGTGCATATTGGAGAAAAAATATATTTTTTTTTGTCATACTAAGGGTTATCTTCGGATTATTAAAGACTTGAATTATTTTTATGATTATGCTTGAATATCGTAGTTTATGTCAATCTCAGAAATACATATTGGGAACTCAAATTTTGGGATTAAATCTTATCTTGATAGAGAACCAAAAAGCAGGCAAGGTCGCCTAATGAGATAGAGGTACTCTACATTCCATCCATGACCAAGATAGTTGTATATACACAAGTATAGTTAGTCTTCGACCAAACGATGTGACTATATTTCAATTTTGACTTACTCGACCTTTCCCCAAATCCAGATCTTTTATTGTGACCTTCTAACTGTTTGAAATTTGAGAAATGATTTAATCGTTCCATGACTGTATCCACCTAGGAGACTATCTTCTCTCCAAAAACTGTGTCCCTAAATTATTTTACTAGATTCCTTAATTAATTTTATTTCATGCTTCAACTTGATCTTCTTTAATGTTTGTGCATTAATTGTCACTTCATGAACTCCCACTTTCTATTTTAGATCTTTTTTTGTCCTTTAACATGACTTTGATATTTTGAGTGTAATACTAGCTGTTACCTTCCAACAAATTTCATATGTAAGACCTAGACGAGCTCACCTTCATGTAGGTATATCATGTCCCACACAAACACGTCCCTTGGTACTCTATTTTTATGATATGACTTTTGGGTCATAAAGACTAGACTATAACCCTTACCATGATACCGATATATTTTTCGACCAAGGATAGGGACTCAACCTCGACTCAATTCTTTCGATCCAATATGTGATTTTGTTCTACTTAATTCCTTAAATGCTTAACTTTGTGCTTTATCTTGATTGCTTGACCCATTGTCCCATCATACTACTAATTTAACTCTTGTAAGTTGGGTATAATACCTCATTCACACTACTAGTTTAACTCTTGTAAGTTGGGTAGAATACCTCATGAGCTAACAAACCTTTGTCCTTGTGACCCATATTGATAAGTTTACTTAGATTATAGAATTTAGAGGACCCTAACTATCTAGTCAGCCAAGCCATAAATAAGAAAATACTAGGACGACTGCATAAGCCCAAACTTCGGGCAAGACTTAGATTTTAATGGATCTTCGACTATTTAATTTCCTTCATTAGTATTCCTTATTTATATTTTGATTATCTTATTATGCTAATTTAGCCTTAGTTTTGCAAGCTTATTCTTTTATCGAGCTTGTTCATAACATATGTGTTATTGGGGACGCCCACTAATACATTGTCCAATCAGAACCGGTGTATGATGGTCTGATCAACCTAGTGCACTTTGATTCGCTTTTCATATATTGTTCGACGTGGATAGAGACATAGTTAAACTTGGCCTCTAGAATTCCATCCGTGACTGCCTTGGCAATTCTTTTTAAAAAAATTCAATCGTTTTTGAACCACTTATTCGTATTCGATAATATCTTCTTCGAACTCTTTATTATTTTCGTCTTTCGCCTATATTAGAAAGACAAACACTCATACTTGATATCCCCTTAGTTGTCCACCATCTATTGCCAAGATAGTTAACCACTGACCAACCAATGTGACTATATCCCCGTCTTGAGTTACCTTTTTCCTCTACCCTAGATTCATTATCGCAACCTTCAAATCGTTCTTGAAACTTGAAAATGATTCAAATTATTTCCTTAACCATACCTTAAACCTAGACGACTATATTCGCTCAAGCAACCATCTCTCCTAAATGTCTAAATTATTCTCTTTGACCTACACAATTCCTTTCTATTCTCTAATTCGTGTTATCATAATTTTATTACCATAACTAGCGACCCTTCTTCAATTCCATAACCATGATGTATTTTTGCAGATATCAAAATCACGATCTTCCAATGCATGTTTGTGTCGAACGTCGTTTCTTCGCCTCATCCAAAAATTTAATCGTATTTCGGTATTGATGAACTCTTTCTATCTTCCCTACCCTAGCTATTCCTAAATTTCGAGGACGAAATTCTTGTAAGTTGATGTAAAATCCCTAAATTTCTACTATAATTTTTTTAATAAATATGGTATTGATTTTTGTACTTCGTATTTGTACGTCGCGTACGAGTTTGCGTTTCATAAATTTCTCGTCAAGTGCGAATAAGTACGAAGTACATATTTTTATAAAACGTTTTAATTATATAGATGTAGAAAAAATTTCAAAATAATAGACGATAAATATTTTATATTGCTTGAGGTTGTAAATACGTCGCGCCGAGGATTGCCAAACTTTATTTTTATTTTTAAAAAGACCATTTTATTATATGGTACAAGTATAACTAGTAATTTAGAAAAATTATGTTTTATGTAAGTATTATTTTTGCATGCGAGTGTATATATATTTGTATTTTCAAAATTAATTACAATCATTAATATATTATTTCGAAAAAAGTATATTAAATATGGGTTAATTTAATATGTAATTAATTATGGTGATTTAAGTTGGAAAAAAATATTTTAAGTTATTTAAATATAGTTTAAATTAGAGATAGAATCTATCTACATTGGATTATATTTGATTGAGTAACTTGTAAATTAATTTGAATTAAATAGTGAAAAATCCAAGGGGAATAAAAACTCTTCTTAGTCCTTATCTAGATAAGACTTTTGTAAACCCCCTGATTATTCAAAATAAATATTTGTAGAATTTGTGGATTTTTAAATAACTATTTATTGACTTATTATATAATTTGTATTATTTTACATATATTTAGTATAGTGCTCATTAGTGAATTTAGTATAAAAATATATAAAGCTATTTTTCTAGTACATTAAGGATCTAAACTATATTATACAATTTTTCTCAAACTTTTAGGATTTATTTCATAACTTTTAGTACTTTTTATATGTTACTTATATTGTACACTATTTACATAATATAGAATAAATGTCAAATTAGTATTAGATATTTCAGCTTGTATAAATGAGATTAGATGAAGGTTGTTTAAATAAATATTAACTCTATTTATTATCTATAGTAATTTTAAATAATGTTATAGATAATTTAGATAAATATGAATTGTATTTTAAGTTAATCATAATCCTAAGTCTAATAGGAAAGCATCCCTATCTATATTATATCATAACAAAGTAACTCCTATCAATCTAAATCAAACCCTATCTAATTTAGGAGGTAAATCTGAAATAAGAACCTATATTACCCAATACATTCCCTTCCTATCAACCATAATTCGAAATTATTTTTAGTCCAATAGGAACTCAAAAATTTGTCATCAGAATTTAGCCCCGCTTTTTAGCAGCAAGAGCAACTTGGAACGACGATATCTCCTAGCTCCGAACTCCGTTTTGCCTCCAGTTTTTTTTAAAAGAAACGTATCGAGGTATGGTTTCCAAAAATATATTTTAATAGACAAAATTCATTCTGTAAATTTCTACAAAACTGTTTGAGTATCCAGTGTCCAAAAAATAAACGTGTTTCGGTATTTTTGCGATTTCGGAAGATTCCAAAAACGAAAATGCGATCCGTTTAGTTTTTTGGAAAGATGATACGAAAACCTATACCATATCCTAACTTCAAAATTTATTAAATAATTGTAATAGGTGCAGTATTAATTATAATTAGATAATAGACTATTTTCAGCATCCGAAGTTGTTCCTACACTTTCCTCTGTGTATTGTTGTTGATTCGTCGCCAGGACATCATCTTACCTCAATCGGACATCAGGCAAGATACCTTGTCATATTTACTGCTTACATTTAGTTGTATCTTATTATTCTGTTATTATATATTTTTTATACTTTTATTTTCAGTTATTTATTTTCCTTCTTGCATGTGGACCTAGTGTTAAGAGACTATCGTCAATGTAATGCATCTCATTAACTTGTCACGATTGTATCACGAGATGTGTGTGAGTTAAGAGTACATATAGAGGTCACTTGCGTGTTGGCTGATCCCCCGTGTGCATGCGTAGGAATAACTGTCAATAGATGCATGTTAGAAGACTTGACAATTATTAGGTATAAAACATTATTGTGGAAGTGACACATGTTGGTATGTCATGGTTATGATGCATGTATAGTATGATTGGGGGGAAGGACAGCTATTAGTGTAGGGGCTATATTTACTTTTACATATATTTTGGGTCGATAGCGACTCGGATGAGCGCTACTTACTGCCCCGGGGCCGATAGCAATTCAGATGAGCGCGACTTACTGCCCATAGCCGATAGTGACTCGGATGAGCGCTACTTACTGCCACTCTTTATTTACTCTACTGATCCTACATCCCCTGCGTATAACGTTGTCCTCAAAGTGCATATCACTTAGACGGTTAGGGACCCAGTTGTGTTGTAGTTTATAGTGTTTACATTTGCAGTTATAAATGACATGTTCTTCCTGTATCTTGTTACGTCCCTCTGAGGACCTGGTGAATTCTCCAGATGTGCGTTTGTGGTTTTCGCAGGTGCTCTAGCCAAGGCCATGTTTTTCTTTCTTCTTTCGAGAATGATTACACTTGGATCGTCTTCGCATCGCTCGACAAAATTCCTTTATCGTGTATTTCTCTCTTTCTAGTTGCTAGTGAATTTGTCTCCGCCCAACGACTTGTGTAAATAATAATTCATAAGTTGTTATAAATTCTTTATTCTTCATTTGTGGATGAGATTAGTGTCATAGTTACTGTATTTTATAGCTTATGTATACATACGATGGTTCCATATGTTGGAGTATCCTTCGTATGTATTCATTTGCATATCGACGTACTTAGTCTTAAGTATTTTGGGACAGGGGCGTTACTGTGACTACCGATATCAACATTGCACCCTTCGACGTTGAGTCGCACGAGTAAGAGAATTCCATTTTTCCGGGTAGGTGAAACACAACTCTCTTCTCTGCACAGTCGATTGTTGCATGACAGGCGCTGAGCTAGTCCATTCCCAAGATGATGTCGTACTCTTTGATGTCGAGTACAATAGCATCCAAGGATAAAGTTTTGCCTCTAATTTTGATATAGCCATCCCTGCAAATCAAAGTTGCAGGCATATCTACTCCCGAAGGTGTGCTAACACATAGAGCTGTCTTTAGTAGAGTCATACAAAATTTATTTTTTATTGCAAAATCAAACGATATAAAGCAATGAGTAGCACCAGAATCGAATAGAACCCGGGCAGGTATGCCTTTGTACAGCAACATACCTATTATTACATTCTCTGTGGCCTAGACCTCTGCCTGAGTCAAGGCATAAACTCTTTCTTGTATACCTTGTTGTTGATTCGGTGCATTCCCAGTTGGAGCTAGTAAGGTTAGTGGCGCTTTGCCATGAATCTGATTGTTATGTTGGCCCCGGTTCTGATTATTATACTGCCCATGATACTGATTATCATTCTATCTACAATGATTATAGTGCTGATCCCTTAGAGGATTTTGATTCCTTCCCTTTCTACATTCACATGCCATGTGGCCCATGCCGCCATAATTGAAGCATCCAGTTCGATATTTCGTTTGCCGATGTCCATACCGGTTGCACTTGAAGCAACGCGGTCCTTGATATTCACCCTTATTCTCACCAGTGTTATGACGCTTAGGAACGTCATTCCTCCCAGAAACTAAGGTTCGTTTATAGTTTCTACTCAACTTTAGCTGTATTGTCTACGGCTGACTAGCAGATGGAATCTCTCCATCTCGAGAGCTGTTTCGTATGTCTTCTTATACGACGTACACTTTCGACTTAGCACATCGTGTTGTAGGCCATTATTCAAGCCTTGCATGAATCTTTTCCGCTTCGCGTCATCCTTCGGAACCATGTACCCAGCCAATGCAACTCTCTTCAGAAATTCGGTTTCATAATCATCCACTAACATACTGCCATGTTGGAGTGCTACAAACTCTTTCTCTTTCTGCTGACGGACAGCTGGTGGAATGAATTGGGCAATGAAAGCCTATTTGAAGGTCTCCTAAGATATCTTCATATTCGGACTATTACCGCAAAGTGCCTGTCTCTGCGAAGTCTACCATTCCTAGGCCTTGAGACGAAGTTGTACAACGGTACACTCCACCCTCTTACTGCCATATATATCTAACATTCGAAAGTAGCCCTCAAGTGTGTTCAATAAGCCCATCACTTCATCTGGTTCTGCCCTTCCATTAAACTCAAGTGGGTCACAACTTTTGAAATCTGAGAACTTGAAGCTCGTTCTCTTTCGTGTCGGCATTTCAGGTTTCTCTGCCGGTACTTCTACGGTCTCGATTGATGCGGCCTTTGCAAAAACATTAGGATCGGCCGTCAGCTTGGTGATAATCTGAGACAGATTATCCACTTACTTTTGTTGAGCATCCAGCTGCTCTTGAAACTGATATTGAAGCTGCTCCTGAAGCGCGCGATGTTGAGCTTTGCTCTGCTTCCTCTGAGCTTCCATTAGCTTCATCAGTTTCTCCATTGGGTCAGACGATGAATTCGTCTTTGAGCTATCACCTTTGGTCATTCTACAACAACAAAAATAATTCTATTAGCACTCATAAAATATCTATGGGCTTATTATATGGAACATTATTTCATGCGAGTGCTATCGACACCATCAATCGAGAAAATTTGTATCAAGAGTTCCTTTTTGAAAATATTTTCAAAATTCGAGGAATTGAAACCATGCTTTGATACCAACTTGTCACGCCTCGATTCGGGCAATCGTTTACTTCGCTTGGATTCACGTCGAATTGTTCATCCTCGCTAAGGCATGATGCCGTACAAGTCTGGAGTTGCACTTGTACAAGGCAAGAACGTGCACTATTATGTCGTTGTGAAACATTCAAAACATAGGCACATTTACAGAAATATTGAGTACGCAGTATAGGAAGAAATAATACTTATTCTATTGATAATAGTGGTCAAAATACAATTTTTCTAGGTGCTCTTTGAATTGCCTTTCCAGCTACATTGATTCATGAAAAGAAATACAACTGATAGGCTGCCATAAAATAATTTCTCATTCCATACATCATGCCCTTTTAGTACTTTAAAATATAAACAACAATCTTTGAAAACTCCGCAATACTTTGTGTGTCTTTATTGAAAGTAATTTGAAAGAAAATAACAATAACTCAAAGCCTTAGTTCATACGTGCGTCTGAGCCTTCTCCAGTACCTGTGGAGGAGGGGTCAGCACATTATAACAATGTGCTGGTGAGTCCCGTTGGCCCACTCAGCTAAACCAACAATTTGAATTAATGACAAGCATTTTAAAGATCATAAGCTTATTAGGGGCAAATAATCTACAGTGATTCATAATTGAGGCAACGTGATATTATATAAAAGCAACTGTTTACTTTACCATCGGCCGACTCCAGCTTTCATGCATAAGATACAGGATAATAATAATAATACTTACTGGCCCTACATAAGACAATCATTAGCATGCATTCGGACTGGGTCGTTAGTGAAACTGCACCATAAATGACTTTCCAACGGGTATTGCAGTGCACCATTCCAGAGTAGATTGCAAGCTTAGTCGAATGTTCTGTAATACTTTGTGCCACCATAGCACGACCAAATGTTTCCCCTAGGTCGATCCGGTCCCCGGTGCCCCGAGTACCGTCTCGAGGAAACTACTCAAACCTTGTGCACAAAGACGTCCATGACCACGCGAATGCATAACCAACTCAAACACAATTTCATGGTATTAGTAAGCCAACATTCAGATACATAGCATTCTCATATTCAACATCTCAGGCATCAATTCATTTTATTTCGATGTTCATTTCATCTCAGCATTTCAATGTTCATAGGGACAACATCATTTCAATGTTCATGTGGCAATTCATTCATTAGCAAAGTGTTAGCAACAAATCGATTCATTCAATGTTCGTATCTCTAGCTTCTTAGTGGTATTAACTTGTGGAATTAGCATCAAGTTATCGATCAATGGATGTTGCAAGACAATTTATTTAATTGGCGTGAAGGAGTAGCGAGAGGGACAAAACCACAACAGAGTTCCACACTCACCAGTTAGAGAATTGTCGAGAGGGAGAGGGACACTTGTGCGTGTGGCTTCTCATCACGCGTCTGTCTGCAATAGCACCAAAAGTTTGGTTAATACTCCGTCTCGTTATGTTCCCTTCTCTCAGAATTCTCAAGAATAAATGCTATAAAAATCAATAAAAATGGGCAAGAATCAAATCATCAAAAACCATTCAAAAAAGCATCCATCAAAACCAAGCAACAAAACCAGCAACAAAACATCCAAAAAAATACTTTGACGTATTTCAAGAGAAACCAATCTATCAGTTGGAAAGGTTCTTATGCATTTGTCCGTGATCGATTCGATGCCGACGGTAAGTTTCCCCAATACTCAGTTCCGACCGAGTTGATCAAGCCACATGCCTTACATAGTGAATCGCTAGGAACGGGGCACTACACCTTAGTCCAGCAGGGGTTAGTTCCAACCGAAGAGGCATTAGTGGTAGCTCAGTTAGATTAGTTTGGTACTGGATTTTGTCTCCAGATTACACCTTGGCATGTTATTATATTAGAATTTGTATTTGAGATTGTTGACTCTGAGACTCTGGACTTGTATTATTTCTGTGTCGGATTTCTGGATGATATTTTAACATATTGTTATCTTTATCTTTCAGTATCATTTATCCTTCTTAGAATATTATGATTGATTATATTATATTGTCATTGCTTGTCCTCGATATGGAGTTGACCATCTCGATAGGTTTTGATATTATAATTGTTGTTAAATAGTAGACCTAGACAGCATTCTACGTCGATTCTGTAGCGTAGACTAGGACGTTGTCACGTACTTGTGCCCTTACTCTAGGTGCGGGTCGTGACAACAGGACTATCCGAAGAGAAAGACAAGACCATTACCCAATTAAAGGAAGACCTACTCAAAGAGAAGAAGAGTCTTCAGCAAGCACTTATCAGGAATGATACACTTACTGCTGATTATACTGCATTGTATGACACTTCCAAAAAGTTGGAAAGTAGGTTAGGAAAACAGCCTGAAGTTGCTGCTTCCTGCACTAACACGTGTCACTTACCAAAACATCGGAACACTGTCAAACCCAACATTGTCAGACCAAACCAAACCGAACCATTGCCCCAAGAAGACCAATAGGCATGCATTCTTTTATACTAGAAAACCGAGACCTACCAATCATGCACAGCACACTGCTTCTAACACTCAACATGTTAAATATTATTATTGTGGCCTCATTGGTCATATCTCTCATGCATGTAGTGTAAGGAAGCTTGTTGATTTAAAGATATATGCATGGATACCGAAAACTAACATTCCAGGACCCTACAACAAATAGGTACCAAAGTTTTCATCTGTAAATTCTTTTATAGGTGGAACACCCTTCACATGCTAGAAGCAAATGGATCCTTGAAAGCGGTTGCTCACGGCACATGACCGGTGATGCTTCATTATTCGCAACACTGTCGAAGAAAAAAGAAGGATACATTTCCTTCGGTAATAATCTTAAAGGGAACATAATTGGTATCGGCAATATTAGTAAGGCCCCCTATCCTATGATTAAAGATGTCTGTCTAGTTACCGAACTAAAACATAACCGACTCAGCATAAGCCATTTAGCTGACCATGGTTATGGTATTAACTTCGTCAAAGACAAATGTATTATAGTTGATAGCTCAACTGGTAGTACTATCTTTGAAGGTATACGAGAAGACAATATATATATTTTCCATTTGTTAGAAGATGCTAACAAAGCAGGTAGATGCTTAATGGCTAAAAGTGATAAGAGTCAACTATGGCATATGAGACTCGGTCATGCAAATATGGACATAATCTCAAGATTATCCACAAAGAAGCTAGTACGAAGCTTACTGGACATTACTTTCAAGAAGGGTACGGTATGTAGTGAATGTGAAAAGAACAAAGCTATCTGATCCGCATTTAAGTCAAAGAACGTTGTAAGTACCACTAGACCTCTTCAATTACTGCATATGGATTTATTTGGACCTAGTAGAATTGCTAGCCTATGTGGTAAGTTATATGCTTTTGTAATAGTATATGATTTTTTTAGATACATGTGGGTATATTTTCTTGCATGCAAGAACGATGCATTATTTGCAAGAAAGTTCAAAATGAGAAAGGTTTCATGATCACTCGTATTCGAAGCGATCATGGCAACAAATTTGAGAATGCAGAGTTCAAGCAATTTTGTGACACACACGGTTATCTCCATGAGTTCTCTTGCCCTAGGACTCCAGAACAAAAATAGAGTTGTGGAACGTAAGAACAGGACTCTATCCGAAATAGCTAGAGTAATGTTAAACCAGTTTAGTCTACCGAAATACTTTTGGGTTGAAGCTGTCAATACAGCTTGCTATGTTCTCAATAGGGTTCTAATTCGATCTATATCGAAGAAGACTCCCTATGAGCTATGGTTTGATAGAACACCCATTGTTTCATATTTCAAAATATTTGGTTATAAATGCTTTATTCTTAATACTAAAGACAATCTAGAAAAGTTTGACGAAAAGGCCGATGAAGGTATCTTTTTAGGTTATGCGACGAAGAGAAAAGGGTACCGAGTCTTCAACAAGAGAACCATGATCATCGAAGAATCGATAAATGTTACATTTGACGAACTAAATCAACATTCAGTCGATGATGATGATGATGAAGACATCAGTATAACAAATACAGCACCTGCAGAACCTACAAGCACAACACCACCTGATTCTCCAGGCAGATCACGTACAGAACCAGAAGCCGGGCCCAACTACCTTGAGAATTTGCCAAAAAGAATGAAGTTTTTGACAGACCATTCCAAGGACTTGGTAATAGGTGAGATTACCAGGGATGTAAGTACTCGTTCCTCCAATAAAGATATAGTTTCCTGTGTTGCATTTATTTTACAGCTTGAACCCAAAACTATTGAAGAAGTATATAGCGATACTTTTTGGTTAGATGCTATGTAAGAGGAATTGAACCAATTTGAACGGAATCAAGTTTGGGAACTTGTTTCCAAGCCCATTGATCATCCGGTCATTGGCACCCGATGGGTATTCCAAAATAAACTGAATGAGAATGGTTTAGTGACTTATAATAAGGCTCGACTCGTAGCTCAAGGATACAATCAAGAAGAAGGTATCGACTACGATGAAACATATGCCCCAGTTGCGAGATTAGAATCCATACGCATGTTATGTGCATTTGCATGTTTTTATAACTTTAAATTATTTCAAATGGATGTCAAGTGTGCATTTTTGAACAGTTTTATAAAAAAAGAAGTTTATGTAGCTCAACCTCCAGGTTTTACTGATTTCAAAAACCCTGATTATGTTTTCAAGTTGAAGAAAGCCTTATATAGTTTGGAACAAGCCCCTCGTGCTTGGTATGATCGTCTAAGCGCTTTTCTACGTGACAATGGTTTTACAAAAGGCAAGGTTGATACTTGTAAGCCTCCTGATTTTTGGATTTTATTTTTAGTTATTTTTAATTATTTTATATGGATATTTTAATTTATTAAAGTCAATAATGACTATATTAATAGTTTACCGTAGCTTTGGTTTTTGAAGCACAACTAATATTGTTTTCTCAAATTCAATTTCATATTTGACTTCTAGACTCATCCGCCTTCAATTTGATATATTATGTCCCATCCAAACTTGCTTTTCAATATACTTTTGGCTTCGCACAATTTCGGGTCAACTTAGGCCATTTGATCATTTATCGTAATTTTAAGACAAATTCCAATTTGCTTTTGGGACTTGACATAGATCGAAACAGTATGACCCAATATATTGTTTTGACCCATGTTGAGTCTAAAATGCATTGCCTAGGGTGTGTCATCCAATCAAGTTTCCATGTACTACTTATTTGCAAATGGCACATGAGACTCATTAAGTTGATTTTCGGGTCCAATTTGACTAGTAATGCTACTCGGACCCTAACCTAGTCAACCCTACAAGTTATAGCCTAATTAGGATTACCAAAACCAAGTATACATGTATTTAAGGGAATTTTAAAGATTAAATTACAGCCATACGCAATATTCTTTTAAATCTTTGACTTGGTCAAACATATAACCAAATTAGGAAACCTATTACTAATAGTATGATTTGGAGAACCAAATTATATCCAAATTAGATCAAACCAAAGCCCATGCCCTAATAATATAAATACAATCCCAACCCTAACCTTTTCCTCTCTCTTCATAACCACTAATACCCCACGTAGCCCCTACTTGCACGCGGCCACAACCTCCCAACCTGAAACCCTAGCCAACCCTATTTCTTCACAAAATGTGATTTCTCCTCGATTTTTGCACCAACCACCACCACTATTGCCACCCCCTCAATGTTCTCTTCCACCCTAGCAATTTAGGAGCAACCTTGTGGCCGTTAGAGAGGTGTACGATGCGCTACTTGGGCCGAAACTCCGTCGAATCAAAGTCTGAAATGTCACAGCAGGTTAGTCGACTTGTAGATGATGTTTCACCCACTTTTTCTCATCTGTTTCTCCTTAGACCAAATATGAGAGTTACATTGTGTGTCTAATCCAACCTTTGGTTGTCGGATCCCCTAGTTCCAAGTGGTTTTCCCGTGGCATCGATTCTACGACAGGGTGTCCAGAATCGACGAATTCTGTTGCGGGCCACTTTTCGACTATCTAAGGTCAGTTTCTAACCTTTTTATATTTTTATTCATAATTTAGATGTCGATGTCTTTCTAGCGCATATCTGAAAGTTAGTTTTCATCTCCGTTTACTATTTTTAAAATTTTATGACATTTGCCGTGTCACCGACTCCAAAATATTTTGTTTTCCTTGTGTCCAAAAGTGTCAAAACTCCATGAATCCATATTAAACTTTATGTTGTGCATGGTTTAACATTATAATTACTATTTTAAATAATTTATGGGATTCTTATGTTGACACATAGTCACAGTCAACCAAATATTGACAACATTGACTAAATAATACTTGTAATAATTCAATACGACATACGACGTCTACATCAAGCTAAAGTCAGAAGACAGTTCAGTCTTTGCAATTCAGTTGTATATGAGTCTGTATTTTACAATTTTATTGAGTCTAGACTGTTGTAAACTGTGTCATGCTGAGCTCTTGAGACTTGACCAAAAGCCTACCCAAATCCATAAACTCCACCATCCAGAAATAAGCCCACAGATCCCCAAGAACCAGTTATGTGCTCTGGAGACAGAGTTCGGGCCGAACTCTGCCTCCACACAGAGTTCGGGCCGAACTCTGTCCCCTAAAAATCAGCAACCTTAATTTTAGGGTTAGCTGGTTGCTAGTTGTCCAACGGCCAAATATTTGAAATTTTCTACCCGAATTCTGGCCGAATTCTGCCTACAAAAACCCTATAAATCACTACAAGAAATGACAGTTTTAGCAACACACTTTAGCTACATATAGTCATTTATGTCCCCAAAAGCTAATTTTTATATGTATTGGCGACATGTATTTTAGCATGTCGCAGAATACACACAAATTTTTATGGAGGGAAGCCAAATTTTGGAGCCGCCAAAAATCTATTAGATAAGACGACATGCACATGTCGCAGAAGAGGCACTGCTTCTTTGCCGACATGTACCTATGTCGGGAAAGCATTAATATATTTCTTTAATAAATAAAATTAAAAAAACACATCTAATAATAAACCAAAACTAGAAATTCCCTCAACTTAAAAAACCTAGGAACCCCCAGCCCCTCTCTCCCTCTCTCCCGCTCTCGGCCGCAGACGTCTCTCGCGTGCTTTCTCTCTCACGCCGATCTCTCTTGCGAGCGCTGTCAATCTAGAGATCCCTCCTCCATATCTGTCGTAAAGCTCAAACGAGAGGTTCCCTCCCTCATAACCGTGAGCTTCTTGCCCTAATATTTTTAGTAGCTAAATTTTGTGAGGGTTGAGAATATTATTGGGTTTTATTGTATGGTACATCTAGGGACTTGATTGTTTGTGATTCAAATTAGGGTTTGATTTTGTTCGAATTTCTATCTCTCATATGATTTTGTTAGGGTTTGATTTGGGATAATATGTTATTGACAAATTAGATTTGGTTTTCAAATCCTCTATGATGTTATGACTTTTTATCATTATTTCTATTATTTTTATTTTCTACATTTGTCATGGTAAGTCACAACATTATCTTTACTGTAATATTGGAGTTTCCATGTCCGATCATGTCCTAAACCTTAGTCTTATTAAAGATACTGTATTTTTGGAGTGTACGTGTCCAATAATATATTCACTAATGATTTTGGACTATACATATATCTGATACTTAGTTAAGCAATTGAGGAAATATGCATAGTACAAATCGGCTACTGCTCTCATACTAAGAGAATCCAAACATTGTGTTTATATATGGTGTGGTGGATCTTAGAGAGTTCCTTAACTTTACAAATGGTGGATCTATCCTGACTTGATCTTTAACATCTAAAGATCTACAATCAAATTTCATAATTCTTCTCCTTTCATACAATAACAGAGAAACTACAATCATTAATGTTAAAGGGCATTTGGAGTTTTAAATGGCAAAAGTTCCATTTCAAATGGAAAGGGCATTTGGAGTTTACCATTTTTGTATGGCTAAATCGGTAAACGGTGGGAAATGAACAAATTTCAATTGCCATTTCGACCAATGCCAATGGAAACAATAAACTCTCCATTACAAACGGGAACAAAACTAGCCCTAAATATAAAACTCACAATTTTCTCCTTATCCAAAACTCGACATCAATATTCATAAGTCCTCATAGACAATTCAGCAAACTGTAACTTATGCCCCTGCAACAATCAAATACTTCAATAATACCATCTCAATTTGGATTAACAAAGAATAAATCATCCATTAAAAAATAGATTATGTGTACAAATTTACTTTTGGCTATATCCGTTTTAAGTCCATAACTTCGTAGATAATTATTTTTTTAGCCACTTCAAACTATTTTTTTTACATTCTCGTTTAGGCTGCATTTAAAAATAGATGTGTATTTTTTAGTACTTGATGAGTGAGAGAGAAAGAGAGTATTAATGTATTTACTTAGTGGTCTTGAAATGGATGGCTTACACTTGAGTTGAATGAAAGCAGATTTGTAACAGTCCCAAATTGGACTGCAGTAAACAGTTGCATTTGCAACAGTCCCATATATCTGGGTATAAGGGTGTGCAGATTCCCAATAGTCTCTGTAACATATATCTTTGCATTTGCATTTGCATTCACAACAGTCCCAGATATTTGGAGTTTTATATTGTCATGGAATTAGCTGTTTATGATAGAGGCTTAATTTCTAAGAGGATAGGGTAATTTTGTCTTATATTTTTCATCTAAAGACCACACTTTCTGAAACAAATGTAAATAGACTAACATAAGAGTGAGCAAGAACGACCTCCGCATTTCGGGGTAAACGATATCCCCAAAAAATGAGAAGAATTCTTTGATATCTTGTTGAGATGCAGAGAGAGAAACAGTGCTAACTTTAACTGTGTTATCTGCAACAAGGGACATGGAAATCAACGATGGGAAGCACAGTCTAGTATGAACTTGTAAGTATCATAACCATCTAATCTAAGTAAACCCAGAATTAAAAATGTTACAAAAACAACGAAAGCCCCAACATCCAATTCCAAAGGATAAAACATTAAAGCAAAACGATAAAGTATGCCGAAAACAGACATGCCAGCCCAATAGAGAACCTATCTTGATACTTGATAACTCAGTTTACTTAATAGGTATATGTTGTCAGCAACTTAATATGAAAAATATAGTAGGTGACGGAGGCGGGTATGTAGAACTCCATCTGAGATGGGGATGAAGCCAATATTTCTCCTCTGAGTTGGAGTTGGGCAAATGTGCAGGCACATATTCTTGGAGGAGGTAGGGCTTTCAACCTCTGAACCACTTACATTTCTAGTGGACTTAATACCCAATGCAAATTGTTGCATCTTCTAGACTCTTTGATTTCTTTGATTTCTTGGAAATCAGATAAACAAGGTATCATATCTCGCTCTTGCACCAAGGCTGAGTATATAAACGTCAGTGGCACATAGGCTCACATCTCTATTTTCCAAAGGATTCATGCACTAAGCTCACACAATACAAGTACATACAATTTTCATTAGCAAATTCTTCTTGGTAGAACCAGATTGTTAATGTTCTTTAGTTTCCAAAGGATGCTTCTTAATGTTCTTTAGTTTCTCTTTAGTCCCATATATATGGTTACTGTAAGTAGCCTACCATGTAACTCTTATTAATGAAAAGTATTCCAACATTCTCACAAATTTATGTTGCATGGATACAGAAAATGGTGTTCATGTGCGGATCCTTGCTTATCAACATAGGTAACTAACTATATGGATACGGATAGGAAACACTACGGTACCTTGAAATAATATATTATTTGAAACAATATATTATTTGATAAGCCACCAGTATGCCTATGATTGGTGGATATTTTTTGAACTTGTTATATCTGGTACTTAAATGTTTGTCACTTTTTTGCTCTGTGACTGAAAAGCCACCAATTTGCCTATACCTGGAACAAGGAGCTGATAACAAGCATGAAGCCCTTGTATGTTTTATGATTTCTCAGTGAGGTCAACCATAATCTGTACACTTTACAATATAACAAGATGGTACTGCTTGATATTTGTTCAGAGTAACAGCTATTAATATTGAGAAGGATCTGCATTTCAACCATAACTAACAAAAATATAGAACTTTTTTGCCCCTACAACTATCAAATACTTTACTAATATCATCTCAATATGGATTAACAAAGAACAAATCACCCATTTAAAAATAGATTATGTGTGCAAATTTACTTTTGGCTACATCCATTTTTAGTCCATAACTTCGTAGATAATTATTTTTTTAGCCACTTCAAACTATTTTTTTACATTCTCGTTTATGCTACAACCATTAAGTCCATAACTTCATAGATAATTATTAACAATTATATTTTCTCGCAGAGATGGACAAGAGTTGGATGACACTTTTTAGAAAAAGATTAAGTCAGCCGTATGTTGATGGGGTTAACTCTTTTGTCGAATATGCAATGAACAAAGTGGGCAAGAATGGTAGGATTCGATGTCCATGTAATGATTGCATGAACTTAGAGTGGCATACAGAAAAAGATGTGAAGAATCATTTAGTTCGACATGGAATGATGTTATCTTATACTAATTGGGTGTACCATGGAGAACTTATTACCGAGAATCAAACTCAAGTATCAGACGATGAGGGTGATATTAAAATGTCAGATGAAGAAGACAATCAAGACGAATTTCCTGAATTACTACAAGACTATTGTCGGGGGGCTTACATCGGCCATGATTGGGAAGATGATACTGCTCAGAGGGAGGAGCTGCATAACATCGATAAAATATTGGAGGATGCACAACGTGAAGTATACCCAGGGTGTAAGAAGTATACTTTGTTGAAGTTGGTGATTACGCTGCTTCATGTGAAGGTAATCAGCAAGTGGAGCAATAAATCGTTCGACATGCTGATGGAAATATTATTTGACCTTCTACCCAAAGGAAATTTGCTTCCAAAGTCCATTTATGAAGCTAAGAAGTTCTTACGTGATCTGGGCTTGGGGTACGTGACAATTCATGCATGCCAACATGATTGTGCACTTTTTTGGAAGGAGAATGCAGCCTTAGAAAATTGCCCAGTCTGTGGAGAGTCTAGATACAAGATAAATAATGGGAATGGAAAAAAGATCCCACATAAGATCTTGCGGTACTTTCCATTGACACCAAGGTTGCGTAGATTGTATATGTCGAGGAAGACAGCTACAGACATGAGATGGCATAGTGAGAAGCGCATAAATGATGGAGTATTAAGGCATCCAGCTGACAGTGCAGAGTGGAAGGAGTTTGATAGCAATTTTCCTTATTTTGCTCAGGAATCCCGAAATGTACGGTTAGGAATGGCCACTGACGGGTTTAACCCTTTCGGAAACATGAGTACATCTTATAGTTTATGGCCTGTAATACTTATGCCCTATAACTTACCACCCTGGAAGTGCATGAAAGATCCATTTTTTATGATGTCTTGCTTATTCCAGGTCCACAAGCACCTGGAAGAGATATTGATGTTTACATGCGACCATTGATTGATGAGCTAAACAATTTGTGGGAAAATGGTGTACTCACTTATGATGCATCCAGGGAACAAACTTTTCGAATGCATGCACCTATAATGTGGACAATAAATGACTTTCCTGCGTATGGTAACTTGTCTGGGTGGAGTACAAAGGGTTATTTGGCGTGTCCCACATGCAATGAGAATGCTTCATCTCAAAGTTTGAGAAATAAAATTGGATACTTGGGACATCGATGTTACTTGCCTGATAATCATGTCTGGCGAAGAAATAAGGCCTTTAATGGAAAGACTAAGCACCAAAAGAAATTGTTGGAGATACCAACAGAAAAAATATTAAATCAGTTGGATTGCTTATCATATGTCGAGTTTGGGAAGAACCATAAGAACAAAAAGAGACCCCGTGACCAAGCGAAATTGAATTGGACAAAGAAGAGCATCCTATTTGAGCTCTCATATTGGAGGAAACGGAAGCTCCGACACAATCTTGATGTCATGCACATAGAGAAGAACATATGTGACAATTTGCTTGGAACGTTGTTGAACATAGACGGGAAGAACAAGGATACAACAAAAGCTCGTTTTGATTTGGAGGACATGGGCATAAGGAAAGAATTGCACGTACAGAGGGTTTTGTTGAATTTTTACACATTGACACCAAAGGAGAGAGAGGGTTTTGTTGAATTTTTAAAGTCAATCAAATTTCCAGATGGATATGCTGCAAACATCTCAAGGTTTGTGACCACAAAAAAAGGAAAATTTTCAACCTTAAAAAGCCATGATTGTCATGTCCTTCTACAACGAATTCTTCCAATCGGGATGCGTGGCTACCTTAACAAGGATGTTTGTACTATAATGTTTGAGTTGGGTAATTTCTTTGAGGAGTTGTGCTCTAAGACGTTGGTGCCAACAGACTTAGAGAAGTTAGAAGAACACATAGTTCTAATACTTTGCAAGTTAGAGAAGATTTTTCCTCCAGCTTTTTTCGATGTGATGGTGCATTTGGCAGTTCATCTTCCACGTGAAGCCATCCTTGCGGGACCAGTGCAATATCGTTGGATGTACCCAATTGAAAGGTAATTTGTACTATCTTAATATAAATTTCAACTTAAACATGCTTTCATTATTGTAATTGGTTTTTGTTTGAAGGTTTCTTGGAACTCTAAAATGGTACGTAACCAATCGAGCTCGGCCAGAAGGTTCAATTGCTGAGGCTTATATTGTAAAAGAGAGCTTGACTTTTTGTTCAATGTACTTGAGCAATGTCGAAACAATATTTAATCGAGAAGAACGAAATGCTGATGGTGGTGAACGTGGTCCTGGGTTAACGATATTCACGTAAAATGTTCGTCCTTTTGGACGACTAAGAAGGGCTCCTGATGTCTTAGAGAAGGAATATGAAATTGCTAAGTGGTTTGTGCTTTACAACACCGACGAGGTTAAGCCGTATCTAGAGTATGTTATTCAACATCCTTACATGCATTCATAACTTAAAACCTTTTGATTATTGATTTATTTGCACTTATGACTTTAATTTCTTCAAATAGGGAACACAAGAAGCTATTACAAAATTCAAGTGAAGGCGATATAACTCAAATACAACGACAAAAATTTTCAAAATGGTTCAAAAAGCACGTAAGATGTATAACATATATTTAGATACTATTCAATTAATATTATCTTAATATGTCTTTTGTTTGTTTTGTATGTAGATGAATCAATTGCGAACACAAAAGTCACCAAAAGTAACTGATGAAATGTGGGCGTTAGCGAATGGTCCCAATGTGATAGTAACTCTTTATTCAGGTTGCATTTGTGACGGAGTTCGGTTCCATACTAGAGACTGTGACAATCGTCGTAAGAGTCAGAATAGCGGTTTAGTCTCTGAAGGAGCTCATAAAGGAAAACCCATCGACTTTTATGGATATTTATGCAAAGTTTGGGAATTGACATACATGTATGGCCATAAAGTTGTTTTGTTCCAATGTGAATGGTTCAACACAGGTGGTAGCCGAACACTAAACAAAGAAGCACATTGCCTTAGCATTAATGTCATGCGCCGGTGGTATTCAGATGATCCATTTGTCCTACCAAGTCAGGTGCAACAAGTGTTCTATGTTAATGATACACGATTAGGTGCAAATTGGCAAGTCGTACAAAGGGTTCGACATCGGGGTACATGGGATGTACCAGAGTTGGATGATGATGATGAGCATGACTCAATAGAAGTTTCAGAACCTATTGATGCATTCCAAAAAGACAAAAGCACTGGAATTATTCCAATTATCGTTGAAGATACTAATGTTCAATATCATAGGAATGGTGTTGATCCTGAGATAATTCCAAGTGATATGGTTTTGCGGCTCAACGATAATGAGGGTGAAAGTGAAACAATGGCATATAATAGAGATGATGATAAGGATGACGAAGAAATGCTTTATGATTCTGATATTGATCCTGATATAGAATTTGATATGTAGGTAGGTCTTCTTTCTTGTTACAGTCATTTGGGCTACTATTGAAGTACTGTTTACTATTGAAGCACTATATTATTTGAATATTGTTTCAGCATTTCGTTCACTATATTATTTCATAATTTGTTTACTTATTCATATTGTTATCCAGGACATATCAGCACTATATCATTTCTTAATTTGACTGCTATCAGGACATATGTTATCCAGGACATATGTCATTTCTTAACACCTAACATTTCTTATATTTAATGGTACATTGAAGCACTATATGTCATGCTATTTTCAGTATTTCCTATATGACTGTCTCAAATTTTTTTTTGCTCTGTCACATGGTTTTTTTATCTGTCACATGTTTTTTTTTGCTCCAAATAGGTGCTTTACTGAGAATTTGTACATGTCTTAAGGCTAATATAATTTGTATCTTTACTGTTGTAGATGGAAAAATCGAAGAACAAGATATATCTAAGACCCGGACAAATAGCCCAATTGACGTCAGCATATGAGAAACAAAGAATTGAAAATATTGCTCGCAACCAAAGGAAATTTGAGGCTTTGGGTTTGCTTCACGCTACAAATTTATTAGCCCCATTTGAGAAGGTCACCCAAACAAGTTTGGCTAAAAATAGTAAAAGAAATGCAAGTGAGAGAGATGATAATGAGTATCGACCAGGCGATTGTGATGATTTGCTTAGTTCGTCTAGCAGCGAAGATGAGAATAATGGGCATTCTAATCCTCAAATGGAAAAGGTAATAAATATGATATGCTTCTCAAATGAAATGTTGTATTTGAATTATGTTACTAACAATGCCTTAATACCTATGTATTTTGTATTTTTAGGTCGTATACAATGGTCCCACTCGTAAATCATCCCGCCTTGTTTCTACACCTGAAGATAACATGACTGAGGGGTCTAATAATCTTCAATTGCATGTGCCCACTCCTATGGAGTCACCAGCCAGTGGTGTAGGTAACTTAATATTATCCTTACCATGTCATGTCTAATCTGTCATAATCCAACTTTCAGTTTATAACTGCAATCTAGAGGTTGTCATATAACTGTGGCTTTCGAATAGGACATTAAGACCTGTTTGAATCATGCCCTATCTACTTCTTGGTTATTCAGGCAATTGCAGTTGAATGGCAACATTGGTTCTGTTCCCATTCATCTCTGAATGTCTGTCCAAGTGCAGGTATTCACTTTGGGTTCAGTTGTGAACCCAATGGTTATTGCTTCTTGGTATCAGTTTTTAGATCAACAAATGATATATGTTTGCATCTATACATGGGATTGATAATAAGGGCTGAATACCTAATATAGGCTAAGACTTCCATCATTAGTACAAGACTGAAATATTAAGAAAATAGAGAGATAAGGTCGTTGTTACCGTTACCGCTAAGGGGTAATATATAACACTAAGGGGATTTGGCAAAGAATAATAAAAGCAGCAGAGATAAGGTCGTTGTTACTGTTACCGCACCAAAGTTCTAAATTTTAGCAGGAACGAGAAAGACATATTTTCCTTTATACGTGCATTAACAACAATTATCTGGGAATACAAGTTGCTGTGGGAACAAGAAACATTTCTTGCATAACTGGTTTCATCGTTATACATATATACATAAATGATATATTCCTAAGCAATTTCTCTACGGCAATCATCCAACACTAGGAACAAAAGGAATTGCTATAGTGTCCTGGTGTATTTTGGAGTGTTTGGTTTGTGTCCGATACGTGTCTGACATGACTTGGCACAAGTTTTTGGAGTGTCCATGCTTCCTAGACGCACAAACACACTACAATAACTTGAGATGAGTTACAAGCTCAAGATAGTCTTTTGTTTACCAAAGCTAGAATTGCAATAAAAGAATAAAAAGGAGACTAAAGTTGTGAATTGGTTCCCTCGAAAAATGAAAAATAATGTGGCTTGGCCTAGTGCCTATTTCCAGGGGCCAAGGCAAGAGAGAACTTCATATTAACTGCTCTGGATTTCCATAGACAACTATCCCTATAACGGAACCTGAACTTCCCATGTCCAGGGGCCCAGCAGTGTTCCTTAATTTGTGTACCGATTCTGTAAGGATTATAATCCTTCACATAAAAGATCTTCCTAACTAAGGTACGATACACCGGTTAAATAACAAAAAAAAATCGATGTTATAACTTCAACAAATCTGTAATAATTGTTTTACTTGCTGTGGCGCCAGTTTTACCCTTGTTCAGGAAACTTAAGGTTTAAGAACCTTTTAAAAGTTCAATCGTGCAAGAATACAAGAAACTGTTAAGCACAATTAGTGAAGTTACAGAAGCCTTATTTCAATTTCAAGAAAAGAACATAATTTTATCTTAAATAGTATGATCCTACAAGAAAGTTCTTGATGTTCTATTATGATTTATGAGTATGAATATTTAATGTCTCACTGACTATGCAAAAGGCATGAAATTGACAGACAATATCATATATAATCATCAAACTTTGGAGTATAGATCAAAGATGCAAGCTGTGCATCACTCAACGAGTGTATGATTTACTTACTGCTCTGAGTTGGTGTTCTACCTGGCCCTTGTCATTGTTTGTCGTCTCCTCAGCAGTCACACTGCAGAATCAGTTTGGAGTCACATTTGGCAATTCTATTTGATAATGGAAAGATTGAAGAGAACAGAATGCATAACTTGCTACCTTTCTAACTGAAGCTGCAGGTCCAGACATGTCGTCTCCAGTTTCTCGCAACAGTTACTTTTATCCTCCATCTCAACTGCAAGGGAGCAGAACTTTTGATGAGCCACATTCAGTTCGGCCTTGGCAACTGTAAGCTGAGTGCGGAGATCTTCGGTTATCAATTTCTGATTCACTATCTGATCCTCTATCAACTCCTTTAAATCATTTCCTGCTGCTAGTTCTGCCTGTAAACTGGCAATGCTTTCTGCTGCCTCCTTAAGTTGAGTACTCAAGGACTCATTATTAGTGCATGCCGATTTAAGCCTCTCCTCCATCTCTTTCTTTGTAGATTCCATATTTATGATCTGGTATCTCAATTTCATATTTTCATCCTTAATTGTAGACACAATTTCTTCCATCTGGGATGAAATATATAGGCCATTCGATGTGGTAGGCAAGGGCGAGGAGCTTCCTACTGTGAAATTGAGTTGTTCAGGTTCTTGTTTACCTTCTGTGATTCCACTTTCAAATTCATTCTCACTAACTGATTCTTCCCCGTGAAATAGCTTCTTGATTCCTTCCTTTATGGTTGACACATCTTGAAGGAAGAAGCAATGGTTGATTATCCAGAGCACCTATTTGGAGTTTTGCTAACAGCTTTTCTGCTCCATTTCTTTGGGTTGTTTCACGATAGCGACTCACTATATTCATATACATTCATCTGACATTGATTTCTGTTTGAACTTACTGTTAACATCAGTACTGAAGACATGAAAGGAGGAGGAAATTGATCTCTGTAGCCATCAGTACTGAAGACATGTAATGTAGCACCCTGTTTGAACTTACTGTTAACATCAGGGGCTGAAACTATACATACAGGAATCCAAAAGGAAAATTTCACCTTGATGTCATTAGTTGAACTAACTTTAGACCATTTCACCTTGATGTCATTTCACCTTGATGTCATTTTTGAACTAACTTCAGATTTTAGTATATGTAAAATATATTATTCTAGAGAAAAATTTCTTTTTAAGTTATATATGCTGTAGGTATCCAAAAGGAATTTTAGAGGTATGAAAGTTGTGTTTGTGAGTGTCCTTGTTCTTTGTGTGACTTCTTTTAAAACTTCTTCTATTTATTTACTTCTTGTAGCTACTGAATATTTGCAGAAATTTAGTTTATAACCTCCAGATAGAGCCTGCTGATGGTTTGTGTACATTTCCGTGGAGAATAGGTTCAACAGCTCCTTACCAATCCTCTCCTCCACTAATTTGAACAATTGTGAGAGTATTGTAGGTGCTAATTCCAAAACATGCATTAAATCGAAATCTGACCTGTTGGATTAATGGTTTGAGAGCAAGTCAGTGTTAATATATTTCAGTCTAATTTTTTTTATGCAACTTGATCTCTACCAATAATCCAAAAAATAACTTGACAGGCTCCCAGAAGAAAAATACACGGGGTAAGACACGTGGTAAAGCAGTAAAGAAAATGGTACAAAAAACCGGCAAGCTTCAAGTGCCAATTCCTACCACGAAAAGAGCTCCAGTTGGGGAAAATGCTACTGCCCTTGCAACCAGATTGGTATCGAAATTCGGGCTGCCGCACCACTTCAGGACGTCATGTATTGGGATGACGTCGATGACTCCCTAAAGAAGTCAATTATTCTAAGAGTTCGGGTATTAGTGGAACTATTCACTAGTTCATATAATTAGGTTTATTTCTATATACTATTTATTCATAATATGTATTATTGATTTTTTTTTACAAGATAAATTTGAGATAAAAAATTATGATGATGATGAAGTGGTGAGACGTGCCATTACGAAAATATGCCAGCTGAGATATAAAGATTGGAGGAGTCGCATGCATGCACATTATAAGAATTTGTTGAAGAATGGCGTTAACCCAAGAAGCAAACCGTATAAAGGCGTTTCACAAGAGGATTGGGAGTATATGATTGATCGGGTTTGGACAACAAATGAAAAGTTTAAGGTATATGCTACTCAATTAGTCCATCAATAGTCACTTGTTTTTTTTTTCTTTCTTATTAGACAAATGATTGTGGCAGAAAAAAGAAAGGTAAGTAGTTATTTATTTTTATATTCCTACCATGGAATCATTCATGCAATAACATCGTATCACAGTATCTTTAATTGTCTAAGTTTTCTTTTTCTTTCTATTGTGATTATGAAATAAGTAAGACACTTGGTTATCTTTTCACCCTTTGTTTTGGTTTCATGTTGTAGAAACGATCAGAACAAAACGTAGTAGCACGTTCCAGTTTGCCATGGAATCATTCTTGCGGGTCAAAGTCATTTGCAGCAACAATGTCCACGAAGGTTGACACCTTTTTTTTTTTTTACAATTTCTAGATTAATTTTTATTATATATTTTATTTACATATCCATATCCATGAAATTAGGCGGAGATGCCTCACTTTGTAGATTTTTTCAAGGAATCTCATTGGAGTAAGAAGAAAGATGACTGGTTGGATCCTAAGTGTATGGAGAAACATGTAAGTCTATCATATATTTTGTTGTTTGACTATTGCCTAAAACTAAAAAGAAGTTACCGGTAACTAATTAAGATTTTCTTTATAATGTAACTAATTATGTTCCTTTTAAATGTTAGGGTGAGCTTGAAAATTTGCGAACTATGTGTTCTCAGCCAAATGCAATCCCAATATCAGAAGAAGAAATGTCGGTAGCAGTGCTTGGGAAGAAATCGAGTTACTTGAGAGGATATGGTGTGGGCCGTAAGCCCTCTAATACTAAAACAACATTTAGGGAGAATGGTGAGGAAGCAATTATCCTAAAAGAGGAGTTAACATCACTCAAGGAACTCAATGAAACTCAACAACAGCAACTTGAGGTACAACAACAACAAATTAGTGCACAGAACAAGAAACTTGAAAAGTTCCAAGCGGTGTTGATGAGATGTGGGTTACTTTCGTCGGATCAATGTGGGGAGGATTCCGCTGAGGGATGCTAGGCAGTGACTTCTTTCGGGTATATCTCTATCTTGATTGTTCTTATGCTTGGGTACCTATATTTTAAAATGTTTGTCTCATGTATCTAGTATCCGTATTCGTATTCGTTTCATGTCCGTAACTTTATCATGTGTATGTGTTCATACGACCTTCTAAATGCTTATATTTTTTACCCATATTTGTATTAGTAGAGTGACTTTTTCCTCGAAGTTAATCGGTTTGAAAATAATCAAAATCGAACCAAACCAACCAACTGGTCGGTTCGGTTTTGAAACCGACCGACTTGGTTCGGTTTGGATCGGTTCGACTTGGTAGGTTTTGATCACAGAAAAAATGGACTGTTATTTATTGTTTGGGTATTGATGCTTATTTTTGGATACTAATGAGGTATTTTTTTTGCCCCCCTCAAAATTCTTTTTGCGTCCGCGCTGATTGTAGTCAAAAGGTTTCCAGTACTATTGGACTATGTTTTTGAGATGCTTTAGTTTTCTTTTCTTTACCTAAATATAAATAGTAAAAGTAATTGTAGTATGTGATTGACTAATGCAAAATGTGGTTCTTATATCAGGAATGATGTGTGCCATTGAACTTAAGAGATCGGTAAAAGAACAATAATCTGTATAGAGGCTACAGTTAGGGCATAAGTGACATTGGTTAATTAGCTTGAGGTTAATGTTATACATGGAGTGTTTTATTTCAGTTAGTATAATATAGAGTCAAGAAAAATATTTGAATAGTAATGAGTTATTGAGATAAAATTTCATTCTTTTATATATTTTGTTTTACTTAGAATTTTGTTTTCTTTAATTTTTGTTTGCAGGATCACATGGACAACAAGTTGATTTTTTGGGAAGAAACTCGGGCAAATTTTTTAGGAATAGTCTCGGGCAAATTTTTTGGGAATAGTCTCGGGCAATTTTTTTGGAAGACAGTAAATTAATGTATTTTTGTCCACATTATAGTTATCTAAGCTGGAATACAATACGTTTGTGGGATACATTACATGTCGTGTTGAATGCTTGAAGTTGTTAAGATATTTGCATTAATGGATTATTTTATGACAAAACTGTTTTAAGATATTATATTGGATATCATGTTGTGGGTACAACTTGTTGCTCTTTGTTCTCTAGTTCTTTTAATATGAATTTTAGTTTTATAATTTAATTTCGAAATAGGATTTTTGCATATCTATGTTGAAAAATATATGCAAACAGAAAAAAATATATTATTTCTATAAAATAGCTTTCGCAACATCACACAATTGTGTAGCAGAAAGTCATATCCTATACATTAAAAAAAACAACTTTCCCCGACATGTGTTATATAGCCAAATATACTTACATTCTGGGACATAAAATGACACATGTCGCCGAAACATTTTTTTAAAAAAATGTGTGTGATGTCGCCAAAAGTATGTATCTTTCCGCGACATGGTGTGTTCATGTCGCCATATACTTTCCCAGACAAGGCTATCGCGACATACGTGCGACATAACGAGATATGTCGCCAAAACTCTTTGGCGACATAAATCTAGCTTTTGGCTACATAGTCCATATGTCGCAGAATTTGCATTTTCTTGTAGTGAATAGGCCAAGAATTCTCTCATTTGAAATCATCCAATCTTCTCTTCTCTTCTCTTTTAAGCTCAAATAAGCCATACCCTTCCCATCTACTAGCCACAAGCTTCCTAAGTCTCGAGTGCTCAGCATCTCTCAGTTAGGAGTCTTGTGCAAGAGTTGAAGAAGTCGCATGGAAAATTCCGAGCAAATCGCCACTGCGATCCTCTGTAAGAAGTTGACGTGCTCTTCTGAAGAAAAGGCACGGGTTGTAAACTACTATTTCACAAATAGTGGATTTAATCCTGAGCTAGAGTTCTCAGGCCTGGACTAGTCCTCCACGAGGGAAACCAGGTTAAAATCGGCTGTGTTTGCGTATGCTCTCTTGATTCTCTATTTAAATTCCGTATTTACTCTGATTAGTTTTATTTGTGATAGAGTTAATTTTTTAAGTGGATATTATCTCTATATACTCTATTCACCCCCCCTCTAGAGTTACCATCTGTTCTTCAATTGGTATCAGAGCTCTGTTCTCTTTACAAGGATTTACATCCTAGAGCTGATCCATGGCAACCACACAATCCTTGATTTCTAATCACGGTGAAGGACAGTCCACTAATAGGCCTCCCCTATTCGATGGAACTAACTACACATATTGGAAAACAAGGATGAGTTTTTATCTCAAGTCTCTAGACTTTGACCTGTGGACTATCGTCACTGACGGTTACAAAAAGTCCGCCAGGATAGTTGTCAACGGTGATCTCATTGAGAAATCACATGACAAATATTCTGACGAGGAGAAGAAACAGGCAAGTCTAGACGCGAGAGCTATTAATGCTTTATTCTGTGTTATAGACAGGAATGAATTCAACAGGGTATCCACATGCACCACATCCCACGAAGTTTGGAAGCTTCTAGAAGTGACGCGTGAAGGAACTACCGAAGTCAAGGAATCAAAAATAAGCCGTCTCACTCAAGAATACGAGGCTTTCAAGATGAAGCCAAACGAGACGATTACGCAAATGTTCACAAGATTCCTCGACATCATCAGCCCCTTGTCCTCGCTTGAAAAGCAATATTTAAATCACGAGAAGATTCGCAAGCTACTTAGGGGGCTACCAAAAATTTGGAACCCTAAGGTGACAGCCATCATAGAAGGAAACGATCTCACAACCATGTCCATGGAGACCTTGATGGGAAAGCTAATGACTCATGAGCTTGACCTCAAGGACTTCGAAGAGCCTGCTCCTAAGGCTAAGGAGATCGCACTCAAAGCTCACCGACGAAGGACTGAACCCGAAGAGACGGATGACGACAACTCAGAAGATGATGATCAAGCCCTCATGGTTCGCAACTTCAAGAAATTCCTTCGCTTCAACCGAAGAAAGAAGGAACCACAAGAAGACGGTGAAAAAGAGCCAACTTGCTATGGTTGCAAGAAGACTGGACACGTCCGAAAAGATTGTCCATTCTTGAAGAAGAGCAACCACTATGAGAAGCCATACAAGAAGACTTCATCAAAGAAATATGCCAACACAAGCATTTGGCATGAAAGCGAAGCTAGTGACTCCGAGGAAGAAAAGAACTCTCCTCAAGATACGGCTAATGTGTGCCTAATGGCAACATCCGATAAGGTATCAAACGAAACTCTTGACGACTTCTCTTTTGATGAACTTGGCGATGCTTTCACCGATTTACTCGATGATCACAAAAAGATCATTGGTAAATACAAACACGCCAAGGACAAAATCAAAAGTCATGAAGTCGAAATTCAAAGACTTTCTCTATTGCTTGATAACATTAGAGACACTTCACCCACGGAAGTCACAGATGAGGTATCGAAGCTTAAATAAAGCCATCATGATGCTGAAACACGTATTGAGCAACAAACACAAGAAATCACAACACTCAACACGATGCTTGCTGAAGAAAAGAATAGACACAAGATTTCTATGACTAAGATATATAGCTTAAATGCTAAGGTTACTGAACTGCAAGCTGTCTCTAAGAGATTAGAGACTAGATTGGGAAAACAGGTTATTCAACCTCAAACCCAATCTCATGAGACACCCACAAAGCATAACACTCCTCATGCTAGTCATCCGCATCATCCATCTACAACACATAATCATGCTTTCATATACACACAATTTCACAAAGGACACAAAGCACATGCACGTAAAAATAATTATCATATGTTACAAAATCATCATGCTACACACAGTCATCATCATGTTGCACAAAGACACAATCAACATCACTCCACATATAGACAATCTCATCATGCCATGCCATATAGACAATCTCACCATGCCATGCCATACAGACAATCTCACCATGCCATGCCATATAGACAAACTCATCATGCCATGCCATATAGACAATCTCATCATGCCATGCCATATAGACAATCTCATCATGCCATACCATATCAACATCATCACTATGCTGGATCTAAATATCATCAATACTCTTATACATATCATCAGCATGCTCCTAATGTGAATATAAATGCTACATGCACTTATTGTGGTCTACATGGACACATATCACCACAATGTAGAATCAGAAGATTAGTTGATAAAAATATATATGCATGGTTTCCAAAAGCTAACTTTTCAGGACCCTCAAGAACTTGGGTACCAAAGGTCACATCTACTCTTGATGTAGGTGGACCTTCCCTCCTTAACTAAGAGTAAGTGGATTCTCGATAGTGGATGCTCGCGGCACATGATGGGAGACGCACATCTTTTCGCATCACTATCGATGAAGAGAGAAGGATATGTGTCCTTCGGAAATAACCTAAAAGGTTATATTATAGGTAATGGTATTATTGGCTATCCTCCCTCTCCCGTAATAAAGAATGTCTGCCTAGTGACCGAGTTAAAGCATAACTTGCTCAGCATCAGTCATCTTGATGACCATGGTTATGACATTAACTTTGGACAAAACAAATGCCTTATTTATGATAGGTCAAAGGGAGACATCGCTTTTGAAGGGGTAAGAGAGGATAATATTTATACTTTCTATTTGTCTGGAAATACTAATAATGCAGGTAGATGCCTATATGCTCATAAAGATGAACGGCTACTATGGCACCAGCGTCTTGGTCATGCCAATATGGATAATATATCCAGGTTATCGACCAAGAAGCTAGTTAGAGGCTTGTCCGACATCACATTCAAAAAGGACACTGTATGTGCCGAATGTGAGTTGAACAAGGCAACCAAGTCATCTTTTCATTCCATAAACTCTGTAAGTACTTCTAGACCCTTGCAGCTACTCCATATGGATTTATTTGGGCCTAGTAGAGTAGCCAGTCTTGGCGGAAAACTCTATGCCTTTGTTATTGTTGATGATTTTTCAAGATTTACTTGGGTTTTTTTTCTTGCAAATAAAAGTGATGCTATTTCGATTTTCAAGATTTTTGTCAAAAAAGTTCAAAACGAAAAAGGCTACATGATTACTCGAATCCGAAGTGATCATGGAGGCAAATTCGAAAATTCTGATTTTAAAAGGTTTTGTGATTCTAATGGTTTTGATCATGAGTTTTTCTAGTCCAAGAAATCCTCAACAAAATGGTGTTGTGGAGCGGAAGAATAGGACTCTTGGCGATATGGCCAGAGTTATGTTGAACAAGTTTTCACTTCCGAAATATTTTTGGGCTGAAGCTGTCAGTACAGCATGCCATATTTTAAATAGGGTGCTTATTCGTCCTATTACGAAGAAAACACCCTATGAGCTTTGGTTTGCGAGAACCCCAAATGTTTCTTATTTTAGAGTTTTTGGATGTAGATGCTTTATCCTTAACACCAAAGACAACTTAGGCAAATTTGATGCCAAAGCTGACGATGGTATTTTTCTTGGCTATGCTGCCAAGAGTAAGGGATATAGAGTTTTTAACAAACGCTCTTTAATTATGGAAGAGTCTACAAATGTGACTTTTGATGAAGATAACAGTGCAGCAGCTACTCTTGATGATGATGTTGAGCCATCAACGTCTACTCAAATGAACACCACAACCGAAACAAATTCTCTGGAAAGCTTGCCTAAGAAATTCTCTTTCAAGCCATCACATCCAGAAAATTTGGTAATCGGTGAGGTTTCACGAGGAGTAACTACTAGATCATCATTAAGAGACTCTATTGCTAGCACTGCCTTTATTTCATAAATTGAGCCTAAAAACATTTCTGAAGCTTTCAATGATGAATTTTGGATTTCTGCTATGCAATAAGAACTCAACCAATTCGAGAGGAGCCAAGTATGGGAACTCGTTCCTAGACCGGCTAATCACTCGATTATTGGTACTAAATGGGTTTTTAGAAACAAAGTAAATGAAGATGGTTCAGTCACACGCAACAAAGCTCGTCTAGTAGCTCAAGGATACAACCAAGAGGAAGGTATCGACTACGATGAGACGTATGCTCCTGTTGCTAGATTAGAATCCATTCGGATGCTTTGTGCATTTGCAAATTTTCAAAATTTCAAACTATTTCAAATGGATGTTAAAAGTGCTTTCTTGAATGGTTTTATTAAGGAGGAAGTTTATGTTAAACAACCCCCTGGCTTTGAAAATCACAAATTTTTCGACCACGTGTTCAAGCTAAAGAAAGCACTGTACGGCCTCAAACAAGCTCCTAGAGCTTGGTATGAACGGCTAAGCAACTTCTTGCTTGAGAAAGGTTTTTCAAAAGGGAAAATTGACACTACACTTTTCATAAAGTCTTTGAAGGACACTATTCTTTTAGTACAGATATATGTAGATGATATTATTTTTGGTTCTACTGATGAAACCCTTTGTCAAGATTTTGCCAAGTGTATGCAGACCGAGTTTGAGATGAGCATGATGGGGGAGCTCAACTACTTTCTTGGGCTGCAAGTAAACAATTGTCAAATGGAACCTTCATCTGTCAGTCAAAGTATATAAAGGACATACTGAAGAAATTCGAACTTGATAATGTTAAACCAATCAGCACTCCTATGGCCACTTCAACCAAACTGGAACCAGATGAAAGCGGCAAACCCGTAGATCAACGTAAGTATCGAGGTATGATAGGCAGTCTACTTTATCTTACTGCTAGTTGCCCTGATATAATGTTTAGCGTTTGCCTGTGTGCTAGATATCAAGCAAATCCTAAGGAATCGCACATGACCGCAGTTAAGCGTATCTTTAGATACCTTAAGGGTACGGTTACAGTGGGCCTATGGTATCCCAAGTCAACATTATTTGACCTCATTGGTTATTCTGATGCTGATTTTGCTGGATACAAGGTCGACCGTAAAAGTACGAGCGGTACGTGCCATTTATTAGGAAAGGCTTTAGTCTCTTGGTTTAGTAAGAAGCAGAATTCTGTCGCACTATCCACAACAGAAGCTGAATACATAGCAGCTGGGCGTTGTTGTGCACAAATTCTGTGGATGAAGCAAACCCTTGAAGACTATAATTTATCTTTCATGCATATTCCTATCTTTTGTGACAACACTAGTGCAATAAATCTTACTAAGAACCCTATTTGTCACTCACGCACAAAGCACATTGAAATTCGATACCACTTTTTGCATGATCATCAGCAAAATGGCACGATTAACTTAGAATTTATTGACACTGATCACCAGTTAGCAGACTTCTTCACAAAGCCATTATCCGAAGAGCGCTTCAATTTCCTTTGTCGTAAATTTGGAATTTTAGATGAAGCTGTCATAAATTAAAATACATCTGCATAAATATCGATTATATTGTGATTCTCTTATAATGAACTTGCTATGGGTACAAGCCGAAAGGGCCCTTCTGACAACAAGGCGTAAAAGCCTAAGCGACACGGTACACCAGTCCTCAGGACTACCGCTAGCTGGGATCCGGCCCCTGCAGCTAACTCATGGCAAATTCAAAATACTGAATTATAATATAATTTCTTGTTTATTATACGGTATATTTTGATTTATAATCTGCTGACATGCTATTTTTCAATTTCATATTGCTATCGTTCCACTTCTACTATCTGGTTTATTGACATTCTTAATCTTTTATCTTTATAACTTATCTTGATTTCCCTCAATTAACCAATTTTTTATCCTTCTAGCCTGATTTCAGTTCTGGGACAAGGACCCAGAATTCGGGCCGAACTCTGCCCTTACCAGAGTTCGGGCCGAGTTCGGCCTTCCTGTTCCAGAATCGGGGACAGGTTCCAGCCGTTGATCAAAACTTGATCCAATGGTTTTGATTCACTCCGACCAAGAGAAACCCTTCCCTTATATTCGGTTTCTCTTCCTCCTTTTTCTTACTACCTTTTCTTCTTCTCCTCCACTATTTTCTCAAAACCCTAACCCTAATTTCTTCTTTATTGTGCTCCATTCTTTCCCAAATTCAAGGAGAAGGGCTATTTTCCAATTCTCTTTTACTGTTCATCATCTATTTGAGGTATAACTCACTCTCCTTCTCTATTTCAATTTCTCTATTTTTGTGCAATGGCTCCTCGCTTGTTCAACCGTGGGAAAAGAATTCGAACCGAGGGAGCGTCCTCGTCGAATCCTCCTCCTTCCGTTGAGCAACCCGTTGAACAACATCAACCACCTCATCCATTGTTCAACCCTTCACGTCCACGTGATCCAAACACCTACGACGATCGACTTTTTATATCACTAGACGCATCAAATGAATGGTTTAGTGATTTTCGGACACGTCCGGTGTTTGCGGGACATCCCATTAACTTCACAATTTTCTCTCAATATGATGCACTCTTTAATGACCTATATCTTGACGAACTTGTTACTTCTAATTCGGTCATATATCGTAGTGCCATACAAATGTTTTACTGTAACTTGACTCATGATGATACTCACATCTATTCACGTGTTGCGGGTATCGATATCTCATTTGATGATTTTAACTTAGCCGAATATCTTGACCTTCAAGAGCCCAATTCTTGGGAAAAGCTTGTTGAAGCTCGGTCGTTCCGTTTTCCCGACGGGACTTCCCTTGAAAGCTTCAAGGATGACTTGTGTACTCCGAACACACGTCCTCGCAAGCTTATGGCTAAATATCTAAATCTATATTTCTATGAACTTCATCGGATTATTTTCAATACCATTCTACCCAAAGCGGGTTCTACTGATGAAATTACATATTTTGAAATATCAGCTTTGTATCATCTCCACTTTTGTGTTCCTTTCAATCTTCTACGTACCATGATGGACTGGATGATTAACTGTAGGAAGAAACTACGAGCCTTGGTTTATGCCTAATATCTTCCTATGGTCTTTCGTGCGTTCCATGTCCCTCTTGATGATTGTCCTTTCTTGCCTGCTCCTGCCTTCCTATCTAAGGCACGACGACTTCAGGCAGTCGTAGCCTCTCCTGCCACTTCTGAGCATTCTGATGATGAGGAACCCGACGCCCCTCCACTTGGCCAGGATGTGCCACCTCCTCCTGCTACCCTTGACTCCATCCAGACCATGCTTCGAGATCGTTTCGCCTTGGAGGACGATCGCTGGACTCAGATGGACTACCGTACTACCCTGCAGATGAGTGCCCTCAGTAACTCGCTGCACGATATTCGGTATTCCATGTCCCGTCATCCTTCTATGCCTATTCCCATGGAGCGGGATCCCGGTCGCGAGGGATATCGCATTGACGATCCCTGGGTCATGCGCTACCTGGATCTGGGTGCTGCTATTGTGGACCCCAGCCGTTCATTCACTGATCCTTCAGACTCCGCTGGGCCTTCTCGTGCTCCATGATGGAGATGGCTTCTACCAGATGATGTTGCTACTGATCATAGTTTATGTTTTTATGCTTTCTAGTTTTTCAGTTGCTTAGTTGGATTTATGTACTTGGTTTATCAGTACTCTTTATGTTTTAGTCGTGATGACTCTTATATGCTGTAGTTATGAGTTGTGACTCTTATGTTTCTGGTAGTTCTATTATTCTATGTTATTTGCTCGTTCTGTTAGTTCATATGCTGTTTCTTCTCTTTTGGTGTGTTTGCCCATTAGTACTTGATTCTTATTATATTGCTAAATGCCAAAGGGGGAGAGATATGTATATTCTGGTATATTCTTTTTGGTATATATGCTTTTTCTTTTTGGTATATGTGCTTTTTGGTGCTTTTGGGAGATATTCCTTATCAGACCAACAGGTTCTACGCATTGTTTACGGGGGAGCTATCTTGTTTAGCTCAGCACTGATTATGGGGGAGCTATGCTGTGTCCAGGTATGAATATTGAATATACATTTATTATTTTATCAATTATCAATATGGGGGAGATTGTTGACACATAGTCACAGTCAACCAAATATTGACAACGTTGACTAAATAATACTTGTAATAATTCAATACGACACACGACGTCTACATCAAGCTCAAGTCAGAAGACAGCTCAGTCTTTGCAATTCAGTTGTATATGAGTCTGTATTTTATAATTTTATTGAGTCTAGACTGTTGTAAACTGTGTCATGCTGAGCTCTTGAGACTTGACCAAAAGCCTACCCAAATCCATAAACTCTACCATCCAGAAATAAGCCCACAGATCCCCAAGAACCAGTTCTGTGCTCTGGAGACAGAGTTCGGGCCGAACTCTGCCTCCATACAGAGTTCGGGCCGAACTCTGTCCCCTAAAAATCAGCAACCTTAATTTTAGGGTTAGCTGGTTGCTAGTTGTCCAACGGCCAAATATTTGAAATTTTCTACCCGAATTTTGGCCGAATTCTGCCTACAAAAACCCTATAAATAGGCCAAGAATTCTCTCATTTGAAATCATCCAATCTTCTCTTCTCTTCTCTCTTAAGCTCAAATAAGTCATACCCTTCCCATCTACTAGCCACAAGCTTCCTAAGTCTCGAGTGCTCAGTATCTCTCAGTTAGGAGTCTTGTGCAAGAGTTGAAGAAGTCGCTTGGAAAATTTCGAGCAAATCGCCACTGCGATCCTCTGTAAGAAGTTGACGTGCTCTTCTGAAGAAAAGGCACGGGTTGTAAACTACTATTTCACAAATAGTAGATTTAATCCTGAGCTAGAGTTCTCAGGCCTGAACTAGTCCTCCACGAGGGAAACCAGGTTAAAATCGGCTGTGTTTGCGTATGCTCTCTTGATTCTCTCTTTAAATTCCGCATTTACTCTGATTAGTTTTATTTGTGATAGTGTTAATTTTTTTAAGTGGATATTATCTCTATATACTCTATTCACTCCCCTCTAGAGTTGCCATCTGTTCTTCATCTTATAGAATTTATTAATTTTGTTTAATTATTATTTTGGGACTAAATTAATGGGTCGAATTGAGGAAGTCATATATGGCATTGACATAGGACCTCTTGTGAAAGGGTTCCCCTATTGAAAATATAATTATATCAATATATAAGTATTTATAGGTAAATTCCAAAATTTAAATATATTATTTTATTATAATTATAAAGCATTTACGAGAGGAGTTGGTACCTATATATACTTATATAATAGATGCAGTGTCATAGCAACGTTATGAAAACTAGGAGGCATAGATACTCATATAATTTATATATGGTATGTAGATATAGAATATTAAATATAGTGTATTATTATATGTGAGCTTGGAAGGATCGACATGGACACCGGAGTTGGACAAGACCACCCGCAGACAACAGTTACAGGCAAGCGTGCCTTGTCTTCGTTATATAGATTATTTTTTTGTCTTATTATTCTTTTTGATTAGCATTGCATGACGTAGGACGTTGATACTTAGTATCCATTTATAGATTGGTATCGATGTCATGATTGTGACATCGAGTATTGACTTTAGGTGTTACGTACATATTGATGTGTCGATTGACACGTTTGACCGCAGGACACCGACACATTCATGATGCGAGGTTTACATGACTATTTGTGGTATTGACCTCGTGTTAGCATTCTAGATTTCTTTATCAGGATTGCTTTGACTTTCGAGATAACTGTACAGACTTGACATTGCTAGATTCTAGACATGGAATTGGGGAGAACTTGACTACAATGTCAGACCTATTGTCGTATGGCCCGCTGTTTAGTGACCTTTATCTCTGTAGTCGAATAAAGGATTATCTTTGTCGAGAATTGATTGTCCTTGGTGCCACGACATAGGTACTGGGGATAATACCCTGCTGAGGTGCTAGTGAGCCTTAGTGGAAGGGGTCTGGTATCCTAGAAAAGTATCTCACTTGCATAGCACATAGATGGATAAAGTAGATTGCCTTAGTTCATATTTAAATTTTTGTACCTTGGCATGTATATTATGCACCTTGCTAGTCCTCTAAGGACCAGGCTATTTTCTAGGCTTAGACGAAGCTGAAGACTACCTGGAGGTTTACGGTTCGGAAGCACAGACTGGAGACGTACCAGTACAGGAGGACGAGATAGTGCTAGAGGATTTCTCGTGATCATATTACATTCATATTTAGGATTGCTACATTATTTTCTTTTTTTTTCATCAGACTTGTAGTTGATTTGTACTTTATTTCTATCTATGTGGTTTCGGGATATTTTACCCGTACAGACTTCATTACTTTTATTGCTGGATATGTGAGACATTTCCTCATTTATTCTTGATCTCTTGGACTCTGTGGATGTGATTAGATGTAAATACCTGTAGATTGTGTTGTATTTCTGGGTGTTATCATAATTTTTAGCTTAACTATTTCGCTAATGGGCTTGTAGTGTAGCTTGGCCCATTAGTGAAGTGTTGCTGGCATGTATTCGTATTTCTGGTCCTATATATTTTGGGACTGGGACGTTACATATTTTTGTGGTGGCCCATACAGATCCACGTTAAATCACTTCGGTTACGTTATTGTACCGATGTGAGCCTGCAATTAGAGTAGGAAAGACCTATAGGATCACATCCACATGCTTGATACCTTGTAAAACCCCTAAATTTCTACTACGATTTTTTTTAAAAATAATTTAGTATTGATTTTGTAAGTTGGATTTGTATGTCGCATACAAGTTGGCATTTACGTCGCGTGCAGGTTTGCGTTTCGTATTTTCTCGACGAGTGCGAATATGTGCGAGGTACATATTTTCAGAAAATGTTTTATTTATAGATTTTTATTTTACAAGATAGTAATAGTTTTCAAAAATAACATACGATAAATATTTTAGTACATAAACGTATCGCATCGAGAATTGTCAAAATTATTATTATTTAAAATGCTATCTTATTTTATTTTAGTGGTAATTTAGAAAAAAAACTAGATTTTATGAATATTCTACTTGTGTGAAATACATAAAATTTACTTCATGTATATTTTTGAAAATTACTAGAACTTATTTAGAATTAATTATTAGCAAAAAGTTATCTCAAAGATTTTAAATATTAATTATGATTTTCAAAATTATTTTAGCTTAATTTAAAATAAAAAGCTATTTTGATATATTTTCTATTAATATTTAAATATTTATGTTGATTTCGGAATTAATTATTATTTCTACTTATTATAAAGAGATTTCAAAATTTATGGATGTAATGATTAATCATTTATAGTAATTTAATTCTAGACTTGATAAAAATTTATTTTAGTTTAGACGTATGGATAAATTTATAGAATTTGTTTTGATTTAAACTAAAAGTGGAAATTATCTAATGGGAGATTTAAAACCCCCTAGTCCTTATCCTAATGGGATTCCTACCTCCTATAAAAGGAGAGGTACTTGCCCTCTTTTTTTATGAATTTTTACAACCCAAAACTTGTGCATCGTGTCCGTGGTCGTGCCCCTACCCATCCACTATATTTTCTCCATTATAGTTACAAATTTGTTCCGTCCGACAACCCCAGACTCGACGTCTTCTCGTGTCTAGAAGGACACGTATCCGATACAATACTAACACCAGCCACCCTCATCTTCTCGACAACTCCGCAGCCACAACCTCCTTCACCGCCACCACGCTGCCAACTCGTGTCGCCGCAACTGGTCACCCAATACCAACCGACCACCACCCTCCGTCCAATCCCAGACCAGTCCGACCTGACCAAACCCCGGCCACAACCAACCCATCGTCACCACCACCAACCGCATCCCAAGAAGAAGAAGTAAAACCCTAACACTACACTCACATGGCCGCCCGCGGATCCGCCGTCCCTGCCGCAGCACGACCCCTCTCGATCCCGACCGCAGACCTCCTTCGACGCCGCCCTCCGATCTCGCTCTTCCGCCGAGTCCTTCGCTATCGCGACCGCCCCCATCAGCTCCGTCGTGAGTTGGTCACCAGCCACACAGCGCCGCCGCGCATTCGAAACCCTCGCAGCAGTGCCTTGTCGTTACCGTCCCTCTCTCCCGACGATCGGAGCCCCTCGCCCAGCGGCCAAACGCGCACCTCCCCTCCCGATTTGTGTCGCTGGACAACCAGCTCTGCGCTAGCAGCCTTATCCACGTCCCAGCACAACCGTCGAAGCGGCGAGCCCCGTCGGCGATGGGCAACACCGACCCACGCGCTCCTCCAGATCTGAACGACCCGACCTCCATCAGCCGTCGTAGCAGACAGCACCCTCCGCCACGAAGCCCCCTCACCTCCAAAGGTCGGGCTTCCCCTCGCGTGACCCCTCGGTGAGCCCCTTCTTCTTCCTCTCTCATTCTCTCTCGATCACTCTCCCCATTTTTCTCTCTCTCTCCAGCTCTCCCATTTTGTTAATATATTTGTTTGATATTGGACCGGGCCCTTTGGGCTGGTTTTAAAAAAAAAAGAGTATTATTTTGTTTTCTAATCTAAATAAAACAAATTTTAAGAATATATATATATATATATATATATATATATATATATATATATATATATATATAATTAAAAAATAATTATTATTACTACTATTATTATTATTGAGTATCATTCCTTTATTATTATAGTTTAGATATAAATAAATATAGTTATCATGTTATTTATTATATTTCAGAATTTAATTTCTTATACTAGATTTTGTTGAAAAAAAATAGTAAAAGATTCAAGGAAAATTTAGCTTTCAAAGTATAAAGTGTATTCTAGTATTTTTGTTATTAAATAAATAAAGATACGATTTTCTATTTTTACAAACTTTTTAGCCAAATCAATTCTTGTATTTTTAGAAGTTAATTTTTACTAATAAAAAGATAGTTACTGAATTATATTTTTCAAGTATATAATTTAATATCGTGACTAATAAAATGTACTTTTTTCTAATTATATATATATAAAGTATTTTTTGTATTTACATGAAAGTATCTTCAAAAAAATTAGTATAGATATCTCTCTCTCCAATCCATACTAAAACCCATTATTGCTAGATTCTCGTGAACTGGACCCTTCCACCTCGACTTCAGCTAGTGCATACGACAGGACTTGTCGGATCATCGCACCATACCAGGCGTAACCCCAGGCAAGACACCTTGCCTTTACTGTTTAATTTCTTGCTCAATATCATGCATGCTTTATTTCTTATAAGTTGTTCTTTAAAAACCATATGTAGTTGCAAATTACTATACTTTAGTTTTCTTTATGCATTTGGCCTAGAGTTAAGGGACCACCTTTGTTTGTGCCGCATTCATTGGCCTGACACCTATGTGCCACGATGTCACGTCTCATATAGATTCCGACTTATATACCAACCGTACATCGGTACATATAGGACGAGCGTTAGGATATAACTGCTAATATAATTGTCTAGAAGACTTAGCGATTATTAGAGATATCGTGGTGTGGATTCAGTACGAGTAGTGCATGGGGAAGAGGAAGACAGTTATTAGGCGCAGGAGCTTTTACACATTTACTTTTCTTTAGCTGTCATTAGTGACTCGGGCGAGAGCTAGTGTGCCGTGCATTTATTTACTTTTCTCTAGTTGCCACTAGTGCCTCGGTTGAAACACAAATGTGCCGTGTATTTACTTTTCTCTTGCTGCCGTTAGTGACCCACCCGAGAGACTAGTGTGTCGTGCATTTATTTATTTTCCTCTAGATGCCACTAGTACCTCGGTTGAAACGCTAACGCACCGTGTTTCTAGTCTCGGAAGCCCTTGTGTGGAACGTTGTCTTCAAAGTGCATGATTACACATAGACTGGTTAAGGACCTTTATTTGTTTAGGCATATATACTTTTCCGTTGAGCTAATTATATTCAGTTTATGGCATGATGTTATGTGTCTTGTTACGTCCCTCTGAGGACCTGGTGATCTCTTCAGGTGTGCGTTCATGTCTTCCGCAAGTATCTAGCCAAGGTCATGGTCTTCTCCATTTATTCAAGGATGACGTGTCTTGGATCTATCTCGTTACTTTAGTCAATTCATTCTATATATCATGTACTTCTTTTCTCTTATATGGTTGGTAGTGGATGTGCTCCACCCAATATATTGTACCAAGACAAATCATGGTTATTATTTGAGATCTTTTATTCTTTCATTCTATGGATGAGATTAGTTAGTTGTGGTTTACTGCATTATATAGCTTATGTATACATACGAGACCCATGTACTTTGTATGTATACAGTTGGCATGTCTACGTTCTTAGTCCTACGTATTTTGGGACTGGGATGTTACATATTTTTGTGGTGGCCCATGCAGGTCTAGATAAATTGTTTGGTTACTTTACCGTACCAAGCAAGCCTGCATATAGGAATAGAGTTTAGGAATCCATCCACATACTTGACCTCCTTTCTCGATTCTATTTTCGAACTCTCGCTTGACTCCTTGATTTGCATCTTGCTTGATTCCCTCTACCCTAAATTCTTATCCTTCTTTCGTGCTTGATATTGGTTAGGAAGGTAACTCATACTATGTAAGACATGTTCTATTGTTCCATTACACTTCTAGTTTAACTCTTATAAGTTGGGTAGAATACCTCATTACCTAACAAACCTCTTTATCCTTGTGACCCATAGTAATAGGTTTACCTAGATTCTAGAATTTAGAGGACCCTAACTCATCTAGCCAACCGAGCCATAGACAAGGAAACACTAGGACGACTGCATAGGCCTAAATTTTAGGCGAGACTTAGACTTTAAGAATCGTGGACTATTTAAATTCTTTCATCATTATCCCGTACTTATATATTGACTATCTTATGCTGCTAAATTAGCCTAAGTTTTGCAAGCTTATTTCCTTTTCGAGCTTGATCATGACATGTTTTATTGGGTGCGCACCCACTAACATATTGTCTAGTCAGAACCAGGGCATGATGGTCTGATCAACCTACTGCACTTTGGTTCGCTTTTCATACGATTATTCTACATGGTTGAGATATAGTCTAACTTGTCCTCTAGGATCTCAACCGCAACCGACAACCTCCTTTTCGAACTATTAATTTGCATTTGAACCCGCAATTGTATTCGCTCGCATCTCCCTTGAACTCTTGTGTTTTACCAAGGCTTAGCTAGCCCACGACCAAGTCATATGACAATAAGCTTTCCATGAGTTACTAGTCCTTTCCTTCGACCTTATATCTACTGTCGCGACTTTCTAACCATTTGAAAACCTTAGAATGATTCCAATCATTCTCCTAATCGTGCTCTCAACCGAGATGACTAGAACCCCGTTTCCTCCCTATGACCCATATCTCCTAAGCCCTAACTTATTCTCTTTACCCCTTACTATTCTCAAATTCGTGTAATCATGATTTTATTGCCTTAACTAGCGACCCTCCATATCCATGATTTATCTTCAAAAATACGATTTTCTAAAGCATTCTTGTGTTGAACGTCGTTTCCTTACCTCGCTCAATGATTCGACTATGTTGCCTTATTGATATACCTATGTACCTTTTCAACCCCCTACTTATTCTTAATTTTGAGGACGAAATTATTGTAAGTTGGGTAGGATGTAAAACCCCTAAATTTCTAATACGAATTTTTTTTCAAATAATTTAGTATTGATTTTGTAAGTTGGATTTGTACGTCGCATACAAGTTGGCATTTGTCGTATTGTACGTCGCGTGCAGGTTTGCGTTTCGTATTTTCTCGACGAGTGCAAATATGTGCGAGGTACTTATTTTCAGAAAATATTTTGTTTATAGATTTTTATTTTACAAGATAGTAATAGTTTTCGAAAATAACATACGATAAATTTTTTAGTACATAAACGTATCGCATCGAGAATTGTCAAAATTATTATTATTTAAAATGCTATCTTATTTTATTTTAGTGGTAATTTAGAAAAAATAGATTTTATGAATATTCTACTTGTGTGAAGTACATGAAATTTACATGTATATTTTCAAAAATTACTATAACTTATTTAGAATTAATTATTAGCAAAATGTTATCTCAAATATTTTAAATATTAATTATGATTTTCAAAATTATTTTAGCTTAATTTAAAATAAAAAGCTATTTTGATATATTTTCTATTAATATTTAAATATTTATGTTGATTTCGGAATTAATTATTATTGCTAATTATTATAAAAAGATTTCAAATTTTATGGATGTAATGATTAATCATTTATATTAATTTAAATCTAGACTTGATAAAATTTTATTTTAGTTTAGACACATGGATAATTTTATAGAATTTGTTTTGATTTAAACTAAAAGTGGAAATTATCTAATGGGAGATTTAAAACCCCTAGTCCTTATCCTAATGGGATTCCCACCTCCTATAAAAGGAGAGGTACTTGCCCTCTTTTTCCATGAATTTCCACATCCCAAAACTTGTGCATAGTGTCCGTGGTCGTGCCCCTACCCATCCACTATATTTTCTCTATTACCGTTACAAATTTGTTCCGTCCGACAACCCCGGACTTGACGTCTTCCCGTGTCTCGCAGGACACGTACCCGATACAACACCAACTCTAGCCACCCTTACCTTCTCGACAACTCTGCAGCCACAACCTCCTTCACCCTCACCACGCTGCCAACCCGTGTCGTCGCAACCGGTCACCCAACACCAACCGACCACCACCCTCCGTCCAATCCCAGACCAGTCCGACCCGACCAAGCCCCGACCACAACCAACCCATCGTCACCACCACCAACCTCATCCCAAGTAGAAGAAGTAAAACCCTAACCCTAAACTCACATGGCCGCCCGCGAATCCGCCGTCCCTGCCGCCGTACGACCCCTCTCGATCCCGACCGCAGCCCTCCATCGGCGCCGCCCTCCGATCCCGCTCTTCTGCCGAGTCCTCCTCCATCGCGACGGCCCCCATCAGCTCCGCCGTGAGGGGCTAACTAGCCGCACAGCGCCGCCGCGCATTCGAAACCCTTACAGCAGTGCCTTGTCGCTGTCGTCCCTCTCTTCCGACGACCGGAGCCCCTCGCCCAGCGGCCAAACGAGCACCTCCCCTCCCGATTTGCGCCGCCAGGCAACCAGCTTTGCGCTGGCAGCCTTATCAATGCCCCAGCACAACCGCCGGAGCGGCGAGCCCTGCCGACGATGGGTAGCACCGACCCACGCGCTCCTCCAGATCTGAACGACCCGACCTATATCACTTGTCGTAGCAGACAACACCCTCCGCCGTGGAGCCCCCTCACCTCCAATGGTCGGGCTTCCCCTCGCGTGACCCCTCGGTGAGCCCCTTCTTCTTCCTCTCTCACTTTCTCTCGATCACTCCCCCCATTTCTCTCTCTCTCTCTCTCTCTCTCTCTCTCTCTCTCCAGCTCTCCCTTTTTGTTAATCTATTTGTTTGATATTGGGCCGGGCCCTTTGGGCTGGTTTTTTTAAAAAAAAAAAGAAAAGAAAAGAGTATTATTTTATTTTCTAATCTAAATAAAACAAATTTTAATAATATTATATATATATATATATATATATATATATATATATTATAAAAAATAATAATTATTATTACTATTATTATTATTGAGTATCATTCCTTTATTATTATTATGGTTTAGGTATAAATAAATATAGTTATCATGTTATTTATTATATTTCAGTATTTAATTTCTTATACTAGATTTTGTTAAAAAAATAGTAAAAGATTCAAGAAAAAATTAGCTTTCAAAGTATAAAGTGTATTCTAGTATTTTTGTTATCAAATAAATAAAGATATGTTTTTCTATTTTTACAAACTTTTTAGCCAAATCAATTCTTGTATTTTTTAGAAGTTAATTTTTACTAATAAAAAGATAGTTACTGAATTATATTTTTCAAGTATATAATTTAATATCGTGACTAATAAAATGTACTTTTTATAATTATATATATAAAGTATTTTTTGTATTTACATGAAAGTATCTTCAAAAAAATTAGTATAGGTATCTCTATCTCCAATCCATACTAAACCCCATTATTGCTAGATTCTCGGGAACTGGACCTTCCACCCCGACTTCAGCTAGTGCATACGACAGGACTTGTCGGATCATCGCACCATACTAGGCGTAAGGTGTTTGCCATAAAAATCAATAACAGGTATTACAGAACACTGGAATTGATTGCAAACTCGCTTGTACAAAGAAGAGCCTAGAAAGAAAGCCTAGGAAACAATCTAAGTATAATTATTTAATTTTGATTCTGGAGGGTGACGGTGGAGGCTCGGAAAAGTGCTATCAACTCTGCCTTACTCCGTGGACTATCTGATGCAGTCCCTAGCTCGTGAAGATATTGCTTTTCTCTTGAAGGTTGCCAGCTTTTGCAGGGGAGTGACACCCTGCTATTTATAATAGGATGGATTTTGAGCCGCATGGTTGGCTTGCGGCCACGTGGCTGATTGGCGCGCAAAGACCCGCTCTCGGGCTGCCATCTGTCGGTTTTTTAGGATTTTTGTTGCAGCAAATTTGGGTAGTCAAGGAATAGGTCAGATTGTCACGTGTCCCGTTGCGTATGGTATTCTCAGTCTTTGATCTTGTGGGGTCGCGTGAGACTCGTGCGGCTCGGATCACAGCCATATGAAGTCTGGAAACTTTGGGGCTGCATAAGCTGGGCCGCATGAGGTTCATGCGGCTTGGATGACGCTCTTTTGGCCGCATGGAGGCGTACGAACCCTGCTTTTGGGCGACGTCTCACGTCTTATCTTTCTTGTCAAAGTGTCAGAACTATCATATTTTTGCCAGTGCTTGTCAGCTTTATCAGTCGAACTGCTCCTCCTTGGTCGCATATTTTCCTTCTACAGCTGTCCGTCGATGGGCCGCATATGTCTTTGAACAGTCATGCGGCTTTTCTTCATGCGGACCTGTTTGGTCCAATATACCTGTACGACAATTTATAATCCGCATGAACTCCATATTTTTCATGTTTCTACACCAAACAAGACACCTTACCTTTACTGTTTAATTTTTTGCTCAATATCATGCATGTTTTATTTCTAATAATTTGTTCTTTCAAAACCATATGTAGTTGCAAATTACTATACTTTAGTTTTCTTATACATTTGGCCTAGAGTTAAGGGACCACATTTGTTTGTGCCGCATTCATTGGCCCGACACCTATGTGCCACGATGTCACGTGTCTCATATAGATTCGGACTTGCGTACCGACCATACATCAGTGCGTATAGGACGAGCGTTAGGATATAACTACTAATATAATTGCCTAGAAGACTTAGCGGTTATTAGAAATATCGTGGTATGGATTCAGCATGAGTAGTGCATGGGGAGGGGGAAGACAGTTATTAGGCGCAGGGGCTTTCACACATTTACTTTTCTCTAGCTGCCATTAGTGACTCAGCCGAGAGCTAGTGTGCCGTGCATTTATTTACTTTTCTCTAGATGCCACTAGTGCCTCGGTTGAAACACAAATGTGCCATGCATTTACTTTTCTCTAGCTGCCGTTAGTAACTCACCCGAGAGACTAGTATGCCGTGTATTTATTTATTTTCCTTTAGATGCCACTAATACCTCGGTTGAAACTCTAATGTGCCGTGTTTCTAGTCTCGGAAGCCCTTGTGTGGAACATTGACTTTAAAGTGCATGATTACACATAGACTGGTTAAGGACCTTTATTTGTTTAGGCATATATACTTTTTCGTTGAGCTAATTATATTCAGTTTATGGCATGATGTTATGTGTCTTGTTACGTCTCTCTGAGGACCTGGTGATCTCTTCAGGTGTTCGTTCATGTCTTCCGCAGGTATCTAGCCAAGGTCGTGGTCTTCTCCATTTATTCGAGAATGACGTGTCTAGGATCTATCTCATTACTTTAGCCAATTCATTCTATATATCATGTACTTCTTTTCTCTTATATGGTTGGTAGTGGATGTGTCTCCACCCAACATATTGTACCAAGACAAATCATGGTTATTATTTGAGATCTTTTATTCTTTCATTCTGTGGATGAGATTAGTTAGTTGTGGTTTACTACATTATACAGCTTATGTATACATACGAGATCCATGTACTTCGTAAGTATACAGCTGGCATGTCTACGTTCCTAGTCCTACGTATTTTGGGACTGGGGCATTACATACCTTCCTTGACTTCGTTTCGAACTCTCACTTGACTTTTCGATTTGCATCCAGTTTGATTATGTTCTTCCTTGACTTCGTTTCGATGTATTCATGCTAACAAGACAATCTTCGTAATGGATGTATCTTCCCCTTACTATCATATCAGGAAACCATTGGCATAGACACTAGAAGTCAAAGGTGCAGATGGAGTCTTCGCGATTGTGCGAAGTCATGGTGATACCTAGGATAGTCGTACTATTACGAGCAGCCTGCAACCGATTGAGGAATATGACTTGAGGATACATCCACGAACATGAATATAGACTTTTCTCAGGCTCTGTAAACCCCATAATTTATAATCGATTTTTTTAAAATTTTAAATTATTTTATTACGTATTTTATTAGTTATGGATTTATAGGCTACTAGTTAATAGTATAATTAATGTATGTATGTATGTATAATATATTATTGTATGTGTGCATGTTAATATTTCTATTAAATAAGGAATATACTAAATTCTAGGATTTTAGGAATTATTTGTGATTTTGTTTTTGAAATATTTTGGAAGCTTAAAGTATATGTGTATATATATATATATATATATATATATATATATATATATATATATTATATATATATATATATATATATATATATATATATATATATATATATATATATATATATATAAATATATATATATATATATATATATATATATATATTTATACTTATATATATAAATATAAGTATAATAAGAAAAGAAAAAAATTTAATGGGTGGGCCCGGCCCAACCCCAGCAAGTGGGGAGCGGCCAGGCTTGGCCGACGGTTAGCTCAGGCCATTGTGGCCTTGTAAAAAAAATAATATATATTGACTGGAGGGGACCAGCCACGTGGGCCGGTCCACCTCACCCGACCCCCACAACTAAATAGCTTTAGCAGCAAACTGTGCTGCTGTGGAGCTTAGGAAACTGACCCCGCCTAAAAACCTAAGACCCCCTTATTTTAATGGTACTCAGCAGCTGGTAGCTGCGCCTATAGCACCGAGACCCCTTAATGCAATTACTAAGCAGCACTTGCTGCTGTGGCACTTTAGCCCGACCCCACCACCATGAAATAGCTAACCCAGCACAGCTGCATATTCTTAACCAACCCGAGACCCATATCCTATTTCGAATGCTATTACAAGTCGGCAACAGCAGAGTAGTATTTAACCTACCCACGCAAAACCGAAACCATAACCCTCCGTACATCTTCTCCTTCCACATCTCCTCTTCATCTCGAACCCCAGGTGAGCTACCCAGGCCGTTGGAGACGCCCCACCACCGCGCAAACGCTGCCGGACAGCCCAGGACGATCCCACTTCCGAGCGTTCTCAGTTTTGCGAACAACAAGGTACCCTACTTCCAACCCTCTTTTCTTCACGCACGCTTGATGATTTCTCGAACTATAAATTTCTGTGCGTAGCCCCTATGAACCCCTCCAATCCCCTTCTGATAGAATCCTGGGAACCCCAGGGGATCGCTCAAAAAATCGAGGCAAAGTTGTCCCAAAAACTGTTGAAAACACAGTTTAGAAAGCAGTCCCAAACCATAACTTAGAAGCCAGATTTCGATCTGTGTGTCGAGATTTTTCAGAAATTAATTGAACACAGGTAAAGACAACATAACCACGATTAAAATGCACTTTGTAGATCTGAATTTCGTTTTCTGTGCGAGTATTAAATCAGCGTTAAAGTTGGGCGAAAAACTGTTTTCTAAAGTGTTAATTTCAGAAAAATTTTACGATACGATGTACGCCCCGACAAACCGGGCGACGTGGTCGAGCGTTATACGTATCGAAAGGCGCGTATGGACGTGTGGGAACTGACGGAACTCAGTTTCGTCGCATGTGTGCGACGAAATCAACGTGTATCCGTCGAGATACTCCCGTATCGACGTTTTGCAAACTTGTCCATAACTTCGTGTACAGTCGTCGAATTGAGGCAAACCTTGCGCCAACAGGTCCGGATCGAAATTCTGGTTCTGCATGCCAAGTTTGGTTCAATTCTGAGAAGGTCGAATTGGAACCCAATTTTGGCGGGCCCGCGACCCACTCCAACGAGCAATTTTGTACACGGCTCCTCGGAATCCAAAACTGGACATACCGTTGAGTTCCTCTCCTCAAACTGAAACCATAGACATGTAGTTTGATGACTTTAGAGACCGTAGACTTTGGCACGCATTTCGGTACAAAGTGGGTCCAACGGCGGACATCGTTTTGACCCAAAATTATGATTTTGCCCCTATTCCAGAATTTGACTTTTGGACAGGCATTTTCTAGGTATATCTTCTTCACCGAGATCATTTTTGATATTTATTTCAGCATTTGGAGTCATCTGTGATTTGTGAGTTTTGGTGCTGACACTTGCTACTTTTGGACTTGCCACTTTGCACCGCCAGGCAAGATACCTTGCCACCCTACTCTGTGATTATTATATTCTTATTTTCAGTTGTTATTTTCAGCATTGTTTCGTGATATTTAAACTGTGCGTCCAAGTCACACTTGGGTGCAAGCGACTCTATCGGTCGTTTCTCTTGCTTTATTTATTCTCTTGCATTGACTTAGTTTATGGACCACCCACTGATGTTGAGGTATTGGTATATCTCATATGGCCTTGACACTTGTTGTATCACGAGATGTGTGTCACATATAGGACACGTTTCTGCGCAGTTGGTTGGCCACCGATGCGTACGGAGCGTGCGACGGATAGGAGTAACTGCCAATAGTATTGCATGATTAGAAGACTTGGCAGTTATTAGAGGTCATATCAGTCATGGAGATGATGATACTAGGCATTGTGTGGGGAGAACAATACCTGACGTATGGACTTCTTTACACTTCTATGATTACCTGTGCGCTCCATCGGAGACGCAGGCTCCAGGCGCCCTCTGACGTTTCCCAGAGCGTTATGGACGTAGCCCCTTGCACATGGTGCCCTCTGACGCTTCCCGAGTGTTATGGACGTAGGCCCCTGGTACCCTCTATGGGAACTATGTCGATCCTATTTTCAGCCAGGGCTCATGCGTCGAAGGATTGTATCTCAACTACATATTCACAGTAGAATGGTCAGGAAACCGGTTGCATGCATACCTTTTTCTCTTATTATATTATCACAGTTTATATGGCATGGTGTTTTCTTGTATCTTGCTATGTCCCCTGAGGACCTGGTTATCTCTCCAGGTTTAGACGATTTTCCACAGGAGTACGGAGCGGCATTGGAGCTATCCTACATTGATGATGAGGCAGTCCCTTATGATTCCTAGTCTATTTCTTATCTGAGACAGTTGTAGACATTATTTTACATCTCTTTTTCTTTCTATTTGTGGAGGTCGGACTCCGATCTTGTGAGACTATTTTTCATAGCTGTTTGGAGTGAGTATGTTCACCCAGCTATCTTTTGATACTCTTATTTATTTATTTGGACTTCGTTATCTTCTGTGTTGAGCTGTGATGAGATTAGATATGTTATTCTGGCCTGTGATTATTTATTTATAGCTTATGTGCATATATGAGGAATTCCATATATTGGAGTGTTCTTTGTATATGTGCAGCTGGCATGTTCACGTACTTGGTCCTATGTATTTTGGGACTGGGGCGTTACATATTTTTGTGGTAGCCCATGCAGGTCGATTTAATATTGTTGGGTTATATGACTGTGCCCAACAAGCCTGCATATAGGAATAGGAATATCTCATCCAGAACTACTACTACCTCTTGACTTCCAAACTTTTCGAAACTTCCTTGATTATTCGATTTACTTCATATCTAATCTTTCCTAAAAATCAACTTATCTTCTTCGTGCCAACAGTATGAATCTACGAAGTGGACGCACCATTACCTTGACCCCCAAGGCTGGTGATACGACTACCCATGAGGAGCAGAACCCTCAAATGACTCCAGCGACGCCATATTAGCCAGGACAGTCGCAGCCTACTACGACACCGACGACGGAGTACCCAGAGATCGTAGCACCCCAAGGCAGCCAGGCTGGACAGACCCCTACCATGCCACCGGAAGGGAGTGTACCACTACCTCCATCACCACCATTCCCTCAGCAGTTTCCCCACAGTCGGGACCTCAGATGCCTCCACCACCAACGATGGTGCACCCAGAGATTGCAGCACCCCCAGCCAACCAGACTGGACAGACCACTACAGTACCCCTAGAAGAGAATGTGCCCTCTACTACACCCTTTCAGCCGAATTGTGTGACACAACCAGATCAGAGAATCCCAGCTTCCCAGCAAGAATATACGCCACTTCCTCCCCGGTCCCCATTATCTATGCCAGTTCTTACTCTAATGAGGCTTCAGCGTCAAGGTTCTTGCTAAGGTTATTACAAGTGCAGCAACAGCAGAATGAGTTTGCAAGGAGTATTATATTGATAGCCCTAAACAGGACTCTATCTGCCTCGCCAGCCTCAGTGCCAGTTAGAGAGACTCAGAACGGGCCGAATAGACATCCCGAAGCACAACGAAACCCTAGAGCATCACCATATCCAGATAGGGAGCTTCCTACATGTCACTTCTGCCATAGGAAGGGTCACCTTATGAAGGATTGTCGTCGTAGATTAGGACAGTGTATGATTTACGGTTCCAATTATCACGAAGCCAAAAATTGTACGGGGACACCAAATACCTCACAGCAGGAGCAAAGAGAAGGACTATACCGGGCTCGAGGGAAGCCTACCTGCAACTACTGCGGAAAGAAGGGACACATCCGTAGAGATTGTCGAATCTGTCATGGTTTATGCTTGAGATGCGGATCGAGACAACATATGATTAAGGATTGTCCCGAGCCACGAACTCAAGTACATGATCAACAGACCCCCATGCCAACAGGCCCAACACTTCCCACACCTCGACCAGTTCAGCATGTATCGAGGCTCATGACACCAACAGTAGGAGCACCACGTCCACCATTACCTCCACAACAATTGCAGTTCCACAGGGCGAGAGCACAGGACCCTAGTCGGAAGCATGGGCAGGCCTTTCACGAGCGGTAGAGGGTGCAGAATCCCTGAGAAAATCATAGCAGGTGTGATTTTAGTTGCTACGTTCTTGCTACTTGCCTTATTTACCACTGGAGCCACGCTGCACTAGTTAATCATAAGCCTAGTCATGCATCTTCCATCTTACTCATCCTTTCCTAAAATATAGATCCATTGTTATTCTCTTTAAGTTGTTGATAACGGTAAATGATCAGAACATATGACGACCTCGAAACTGGTATACTACTTTCCCTCAAGAAACTTTGCTATCAATAGGTTCATAACTAATTATTCTTCACCTGGAGTTAGCCGTCTCGATTACGTTACTGCACGGAATGGACCTGCATATAGAATTAGAATCTAGGTACCTCATCCACATACTTGACCTCCGTTCTTGATTCCCTTTAAACCTGTTGATTGTCTTTAATTACATATTGCCTTATTTTCGTTCTACCCCAAACATTATCCTTTCTTCCCGTGATGATAGGCAGGTTAGGAAGATGACTCGTACTTGGTATACGCGTTTTTATGCTGCTCAGGCACGCTATTAGTTGAACCCTTATAAGTTGGGTAGAACGCCTCATGATCTATCACCCTCCTTGTCCCGACAACCTTCTTTAAAGAGAACACTCAGAAGATTACCTAGACTGTGCTTATTAGTTCAATCAAATGCCTTAGATAAGAAACCAGTAGGACAACTGTAGAGGCACGATCATAGGTCGAGTCTTAGAGTTTGATGAATTTGAACTACTTGTGACTTCTTTCAACTATATATCTCGCGTACCTATGTTTTGAACTACCATGACTAAACACCGCTATTATAGCCTAGATTTTGCAAGCTTTTCTTTATCAAGCTTGTTCAGGACATGTGTTTATTGGGGACGCCCACTAACATATTGTCTAATCAGAATCGGTGTATGATGGTCTGATCAACCTTCGTACAGTTGATTCGCTTTTATTTGCTTATCCTACGTGGATTGAGATATAGATGGCTCTAGGATCTCATCCGCAACTGCTTTGACAACTCTATTTGAAACGTCTCTAAAATTCCATATTCGTATTCAATCCTCACTCCCTGGAACACTTATTATTTTCGCCTTTGCAGATTTCGAAAAGTCAGATGCTCGTATTGAGGGAAGATAGACCCGTAATATCCTCCTCAGTTCATTATACCATCTATAGACAGGAAAGATATTCATACAGTCATTGACATCTGTTGGAATCAAAGTACGGTCTTCAAAACTTGACTCATATCTTTCATATCTCGTATCCTAGTATATCGTGTAATGTTCTTCCATAAATTGAGGTATGACCTTCCAACTTGAACCTTTCTAACTCCACTAAACCATAGAGCGGTGTCTTGTTAACTTCTAGAAATTGAATTACTGTAGGGTATAGATCGTAGAACCCCAGTAGAATTTGCAATGTACTAGGATTGCCTATCGATAGAATAAGTGGTTTATGTTAGAACGATAACTAGTGGCTCATGAACACCCACTTTCTATTTAGGTCGGTTGATGTCCCCTACCATGACATCGACATTCGAAGCACGAGACTAGCTGTTACCTTCCAACGAATTTCATATGCAAGACCTAGACAAGCCCCCTTCATCTAGGCATACCATGTCCCACTCAAACATGTCCCCTTTTGTACTCTATTTTTTTTCTATGATTCGACTTCCGGATCATGAAGACCAAATATGAGCATTAACATAAAACCAAGGTACATCGGGCCTTTCGATGTCTTGGAACGTGTTGGAGAGGGTGTCTATAGATTGGCCTTGCCACCGTCGCTAGAGGGAGTACATGACGTATTCCACGTATCTCAGCTGAGGAAGTACGTGGCGGACAGCAATCATGTGCTCGATCACTCCGAGATCACAGTTGGACCGAGTTTGTCGTATGAAGAGCAACCAGTAGGTATCCTCGATCGCCGAGTGAAAGTGTTGCGGAACCAATCTATTCCATTGGTTCGCGTGGCATGGAAGCACCACTCGCCAGGGGAATCTACTTGGGAGCGCGAGGACGACATCCGAAATCGCGACCCGCATTGTTCGAAGACGAAGGTATGTCTTGCATTTATGTTTTCATGCATTGCATTTGATCCCCCGACCTTAGTTTAATTTCGAGGACGAAAGTTTTTTTAAGTTGGGTAGGATGTAAACCCCCATAATTTATAATCGATTTTTTTAAAATTTTAAATTATTTTATTACGTATTTTATTAGTTATGGATTTATAGGCTACTAGTTAATAGTATAATTAATATATGTATGTATGTATAATATATTATTGTATGTGTGCATGTTAATATTTCTATTAAATAAGGAATATACTAAATTCTAGGATTTTAGGAATTATTTGTGATTTTGTTTTTGAAATATTTTGGAAGCTTAAAGTATATGTGTGTGTATATATATATATATATATATATATATATATATATATATATATAAAATATATATATATATATATATATACTTATACTTATATATATAAATATAAGTATAATAAGAAGAAAAAAAAATTTAATGGGTGGGCCCGGCCCAACCCCAGCAAGTGGGGAGCGGCCAGGCTTGGCCGACGGTTAGCTCAGGCCATTGTGGCCTTGTAAAAAAAATATTGACTGGAGGGGACCAGCCACGTGGGCCGGTCCACCTCACCCGACCCCCACAACTAAATAGCTTTAGCAGCAAACTGTGCTGCTGTGGAGCTTAGACCATCTCCAATGGTGATTTCTAAAATTGAGTTCTTATCCTACTTGGCATTGTACTTTAAGGAGATTTCTATCCTAGTTGGAAGAGTTTCTACATAGAAATTGTAGACATACAAAAATGTTCTCCAATGGTTCTCCATTTCTATCCTATGTGTCACATAGTAAAAGAACCAATTTAATGGTGTGGGGCCCAATAATAATTGTCATGAGAGAGAGGAGAATTTCTATGAGAGTTTCTACATGTAGAAACCCTCCTAGAAAGTTTCCATCCTACATCATTGCCACCTAGGATAGAAATGGTGATAGAAATCACCATTGGAAGAAGTTTTTTCTAAAATGGATTTCTTCCATAGAAATAGGGAAGATAGAAACCCCCATTGGAGATGGTCTTAGGAAACCGACCCCACCTAAAAACCTAAGACCCCCTTATTTTAATGGTACTCAGCAGCTGGTAGCTGCGCCTATAGCACCGAGACCCCCTTAATGCAATTACTAAGCAGCACTTGCTGCTGTGGCACTTTAGCCCGACCCCACCACCATGAAATAGCTAACCCAGCACAGCTGCATATTCTTAACCAACCCGAGACCCATATCCTATTCCAAATGCTATTACAAGTCGGCAACAGCAGAGTAGTATTTAAACCTACCCACGTAAAACCGAAACCCTAACCCTCCGTACATCTTCTCCTTCCACATCTCCTCTTCATCTCGAACCCCAGGCGAGCTATCCAGGCCGTTGGGGGCGCCACACCACCGCACAAACGCTGCCGGACAGCCCAGGACGATCCCACTTTCGAGCGTTCTCAGTTTTGCGAACAACAAGGTACCCTACTTCCAACCCTCTTTTCTTCACACACGCTTGATGATTTCTCGAACTATAAATTTTTGTGCGTAGCCCCTATGAACCCCTCCAATCCCCTTCTGATAGAATCCTGGGAACCCCAGGGGATCGCTCGAAAAATCGAGGCAAAGTTGTCCCAAAAACTGTTGAAAACACAGTTTAGAAAGCAGTCCCAAACCACAACTTAGAAGCCAGATTTTGATCTGTGTGTCAAGATTTTTCAAAAATTAATTGAACACAGGTAAAGACAACATAACCACGATTAAAACGTACTTTGTAGATCTGAATTTCGTTTTCTGTGCGAGTATTAAATCAGCGTTAAAGTTGGGCGAAAAACTGTTTTCTAAAGTGTTAATTTTAGAAAAATTTCACGATACGACGTACGCCCCGACAAACCGGGCGACGTGGTCGCGCGTTATACGCATCGAAAGGCGCGTATGGACGTTGCGGACGTGTGGGAACTAACGGAACTCAGTTTCGTCGCGTGTGTGCGACGAAATCAACGTGTATCCGTCGAGATACCCCCGTATCGACGTTTTGCAAACTTGTCCATAACTTCGTGTACAGTCGTCGAATCGAGACGAAACTTGCGCCAACAGGTCCGGATCGAAATTCTGGTTCTGCATGCCAAGTTTGGTTCGATTCTAAAAAGGTCGAATCGGAACTCAATTTTGGCGGGCCCGCGACCCACTCCAATGAGCGATTTTGTACACGGCTCCTCAGAATCCAAAACTGGACATACCGTTGAGTTCCTCTCCTCAAACTGAAACCATAGACATGTAGTTTGATGACTTTAGAGACCGTAGACTTTGGCACGTGTTTCGGTGCAAGCGGGTCCAACGGCGGACATCGTTTTGACCCAAAATTATGATTTTGCCCCTGTTCCAGAATTTGACTTTTGGACAGGCATTTCCTAGGTATATCTTCTTCACCGAGATCATTTTTGATGTTTATTTCAGCATTTGGAGTCATCTATGATTTATGAGTTTTGGTGCTGACACTTGCTACTTTTGGACTTGCCACTTTGTACCGCCAGGCAAGATACCTTGCCACCCTACTCTGTGATTATTATATTCTTATTTTTAGTTGTTATTTTCAGCATTGTTTTGTGATATTTAAACTGTGCGTCCAAGTCACACTTGGGTGCAAGCGACTCTATCGGTCGTTTCTCTTACTTTATTTATTCTCTTGCATTGACTTAGTTTATGGACCACCCACTGATGTTGAGGTATTGGTATATCTCATATGGCCTTGACACTTGTTGTATCACGAGATGTGTGTCACATATAGGACACGTTTTCGTGCAGTTGGCTGGCCACCGATGCGTACGGAGCGTGCGACGGATAGGAGTAACTGCCAATAGTATTGCATGATTAGAAGACTTGGCAGTTATTAGAGGTCATATCAGTCATAGAGATGATGATACTAGGCATTGGGTGGGGAGAACAATACCTGACGTATGGGCTTCTTTACACTTCCATGATTACCTGTGCGCTCCACCGACGACGCAGGCTCCAGGCGCCCTCTGACGTTTCCCAGAGCGTTATGGACGTAGCCCCTTGCACATGGTGCCCTCTGACACTTCCCGAGCGTTATGGACGTAGGCCCCTGGTACCCTCTATGGGAACTATGCCGATCCTATTTTCAGCCAGGGCTCATGCGTCGAAGGATTGTATCTCAACTGCATATTCACAGTAGAATGGTCAGGAAACCGGTTGCATGCATACCTTTTTCTCTTATTATATTATCACAGTTTATATGGCATGGTGTTTTCTTGTATCTTGCTATGTCCCCTGAGGACCTGGTTATCTCTCCAGGTTTAGACGATTTTCTACAGGAGTACGGAGCGGCATTGGAGCTATCCTACATTGATGATGAGGCAGTGCCTTATGATTCCTAGTCTATTTCTTATCTGAGATAGTTGTAGACATTATTTTACATCTCTTTTTCTTTCTATTTACGGAGGTCGGACTCCGATCTTGTGAGACTATTTTTTATAGCTGTTTGGAGTGAGTATGTTCACCCGGCTATCTTTTGATACTCTTATTTATTTATTTGGACTTCGTTATCTTCTGTGTTGAGCTATGATGAGATTAGATATGTTATTCTGGCCTGTGATTATTTATTTACAGCTTATGTGCATATATGAGGAATTCCATATATTGGAGTGTTCTTTGTATATGTGCAGCTGGCATGTTCACGTACTTGGTCCTATGTATTTTGGGACTGGGGCGTTACAGGCTCTTCAGCAAGATTGCTTTCATGCTATCTTCTTTCTCAATATGATTGCTTTTGTGTTCTTCTTTACTCGAGATTTGACTTGTCATGCCCCAAAACCAAAATACGGAGACGGACTAGGCCAGCTACTCCATATGAGGTATATAAAAGTCATATGGCGATCGTGGCTGTCAAGAGACAAAGGGGTATATGCTACAATCAAGTCTCCTATGGTCTCATAGAGCATCTATGTCTCAATCATTCAAAGCAAAAAAATATCAATTAATGAACATATGAGATAAAGCAGTAAGGCGTCCCGGACGCTTCATCAAAATGATCATGGGGATCTAGCTTTATAAGTTAGCTAGCCCAGAGAGTCATAGGTACATAATTGTATTCAGCTGCAGTCTTATTTAATTACAAATTATGCAAAGACAAAATATCCAGATTAGCCGGCTAAACAGGTGCCGGTGGCTAAACGCCAGAACATAAGTAAAGATACAAGAGTGGTGGAGAAGAAACCCACTCGAGTCCCCCGCCAGCCATGCTCCTAGTATGCACCATTGACGTCAGGGAAGAAGTTTGGATCCTTAGGCGCTGCTACGAGATCTGGCCAAACAAAACCAGCGGGGTCAGCCCCGAATAGCAAGTACCACAAGGGAGCACAAAAGAGTGAGATAAAACCCAAGCACAAAATATTAATACTAGTAATAATAAAAGCTTCCGGTCGTAACCTCGGTCCACAGCCTGTCCTAGCACGATAGCCCAACCCAACAACCAAACAAGGACATGGGTTGGACCACGCACCATGACAGCCCATGTCCCTCGGCTACTAACGGAAGTTACAAGGCACAGTCAAGTCATTTTTCAAACGACGATTCATTCATACGACTTTCTATATTTGGCGGAGTTATCCCCGTGATACTGATTAAAAGGAATCCTCAGATCGTGTCAACCCAGCAGGGCTAGCCAAACCATTTAAACATATAGCACATTGATTATACACCGGTCCCCCGAGGGCTACCGCGCTAAAACATATAACACATAGCTCGTAGAAGTCGGATATAGCCATCCGCTATAGGCGAGTGAAACTATATCCGTGGCGGCCAACCCGACACGTCAGGACTGGACCTGGGGTGGCTAGTATGGCACGATCTCGGGATTCTTCCCACCCAATGCATCTACCAAGTTAGTTGCCTAGTTAATCCCTCGGTTATCTTCGGAGTTCGCATGTCGTGGTCACATTTTCACTCCCCTAGATGTCGTACATTGTACGAGTACCCCAAGAAGCGATCCGTACTGGCTCATAGAGTCATACATATGTACCCCCTTCTTGGTGTAATACAATACACAACATATACCATATCATTGCTACTGACCAATCACTATGTAATTGCTGGACTCTTGGAGGTACTGACAGGTATCATATAGGAACACTTAGCACTTAGGATAGCACATCGGTGCTCTCATAGATTGTACCTTAGTATACACATAGGGTAATCCAGCATACGCATAGGAGTCAGATCAGGAATAAGGACTAAGACACAAGAGAAAATAGAACAAGAAGGTACTATGCACTTAGGGTATGAAGTGCTCGCAAGTCATGAAGTGGTCCTAATGGCGCACGGGCAATGTGCAAGGTAAAAGGTGCACAAGAAGCAAGGTGCACAAGGTGCCAAAGTCACATATGAATTCTGGTTAAAGTGAGACAAAGATTCTTGAAGCCAAGACAAAGATCTAAAACTTTTATGTTAGAATTTGGGAGAAATTCTGGCCACAATTCAGCCAAATAGGACATAAAACAGCCAAAAATAGCCAAAATAGGCTCTATGCGGCATTCTGCGGCACTATTCAGCCTTCTGCGGCAAAATTGCGGCCTTCTGCGATACTATACGGCCTTCTACGGCACTATTCATTCCATGTGGCACTATACATCCATGCGGCACTACTTATTCCTGCGGCTGCGACAGTATTCATGCGGCACTATTCATCCATGCGGCTGCGGCACTATTCATTCCTGCGGCTGCGGTACTATTCATCCATGCAGCTGTGGCACTATTCATCCATGCGGCTGCGACACTATTCATGCGGCACTATTCATCCATGCGGCTACGGCACTATTTATGCGGCACTATTCATCCATGCGGTTGCGGCACTATTCATCCATGCGGCTGTGGCACTATTCATGCGGTACTATTCATCCATGCGGCTGCGGCACTATTCATTGCTGCGGCTGCGGCACTATTCATTCCTGCGGCTGCGGCACTATTCATTCCATGCGACTGCAGTACTATTCATGCGGCACTATTCATCGTCCCTGCCAAAACCAGGGCAGATGACATAAAAAAAGTCCAAATATTGTTTTGGCCATAACTTCCTTAAAATAAGTCGAAATCTAACTTTTCAAAGGTCAAAATTATGTAGAATCAAATTTTCTACAACCTAGGACCATTAGTTTTCGAAAATAACCTAGTTTGATAGATCAAAACCTTGTAAATACATAAAACCCTAGTTTTAGAAACTTAGATCTACACAAAACTAGCCATTAAAATCAAAAACTCTAAGAACTAAACTTATAAAGAATGAAGAGAAGAACAATATAGACAAATAATATCAAAAAAAAATTAAGAATGAAAAATGTACAAATCTCCACTTTTGAGCAAGTTTTACTTGCCTAAGGGTGGTGGTTGAGGGAAATAAATGGAAGAGTGAATGAGGAGAGAGAGTGAGGAAGAGAATATAAATAGGGGTTGGGTTGGCTTAAGAAAACCCTAATCTCTAAACATGCTCTAACCATTCCACTAATGACATGCTTAAAAGCTACATGCAACCATTAAATAATAATAAATAGAATTATGCACATGCTAAATACGGGATACCATGTACAGAATTTATAAAAGAATACATATATCGGGATCGGGGAGTGACATGATCTCTATCCTCCTTAGAAAAATTCTATCCTCGGAATTTTAGCCAAGACAATGATAGAGGAATCCGGGCAAGCAAGGTACAATTACAATCTACGCAAGCAACCTATCATTAGCAGTCATTGGTCATATATTTCAAAATAGTGCAACATAAGAATGTAAACAGATTACCGAGGCATGAGGAGAAACATACCTTATGAGTCGAACAAGTGCAGATACCGAGATCTAATCTCGTCCTCGCGCTCCCAGGTTGACTCTTCCGGAGAGTGATGGCCCCAAGCGACACGGACAAGGCTAATAGTCTGGTTCTTAAGCACCTTCTCTCGCCGGTCCAAAATAGACACGGGTTGTTCCTTGTAAGTTAGGTCGGTACCAACGACTAACTCCGAATGATCGAGGACATGACTCCGATCTGGGACATACCCATGCAACTGAGATACATGAAACACATCATGTATGCCAGATAGCAAGGGAGAAAGGGCAAGCCGATAAGCAATATCGCCTACCCGAGCGAGAATCTCAAAAGGATTAACGAATCTCGGACTAAGCTTTCCTCGGGTTCCAAATCTAATGACACCCCGAGTAGACAAAATTCGCAGAAATACTTGGTCACCAACGCCAAACTCTAGAGGCCTACGATGTTGATATGCCCAGTGTCGGTGTCTGTCCTGCGCGACTCGAAGCCGCTCTCTGATCAACTTGACTGTCTCCACTGTCTGCATGATCATCTTTGGTCCCAACAATTTTTGTTCTCCCACATCGTCCCATGCCAGAGGGGACCTGTACTTCCTTCTGTATAATGCTTCAAACGGTGCCATCTGTATACTTGCCTGATAACTATTATTGTAAAAGAACTTTACTAAATGAAGATGATCTTCCCAAGTTCCGCCGAAGTCTAAAGTACAAGCCCGTAACATATCTTCCAAGGTCTGAATGGTTCTCTCTGATTGTTCGTCCGTCTGCGGATGATAGGCTGTACTGAACCTCAACTTGGTACCCAAACTTTGATGCAAACTCTGCCAAAAATGAGAGGTGAACCGTGTGTCTCGATCTGATACTATGCTGACTGGAACACCATGCTGCCTCACAATCTGCTTCATATATATTTCTGCTAGCTGCTCAGTAGACTGCCCTACTCTGAAAGGAAGAAAATGAGCAACCTTCGTGAGCCGATCCACGATTACCCAAACTGCATTTTGACCGGTCGAAGATCTAGGTAAACCGGTCACAAAGTCTATCGTGATGTGCTCCCACTTCCACTCCGGAATAGGAAGCGGTTGTAACAATCCTGCGGGTCTCTGCTGCTCTGCCTTCACTTGCTGACATACCAAACATCTGGATAAAAACCTCACTATCTCCCTCTTCATACCATTCCACCAAAAGTGTTGCTTTATATCTTGGTACATCTTTGTGCCTCGGGATGAATGGAATAAGGAAAACTATGAGCCTCTGACATAACTTCTTGTCGAAGGTCTCCACCTGGTACACAAAGACGGTTTCCGAACCTAAGTGTACCATTCTCATGGATTACCAACTCCTTCCTAAGACCTGACTCACACTCTGATCGAAGCTTCTGGATCCGCGGATCCTCTGCCTGGGCTGTTCTGATTCTCTCTACTAAAGTAGACTGAATCTGTAAACTGGCCATAACTCCTGTATCTTGTGGCAAGATCACTTTAATTTCCATTTCCTGAAGATCTTCTAAAATATGCCTCTGCGAGGTTAAAACGAATGCACCACCTCTCCTGCTCAAGGCATCTGCTACCACATTCGCCTTGCCTGGATGATACTGAAGATTTATATCAAAGTCCTTCAATAATTCTAACCATCTTCTCTGTCTCATGTTCAGGTCCCTCTGGGTAAATACATACTTTAAGCTCTTATGATCAGTGTAGATCTCCACTCGATCCCCATATAAATAGTACCTCCATAACTTAAGCGAAAATACTACTGCTGCTAATTCCAGGTCGTGGGTCGGATAGTTCTTCTCATGGTCCCGAAGCTGTCGAGATGCATATGCTATCACCTTACCATGCTACATCAATACACACCCAAGTCCCTTCCTGGATGCGTCACAATACACTGTAAACCCTCCCGATCCTACTGAAAGTGTCAAGATCGGGGCTGAGATTAATATCTTCTTCAACTCTTCAAATGATGTCTGACATTCTGCTGACCAAACAAACTCTACATCCTTATGCGTCAAACGCATTGTAATGCCTGTGGTTCGTATTATATATTTCTGGAATACGTGTACGTATTTATTCTTGTATTGCATAAATTCCTGGCTTAGCATTTCCTCCCTGGGCTTGGTTTACTCTTGGTTTGGGTTGGTTTGGTTCGGTTTGGGATTGCTCTTGGTTCATCATGAACCAAGGGGTGAACCCCCTACCTACCACCACCACTACCATTTATTAACCCTTCTCCTTTCTCTCTCTTTATTTACTCATCTTCTTCTTCCCTATAACTTCTTACCTACCAGAGAGAGGAGAGAGAGGTCTAGGCAAGTGCAACTTGCTTCATGGAGGAACTCAAATTTTATTGCTTCATTCTCTTCCTTACAGCATTTTAACTAACTTTAGAACTTGGCATTTTTACTTTCCATGGCTAGATTCGTGTAGATCTATATTTATATTATTTTTGGATTTCTTGGATTTTGATCTACTTAATCTTGTTATTTCTGAGTTTTGATGGTTCTATGTTGTAGAGTAGCTCGTTCTACCCTATTTTGACCTAAGGAAGTTCGGATTTGGACTTCGGATGAAGGTTTCATAGAGCTTGGAAGCATGGATTCTTGGTGTTCTTCTTCTCGGAAGCTTGGAGAAGAAGAACAGTGCTAGACTTGACCGCACTTTATGCGGCAAGTGATTTCGAGCCGCATGAGCCTTCATACGACAGTCCTGGCCGCATGGGCTTGACTTGACCGCATGAACACTTCGTGCGGCAAGTTACTCGCCAGCCGCATGAACTTTTCCCCCGAGCCGCATAGACCAGTTACTCACTAGCCGCATGAGAACCCCCAGACCCAGCCGCATGGACTTCTTAGTCTGGGCCGCATGACCCTGATCAATCCCTGCCGCATGATACTACACTTTCCAGCCGCATGGGCTGTTCTTCTCCCTGTCGCATGTGGTCACTTCTTGGCCGCATATGCACCCATCATTCCCTAGCCGCATGAACTTGCTTCCTCCCAGCCGCATGAAGCCCACTCTTCCGCTGGCCGCATGAGGCCCAACATCTTGGAGCCGCATGCGCCCTTGCACTTCCAGCCGCATGCGCCCCCTTGTCTTGGCCGCATGGGATCCAGTGACCCTGGCCGCATGCGCTCTCCTAATTGGGCCGCATGTGTCTTACCTTTCCTGGCCGCATATGCCTGAGCTGCATGACTTCCAATAGCCCTGTGTACTATTATTTATCCTTATTTGCCCATGTTTTGTAACTCCTTTATTAGATATTTTATGCCCATTTTATATCCTTATGCCTTTTATCCTGAACTTGAAATCATGAATTTGTTTGATATGTTTGGAATTAATAATTGAGCATGACGTGATAGTGACCCGTAGTGGTGCACTCCTGACATAATAACCTGACATGACATGATAGTGGCCCGTCGTGGCGCACTCCTGACAAGTACACTTGACATGATATATCTTGAGCAGCTGTTGCGATGGCTACCTGACATGACATGACCTGTATAATTAATCCGGACACCGTGGGTGATTGTGCTTGTACAACTAATCCAGTCCTGTCTTGCATCATGTCTAGGAGGGGACTCCTGAGTACCACGGTCAGGAGTACCTACTAAAATGAACTAAGGCTAATAACTAGATTAATACATTAGTCATAAAGAGATCTCACAGCTACAGACAATCCCGTTACCTGGGAACGCCTTGGGATCTGTAGCCTGCCGTCGAGTAGGGCACATTTCCAGCACACTGTCATGTGTTGCACCCTTCAAGCTACCTAAGGGTACATTCGTTTCCTGGACGATGTACCCACCTGAATTCAACTCTAAATCTCTTAACCCGGGTAACCTGGATGGTCTGCAGGGCTTGTGGCTGTGGAGAAATCTCACTGTATCTTGTTAGTAATTAGGATTGTGACAACCCTAGTTAGTTAAAGTATCAAGCCGTAATTCTTGCTTGGCCGTGAAATAATTGGATGGAGTCTAACCAGTCTAGTCTTGTCCTGATTCTGTTCCAGATTACTACATGACCTGAATGCCTGTATTTATTTTACCGATAAATGGTGAGAATTCCAAGCTATGTTCAGACGAAGGGTTACAACCCCGGTCCTTGTTTGGTTTACGGGTTGTAACCTGGTTACCTGAATAGTTCCATGGTTATCTCGTCGTATATCATCCTGATGTATTTTCTTTTTTTCCAGTTCTTACTTTTATTTATACCTTGTGCTGATTGCTGGTTTTAGTTCCTAAGTGAAGCTTCCTTTGTGGCACTTGCTCTTTCTGGGATCTGACCCAGCTGGTTTTGTATGGCCAGATTTCGGAGCAGCTCCAGAGGATCTACCGCTTTTCCAGCCCGATGGTGAACACCAGGCGTAACCAGGGCAACGAGTGGGTTATTTTTGACTCTCCCACTCTATTGTAAAAATATTCTTTTGAGGCGTTTAGCCGACGAGCACCTGTTTAGCTCGATTGCACTTACTTACTGTCTGCCTACGGGCTGTAACATGATTGACAGATCCTAGGGTTGATCATGTATGACTAAACTCTTGCTAGTCCTGACATTTTGTAACGACTAGCTTCATGATCAGCTGAATATGTAATGTTTGGGACGCCTTACTATTGTATATTTAATGATCATACATCTTGTAACTTTTACTTACTTGCTTGTGATTGAGACAATAGGCTTGTTCATGACCTTAGGAGACTGCTGGCTTGTAGATAAACCCTCATGTATCTAGACAGCCGTGATCGTATAGCGAGATGGAATCCATTTCAATATACGTAGCTGGCTATGTCTGCCCTCGCTCTCCAGTATTCTGGTTCTGGGGCGTGACACACGTCAAGGGTGCCAAAATCCTGGCAAAATCTGCCACGAATCTCCGGTAATAACCTGCCAATCCCAAGAAACTACGCACTTCTGCTATCGTCTTCGGAACTGGCCAATTCTTTACTGCCTCAACCTTCTTCGGATCTACTGACACTCCTGCTCCAGAAATAATGTGTCCCAAGAACGAAATATGATCCAACCAAAACTCACATTTTGTCACGACCCGATCCTAAATAATTGGGTCGAACCGGATCATGCCCAGACTGTACCGTTGTTTAGACGGCGGCAGTAAGCTGTATCCACAATTGCAAGTAATCACAACAATATCTAAATATTTGTCACAACTCAATATTCGGAAATTTAAAACTTTATTCAACATTTGAAAGTACAACTGGAATTAGAAAGACTGAAATAAAATGCTGAATTCAAATTAACAAGATTCTAAAATTCAAAACAACAAACTGGAAACTAAAAAAAATCTAGCTAAGCGTTCGGCTCGTCGGCCTCATGTCCTGCGTCCTCCAATGGGGACTCTGGCAATACCACAGGGTACAGAACTGGGTCATAATAGCTGTTGGATAACAGCTCAGCATCCTCAAAATCCCCTAAAAATGTTATCTCCAGTCATGAGGGAGCAAAGTATAATTCATGATAATCTAACAATTAAAATAATAATAGAATCATGTACTTTTAAACAATTTGAAATAAACAGTTCTCCATCAGTTAAAATATTGTGATATGAATAGGCAATGAATATGACCGGCTTGGGTTGTATAGTGAATGATATGGCTTATCCCCGTGTGTATGAGGGGTAAGCTAATACAGTTCTAAATTATTACTTTGGATGTGGTCATACTCATTACACTACTCCCCCAGTACCCAACAGTCAATCAGTCAGTGCTCTCAGAGAGAGTTTTGTGTTGCATCGTGGTTTAAACTTGCAATAAAACGATTATTAGATAATTGTAAACTAACACAAAATGTACTTGCCTTTGTTTACGACTGGAAACGACGTTGGTTCCGGGAAGATGCTAGGTTCGTCTCCGAGATCCTACAGTTGGAGAACTTGACTTAGAACCATTGTGAAACCAAGCTAGGTGTGCTAGTTGCAATCTCTAGTAGCAGGTCCTAGTCAGATTTTAAGTTGTTTATTCTACTGCTAACGGTTTACGACGCGTACTACGTTGGTTCTTCATTTAGTCGGATAGCCAGTTTTTGGTTTTACTTGGAAAAATCGTCGTTACCGGTTAATTCGCAAAACTTTGTATTTTTAATATTATATATATAAAACTACATTTTCTTTTAATGATAAAATGTGGGTTTTGTTAATTATAAATATTTTAATCAAGTTATTTTATCGTGAGAAATCCTTATTAATTTATACAAAATATTTATCAGTCATTTTGTTACGAAGCGCCTAATAATATAAATGATAAAACCATCCAGAAAATTAAAGCAAAAACAACCCAGAAAATAAATGAAAAACCTAGACTACGCAATACAGGGGCACAGCTGACAGAATAGGAATCTGGGCTTATGCCCTTACAAACTTTACATAAATTAAATAAGAGGAAATTAGTTAGCTCTGACTAATATCCTGTATTTTAAATATCGAAAATGAAATTAAAAATAAAATAAATAAAGTCCTATGAGTCTCAGACTTGGTCCAATCGTCACTATCAGCTAATGCCTCAACGTCCGGGCGAAGCCGGTTTCGTTTGCACTTAGCCAGGGCCCATTGACCAATACGGTCGTCGCCCAAAATTCTAAAATAATATTCTTTTTCGAAAAACCATTTTAAAATTATATAATTAAATTTTATAGAAAAATCCGGCAGCACTTCCTCTATTTTCGGGATAACCCAAAACTAGGAAAATGTGCCTCAACACCCAATATAAATCCCAAACCAGGGAAACCCATAAATTAAATTCCATAACCAATTTTATATAAAAATTTATATTCACAGAAACGTTTTCGAAAATATTCGGAAAACCCGAAATAGGATCAGAATCAATGAACCAAAGTATTAATATTCGAAAAAATCCAAAACTAAATATTCACCCAAAATCTCAGAACCTTCCCAGGCTAATCTCGGAAATTCCAAGAACAAAATACACAAGACCTAACCCGAAATATTCGAAAATTTCGAAATCAAAAATGTAAACCCACAGAACCAAACATAGAAAATAGTTTCGGAAATTTCGTAACTATAACGTAAACCGAATCTGAATTTCCGGAGAGGAAATCGGGGACCAAAAATCATCATAGACAATTACGGGAGGGACGAACTACTGTGATTAACCAGAAATTACCCAAATCGACGGAATCCGAAGGGTTGCCTCGGACTCTGGACACGTCTCGCCGGAGTTCGGCTGCGTAACCGCAGACCAGATCGAGAACGGAAACCGACGGGGCACGGAACGACAGTAGCGGAGGCTGGGTCGTCGGAGACCTAGGGCACGGGCGCGGGGCCAGCGGCGTGCGCTGGTGGCGGCCGAGAGGGGTGGCCGCGGGTGGCGCCGGGGAGACCGCGCGGGAGGCGGGGGTCGTAGCCCGGACGGCGGGACGCGACCGGGATGGCGGGCGCGACCGGGATGGCATCGGTGAGACAGCGCCGGAGGCGCGCCGGGAGTCGGCCGGAGCGTCGAGGAGTTGGAGCCGAGCGGGAAAAAGCTCGGGTGGGGGTGCTCGGTGGAGAGGAGTTTGGGAGTAGAAATGAGTTGGTGGTGGTGGGATTTGCTTAAGAATGGAGAATGTGAGGAGGTGATGGGTTTGTGCTGGAGTGGTGAAAGTGTGGTAGGGAGAGATAAGGGGAGAAGTTGTTAGAAAGAGGGAAGAATGGGGAGTGGGGGGTCTGTACGTGTGAGTGAGTGTTTGTGGATTTTTTTTTAAACAATAAATATAATTTATATAAATAACTAAGGCTAATAATTAATTCAAGGGGTTGAGGATGGATTCGAGACTGGAAACTGAATTGGGTCCAGGAAACGGAAGTCGGTTGAGTTCGGGGTCGGACCCCGGACACGGGATCGGGACTGGGCCATAATCAAAATCCAATAATTAATTTAAAAAAATATTTTCTTGATCCAACTAATATAATAATAATAATAATAATAAAAACAAAAATTTCACTACAAACCAATAATTAAATAATTCTAAAATTCTGGGTTTCACAATCTTCCCTCCTTAGAAAATTTCGTCCTCGAAATTAAAGGCAGGGTTAGGAGTAAACTCAAATCAAACAGGTACGGGTACTATGCCCGTAACTCAGGTCCAACAATAAGAATTGTCAAGGCAGTCGTGGATGAGACATTCAGGAACAAGTTTTAACTATGTCACCATCCACGCAGAACAAGAATGTATATATGCGAACCAAGGTACACGTGGTTGATCAGACCATTATGCACCGGTCCTGATTAGACAATATATTAGTTGGTGCACCCAATAAAATACTGTCATGATCAAGCTTGATAAGGAAATAGCTTGCAAAACTAGGCTAACTTAGCAGCATTAGTCAAGTTTAGAACGAAAGGATAAGAAATAGGAGTTATGTGATGGCTCAAATTTTCTGATCTTCTTCTCACCTCTGACTACACTTGCTACTGGTTTCTCTGGCACTGAAAGGTTGAGTCCAATCTTCAGCTCCGAATTATCCAAAATGTGACTCGGATCCGGAATGTAGCGTCTGAGCTGTGATACGTAGAAGACGTTGTGCACACTCTCAAGACTAGCTGGTAGAGCTAACCGATACGCTACTTTTCCAACTCATCTTAAAACTTCAAATGGCCTGATATACCTGGCCTCAATTTCCTAGCTCCGTCAAAACTGATCGTTCCTCTGGTAGGAGAAAACTTCACAGAAACGCTATCTCCTTCTTCAAACTCCACTGGTCGACGACTACTATCAACCCAATGCTTCTGTCTGTCTTGGATAATCCTGAGCTTACATTCACCTTCTCTACTGCGTCAGTCACCATCTCTGGACCCAGCAGTACTCTTTCTTCTACGTCGTCCCATGCAAGTGGTGTACGGCAACGACATCCATAGAGAGCTTCAAATAGGGTCATACCAATGCTGGCTTGGTAGCTGTTGTTGTAAGAGAACTCTACCAAGTACAAATGATCTTCCCAAGACCCTCCAAATTCTAAGACGCAGGATTTCAGCATGTCTTCTAGCGTCTGGATTGTTCTCCCTGATTGTCCGTCAGTCTGGGGATGGTAGGCGGTGCTGAACTTCAGTTGTGTTCCCAAACTGTCATACAAACTCCTCCAAAAGTGAGAGGTAAATCTAGTATCTCTGTCAGATACGATACTTACCGGTACTCCATGAATCCGGTAGATGTGCCGCATGTACAGTGCTGTCAACTTCTCGGTGGATAGACCAACCTTGAAGGGGATAAAGTGAGCTGACTTCGTTAGTCGGTCCACGATAACCCAAATGGCATCCTTCCCTCCTTGGGATCGAGGCAGTCCCGACACGAAATCCATTGTTATGTGCTCCCATTTCCACTCCGGGATGTCAAGCGGCTGCAATAGTCCTGCTGGTCTCTGCCTGCTAGCTTTCACTTGTTGACAAATTAAACATCTAGCCACATACCTGGATACATTCTTCTTCTTTCCGTACCACCACACTATAGTCCGTATATCCCGATACATTTTGTTGGCTCCAGGATATATGGAATACTGCTACTGGTGCGCTTCATGCATCAGCTCGTTCCTCAGTTCGCCAGTTGGTACGCAAAGCCTCGTACTATTCTTCAGGGCTCCGTCACTGGCGATTGAGAATCCTTCAAGTGTTCCTGCCAGCACTTGATCTCTGAGTTTGCAAAGCGTCTCGTCTTAGAATTGTGCCTCCTTGACTCTGTCCATAAGACTTGAACGCACTTGCAACTGCATCATTGTTGATTCAGCTCCTGGTACAATGGCTTTTCTTCTTAGTTTCTTCATTTCTTCTTCAGGCAGTACAATTTCCAGTCCAAGCTTTTCTATGTCCTCCAGCAAATGATGCTCCTTGGTCAAGAACATTGCCATCGGGTATCGACTAAGTGCATCTGCAACAACATTAGCCTTACCCGGATGATACTGCAGGTTGATGTCAAAATCCTTCATCAGCTACAGCCATCGTCTCTGTCGCATGTTCAGCTCCTTCTGAGTGAAAACATATTTAAAACTTTTGTGGTCTGTAAATATTTCCACTCTCTCTCCATAAAGGTAGTGCTTCCATAGCTTCAATGCAAATATCACCACTGCAAGTTCCAAATCATGTGTGGGATAGTTCTTCTCATGAGTCCGTAATTGCCTAGATGCGTAAGTAATTACTTTCTCGTGTTGTTGAAGAACACAGCCCAATCCCTTACCGGAAGCATCACTATAAATTGAGAAACCACCGGTACCCGCAGGTAGCGCAAGTATCGGCACAGTTGTAAGCCTCTTCTTCAGTTCCTCAAAAGCTGACTGGCAAGCTTCAGACCAAATGAATTCTTCGTTCTTCCTGGTAAGCTTCGTCATTGGTTCAGCAATCTTGGAGAAATCCTTCACAAACTTCCGGTAGTAGCCAGCTAAACCCAAAAAGCTTCTGATTTCTGCAACCGAACTTGGTTCAGTCTACTTCTCAATAGCAGCTATCTTCTTTGGATCCACCGAAATTCCTTTTCCTGTGACAACATGGCCCAGAAATTCTACTTTGTCTAAAAAGAATTCGCATTTGGATAGCTTACCATAGAGCTTCTCCTTCCTCAAGGTGCTCAGAACTTTCCTCAGGTGCTCTTCATGCTCTTCATCAGTCTTCGAGTAGATCAGTATGTCGTCGATAAAGACAACAACAAACTGATCCAGGTATTCATGGAAGACCTTGTTCATGAGGTTCATGAATACTGTAGGAGCATTCGTCAGTCCAAACGGCATGACCAAGAATTCAAATTGCCCATACTTGGTGTTGAACGTCGTCTTAGGAATATCCTCCTTCCTGACCTTGATTTGGTGGTAGCCTGATCTGAGATCTATCTTCAAAAATACCTTGGCTCCACTCAGTTGATCAAATAGGTCGTCGATCCGGGGCAGAGGGTACTTGTTCTTGATGGTGATGTTGTTCAGCGCCCGGTAATCAATGCACATTCGCACGGTTCCATCCTTCTTGGACACGAACGAAACTGGTGCTCCCCAGGGTGAAGCCCCGTCTCTGATAAATCCTTGTGCCTTCAGTTCGTTAATCTGATCCTTCATCTCTTTTGCCTCCTTGGGGTTGACTCTGTAGCATCCCCGAGAAATAGAGGAAGAGTCGGGTACTAGATCGATGGTGAATTCCACACCTCGATCCGGCGGCAATCCGGAAAGACTATCTGGAAAGACATCCATGAATTCCGCTATGATAGGGTGAGGAGGCCCGGGTTCTTCGGTGATAAAGGAGTAGGTAACACTCTTCATGTCTTCCGGAGCTCGAGAGATTTCAAACTCCGGTTCTCCTGGTGGGCTGAAGATTAGACAACCTCTATGACAATCTATCAGCGTATGCTGCTCACTTAACCAGTCCATCCCTAGGACTACATCATAGTTGGGCAGGGGCATCACAAGTAAGGGTGTTAAGAATTGATGGCCTGAGATAGTTATGGGACAGTTACAAGCCTCAGTGATGGATATGGGTCCACCACCGATCATAACTCTACTAATCATCTTGCTAAGTCCCATATCTAGGTGGTGTGCAGAAATAAACTCTGATGATATGAAACTATGTGATGCACCCGAATCAAATAATGCTAGAGCAGGATGTAAAAACACATAAATGGAACCAGTAATGACATCAGCGGTGGGTTTCTGCTCTGGTTCTTGCTCTTCTGCTGCTAGGGCATAGGCTCGCCCGGTCTTCTGCTGGTGTTGTCCGAATCGTTGTTGCTGAGTGGGTAGGGGAGCTCTTTGCTGAGTTGTTCCGGTCCGGTGGACTGACGAGGGGCAGTCCTTCACTTGGTGGGTGGCAGACCCACAGACTAGGCAGTGTCCTAGCCTCTTCCTGTATTTGTTTGACTGATGTCATGGCCTCTTGCAAAAATCACAGACAGGGATCTGCCTCTGAGGTGCTCTGTCATTGGTCCTTGCCTGATGGTGCTGCTGCTGATGGTGCGAAGGCCTGTCGTTGTTGTTGTTGGGCCTCTTCTGGTTACCCTGGAAGTTTCTAGTTCCAGGATACTCCCTCTTTGAACGAGAAGGTTGGCTCTTCTCCACGTCCTGAGCTCGTATCAGAATCTTCTCATATGTCTTGGCACCACCTGCGATCACAGGGGTGCGAATCTCTTCCCTTAGTCCATACCTGAATCTTTCAGCACGGTCCTTGGGGTCAGCAACCAAGTTATGGGCAAAGCGGCTAAGTCGGCCGAACTCTGCCGCATACTCTCCGACCGTCATGTTCCCTTGCTTCAGGTCCTGGAACTGTCTTTCTATATCCCGCATCTCTGATGTTGGAAAGAACTTCCTGCGGAACAGCCTCTTGAAAGTATCCCAGTCGAGCTGCTTGTCCTGGAGTCGGGGTTCATTCCGATACCAGGTGCTTGCCACATCTTGCAGCTGGAGTCCTACCGCTTCGGTCTTGAGGTCCTCTGGGAGTCGAGCGACGCTCAAGAGATGTTCCATGCTGTCTAGCCATTCATCGGCATAGATGATACCCTCGGTTCCTTTGAAAGGTCGAGGGCCTTGCTTCTTAAAGCTCTCTATATCTCCGACCTTCATGTAATAATACACCTCTAATCAAAAGAATGGCCTTACTGATATAAAACTTAACTCCTGAATTATGCTTACCTTGGCAAGTCGGGGCTCCAATGAAGTGGTTCCTCCTCTCTCGAGGGCAGCCATAGCCACGTTGTGGGCATTCTCTGTGCTTTCTCTCATGATCGCGGTCTGCTCGCGATGGGCTTCAGCTTGGGCTGCAGTGTGTTCTCGATGAGCTTCTGCTTGGGCTCTCTAGGCTTCGAGCACTCCACGTAGCATGCCTACTAGATCGGTGGGATCCACGGGCACTGGTGGGGCAGCTGGTGCGGGCACTACCGCAGGAGTCTGCGGCTCAACCCGGGGAAGTGTAGGGTTCGTCGCTTGAGATATAGTGGCGTAAACGCCGCGGAGTGCTGGAGATTGGTGGGGACGGTCGGTCAGCTGCAATGGTGAAGGGTCTGGACGTGCTGGGGGAGATGGGGTGTGTTCGGATGATGACACCTCATCGCCAGCAGGGGGTGGTCTTTTCCTTGGTCATATTCTGGAAGGTTTAGGATGAAAATATAAGCAAGGTATCCTACCAGTCTATAATCAAACAAAAATATTTATGTATATAATTCGGACCTGTGTTGTGACAAATCAATGTTCTACTAATTGTTTCTAGGTATGTTTTCCTAAGTTGTTGTTACGACCTGCATGGGCCACCACTAAAAACATGTCACGACCCGATCCCAAATAATTGGGTCGAACCAGATCATACCCAGCCTGCACCGTTGTTGAGACGGCGGCAGTAAGCTGTATCCACTATTGCAGGTAATCACAACAACATCTAAATATTTGTCACAACTCAATATTCGAAAATTTAAAACTTTATTCAACATTTGAAAGTACTACTGGAATTAGAAAGACTGAAATAAAACACTGAATTCAAATTAACAAGATTCTAAAATTCAAAACAACAAACTGGAAACTAAAAAAAATCTAGCTAAGCGTTCGGCTCGTCGGCCTCAGGTCCTGCGTCCTCCAATAGGGACTCTGGCAATACCACAGGGTACAGAACTGGGTTATAATAGCTGTTGTATAACAGCTCAGCATCCTCAAAATTTCCTAAAAATGTTATCTCCAGACAGGAGGGAGCAAAGTACAATTCATGATAATCTAACAATTAAAATAATAATAGAATCATGCACTTTTAAACAATTTAAAATAAACAGTTCTCCATCAGTTAAAATATTATGATGTGAATAGGCAATGAATATGACCGGCTTGGGTTGTATAGTGAATGATATGGCTTATCCCCGTGCGTATGAGGGGTAAGCTAATACAGTTCTAAATTATTACTTTGGATGTGGTCATACTCATTACACTACTCCCCCAGTACCCAACAGTCAATCAGTCAGTGCTGTCAGAGAGAGTTCCGTGTTGCATCGTGGTTTAAACTTGCAATAAAACGATTATTAGATAATTGTAAACTAACACAAAATGTACTTGCCTTTGCTTACGACTGGAAACGGTGTTGGTTCCGGAAAGATGCTAGGTTCGTCTCCGAGACCCTACAGTTGGAGAACTTGACTTAGAACCATTGTGAAACCAAGCTAGGTGTGCTAGTTACAATCTCTAGTAGCAGGTCCTAGTCAGATTTTAAGTTATTTATTCTACTGCTAACGGTTTACGACGCGTACTACGTTGGTTCTTCATTTAGTCGGATAGCCAGTTTCTGGTTTTACTTGGAAAAATTGTCGTTACCGGTTAATTCGCAAAACTTTATATTTTTAATATTATATATATATAACTACATTTTCTTTTAATGATAAAACATGGGTTTTGTTAATTATAAATATTTTAATCAAGTTATTTTATCGTGAGAAATCTTTATTAATTTATACAAAATATTTATCAGTCATTTTGTTACGAAGCGCCTAATAATATAAATGATAAAACCATCCAAAAAATTAAAGCAAAAACAACCCAGAAAATAAATAAAAAACCTAGACTACGCAATACAGGGGCACAGCTGACAAAATAGGAATCTGGGCTTATGCCCTTACAAACTTTACATAAATTAAATAAGAGGAAATTAGTTAGCTCTGACTAATATCCTGTATTTTAAATATCGAAAACGAAATAAAAAATAAAATAAATAAAATCCTATGAGTCTCAGACTTGGTCCAATCGTCACTATCAGCTAATGCATCAACGTTCGGGCGAAGCCGGTTTCGTTTGCACTTAGCCAGGGCCCATTGACCAATACGGTCGTCGCCCAAAAATCCAAAATAATATTCTTTTCCGAAAAAACCATTTTAAAATTATATAATTAAATTTTATAGTATAATTCGGCAGCACTTCCTCTATTTTTGGGATAACCCAAAACTGGGAAAATGTGCCTCAACACCCAAAATAAATCCCAAACCAGGGAAACCCATAAATTAAATTCCATAACCAATTTTATATAAAAATTTATATTCACAGAAACGTTTCCGAAAATATTCGGAAAATCCGAAATAGGATCAGAATCAATGAACCAAAGTATTAATATTCGGAAAAATCCAAAACTAAATATTCACCCAAAATCTCAGAACCTTCCCAGGCTAATCTCGGAAATTTCGAGAACAAAATACACAGGACCTAACCCGAAATATTCGGAAATTTCAAAATCAAAAATGTAAACCCACAGAACCAAACATAGAAAATAGTTTCGAAAATTTTGTAACTATAACGTAAACCGAATCCGAATTTCCGGAGAGGAAATCGGGGACCAAAAATCATCATAGACAATTACGGGAGGGACGAACTACTGTGATTAACCAGAAATTACCCAAATCGACGGAATTCGAAGGGTTGCCTCGGACTCGGGACACGTCTCGCCGGAGTTCGGCTGCGTAACCGCAGACCAGATCGAGAACGGAAACCGACGGAGCACGGAACGACAGTAGCGGAGGATGGGTCATCGGAGACCTAGGGCACGGGCACGGGGCCAGCGACGTGCGCTGGTGGCGGCCGAGAGGGGTGGCCGCGGGTGGCACCGAGGAGACCGCGCGGGAGGCGGGGGTCGCAGCCCGGACGGCGGGACGCGGCCGGAACGGTGGGCGCGGCCGGGATGGCTTCGGCGGGACAGCACCGGAGGCGCGCCGGGAGTCGGCCGGAGCGTCGGGGAGTTGGAGCCGAGCGGAAAAAAAAGCTCGGGTGGGGGTGCTCGGTGGAGAGGAGTTTGGGAGTATAAATGAGTTGGTGGTGGTGGGATTTGCTTAAGAATGGAGAATGTGAGGAGGTGATGGGTTTGTGCTGGAGTGGTGAAAGTGTGGTAGGGAGAGATAAGGGGAGAAGTTGTTAGAAAGAGGGAGGAATGGGGAGTGAGGGGTCTGTACGTGTGAGTGAGTGTTTGTGGATTTTTTTTTTAAACAATAAATATAATTTATATAAATAACTAAGGCTAATAATTAATTCAAGGGGTTGAGGATGGAATCGAGACTGGAAACTGAATTGGGTCCAGGAAACGGAAATCGGTTGAGTTCGGGGTCGGATCCCGGACACGGGATCGGGACTGGGCCATAATCAAAATCCAATAATTAATTTAAAAAAATATTTTCTTGATCCAACTAATATTATAATAATAATAATAAGAATAATAATAATAATAATAATAATAATAATTAAACAAAAATTTTACTACAAACCAATAATTAAATAATTCTAAAATTTTGGGTTTCACACATTTAATAAGCTTCACATAAAGTTGATGCTCCCTCAAGGTCTGCAAAACTGTCCGAAGATGTTTCTCATGTTCTTCCTCACTACTGGAATAGACAAGAATGTCGTCTATAAACACTACTACAAACTTATCCAAGTATGGCATGAAGATGCGATTCATCAAATCCATGAATACGGCTGGGGCATTAGTTAATCCAAATGCAATCACCAGAAACTCATAATGCCCATACCGCGATCTAAATGCTGTCTTAGGTATGCCCTGCTCCCGGACCCTCACTTGATAATATCCAGATCTAAGATCAATCTTAGAGAAGACGCAGGCCTTACTCAATTGATCAAACAAGTCATCAAACCTTGGTAATGGATACTTGTTCTTCACTGTTACTGCATTCAACTGCCAGTAATCAATGCACATTCGCGTCGATCCATCCTTCTTGGGTACTAAAATCACCGGTGCTGCCCAGGGTGATTCACTGTCTCGGATAAACTGCTTCGCCTTCAGTTCTTCTTCATGCCGGTACAACTTGTCCAACTCTGACTGCGACATCCTATAAACTCTGCCGACGTTAGGCTCCGTCCCAGGATTCAACTCAATGCAAAACTCCACATCCCTCACCGGTGGTAAACCTGGAAAGATTATTTGGAAATACATCAAGAAATTCTCTGACCACTCTTGGAATCTGCTCCTGCTCTGCCAATGCTTCTGCAACGATGCCCTTGGGTCGATCCTCCAATGATCGAACAAAGATGAACTCCTCAACGCCAGGTACATTAAATACTACCCAACCTCCCCGACAATCCATCATCACATGACTGTCTCTCAACCAGTCCATGCCTCTGACAACGTCAAAGTTGCCCATAGAGAACTCAATCAAAGATGCGGGCAATAATCGCCCACTCACTACGATCGTACACGCTAAGCATACTCTGCTAACTCCTACGAGCCCATTACCAGTGAGTATATTCATCCTCTCTGGCAATGCCTTGAACTCTAAACCAATACGTGTCGTAAATCGTACAGATATAAAAGAGTGGGTAGCCCCCGAATCAAACAATGCTACTGCAGGAAAAGAGGTAACAGAAATATTACCTGCAACCACGTCGCCTGAAGCTAGTGCATCCTCCAGTGATAAGGTGAAGGCTTGGCCCTGGCCTTGCTAAGCTCCCTGGTGCTGCCTTCCTCGACCATGCTGTTGCTGCAGCCTCTGCAGGCCTTCCTGGTTCTGTGCCTGGCGAAACATCTGAGCCTGCGTCGGTAGACGCTGGGCTAGCGACCTTACGGCCAATGCTTGTCCTCGGTTCGGTGCTGCCCCCGGAGCTGGCAATGCCGAAAACTGCTGAACTGGCCCTCCTGGCCTCTGTATCATAGGACAATTGGCAATCCTATCGTCTGGACTGTCATACCTCATGCATAATCTGTTAGCTGAACGACACGCATTCCTAGTGTGCCCTCCCTTATCGCAGTAAGTACATCCAATGGGCACCCCCTGGCGCAGCTGCTGGTTCCTCTGTTGCTGATGTCGAACTGGTGCTGTTATTTCTGATACTGCCGTCCTTTGCGATGCTCCTGACTCATGAATACGAATGCCGGGTGCTGGCGCCGATGTTCGTTGTACTGCTCCTCCGTCCCTACTCTGGGGATGGGACCTCTTCTGGCCCCCGCGTCTTGTCACCAATCTTTATTGGGTGAGTTCATACCTCCGAGCAGCCGTTAAAACGACATCAAAAGAATCTCCAAATGAAGTCCCTGCTAGAATCTCATAGCCTTCTCTGGCTCTGTAGCTACCATCGTCGGTACAAACTGACTCAGTCTACAGAACTCCGCTGCATATCCATCCACCGTCTTACCAGCCTGCTTGAGACTGATAAACCTCTATTGTAGCTCATACCGCACTACCACGCCAAAGTACTTGGCCTTGAATATGGTACTAAAGCTATCCCAAGGAACAGGATGCCTCATTCCAACCTTTTCTGATGCCCACCAGTCGCAGGCGAGATCCTGAAGTAACAGTCTGACCTGGTCAACCTTCTTTTCTGCTGGAACCTTTGCTGCGGTCAATATGGCCTCGATATCCTGAAGCCAAGCATCCGCCGTGATGGCATCCTTCGTGCCGTCAAAATATCTCGGGTTAAGTCGACAAAACCTCCCCGGCTCTCCCGAATCATTCCTGACACTTCTCTCAAGGGCTAATTGTAACCCCTGATTTATTAGCACATTCTGTTCCTGCTGCTGGGTCTGCTGTTACTGATGGGCTACCACCTGACGCTGCTGAGTAGCCAGGAATCCCCGGATGACCTTCAGGAGTACTGCAGCATCAGGTACTATCGTCGCTGTCGGTACCACTGGGGGTGCGGGAGTTTCTAGAACCTGCAGTTCTACCGGCTCTGATATAACTTCCACTCGAATTTGGTCAGGAGAAGGCATTCTTTCCGGCTACTGCCCCGTCGAGCCATGCTCTACTGGACGTTCCTCCATGTTGGCCTCACTAGCTACTGAAAACGAAGCACCCCTATAGAGAAAGATACATGATATCAAATAACAGGACGAGGAAGATTCGAGGATGCAATTCAAGTTATCAATCAAGGCAAGGAAAGAGAAATTAAGGCAAGAGATTCAAAGGAAACAAGTTTTGATTGAGACTCCTATAATAGTAACACCCCACAAGTCTGAAAATCAGACCTGCATGGGCCATCAATAAAACCTTGTCATGCCCAAGAACCGAAATACGGAGACGGACTAGGCCAGCTACTCCATATGAGGTATATAAACATCATATGGCGATCGTGGCTGTCAAGAGACAAGGGGGTGCATGCTACAATCAAGTCTCCTATGGTCTCACAGAGCATCTATGTCTCAATCATTCAAAGCAAAAAAATATCAATTAATGAACATATGAGATAAAGCAGTAAGGCGTCCCCGACGCTTCATCAAAATGATCATGGGGATCTAGCTTTATAAGTTAGCTAGCCCAGAGAGTCATAGGTACATAATTGTATTCAGCTGCAGTCTTATTTAATTATAAATTATGCAAAGATAAAATATCCAGATTAGCCGGCTAAACTGGTGCCAGTGGCTAACCGCCAGAACATAAGTAAAGATACTAGAGTGGTGGAGAAGAAACCCACTCGAGTCCCCCACCAGCCATGCTCCTAGTATGCACCATTAACGTCAGGGAAGAAGTTTGGATCCTCAGACGCTGCTACGAGATCTGGCCAAACAAAACCAGCGGGGTCAGCCCCGAATAGCAAGTACCACAAGGGAGCACAAAAGAGTGAGGTAAAACCCAAGCACAAAATATTAATACTAGTAATAACAAAAGCTTCCGGTCGTAACCTCAGTCCACAGCCTGTCCTAGCACGATAGCCCAACCCAACAACCAAACAAGGATATGGGTTGGACCACGCACCATGACAGCCCATGTCCCTCGACTACTAACGGAAGTTACAAGGCACAGTCAAGTCATTTTTCAAGCGGTCATTCATTAATACGACTTTCTATATTTGGCGGAGTTATCCCCGCGATACTGATTAAAAGGAATCCTCAGATCGTGTCAACCCAGCAGGGCTAGCCAAACCATTTAAACATATAGCACATTGATTATGCATCGGTCCCCCAGAGGGCTATCGCGCTAAAACATATAACACATAGCTCGTAGAAGTCGGATATAGCCATCCGCTATAGGCGAATGAAACCATATCCGTGGCGGCCAACCCGACACGTCAGGACTGGACCTGGGGTGGCTAGTATGGCACGATCTCGGGATTCTTCCCACCCAATGCATCTACCAAGTTAGTTGCCTAGTTAATCCCTAGGTTATCTTCGGAGTTTTCTTGTCGTGGTCACATGCACACTCCCCTAGATGTCGTACATTGTACGAGTACCCCAAGAAGCGATTCGTACTGGCTCATAGAGTCATACATATGTACCCCCTTCTTGGTGTAATGTAACACACAACACATACCACATCATTGCTACTGACCAATCGCTATGTAATTGCTGGACTCTTGGAGGTACAGACAGGTATCACATAGGAACACTTAGCACTTAGGATAGTACATCGGTGCTCTCATAGATTATACCTTAGTACACACATAGGGTTATCCAGCATACGCATAAGAGTCAGATGAGGAATGAGGACTAAGACACAAGAGGAAATAGAACAAGAAGGTACTATGCACTTAGGGTATGAAGTGCTCGCAAGTCATGAAGTGGCCCCAACGGCGTACGGGTAATGTGCAAGGTAAAAGGTGCACAAGAAGCAAGGTGCACAAGGTGCTAAAGTCACATATGAATTCTGGTTAAAGTGAGACATGAAGATTCTTGAAGCCAAGACAAAGATCTATAACATTCATGTTGGGAGTTGGGGAAAATTTTGGCCACAATTCAGCCAAATAGGACATAAAACAGCCAAAATAGGCTCTATGCGGCATTCTGCGACACTATTCAGCCTTCTGCAGTACTATACGGCCTTCTGTGGCACTATGCGGCCTTCTGCAGCACTATTCATTCCATACAGCACTATGCATCCATGCGGCACTATTCATTCCTACGGCTGCGGCACTATTCATGCGGCACTATTCATCCATGCAGCTGCGGTACTATTCATTCCTGCGGCTGCGGTACTATTCATCCATGCGGCTGTGGCACTATTCATCCATATGGCTGTGGCACTATTCATCCGTACGGCTGCGGCACTATTTATGCGACATTATTCATTCCTTCGGCTGCGGCACTATTCATCCATACGGCTGCGGCACTATTCATGCGGCCTATTCATCCATGCGGCTGTGGCACTTAATTCCTGCGGCTGCGGCACTATTCATTCCTGCAACTGTGGCACTATTCATTCCATGCGGCTGCGGTACTATTCATGCAGCACTATTCATAGTCCCTGCCAAAACCAAGGCAGATGACATAGAAAAAGTCCAAATATTGTTTTGGCCATAACTTCCTCAAAATAAGTCAAAATTTAACTTTTTAAAGGTCAAAATTATGTAGAATCAAATTTCCTACAACCTAGGACCACTAGTTTTCGAAAATAACCAAGTTTGATAGATCAAAACCATGTAAATACATCCTAGTTTTAGAAACTTAGATCTACACAAAACTAGCCATTAAAATAAAATACTCCAAGAACTAAACTTGTAGAGAATGAAGAGAAGAACAATATAGACAAATAATATCAAAGGAAAATTAAGAATAAAAAATGCACAAATCTCCACTTTTGAGCAAGTTGTACTTGCCTAAGGGTGGTGGTTGAGGGAAATAAATGGAAGAGTGAATGAGAAGAGAGAATGAGGAAGAGAATAAAAATAGGGGTTAGGCTGGCTTAAGAAAACCCTAATCTCTAAACATGCTCTAACCATTCCACTAATGACATGCTTAAAAGCTACATGCAACCATTAAATAATAATAAATAGAATTATGTACATGCAAAATACGGGATACCATGTACAGAATTTATGAAAGAATACATATATACATGACTAAACCCTTCCCAGTTGACTTCTTGACTAAATCTTCACGTTCCTTTCTGCTAAGTTGTTGGAAAGTGTCTTATGGACTGGTCCAAGGAAAAGTTTGAGAAATTATATTTATCCTTGTATTATGGAATCAAAGTTTTGCAGCCAAAAAAATTGGCGAGGCAGGACTTCAGATAACGGCATCATGGCTACATATGTTTCTCAAATTTTACTTGAACTATATCCTATGCATGTTGACATTTTCTCTTGTATTTTCATAAAAAGTTAATTCGAAAGTATTTTATGGATTTGGCCAAGATAAGCTCAAGAACCTGTATTATTTGGCATGACAGAATTGTACTGCAACCATCCATCGTATTATGGAACAAGAAAGTTATTTGCAGCCAAATGCACGCTGGCATGGCAGTAACTTCACGTGACATAATCAAGGAGATATATGGTTCTCGAGTCTTACCTAGACTACGCCCTATGCATCTTGTTTGGCCTCACGTCGTTCTTGGAAATAGTTCGACAAACTCTCATGCTTTGCTTGACCCTACCGTTGTTTGAAATTGGTATATAGGTTTGTTTGACCCAGCCTTAGGCTTCCGTTACCTTCTATTTATTAGAGACTAAAATAGACAAACCTTATAGTTATATTATAGAATATAATTAAGCTAGATTATTGGTGTAATTATGATGTTGGCTAGCTAGAAACGGATAAGTTTCTTAGAGATGGATCCTAGTAAGATTATGAGTCGAGATATCAGAAGGTAGAGCCTACTAAGAGAAATTTCTAGGAGTGAACTGACGAGTATCATTGAATAGGTTATAATACTATACATAAGATAGAATGGTACGACTAGTGGTATTAGAATTCTTCTGCAGTAAACACTTTAATACCTTTGTCTCCCTAGCTTATTGTTTTCGAGAAGCATCTTGGAGTTGTGTTGGAAGTATTAAGGAAAGAGAGATTGTATGCCAAGCTTAATAAGTGTGAATTTTGTCTTGATATAGTTCTTTTCCCTGGACACATTATCTCGGAAGAAGGACTTTCAGTTGATCTGAAAAAGATAGCTACCGTAGAGTCTTGGTCGACACCGACATATGTTGCAGGGATTAGGCACTTTCTTGGACTGGTCGGGTATTATCGCAGGTTCGTAGAGAATTTCTCACAGATTGTAGAGTAGATGATACAGTTGACACGTAAGGATCATGGGCTCCAATAAACAGGAGACTGTTAGAAGGCTTTTGAGGAACTGAAGAAGATGTTGACCTTAGCACCTATTTTGACGCTTCCTTCTGGATCGGAAGGATTCGTTGTATATAGTAATACGTCAAGTAGTGGACTTGGATGTGTTTTGATGTAACACGGAAAGGTCATAGCTTATACGTCAAGACAACTGAGGGTACATGAGAAGAATTACCCTACTCATGATCTGGAGTTAGCAGCAGTGATCTTTGCATTGAAGCTATGGAGGCATTATTTGTACGGAGAGCGTGTGGAGATATTTATGGATCATAAGAGCTTAAAGTATGTCTTCATGCAAAAGGAGCTGAATATGAGACAGAGGCTGTGGTTGGAGCTCATGACAGACTATGACATAGATTTGCAGAACCATCCTAGCAAGGCGAACGTAGTAGCGGCCGCTTTAAGTAGGAAGCCAACTGTATATTTTTTGACAGCCCAGCCATAGTTATTTGAGGATCTTCAGGAGCTTTGAATAGAAGTTATTATGCCGGGACATCAAGGAGTACTTGCCAATCTTGAAGTACAGACTTTACTGGTGGATAGAATAAAGGCAGCGTTAACTACAGATACAAGATTTTGAAGACTTTGCGAGAGGACAAAGGCTGGAGAATGACAGATACTTGGACCAGAGCTTGTGGTACAGATAGTCAAAAATGTGAAGCAAAGTCAGAGTCATCTTCAAGCAGCTCAATACCGACACAAGCATTGGGCCGATACGCATCGTCGACCACTAGAATTCAAGGAGGAAGAGCATGTATTTTTAAGGATTTCACTGACTCGGGAAACTATTAGATTCGGGAGTAGGAGGAAGTTGAGTCCAAGGTATATTGGACCGTTCGATATCATTGAGCATGTAGGAGATGTGACATATCGTCTTGCATTACCCCATCACTAGAGGGAGTGCATAATGTATTCCATGTCTCACAGTTGAGGAGGTATGTGACTGATCCCAGTCATGTGGTAGATCACTCTGAGATCACAGTGGGACCCAGTTTATCATACGAGGAACAGCCGGTAGGTGTCTTGGATATGAGTGAGAAGACGCTGAGAGGCCAGGCGATTAGACTGTTTCGAGTTGCATGGAGGCACCATTCTCTGGAAGAATCAACTTGGGAGCATGAAGATTCTATGCGTGAGCGATATCCCCACTTATTCGTAGATGCCGGTAAGTCTTAGCCTAATTATTCATATGATAAGATTTTTCTATATAATTGTGTTATTTTTAATTTCGAGGACAAAATTTTCTAAGGTGGGTAGGTTGTAAGCCTTCTGATTTTTGGATTTTTATTTTTAGGTATTATTAATTATTTTATATGGATATTTTAATTTATTAAAGTCAATAATTACTATATTAATAGTTTACTGTAGCTTTCGTTTTTAAAGCACAACTAGTATCGTTTTCTCAAATCCAATTCCATATTTGACTTCTTGACTCGTCCACCTTCAATTTGACATATCATGTCTCATCCAAACTTGATTTTCAATATTCTTTTGGCTTCGCACAATTTTGGGTCAACTTAGGCCATTTGATCATTTATCGTAATTTTAAGCAAACTTCCAATTTGCTTTTGGGACTTAACATAGATTGAAACCGTATGACCCAATATATGATTTTAACCCATGTTGAGTCTATAATGTATATGCCTAGGGTGCCATCCAATCGAGTTCCCATGTGCTACTTATTTGCAAATGGCACATGAGACTCATTAAATTAATTTTTGGGTCCAATTTGACTAGTAATGCTACTCGGACCCTAACCTAGTCAACCCTACAAGTTAGAGCCTAATTAGGATTACCAAAACCAAGTATATATGTATTTAAGGGAATTTTAAAGATTAAGTTGCATCCATATGCAATATACCCTTAAATATTTGATTTGGTCAAACATCTAACCAAATTAGGAAACCTATTACTAATAGTATGATTTGGAGAACCAAATCATATCCAAATTAGATCAAAACAAAGCCCATGCCCTAATAATATAAATAAAAACCCAACCCTAACCTTTTTCTCTCTCTTCATAACCACCAACACCCCATATAGCCCCTACTTGCACGCGATCACAATCTCCAAACCAGAAATCCTAGCCGACCCCCTTTCTTCACAAAATATAATTTCTCCTCGATTTCTGCGCCAACCACCACCCCCTCGTCGTTCTCTTCCACCCTAGCAACTGTAGGAGCAAACTTGCAGCCGTTAGAGAGGTGCACGATGTACTACTTGTGCCGAAACTCCATCGAATCAAAGTCTGAAACGTCACAGCAGGTTAGTCGACTCGTAGATGATGTTTCACCCACTTTTTATGTTAGTCGACTTGTAGATGATGTTTCACCTACTTTTTCTCATCCGTTTCTCTTCAAACCAAATATGAGAGTTATCTTTGTTTGTCTACTCTAACCTCTGGTTGTCGTATCCCCTAGTTCCAAGCGATTTGCCCGTGGCATCGATTCTACGACAGGGTGTCCAAAATTGATGAATTCTATTGCAGTCCACTTTTTGCCTATCTAAGGTCAGTTTCTAACCTTTTATATTTTTATTCAAAATTTAGACATTGATGCCTTTTCGACACATATCAGAAAGTTAGGTTTCGCTTGCGTTTACTATTTTTTAAAATTTATGACATTTGTTGTGTCACCGAACTCCAAAAAATTCTATTTTTCTTCTCCAAAGTGTCAAAACTCCATGAATCCCAATTAAACTTTATGTTGTGCAAGATTTATCATTATAATTAACTAATTTTTGGTATTTTTATAGTATTTATTAATTTTATTTAATTATTATTTTTGGACTAAATTAATGGGTCGAATTGAGGAAGTCATATGTGGCATTGACATAGGACCTCTTGTAAAAGGGTTCCCATATTGAAAATATAATTATATCAATATATAAGTATTTATAGATAAATTCCAGAATTTAAATATATTATTTTGTTATAATTGTAAAGTATTTACGAGAGGATTTGGTACCTATATGTACTTATATAATAGATGCAGTATCGTAGCAACGTTATGACAACTAGGAGGCGTAGATACTCATATAATTCATATATGGTATGTAGATATAAAATATTAAATATAGTGTATTATTATAGGTGAGCTTGGGAGGATCGACAAGGACACATGAGTTGGACAGGACCATCCGCAGACAGCAGTTACAGGCAAGCGTGCCTTACCTTCGTTACAGATTATTCTTTTCTGTCTTATTGTTCTTTTTTATTAGCATTGTATGGTGTAGGATGTTGATACTTAGTGTCCATTTATAGACGTTTACTGATGTCATGATAGTGACATCGAGTATTAACATTAGGCATTACGTACATACTGATGTGTCCATTGACACGTTTGACTACAGGACACTGACACATTCATGATAGGAGGTTTACATGACTATTCGTGGTATTGACCTCGTATTAGCATTCTAGATTTCTTTGTCAAGATTGCTTTTACTTTCGAGATAACTGTACAGACTTGACATTGCTAGATTCTAGACATGGAGATTGGGGAGAACTTGACTACAATATCAGACCTATTATTGTGTGGCCCATTATTTAGTGACCTTTATCTCTGTAGCAGAGTAAGGAATTATCACTATCGAGAATTGATTGTCCTTGGTGCCACGACACAGGTACTAGGGATAATACCCTGTTGAGGTGCTAGCGAGCCTTAGTGGAAGGGTCTGGTATTCTAGAAAAGTATCTCACTTGCATAGCACATAGACGGATGCAGTAGATTATCTTAGTTTATATTTTCATTTCTGTACCTTGGCATGTATATTATGCACCTTGCTAGTCCTCTGAGGACCTGGCTATTTTCCAGACTTAGACGAAGCTGAAGACTACCCGGAGGTTTACGGTTCGGGAGCACAGACTGGAGACATACCGGTACAGGAGGACGAGATAGTGCTAGAGAATTTCTCGTGATCATATTACCTTTATATTTAGCCTTGCTACATTATTTCCTTTTCTTTTTATCAAACTTGTAGTTGATTTGTACTTTGTTTCTACCTATGTGGTTTTGGGATGTTTTACTCGCACAGACTTCATTACTTTTATTGCTGGATATTTGAGACATTTCCTTATTTATTCTTGATCTCTTTGTGGACTCTGTGGATGTGATTAGATGTATATACCTGCAGACTGTGTTATATTTTTGGGTGTTATCATGATTTACAGCTTAAGTATTTTGCTAATGGGCTTGTAGTGTAGCTTGGCTCATTATGAAGTACTGCTGGCATGTATTCGTATTCCTGGTCCTACGTATTTTAGGACTGGGGCGTTATAATACTACACTTTTTATAAAGTCTTTTAATAGAAATCTTCTTTTAGTTCAAATTTATGTAGATGATATTATCTTTGGATCTATTGATGAATCTCTTTGTCAAGAATTTTCAAAGTGTATACAGAATAAGTTTGAGATGAGCATGATGGAAGAACTAAAATTCTTCCTCGTACTACAAATCAAACAAACCAACAATAGGACGTTCATTAATCAAGCCAAGTACACAAAAGCTGTATTGAAGAAGTTCGATCTGGAAATAGTCAAACCACTTAGCACTCCGATGGCAACTTCAACCAAGCTTGATATTGATGAACAAGGCAAACTGGTCGACATACGTAGGTATCGAGGTATGATTGGTAGTTTACTTTATTTTACTGCTAGTCGTCCAGATATAATGTTTAGCGTTTTCTTGTGTGTACGTTTTCAACCTAACCCTAAGGAATCACATTTGTGCGTGGTTAAGCGTATCTTCCGATACCTTAAAGGCACTTCTTCTGTTGGCTTATGGTATCCCAAAACTACTTTCTTTGACCTAACCAGTTACTCGGATGCTGATTTTGCTGGATGAAAAGAGGATAAGAAAAGTACCAGCAGCACTGTCATCTCCTAGACAAGGCTCTAGTCTCTTGGTTTAGTAAAAAATAAAATTTTGTCGCATTATCAACAACTGAGGCTGAGTATATCGCCTCAGGACATTGTTGTGCACAAATTTTATGGATGAAGCAAACCCTAGAAGACTTTGGTTTACTTTACACACACATACCCATTTTCTGTGACAATACTAGTTCTATTAATTTGACTAAGAATCCTGTATGTCACTCTCGCACTAAGCATATTGAGATTCGACATCATTTTCTTAGAGATCATCAACAAAATGGAGATATAAACCTTGTATATATAGATACTGAGAATCAACTAGCTGATATCTTTACAAAACTATTAGCGGAAGATCATTTCAATTATTTACGTTAAAAATTAGATATTTTAGATATCAATAATATAAATTAATTTTGTTTTATCGATTATTTTTCACTACTCAAAAACTATTTTTGAGATAACCCTACAAAGGGTCTATCTGTCACTACGACTACGGTCGAAGCGAAGCGGTATTTAATTGTTCCTCGGTGAACTCCCGTTAGCTGGGACAGTACCCCTACAGCTAATCTGAAACAGTCGTTGTGTTACGAAATTTAATTTATAAAATAATATTAATTATATTAATTGAAATTTAAAAAACTAAACTTGGAAATAAATAATTGAAAAGAGTTGATGAAAAGAAAGTGGCCTGCAAATTTCTGTTTGAAAATTTACCTCACCAGAACCCCTGGCAAACTCGTCCCCAATTCGGCCAGAGTTCGGTTGGTGGTATATGTTTTAAGTCAGAACCGAGGGGCCCCTTCTTCTCATCTTCTCAAAAACTCCTCAAATACAGCAGCAGCCGCCCGAGCCCCCTTCAAATCCTAGAACTTCTCCAAGTCCATTCTTCCAATCTACTTGGTGAATTCCATCCAAACTTTGGATTCATGCGTAGATTCTCATCTTCTACCACATACTCCATCTTGGAAGGTATAACCATCTCCTTCCCCCTCTTTCAAGTTTTTAGTATTTTATCTTTTTGGACACAATGCCTTTGCGTTTCAATCCATCCAAGAGGAAAAAGACCAGGGTAGTGAAGAAGCTTCATCTTTAAATTTTCACGTGGATTCACTCTTTTCCCCGGTCTAATCGGCCGATGGCGCATATAATGAGGTTGACTTTGAAACTCAAGATCAATCCTTACTATGGTACGTGAATTTCTCGATGCGTAACATATGCATCAGAGCCACGATTAAATGGACTATATTTTTGACCACCGTCCATTCTTTGAAGCATTAGGGTTACATCATTTTGTCACCAAACAATTCCCTATCGCCACTAATGTGATTAGACTTTTTATTGCAACTTCACATTGGACAATTTTGTTGTTAGAACTCGTATCGGTGGAATTAGTATCGAGTTCAATGATGTCCTTTTAGTGGAAATCCTTGGTATCCCTAACGAAGGCGTCCCGCTTGATGATATCACTGAATTTGATTTCCCCGCAGGCACGACTCTAAGCAGTTTCAAGAACGAACTCTGTTCTCCTGCCCGCGTTCGCTCTGGTAAGTTCAAGGCTGCTAACTTGAACTTATTCAACTATGAGTTACACCGCATCATCTACTACACTATCTTACCCAAATCTACCTCAAAAGATGATATTACTACCCTTGAACTATCTGTCCTTTATCATATTCTTA
>JANAVB010037419.1:5882354-6159915 GCA_029216955.1 Iris pallida | reverse complement strand
ATATATATATTATATATATATATTATATATATATATATATATAATCCACTTTATTTCTATAACCTAAAACTAAACCTAAACAAAATTAAACAAAATTACATATTGTTTCATACAAATTATCTATGTATATGATCCAATATATAATTTTTTTTCGTCTATCTACTTATATAAGTAATTTAAAAAATCCTAGAAATATTAAAATAGAAAATACAAATTATATGACCCTATAATATATATAGATATATATATATAGATATTATAATATATCTATATATATAATCTATATATATATATATATATATATAAAACAAACCTCCCCTTTTATTGATCAACGCTCAAAATGCCGAAGCCCGAGACGTATACAGCCAAAAAGAAGCCTATACAAGTATACCAACAAAAGGAGCAAAAGGGAGGCCAAATGACTCAAGGTACCAGCGCAGACCAGAACGCGGATGAGCTGTGGGAGCACAGGGCGCTCCGCTTTGCGGCATTGGCGATAGACTTCCCAAGTGAGCTGGTCGACAGAGTATTGGTGACGTTCGTATCTAGCTTTGTTGCAATTTTTTCCAAATCTCCCACGTAGCGGCCGCTGCGACGATCTGGTGGCCGTGGAAGCTGAACCCCATAAGGCCACGAGATCGTGGAAGTGACCGCCCCTTGCTCTATACTGAGTTGCGGTTAAGGGATCTCCAGATACTGGTCGGCAGGGCCCCTTGACAGAGAGATGTGGTCGATAATCTCCGTCTGACGATCGGTTGCAGCAATTGCAGGCCAAGGCTAGGGTAATCCCAATGGTGTTGAGGATATCATCGGTTGGTAGTTTCTTCCTAATGACTCTTCACATGAGGAAGTACCACTTCTTGGGAATACAGGTGTGCCAATAGTACGCACTGACATGATGTGGGCGCCCCACTCCTTGGCTTGCGATTCTCGCCGACCTCACCGAAAATGCCCCGAGGCCTCGAGCGTCCACATCAGCGCATCGTCATCGCTACCAATACGAAGCCGGTTCGATCGAATGCACTCCTCAGTATCGATCCCGGCCCATTCGCAGACCTTGTCCCAGTTCCAGTCTTCTATAATGGGTTCCACAAGTCTCTGATCCTACTATTTCTCGGGTCTCTGTGAGCATCGGGATCAAGCTATCCCCGGTCCATCGCCGGAAAGGATCCGACTCGCCATTGCCTAATTGAAGTTTGGGTTCAGCAAATCTCGCCCCACTCAGGATACGGCGCCAAGCCGCAGAGGATCTACTGTTGGATATGGCCACCGACGGATGGATGTGTTTGAATTTTTTGGTTTTTATAATCTGGTCCATAGATTCTTGCTCGTGCGAATTTTCTACCACAGTTTCATCGAAAATGCCCGAATGATGTGAGTTAGCTTGTTAAAGCCCAGACCCCCTTCCTCAGTAGGATAAGCCATGGAGTCCCATCTAGCCCAGCGATGCTTGTCTTGCCCGTTGTAATGACCCCAGAAGAAATTACAGAAGATCTGCTCGATCGAAGAAATCACCTTCAAAGGCGGAGAGCAAGCGGCCAGGGTGTGAATGGGGATAGAGTTGAACGTGTTTGATAGAATCGTCTTGCCGCCAGGGGATAAAGTGGCTTATGCCACCGCTAAGTTTATTCCTAATTCTGGTGATCAATTTCTCAAAGATGCCAACGTTGGATTTACGTACACCAGAGGGCACCTGAGATAGTTGAAAGAAGGATGGTCAACCGTAAAAGATGTTAAGTTGGAGAGATCCTGATGGCGTGCTCTCTTTTGGTGTTGTGGGGGCATAGATGACGCTCTTGAGGGTTGATCTTCTGGCTGGAACAAATAGAGTACCTCTGCAGGGTGTTGTGGACGACTGCCACCGCCCCTTCGTCCCCAGAAGAGAAAATGAGTAAATCGTCAGCAAAGGCCAGATGGGTGATGATCGGACATCCGCTGGATGTGTGGTAATGCTGGAAGTTCGGCGTGTTGGTCATGTTGTTAAGGTTTCTGCTGAGGACATCAGCCGTATGATGAATACAGTGGATGATAGAGGGTCGCCTTGCCTAACCCCTCGAGTGGATTTGAAAAATCCCTCGGCTTGGCCTTTATTACTGTGGAGAACCATGAGTTGCTAATCGATCTCCACATGATGTTGGTCCACTTTTGGAGAAACCAAAAGCCCTGAAGACCCAGATCATGAACTGCCAGTCCAGTCTGTCATAGGCTTTCTCTATGTCGATTTTAACGGCGATGTTGCCCCCCTGACAGGGAACTTCATGCAGGTGATTAACTCTTGAGCCAGCATAATTGTCCAGGATGTTCCTTCCTCGGACAAACCCGCTTTGCTCCTCGAAGATAATCTTGGGGAGTAACCCAGCCATCCTCTAGCTATGATTTTAGAGATGATCTGTTGTGTGAAATTATAAGACTGATGGGACGGAAGTCCCGAAATGACTCCGGGTTATCTTTTTTCGGTATAAGGATGAGCTTGGCGCTGGAGATGGCTTTAGGGTATGTGGCTCCTTCAAAGAATGCAATAGCTGCTTCGGTGATATCCTGCTTGATAATGTTCCAGCACGAGCGGAAGAAAACCCCCAAAAAGTCGTCCGGCCCGGGAGCACTGTGCTCATTCAGTGCCCACACGCATCTTTTACCTCCTGGGCAGTGGGAGAGCGATCCAGCTGAGCGTTGTCATTGTCGTTGATGAGATGGAGGATTTGCTCCAGGAAGGCATTGTCTTTGTGAACTCTCTTTAGTGAATAATTTGGAGTAGAATTCCGTAGCGGCCTTCTGGATGCTCTTTTGGTCAGCGATGATGTTCCCGTTGTCGTCAATAGTATGATGAATCGCTAACTTCTGTCTGCGACCGTTGACACAGGCGTGGAAATACTTCGAGTTTTTATCTCCGTCGCTATCCCATTTCAATCTCGTTTTCTGCTTCCAGAAGTCAGTTTCCACTTTGATTCTGAATTTAACATGGCCTTGGTGAAATTCAGGGCAGTCCTGGCCGCCGGGGAACGATCCGAGGGAACCTGGCTTCGGCACGGGTTACGTCATCCTCGGCGGTTCGCACGGCTTATAATATGTCCCCGTAGGCCAGCTTGCTCCACTTGGATAGGGCTTTCCTCGTTGCCTTGAGCTTATTGCCCACCCGGGATAAGGGGGTTGGGAGAATCCATACTATTCCATGCATCCGCAATGATACCCAGAAATTGGGGGTGTTCGGTCAGAATTCGAGGAACGGTAGTTCTTTTTGATGGTTGGAATTGTTATTAATGGCCACCAGCAGAGGGGCGTGGTCGGATTCAGTGTGTTAAGATGAGTTAGGTTGGTGGACATCCCCATGCCGTGCCATAGGACATCGTAAGGGCTCTGTCGAGACGGAATATTGGCGACGATCGCCTTCTTGCATGTTGCACCAGGTGAAAGCATTGCCGGAGAACTGGAGAGATGCAAGGTGAGCATTGAAGATGAAGTTTTTGAAGTCCTGCATGGCCGTGATCGGAGGGGGCGACCCCGATTTTCTTTTCTCTGCAGGTGAGCGCATTAAAGTCTCCAATGCAAAGCCAAGGATAGTTGATGTGGTTTAGGTAAATGTCAAGAAGATCGTTCCAGAGTTGTTTCGCTCAGTAACATCGCAGCTGCCGTGGACTGCGGAGATGATGGTGCGCTTGGAAGCATTGGATGATCCATCCAGCAGGAGAGGGCCTGCCTGGTGTCCTGGATGCTACCAATGCTGATATCTTCGGTGCAGAGGATCCATATCGTCTGCTGGCGATGGTCGTGGAAGACCCAGCTGCAGTTGGATGGATTTTAACCTTTTGGGGGTATTTTGGGTTCAAGAATAATAAGGATATCAATCTTGTGATTTTTGAGGCTGATAATTCTCCTCAGTGTGGGTTTATTCCCCAGACCGCGAACATTAGGATAGGATGTTCAGCATTAAAGGATTTGTGGGGGGATTTTTTTGCTCTGCTTAGCGACGAATCTGGTTAGGATGGATGTGGTTTCGGTGGGTGCTATCTTGACAATGTCCTCGCTCGAGGTTTATGCTTCTGCCTCAGTTGAGGCAGGAACGACCCGCGATGTTTCCACGAGTTGTTCTGGGGGTGGGCCTATTGATTCCCCGGCTGAGTCCAGGATATGATCCTCTGGGGGGATAGCTAAGGAGTCGCTGGCGCTCTCAATGAGAAGTATAGTTTGCTGTGGAGGGAATCCTGCAGCCTGAACCTGTTGTCCTCTCCGGATAAGGTCTGGGCCTAGGATAGCCAGGGCTTCAACAATCAGGTCTTCATTAGTGTGGTGAGGAATTTTGGCAATTGTGGCGGTGGTCGCTTCAACGTCCTCTGGGTGGGGGATCTCGGTGGTGATTTGATCAACCAAGGGATATGCTAATTCCGATGGGGGATCCTCGTCCTCCGAGGCCAGAGCGTCGAATTGGTTGGAGAGTGTGAGAGCTTTGGTTTGGAATGGGATCAGCGCTCTGTTAGGGGGTTCGCTTTTGTCTGACCTGTCGTCGTTGGAGCTGAACCGGATGTGAGAGTTTGGGAGAGGTAGAAGAGGAGATTTGGGTGTCCTTCCTTCAGGTGGCACTATGTTGTTCCGAACTGGTTTTTTCTTGAGTTCTGGGTGGAGGCGGCGATAATATTTTGGTAGGTGACCTCTTAAGTGACAGTGATTGCATAACATAATGTGGTTGTCGTAGAGGATTTGTTGGGTGTGGGTCTGGTTGCCCAGCTCGATGGAGATGAACTTTGGTGGTTCGAAGAAAGGTCGAGTTCCACACAGATTTTGGCATAGTGGGCCTTGGTGAGGTTGCTAGTTTCGGTGGCAGTGGCCATATACGTGCCGAAGGAGTTGGCAATGCGCTTAAGAGCTGCCGGGACAAAGCAGACGAGTGGTAGATTGGGTAGGGTTACCCATGCAGCGACCATCGCTGAGTCTTCTTTGGTGTTAAAGTCTGCAGTCCACTTGACGATCTTCATCTGATGGGAGTCTATCTTGCACGTGCCTTTGGACCACAAAATCATGTGGTCGATGTCGGAGGAGAGGTGGAGAAAAATGTGCCTGGGATCGAGTGGGGCTACTCGATACTGCGTCGATAGTTTCCACTTGGAATCTCCACCTGCACCCTGGAGAGCTTGGGGCACCCAGTGAAGAATTTGAGGATGAAAGAGTGAGGGAACGAGGATGACATGGATGACAATTTCGAGTCGGAGAAGGGAACGAAAGGCTCCGACTGGTCACTGGAGTACTCGATGTCCGGGAGATGGACGTCGGGGATAAGGCAGTTCTGCGCAGAGGCTAGATCCGGGCGAAGCATGGCGGCGTAAGATGCCTGGCCGCCTCCCGACGAGGAGGGGGCAAAGGGCACCCCCTGAGCGGGCGGAGGGGCGATTCTGGTAGGGAGAATGTCGGTGCAGTGGATGGGGGGCAGCGGAGCATGCCGGTGGGCCCTGAACGGGGGAAGGACAATGATTCGAGCCTACAGCGATGATAGTGCGGGACGCGGCGGTGGCCCTGGGAACCGCCGCCTCCGCACCAAGCGCCGCCGAGGGCGGCAAGGAACCTCCAAGAGCATAGGGGAGCGCCACTACCGCGCCCAACACGACCTGAAGAGAGGGGGGGAGGGACGCCCTGGGCCTCCAGAGGGGGGGCCCGACAGCATCACCGCCTGATAGAGGCCGACTAGCCTGGGCCACGAGGGGGAGGCTCGGAGAAATAGAGGCGCCTGATGCTGTGGGATCCGCGGAGAGCAGCGAAGAGGTTTCGACTGGGGGAACAGCGGGGGAAGGGGGTGGGTTAGGAGCCCGAGATGGAGAAGGAGGGGTACTGATGGAGAGGGAAGATAGCCGAGCAATGTTGGGGTCCTGCGAGCGAGGCAAGGATTGGAGAGTGAGGGGGTTGTGCGTAAAGTCGTGGAGATGATGGTCAGCGTAAAGATGGGAGGGTTGGGATGGAGGTGCGTAAAAGGAGGAGGGATGGGGGATGTGGGGCCTGCCATCATAAGCGGATGGATCAGCGTAAAAGGAGGAGAAATGAATGGGCATGCCAGCATATGGAGTAGGGAAAGCGTAAGAATAGGAGGGTGTGTGGGGCCCGCCAGCTAAAGAGGAATAATACGCTGCTCCACCAAATCCCTGGTGGTCAACGGATGATCCATGGTGGGACCCGCCAGGGAAAAGATGGAGAATGCCCAGGCTACGCTCGGAAACCCTATATATATATATATATATATATATATATATATATATATATATATATATATATATATATATATATATATATATATATATATATATTATATATATATATATATATATATATATTAAAAAATATATTTGCTATATTTGTATATACAGAAATTATTCTAGTACAATATAAAGTAAATCATAGGTCAATATTATTACATACAATTTATTTTATTTTTAAAATTGGAAAATAAAAAAATATTTAGCAAAAATTAGGGGGGTTTATACTCTATCTAACTTACAAGAATTTCGTCCTCAAAATTAAAACTAGTGCACGATTATGGATAAATGAAATGTAACACGGAAGAAAAAGAATTTTGTACGAAGAATCGTTCCATAATTTTTGAATGGTTGGGAGGAGAACGGTTGCCTATGTCATCCCTTAGCTTTAAAGTTTAGCGGGTTATGCCATGATGACAAATGGACCGAGTGATAACATGGTTCACTCTTCTTATGGTTTACAAGGGTCATAGATAGAGGAAACGAACTCTCAGGCATATCGTGAAAACTTTTAATGACCAAGTCCTTAATTTCCTATTCTAAACAAGCCTATCTATGCTTTGGTTATATGGGCACTAAAGGTGTTGAAGGTAATACTTCACGATGCTACGCTAACTAATAAATCCAAATACTCCTAGGCAATGATGGGACAACTATATTGTGCATGATGACTAAACTAGTGAAGATGTGGCTTTAGCATAAATCGTGCCTTACTAGATAATGATGTAACTAGAATAATACTAGCCATATCCCTACTCTTACGATGGGTGTCTATCATGGTCATGGTAATGCTTTATGTCGTTGCTGATGTGCTATAGGATGTCTAATCGACCTGCTCTGAATCATTCTAGATGGTACTAGGACTGGGTTGATCAACCTATATCAATCAGAGTTAGGGTCAAGCAAAAAAAGAAAAATGATCAAAATATTTTTAAGAACGATACGAAACCCAAGCAGGATGCATATGACGTATTCTAGATAAAATCAGAGAACCATATACCTCCATAATCAAGTTATCCAGAGTCTGCCCCGCCAGCATGCATCTGGCTACAAAACTCCTGATTCCATAATTTAAATCCATGAGATGTTTCCAAATGATGAATTTTAAGTAAAATTTGAGAAACATATATAACCGTGATGTCGTTATCTGAAGTCATGTCCCGCCAGTATTTCTTGGCTGCAAAAACTTATAATTTCGTAATACAAGGATAAATTATAGTTTCGAACCTTTCTTGGACCAAGCCATGAGCCTTTTTTATCCAATACTATAGCGAAAAGGAACGAGAAGAATTACCTAAGAAGTTAAAAGAAAAGGGTTTAGTCAAAATATAGGAATTTTGGTAGAACATAATCAAATTGGATACAAATCAAGCAGTCAAATGAGAGTTCGAAAAGAAATCAAGGAAGATAATCAAGCATATGGATGAGATTCTAAACTCTAATCCTATATGCAGGCTTGCTCAATATAGTAACTTAACCGAAATAATATTTTCTCGACCTGTATGGACCACCGCAAAAACATGTAATGCTCCAGTCCCAACATATGTAGGACTAGGAATACGTACATGCCAGCTGCATGTATACGCAGACTACTCCAATATATGGAATCTACGTATCCACGCATAAGTTGTATTATATAAACTCCACCTCATATTAATATCCCATGGTCGCACACAACAACTATATCTCATCCATAATGACAAATAAAAGAAATAACTAATCAAATGTCTCAACTGAAATATAAAATAAAATATTTGTCGGGTGGAGACAAATTCACTATCGAACGAATGAATGAAATCAACTGAAAGAATAAGATAAAGAGTAGCAACTACATAAGTCCATCAACTAAAAGAAATCAAATCGACTCAGAGGGTGAGACCTCCTCGACTGCAAAGGAAGAGTCTAGTCCGGAACCGTACTCATCGGGATACTGTCCATCGTCTATACCTGAAGAGATCACTAGGTCCTCAGAGGGATGTAACAAGATACATAATATCATGCTATATGAATTGTCATGGTAGATAAATAAAGGTGCAAAAGACTATCCTAAACAAATATGCAAAAAAAGCTATCCTAACCATCTATCGTGCAATTAGAGGACAACTTTCACACGCATGGGTGGAATATAGTCTATATGTACATGTACTGTCATCCAGTCATCTGTATCTGGCCGTAACGTTCCAAAAAGTCAAAAGGTATCTGTAATTTATATCATGCCATAGTTCCATCCGGAGACTATGGTTACCTGTTTGGCTTTCCATACATACTAGTAATTGTCCTCCCCTAAGATTTCCATACTGACCGAGTCATGTCCATAACTCGTCTAGTTTTGTAACTGCTTGAGTCTCTATATCATAATCATAGTAGTTACGATTATCTATCTGTCACACGACTCTTACGTACCGATGATCACTCAAATACCCAAGTCGTGCCCTTAGCAAAATGTCTCAAACCATGGCATGTGAGTGTCATGGCTAAAGGAGATATAATGATATCGTACAATAAAAAATTAGTTCGCTAAAACTAAGTCAACATGCATACAATAAAAGAAAGCAACGGAAAACGGCTAATACAGTCGCTTGCACCCAAGTATGACTTGGACGAGCATTTTTATAATAGATAAAACTAAGAAAATATGGAACAAAAATGCTGAAAATAAATATATAAGCAGTAAATATAGTAATATATCTTGCCCGGTAGTTGTTATGTGTTTTAACGACATCCAGTAGATGAAATCAACAAGTCAGGAGAAGCTATAAGGATGGAACTTTCACAAACGTCCTCGAATGCTGAAACAAACATCACCAACGTTTTTGAATAAAAGAAATATCTAAGATTGACTATCCATAAGTCTAATTCTAGACACATGGATAAAATCATAATTTTGGGTCAAAACAATGTCCGTCGTTGGACCCACTTTTCACCGAAAAGTGTGCCAAAATATATGGTATCTAAAGTCATTAAATTATATACCTACAAGTCCAATTTTTTGGTATGTGCTCAATGATATGTCCAATTTTGGATTCCGATGAGCCATGCACAAAATCGTCTATTGAATCAGATCATGGGCTCGCTAAAACAGCGATCCAGTCAACTGTTTAAGAATCGGACCTTGGCTCACAATACCAGAAAAATGATACAAGTCCAATGGCACAAGTTGCGCTGCGATGTGACGAACGTGCACAAAGTAATTAGAATTATTGGAAAGTGGCTGATACGGCATCCTTCGAAGGATACGAGTCAAATTTGTCACGCACATGCAACCAATTCGAATTCCATCAAAGCTCATACGCACCTTTCTATGCATTTGGTTTGCGACCAAGTCGCCCGATTTGTCGGGACGGATATCGGAGAATTTTATTATTTTTTAAAACTGTTTTCTCGAGTTTGGAAGTGATTAAAACATAAACTAATAAACTAAAAATAGGGTTTTGTAGGTGTATAGGTTGTCTACACGGTTGTTCAAGTGGATTTCCAAATTTATCAATGGTTTGACTGAAAACAGCCTCCGAAGTTGGGGTTTCGGGACGGTTTCTATATTCAGAAAATTGAGTTTTTTTATTTTAGAACTCGATTTTCTTCGCTTACATCGCATATTAGAAAAATCCACTTCATGGATTTTGTAGGTGTTTAGGTTGTCTACGCATAGGATTTTACGGCTCAAAAAATTATGAAATGGTAAGGAAGAAAAGTAGCACGAAAAGTCGGTACCTAGGGAGTTGCCACTGTGAATGCTGTTATTCCAGTGCACTCTGTGCGTGGCCTGGTGTGATCGGCGTCGTACGGCGGCCCTCCGGAAGGCAGAAAGCCGAGGGCAGCGGCAAGGAAAGCTAGGGTCAAGTTTCTCGATAGATTTCATGGTTTTTGAGGATTAGGGAAGAAGGTTTCCGAACCAACTATATATAACCTCGTTTTTCTCCAATTTACTTAAATTTAGAATCGATTTAGATTAGGTTTTTTGAACTGGATTTATTGTGATCCAACAGGATTGGGACTATGTACGAAAATTTAGATTAAATCAGATTTGATTTGGTGTAGTTTGCAAATTTCAAACTTAAAAAAATACTGCTCTTTCCGTTCAGTCGAGCACTGTTCCGCGGGAACAATGTTGTTCTCTGTGTTTGTGTTTTTCTTCTTCTTTTCTCTCTTTCTCTCTCTCTCTCTCTCTACATGTGTGTATGTGTGTATATATATATATATTATATATATATATATATATATATATAATATATATATAAAATATATATATATATATATATATAATATATATATATATATATATATATATATATATATATATATATATATATATATACATGTACACAAACACCACAACATATATTCCTATAAATCCCTAGAAAATCATGAGAATATATTTTAAATAAACTATTATAAAAGTTTAAAAAACATTTTAACAATAAGATTTTATTTATAATAAACCATTTATACATAATATTATTAAATTAATGTAATCATATAATAAAACTCTAAATATATATCACCAAAATAAAATTTTCCTATATAACTTATAACAACAAATAATAATCCTATATATATATATATATATATATATATATATATATATATATATATATATATATATATATATATATATATTGGAATCAGGTAAATTGTTTCTGGAATCGCTCCCACTGGGATTCGAACTCCTGACCACTCGGGCCGCATGCATCTCTCTTAACCATTAGGCTAGAGGTCATCTGCTATATATATATATATATATATATATATATATATATATATATATATATATATATATAATAAACCTAATAATAATTTAAACAAAATTTTACAAATATATTTTCATACAAATTTTCTATGTATAAGATCCATATATATGAATTTTTTTCGTCTATCAACTTATATATGTCATTTTAAAAAAAGTTCCTAGAAATTATTAAAATAGAAAATACATAAATTATGACCCAATATATATATTTTTTTTATTATGACCCAATATATATATATATATATATATATATATATATATATATATATATATATATATATATATATATATATATATATATATATATATATATATATACTAAAAATTACATTTTCTATATTTGTATGTACAGAAATTATTATAGTACAATATAAAGTAAATCATACGTCAATATTATTACATACAATTTAATTTTCTAAAAAATTAAAAATACAAAAAAAATATTTAGAAAAAATTAGGGGGTTTACACAATCTATCGTCATAAGTGTATTAGAAAACCCGTAATAAAGATACCATCATCTCTGATAGTGTTTTGATATTCCTCTATGAAACTCCATTAGATTAGAGATACTACGGAGCAATCATTTCATAGTCAATTCCATGTTCATAGAAAAACGATGTGAATCCAAGAAAATAATACTCTCTGTCTTGATCAATCCTGAGTATATAATGAGACTACAGAGCAGTCGTTTCATAGCCAATTTCATGTTCATTGCAGAACGATGCGAATCCAAGAAAATGATACTCTCCGACTTAATCACTTTTGAGCCACTTGAGTTGTCAACCGGCTAGACGTTCAGCTTCGCCCCTGAAGTTCCTGAACTTCTTGAATGCTCGATCTTCCGATATGAGTCCATCGAGAAATCATCTATGGAGGTATTAATACACTTCAATCAGATTTCTGTGGAGAATTGATAAAAGTCACAGATTTATGAGTGTACCAACTCCTGAAGATCTGTACTTTAGTATAGTCGTCTGAGCAGCCTCCTAACAATCTTTATCTCGTGCACAAAATTAATAATCCTCCACCCCCTTACCCCCATATCTAGAAATAAGGTCTAGATTGGATATCTTGAGTCTGCTATTATATAGCACATGTCCTAGTCCATTCGTCACAACTCAATTAAGAAACTGCATCATCAACAGAAGTTCGAACATTCACTTGATAATGAACATCTTTCCAAAGCTTGTTCCTGGACAAGAAATCAATATCTTGCCAGCATGAATGTACATCTTCAAGTCTGTATCAAACAACAGACTTCCTGAGATCGGATCCTCAGACATAACTGGTACAAGCTACACGTACACCAGTGTCAGTAACTTTCTAAAAGTCCAAGACAATGATCTCGATCCCCATATCTTCTGATAGCAATATGTTTGCCATCAAGACCTTCATCACAACTAGGCTCGTCCTAGGTAAACGCTCCTTCTAGAGCACATGTCACTAGATGCACCAGTGTCAACCCACTAATCGCTACCACACTAGATGACTCAACCTGTGCATATATAGCAACCAAGTTAAGTAATCAAAACAACCAAGTTTAGTTTTACCTTGCTATTTTGGTTTTGTAATTCTCTTTCAAATGACCCTCCAAGCCACAGCCGTAACTGACCCCACAAAGATGAAACTATCTTCATGTAGGGTTATTACACTCTTGGAGAATCTTCGTGCTTATATAGTTAAAACCATGCGCATATTGGAGCAAAACCTATACACCAATCCATGCGCATCATTCGGGCTGTCCCATGCGTCTCATTCGAGCAGACCCATGCGCCAAGATATGCAACAAGTATATATAGATAGTGCATATGCAGTCATGCGCAGACTCTACCATACGCATATGCAGTCATGCCCTAGATCGCCATGCACTGCCATGCTCATAGTTAGAGCAAAACCCATACGCCGTGCTGAAGAGAATCCATGCGCACACATACGCATGATCTGATTAAAACCTATGCATCATCTGAACAGACACATGCGCATACATACGCATATATGAACAGATGTTATGCGCATGATTGAGCCATGCGCACAAATACCTTGGTCTTCTTCTCATTTGTCTTGAGATACTCCTTGAGAGACTTCTCGTCCGTTATAGCACAAGTTACAATCTTCATGCACCATCGGCAAATTCAATCTGCCATGTAATACGCATCATCCTCCTTGGATAGTTAGGCCCAATACTCATCCAACCATTTGATAAAGAACTTTTCTAATCCAAATATTGGAAGTGATGTCCGTCAGTCTTCTCAAGTTGGTTAAAACTTGTATCAAAAAGGATTGTACGATAGTTCTCCATCTGATTTGGATCTTGCTTTAAGATTATTGTTCCCGAAACAGATCTAGATAGAGGAACAGTCAGAATATTAAAACCACTTGCAAATAAATTTGCTCTCAATTCTGATTTAGCAATGATCAGAAGCAGAGAGCTCTTGCAAATAAATTTGCTCCTTGTTCTGATTTAGCAACGATCAGAAGCAGAGACCTCTTTCAAATAAATTTTCTCTCTGTTATGATTATGTAGGATTTCGGAGATCCCTTGCAAATTAATTTGTTATCCTAATTATCTGAAGTGAGTTTTAAGACTTCGAAGATTCCTGCAAACGAGTTTTCTCTCCAAAAGTAACTGAACTGAGTTTTAGGATTTCAAAGATTCTTGCAAACGAGTTTGCTCTCCAAAAGTACCTAAACTAACTTTTAGGACTTCGAAGATTCCTGCAAACAAGTTTTCTCTTCAAAAGATCCTTAGAATTTTGGAGATTTCGGCAAACAAGTTTCTTTCAAAAAAATCCTGAAGCTACAGAATACTACTATCTTTTCATATTACAGCTTTCTCTCTCAAATACAAACTGATAGAAAGAGAGTGTAAAGCCCAAATCCTAAAGCTACTGAATACTACTATCTATTAGTATTATTACTAGTATATTATATATATATATATATATATATATATATATATATATATATATATATATATATATATATTTACTAGTATATTATATATATATATATATATATATATATATATATATATATTCGTAGTCGAAAAATTAGATTATGGTTTTAATATTAATTATGGATTGTTATTTGTTTTGTTGTGCATTGGAACTTGACCATGTCATACCCCAAAACCAAAATAATAGAAAGCGGGGGCGAAACAAAGCTAGCTATGTATATCAGAGTACGCCAGTACCCCAATATACAACCAAGCTGTCTAGAAGACAAGTGGGTGGACTCTAGCATGCCACTGACGACTCATATGGTCGAATAAATCATATCTCAATCCAATCAACATAAGAAGCAATAAAGAGTAGATCACATATGAGATGGATAAGGCGTCCCAAACACAAATACATACATAATCATGAGAGCTGACATAATAAAAAGATACATCAACTGAATAAAGAAAAGGTACATAAATGTACAACTAGTCGTAATCCAGAATATACATCCATGCTGTCTAGAGACGGAGGGAACAAAACCCAGATACAAGGACTAATACATGCCCTTGGCTAAACACCACCAAATAAAAGTACAAAAATGGAGTAGGAGATAAAGGTAAGCCACTCGCTAATCCGTATCGGTCCTCTGAGTGCGAACCATCTGGAGAAGAAGACGGTAGATCCTCAAGATGAACTAGGAAATCTGGCCATGCAAAACTAGTGGAGTCAGACCCCAAATAGCAAGTACCATAAGGAAAGCTCGAGGTGAACGACAAAGCACAACAACAACATAACAACACAATGACAGAAATAAATAAATGCGGATCGAGACTAGTGTGGTACCAATGCACGTTTCTCGAGAATAGAAATGACTGAATGCAAATACTTAACAATATAGCAATGGAGAAGAATAAGCCGATGAGCAACAAGGGACTTAGGAACTACTAGAAATCAGAGCCACGACCCTTAAACCAAACAAGGACCGGGGTTGCAGATCTTTTCCCGAGCAGAACTTAGCCTCTGGCCACTCATTAACACATGAGCATATAAGTAATGCACAACCAAAAGTGCACGGCCAATCATTGCCTACAGCTTGCTATCATTAACTAGCTAGAGTTATCATAATCCTAATTACTAGAATGCAAGTTGAGGAACTTCACTACCACCTACGCTGCAGTAACTCGGGTGACCAAAGGGGCGACGACGGTAGAGAGAAAAGAAATACAACCAACCAATTAATCAATCTCTATCAATAGTAGATATACATAAACATCTACTCAATCAGTAGAGATCAGGGGCCTACGCCAATCGGGATTATCCCTGCCACTGTGGGGGCCTATAGCAACCCGAGTCACGGTAGCATGAAGTGTTCTCCCCTCCCAATGATCTATATGAGTTTACTAGTCAATTACCTATAAGGTTCATTTTCAATTCTCAAGTCATGGACACTCAATAATCGTCTTATAATGATGAGCCATGGGTACGGTTCATTTATGAGATATCTCTGGCAAATGTTCTTAATACACATTATACGCGATACAATGGACAATACTCATACTCGATTGTCCATTGCCAAGATGCAAATATATTAGACATATAAAAGTTAAATCCATGGTTTCAATAAAGAACATGCATTCAATCTCAATCTAGAAGTCAATCGGGAAATCAGTACAAGAGTACGCTACTACGAGCCACTAACTAGAATTTGGACAATAGAACAATACCTGAACATAAGCCTGTGTCATGCATATACGGTGTACAATCACTTTCAATCTATACAACAATACTATAGAATGCTAAGATATCATTTCAATAGAAGAAATTAGCAAAAAGGGACAAAAATGGGCAAAACGGACAAAAACATCACAAATTAGCCTAAAACAGCCAAATTCGGTATAACGTACTGCGATATACCGACGGTATTCTGGCCAAAAGACATAGAGTTTCTGGTAGAAAATCGGTATTCCGTTGGAATACACCGGTTTACCGTCGAAATTTCTTTTTTTAGACAGCAACGAAATTCCAGAATTTGCCAAAACTTGTTTTGGCAATAAAAACCTCATTTTAAATCGAAATTCGAATTTTTAAAAGTCAAAATTGCGTAGAATTGAATTTCCTACAACATGGAAACATTAGTTTTTACTGATTTTGAAAATTGATAGAAGAATACCTCAAAATACTCGAAAATCATATCTAGAAACTCAGATCTACACAATACCACCGGTCAAAACCAAAAGTGCTATATACTAAAGATGTTAACAATTTAGAGAAGCATATATAGAACAATAAAACTTTAATTTCTATGGAAAACCAAAAATGAAGTATGGTTATATCACTTTTTGAGCAAGATGTACCTGCCTAGATTTTAGCAACCAAGCCTAAGCTTCTACTCCTCCTCCGAGGGGGGTTAGACACCACACCTAAGGCCTCAAGGCCGACTCCCATGTAGGGGTGAGCAATTATCGGTTTACAACCCAAAAACTGACCCGAACCGACCCGAAACTGCATTTCGGGTCGGTTATAAATCAAACCGGGCGGTATTCGGTTGACAAGAGTGAAAACCGATTTGATTCGATTCGGGTCGCGGTTCCAGTATTCGATTTTGGACCCGACCCGAAAACTGAATTAATTCTGTTGGATGACATTTTTATCCCCGGTTCAAATATAAATAGAAAATCCTAAAGGCTAAACCTAAACTCTCTCTCTCTCTCTCTCTCTCTCTCTCTCTCTCTCTCTTCTCTAAGCCGCCTCTTCTTTGGTCTTGACCTCTCCCGAAAAAAACCCCTAAACTTCACTCCTATGCCGCCTCTTCCTCTAGACCTCTCTACCATGCCACTTCTTCCTCTGGACCTCTCACGAGGACTCATGTGCTCTCTTCCTCTCCCGAAGAGGAAGCGGTCGGCAAAAAGAAGCAGATCAAGGAAAGAGGGAGGAAGAGGCGGCAACAACATACGGTGGCTGCTCTGGTAGTGCACCACCGGACGAGCGACTCCAGAAAGTAGGATCGGGCGGAGGCACTCCCGAGGTAGCTGGAGCTGGAGGAGAAGTGCTCCACCCCGATCGGCAAGCTTCGTGGCGGAGCTCTGTGAGCAGAGCTCAAAAAAATAGTAAAGAGCAATCTGATGTTGGAGTGAGCAGATCTCGCGGTAATGGTAAGTTTTAGAGGAGACCTATCAAATGTTTCATTTGCTTTACTAATTGATTCCTCATTCTCTTGTTGCAATTCCGACATAGAACTTTTCCAACTAAAGTTCTACTCATCTCTGATAAACCTTTCACCTATGCATTTTGTTGATAGTATATTTTGCTTCTTGTTCGGCTTGCAGCAAAATCATTTTTGTTACAACTATTTTAAATCATAAGGCTTCTAAAAAAATTTTTAAAGTGAAGGCCCGGCTTGTTAACCGAACAGACCGAAAACCAAATCGTTTAAATTCGGTTCGGTTTTTTTTGATTTTTAAAAAAATGGTTCGGTTTTCGGTTTTTAAATTTACGGTTTACGGTTTATTCAGTTTTTACAAATACGGTTCGGTTTGACCCGAACCGAACCGTTGCTCACCCCTACTCCCATGCACACCCCAAGGAGGAGAGAAGAGAAGAAGAAATGAAGAGAGAGTGAAAAGAATGAAAAGAGAGAGATAAGAGAAAATGAGAGGGTATATATAGAAGGGGTGAACTAATCGTAACCGTCCGATCGTGATCCGCGACTCAACCAGGATTAATCTCGACCGTCCAGAACAAAACCAAGAAACCAATGGATAATAGAATGTATCATCATTATTCACAAAAATATCTTAATACTATTCATCAAAATATCTAAACCCTATACATCAAAATATCTGAACATTATTCATCAAAATATCTGAAATCAAAAATATCTAAAAGTGGAAAATATCCCTCGGGTGGTATACCGTCGGTATACACCAGTACACCATCGGTATGCCAGTCAAGGAGAAAATTTAGGAAAATTTTTAAAGTGTTCCAAAAACTAATAAAGTACAAAATATACTACAAAATATGTATCCGTATATAAATACCGATACCGTGAGACGAGTCTCACAACTTAGAAAAATTTTGTCCTCAGAATTTTCTAAAGCCAGTCGAGCAAAATATGCATGGTAAAACAATGTACAATCATAACTCATCGAAAGAAAGCATCCTGTGTACAAGTGATATTTGAGATACATAATTTAAATAAATGCTAAAATTTAAATACATACATATATAATACAAGAAAATGAGGGATATGGAATAATATACCCTTGAGTCAGTTAAGTAGGGATTTATCCTCGCTTGCCTATGCTGACTCACAAAGTGGACATGGGTCAAGTCTCGAAGTAAGTCGGTACCAACGACTCAGTCGAAGATATGACTCTAATCCAGGACGCACCTACGTAGTCGGGATACATGATTGATATCACGTATCTCGAGATACGGAGGCAGAAGAGTTAGACGATAAACTCGTCTTCACTTGTCGAATATGTCGAAGCGACCATTGCACTTCGGGTATAAGTGGAATACAAGGCCGTCGACAAAACCCAAGAATAAGAATGACTGGAGGAACACCTCAGAAGCTTACCAACAATCTGACTGCTCTCAGCCAACATTTGCTCTATGATAACAAACTCTCTCTACCCATGCATCGGGGTTGCTGCTCTGACCTGCTATTGACTTTACCTGACTTACTGGACCTGGGTAAACTGTGCCGTATGCTGACATTAAAACTGCTGAGACCGTGTCAGAAGGGGATGCTGAACATATAGGATCAGGCTAACTCTGCTGGTCCTCTCTGGCCTCAATCACCGAAGGCACTAGGCAACTAACGAAGCCTCTGGATATAAAAGTAGGCAAGACCCTATCTATGATCAGACTCTCCACACTTGAAATAATTACCATTGTCCCTCCTTCACCGAGATACGATATGCCCTGGGCTTCTCATAGTAGGTACACCCTGACTGCTACATTGATACCGCCGTCGGAGCTGATAGTAGTACCTGACTATAAGCTCAATGATCTGGAGCTAGAACTACTGGAGCTGTAGACTGAATAGTAATGCCCCTCATCATATCGAGCATAGCCTGCTAATCTCTCTATGCTAGCTGAACTGACTGGAGTAGAGTGAACTAAGCTGCCAACAAATGCTGAGATTGTACTGGCACCTGACTCTGCGGAGGCGGGATTTGATGCCGACCTACTGCCTGAACCACGGAAGAAGACGAAGCAATAAAATCCTCGAAAGAATAAGGTGGGGTGTCCTTGAATGATAAGGATACAAGATATCAAAAGGGACATGGATAGAGAAATATATCAAGCATGTTCACAATTCAAGGGAAACGAGATGATGCGATAAGCAAGAGGAGATCAAATGAAGACAAATATAGGATTGAGATTTTAACAAGATGAATCCCCTACAAATCTGAAGACAGACCTGCATGGGCCACCAAAAAATCCTGTCATGCCCTAGAACTAAAATAATGGAAAGCGGAGGCAAAACAAAGCCAGCTACGTATATTAGAGTACGCCAGTACTCCAATATACGATCAAAGCTGTCTAGAAGACAAGTGGGTGGACTCTAGCATGCAACTGATGATTCCTATGGTCGAATAAATCCTATCTCAATCCAATCAACACAAGAAGCAATAAAGAGTAAATCACATATGAGATGGGTAAGGCGTCCCAAACACAAATACATACATAACTATGAGATCTGACATAATGAAAAGATACATCATCTGAATAAAGAAAAGGTACATAAATGTACAACTAGTCGTGATCCAGAATATACAACCATGCCATCTAGAGACGGAGGGAACAAAACCCAGATACAAGTACTAATACATGTCCTTGGCTAAACACCACCAAATGAAAGTACAAAAATAGAGTAAGAGATTAAGGTAACCCACTCGCTAATCCGTATCGGTCCTCTGAGTGCGAACCATCCAGAGAAGAAGACGGTAGATCCTCGAGATGAACTAGGGAATCTGGCTATGCAAAACTAGTGGGGTCAGACCCCAAATAGCAAGTACCACAAGGAAAGCTCGAGGTGAACGACAAAGCCCAACAACAACATAACAACACAATGACAGAAATAAATAAATGCGGGTCGAGACCAGTATGCTACCAATGAACGTATTTCGAGAATAGAAATGACTGAATAAAAATACTGAACAATATAGCAATAGAGAAGAATAAGCCGATGAGCAACAAGGGACTTAGTAACTACTAGAAATCGAAGCCACAACCCTTAAACCAAATTAGGATTGGGGTTGCAGATTTTTTTCGAGCAGAACTTAGCCTCTGGCCACTTACCGACCCATGAGAATATAAGTAATGCCCAACCAAAGTGCACGGCCAATCATTGCGTACGGCTTGCCAATCATAGCCTACGGCCAATCATTGCCTACGGCTTGCTATTATTAACTAGCTATGGTGGTATACTGCGGTATACTAGCGGTATTCTGGCCAAAAGACAGAGAGTTTCTGGGTAGAAAATTGGTATTTCATTGGAATACACCGGTATACTGTCGAAATTCCGTTTTTCTAGACAGCAACGAAATTCCAGAATTTGTCAAAACTTGTTTTGGCCATAAAAACCTCATTTTAAATCGAAATTTAGATTTTTAAAAGTCAAAATCGCATAGAATCGAATTTCCTACAACATGGAAGCATTAGTTATTACTGATTTTGAAAATTGATAGATGAATAGCTCAAAATACTCAAAAATTATATCAAGAAACTCAGATCTACGCAATACCACCGGTCAAAACCAAAAGTGCTATATACTAAAGATGTTAACAATTTAGAGAAGCATATTATAGAACAATAAAACTTTAATTTCTTTGAAAAACCAAAAATGAAGTATGGTCATATTACTTTTTGAGTAAGATGTACATGCCTAGATTTTAGCAACCAAGCCTAAGCTTCTACTCCTCCTCCGAGGGGGGTTAGATATCACACCCAAGGCCTCAAGGCCGGCTCCCATACATATCCCAAGGGTGAGAGAAGAAAAGAAGAAATGAAGAGAGAGAGAGAGTGAAGAGAATGAAAAGGGAGAGGTGAGAGAAAATGAGACGGTATATATAGAAGGGGTGAATTAATCGTGGCAGTCCGATCGCGATCCGCGACTCAATTAGGATTAATTTCGACCATCCAGAAGAAAACCAAGAAACAATGAATAATAGAATATATCATCACTATTCACAAAAATATCTTAACACTATTTATCAAAATATCTAAATACTATTCATCAAAATATCTGAACACTATTTATCAAAATATCTGAAATCGAAAATATCTAAAAGTGAAAAATATCCTCGAAAGAATCTATACTCTCATCCATTGAAAGAAAACTAATTGTCCAATGGATAATGGGATGCATCTATACTATTCACCAAAATATCTAAACACTATTCAACAAAATATCCAAAACACTATTCACAAAAATATCGGAAACACTATTCACGAAAATATCTAAAATCGAAAATATCTAAAATGTGAAAAATCTGTTTGGACTGTATGCCGTCGGTATACACCGGTACACCATCGGTATTCCGGTCAAGAAGAAAATCTATAATTTGGGAAAAATTTTAAAGCATTCCGAAAACCAAGAAAATATGAAATATAATACAAAATACGTATTCATATATAAATACCGATACTGTGAGACGAGTCTCACAACTCTCCACAACTTAGAAAAATTCCATCATCGAAATTTTCTAAAGCCAGTCGAGCAAAAATACACATGCTAAAATAATGTGAAATCATAACTCATCGAAAGAAAATATCTCGTGTACAAGTAATATTTGAGATACAAAATTTAAATAAATACAGAAAATAATAAATACATACATATATAATACAAGAAAAGGAGGCATATGGAATAATATACCCCTGAGTCAGTTGAGTAGGGATTCGTCCTCGCTTGTCTACGCTGACTCACAAAGTGGACAAGGGTCAAGTCTCAAAGTAAGTCGATACCAACGACTCAATCGAAGACATGACTCTAATCCAGGACACACCTACGTAGTCGGGATACATGATAGATATCGCGCATCTTGAGATACAAAGGCGGAGGAGTGGTACGAAAAACTCGCCTTCACTCGTCGAATATGTCGAGGCGAATATTGTACTCCGAATATAGGTGGAATACAAGACCTTCAACAAAACCCCAAGAGTAAGATAAACTGAAGAAATGCTCAAAATCTCACCTACAATCTGACCGCCCTTGGCCAACAGCTCCTACAAGCTCATGTTGAAAGCCTGTCCACGCTTCAGGGGTACTCGTGTAGTCTGCTGCTGACTCGACCTAGCCTGCTGGGCTTGTGCATACTGTACTGGACGTTGGTGCTGAAACTGCTGGGACTGCGTCAGAAGCGGGCGCTGAACATAGGATCGAGCTGACTCTGCTCGTCCCCTCTCAATCGCCAATGGCACTGGGACAACTGATGAAGCCTCTGGATGTCTATGAGGACAAGACCCAACCATATGATAAGATGTCCTGCATCTAAGACACTGACCATTGGCCCGCCTACACTGGGCTCGAGTCTACCCTGGCTTTCTACAGTAATCACATCCTGGCTGACCTGACTGTCTAGACTGTTATACTGATGTTACCGTCGGGGCTGATGATACTGTCTGACGAGAAGGTCGATGATCTGGAGCTCTGACTGCTGGGGCTGGGACTGAGGACTGAATGGTAATGCCCCTCATAGACGAGTGTGACCTCTTCTGACCTCCGGTCCTATCTGTTATCCTCTGACTGGTCATCTCCAAGAATCTGGCTGCTCTCAGTATTGTATCGAAGGTGTCATAGAAATGACCTACCATAAGCTGTTAAAGCTCCAAGTGTAAGCCCTGTTCAAACTACCGAGCTCTATCACCATCGAAAGCTACCATGTGTGATGCAAATCGACTGAGCCTACTGAACTCTGCCGCATACTGATCCACGGTTCTCGTCTGCTGACTAAGGTTGATGAACTGTTGCTGAAGCTGGAACTTAGCTGAGGTGTGGAAGAACTTCTCCTAGAAGCGCTCCCGAAATGTCTTCCAACTAACAGGCCTAGGAAGACCCATCTCCTGTGCTACCCACCAGTCACGGGCAATGTCTAATAACTGCAGCTTCACCACTGCTACCCTATCTTCTACTGGAGTCCTAGCTGCCTCTAAAATGGCCTCGGTGTCCTGAAGCCAAGAATCGGCTGATACTGTATCTTCGGTGCCGAAGAACTGAGCTGGACGCAGGCGACTAAAGTTGGATGCTGAGTTGTGACCACGACGTCCATTCGCCTCCAAAGCTACTGTAACACCCTGACAGAGGGTGTTGTTGGTATGATCATGGCCCTGTTGCAACTGTTGGTACAACTGAACCACCTACTGCTGGATCTAAAGCTGATTCTAATGTTGTTGTTGTTGTGCCTCTATCATGCCCCTTATCATCTCGAGTAGCGCACGCTGGTCTACCTGGGCTAGCTGTACTGAAGGGACTGACGGAGCTGGCTGAGTTGACTGAACAGGAATAAACTAAGCTGCCGACGGATGCTGAAATGGTATTAGATTCTGACTATGCGAAGGTGGGGTCTGATCATGACCTTCCATCTGAGCTGCCTAAGACGGCGGAGCAACTGAACATTCGAAAGAAGAAGTAGGCGGGGTGTCCCTGAAAGATAAGGACACGAGATATCAATAATGGACAAGAACAGAACAAGGATATGTCAATCATGTTTACAGTTCAAGGAAAACGAGAATACGATAAACAAAGGGAGATCAAATGAAGACAAATATAGGATTAAGATTCTAACAAGATGAATCCCCCACAAGTCTGAAGACAGACCTACATGGGCCACCAAAAAAAACCCTGTCACACCCCAGAACCAGAATACTGGAAAGTACGGGCGAAACAAAGCCAGCTACGTATACCAAAGTACACTAGTACCCCAATATACAATCATGACTGCCTAGAAGACAAGTGGGTGGACTCTAGCATACCACTGACGACTCCTATGGTCGAACAAATCCTATCTCAATCCATCAACAACAAATATCAAGAGTATATCACACATGAAAGTAAAGAGGCATCCCAAGATACTATATCATATATGATCATGAAGCTAGTAAATACAAAATACTACACTAGCAATATACATTATCAATATATCAGTCTAGATCTAATATAATACATCATATTGACCGAAGTCTGAGAAAGTCTTGAAATAATAGGGCTAACACATGCCCTAGCTAACACCACCAAAATGAAATGAACCGCAAGTGGTAAAAAAAGAGAACCCACTCGCGAGGAGGAACGCAGATCTAAGCAGGTGGCGGGTCATCCAAAAAAAGGTAGGGAGAATCCTCGGGCTCCAGCGATAAATCTGGCCAAACAAAACCAGTGGGGTCAAAACCCCAAATAGCAAGTACCACAATAAAGGCTCGAGGTGAACGACAAAGCCCAATAACAACACAACAACATAATGACAAAAATAAATAAATACGAGTCGAGATTAGTACGATACCAATGCACGTATCTCGAGAATATAATGACTGAATGGAAATACTGAACAATTATATAGCTATGGAACAGAATAAGCCGAAGAGAAACAAGGGACTTAGGAACTACTAGTAATCGAAGCCACAACCTTTAAACCAAACAAGGAACGGGGTTGCAAATATTTTCCCTAGCATAACTTAGCCTCTGGTCACTCGATGACACAAGAGCATATAGAGTAATGCAAAATCAAAAGTGCACAGCCAATCAATTTCTACGGCTTGATATCATAAACTAACTAGGGTTATCACAAACCTAATTACTAGAATGCAAGTTGAGGAACTTCTTTACCACCTATGCTGTAGTAACTCGGATGGCCAAGGGGGCGACGACAGTAGAAAGAAAAAAAAAGTAGTCGACCAATCAATCAATCAATCTCTATCAGTAGTAGATAAATACCTACTCAGTAACATATCAGTAGTAGATAAACACCTACTCAGTCAGTAGAGGTCAGGGGCCCACGCCAATCGGGGTTATCCCTGCCACTGTGGGGACCCATAGCGATTCGAGTACGCGGTAGCATGAAGTGTCCTCCCCTCCCAATGATCTATATGAATTTACTAGTCAATTACCTATAACATTCATTTTTAATTCTCAAGTCGTGGACACTCAAGAATCGTCCTATAATGACGAGCCATGGGTACAAGTCATTTGTGAGATATCTCTGGCAAATATTCTCAAAACATATTACGCGCGATACAATGAACAATACTCACACTCGATTGTCCATTGCCAAGATGCAAATAGATTAGACATATAGCAAGTTAAATCCACGGTGTCAATAAAGAAAATGCATTCAATCTCAATCTAGAAGTCAATCGAGAAAAATCAGTACAGGAGTGCACTACTACGAGCCACTAACTCAAGCTAGACATATACAGTAATCTGGAGTGCACCATGACAGGCCACTATCTATAATCTAGACATAGAACAATACATGAACATAAGGATGTGTCTTGTATATAGGGTGTACAATCATTCTCTAACTATATAAGATCATCTAATCATGTTATGAGTTCATTACAATTGAAGAAAATATTAAAAATGGACAAAAACGGGCAGAAACGGACAAAAACAGCCTAACCGGATCATCCGGCGGATTACTGCGGATTATCAACGGATTTTTTGAAGTGTCACAGCAAGTTTTGTGGTGCAAGTTCGAATTTTTCGACAGATTTTCCGAACCGTCATAGAAAGTTGATTTTTGAAAACTTAAAACTTGTTTCAACCATAAAAACTTCGGTTTAAATCGAAATTCGGATTTTCAAAAGTCAAAATTGTATAGAATTGAATTTCCTACAACATGGAATCATTAGATTTTCATAAATTCAAAGTTTTAATAAATGAATACCTCAAAATACTCGAAAATACTATCTAGAAACTCAAATCTACGCAATACCATCGATCAAAACCAAAAGTGCTATATACTTAACATGTTAACAATTTAGAGAAGCATATTAGAAAACAATAAAACTTTAATTTCTATGGAAAACAAAAATAAAGCATGGTCATATCACTTTTGAGCAAGATGTACTTGCCTAGGTTTTAGCAACCAAGCCTAATCTTCCACTCCACCACCAAGAGGGGTTCTGAAACCACACTCTAAGCCTCAAGGCCAAGCTTTTCTAAGCTTGAGGAAGAGGAAAGAGAGTGAAGAGGAAACGATGAAGGAAGAAAAGAGAGAGGAGAGAGAAACTCAATGGGTATATATAGAAGGGGTGAATTAATCGTGACCATTGGATCGTGATCCATGTCAAAATCTAAGTCAATCTTATCCATTAAAAGAAAATCAATTGTCCAATGGATAATAGGATGCATCTATACTATTCACCAAAATATCTAAACACTATTCATCAAAATATCCAAAACACTATTCACAAAAATATCGAAAACACTATTCACAAAAATATCTGAAATCGAAAATATCTAAAATGTGAAAAATCTGTCTGGGCGATATGCCGTCGGTATACATCGGTACACCGTCGGTATGCCGGACAAGAAGAAAATCTATAATTTGGAGAAAATTTTAAAGCGTTCTGAAAACCAAGAAAATACGAAGTACAATACAAAATACATATTCATATATAAATACCAATACTGTGAGACGAGTCTCACAGGATTCAATTTTAGATTTTGCATTGCTTGTGGTGGATACTCGGGATGATCACGGGATCGCCGTTTTCGATTTCATATATATATATATGAATACTATTGAATTTAGTTGGTTTTGGACCAAATACTAATTCCTACATATATGTGTACCGTGGATACTGAGAATGACCCTTTGATCATCCTTGGTTATGATCTTCGGATTCGTTAAGCATTCATGTTCTGTTGACATTATATTAGGCTTTGTTAGTTTTTGTAATGGTTGGTATTACATTTAGTTTTGTTAGTTTTGTTCTTATATAAGTTGTAGTTCTGTTTTGTTCTTATTAAGTTTAATTATGTTAAGTTTATTAGTGAATTTTGTTTCGTGAAAAAATAAAAGAAATGATTGTGGTTAGAAATGGTTATGTTAGTATTAGTCCTTGTGTTATTTTGTTAGTATTTTGGTTTTGTTAAAGCTGTTAAATATTCTGGTTTAGTTTTGGGAAAAGTGGTATTCCTAAAACTTGTGTAACTCTTTTATATGTATTTATAAATGATTTTAAAGAAAAATAATATTTAACTAAAAATATATTTTATTACTCTCAAAACCTTGTTGTTACAAAAATATACCATTCCAGATATATATATATATATATTTTACATTTTATCGGTTCATTACGATTGGTGTAATTTTGGTTAAATTGAGACTTTATCATATCCATTTTGGCGACGACAAAAATGGTTGAATGAGCCTTTAGCGAAACACAAATGCTACTGGGTATTCCCGTACGTTGTGGCTTAAGCTATTAGCAACATGTAATTGCTTGACCAAGTCTGGGACTCTATTTGTCCCTACCTTGCGACTTTAGATTATTTTAGATTTTGTAGAACTTGTTACTTGGTGTTGTATTTTAGGTGCAGGGCACTTGTGCCTTTTGACTGTACCGCTTTTCGGCTTTTAGAAGATCGTCGCAGCGTAGATTAGGATTTTTAATTCTTCTTTATTATTTTTCATAAATGTGTTGTAAGGGCACAAGTCCATTTTTCCCATTCTTTCTTTGAGCCATGTATTGCATAGCTTAAGAGTAGTGTAGTTTTTTTCTGTGTTTTACGTTGATAGTATCGCACGCTAGTTTATTTATAATGGAAACCGAAAATATTATTTTCTAAAAGAAAAATAAAGGTTTTTCTCACATAAATTAGAATGCCTTAAATTCAAGTTATTATATATATATATCAACAACTTCATGTTTTTATCATTAAAAGGGAAAAACATAGTTATTATATATATATATATATATATATATATATATATATATATATATATATATATATATATATATATAAAACATGAAACTTTCTAAATAAATTGAGATGTCTACTCTTTCCAAAATAAATGCAATTAGACTTCTTTTATACAAATTGACAAATAGTGTAAAGCAGTGTTATAGTTAATAAATCGTTAGTGTAATTATTAAACCAAAATATTGACTAGGACCAATATTAGAGATTGTAACTAGAACACCTAAAATGGTTATTGGAACTGAGACGTCCTTTTAATTAAATGTAGGGTTTTGAGGACTCGACTGAGATCCTCCTTCACTCCATCTTCCTTTTTACAAAATTCAAGGCAAGTACACTATTGGATTTTGGTATTTTTCTTATTGCATATTGACATATTGCATCACGAAGTTCTTCTCTATGAACTCAAATATTGAATCGAGGTATTGGGGGAGTAGTGTAGCACTTGTGACCAAACCCCCTTAGAACTATTGTGGATAGCTGAAGCCACACTTGCACATGTGCCGAAGCCGGATCGTATGCTAGAATACAAATGGAATCTACCAGTCGGCCGTCATAAGTGTCTACCTATTCAAATCATAATTGTTTCATTGCATGAAATATTTTAATTGTTTTCTTGCATCAAAATATTTCAATTGTTTCAATTATGCATTTTCCAAATATTGCTTAAAATGCTAGAGTTTGGAATTGTGTACTTGTTCATTCATGACTAGAAATCCTATTTTTCACTATAGATGAGTTTGAGGACAAAGAGTTATTCTTCAATAGCTACTATGACCCCAACTTGTATCCTGAGGAACCACTGGAACCTACATTGGAGAACACTGCCCCGGAGGCACCTGAACCGGCTACTTAGATAGCCTGGAGTTGTTTTATTTTATTTGCTTAGTTTTTCTTTCTGAACTGCATTTGAACTCGTAATTTTAGTTACAACTTAAGTTGTTTCAGCATTTTGTTTACTTGTAGCTTCGGCTAAGACTTCTGTGTTTGATGATTGAATAAAAATGTTTTTAATTTCCTGCAAATTTAGATGTTGTGATATGAGTTCCACTATTAATCAGACAGCTTACTACCACCGTCTTACCACGGTGTAGGCTGGGCATGATCCGACTTGACTCAAATATCTTGGGATCGGGTCGTGACAGAGAGTGCTATTCCTTGCAAACTTGTTGCAATTGGGCATAAGATATTACAAATAGAAAAAAAAGAAGGAAAAAGAAATAATAAAAAATTATTATTCTTGCTGGGGTGGTGAAGGCCATCGTTGCTCAAAGCAAGATTCGCCCGCCGCGATCTGTTTCCAAGAACCAGCAAGTTCACAAAAAACTTCTGGAATGCTCGTAGTTAACTTTTTGTGACTCGAACGGGCTCCCTGAACTCAATGGGCTCCCTTTACTTTATTATTTTTGTGCATCTTACAAAGGAGGCCAGAGGGCTCTATGTATAGAGTGGAGTAAGACTTCACTTCTTCTCCTATCCGATGAGGGACTAAAATACCAATACTCAAAAATAGAGTTTGATATTTTAGATCATCCCGCAATCAGCGTAGTTGTGTGCCAGTCTACGCCTACCCCCTCATACGCTCCCGTGCATGCATGAAGCATTCTTGAGCCTGTGTCCGAGTCTGAGTCCGAAAGACAAAAAGCAACATGCTCCTTGTTGGAGTTCATTCTTTTTTTTTCTAGGAAAACACTCCACATGGCATCCATATGTGCCCCACTGCACCCATGTGCACACCTTAACACATGCAAAACATTATATTGAGATATCTACTTGGTGGTGTAGCTGATGTGAGACTATTTTACACTAGTTCAAAGGTAAAAACACTAACAATTTGTCTATCTTGAAGCTTGATCATATCATGTGTTTACATTCCTTATGACAGACTATCCCGTCTACTTGATATGCATTTTCCTTTTAAGTGACCAAACATGTGAACAATACCATATAGGATTCTGACAGATGCATATAGATCTAACTCATAATCATCAATCGACCCATATTTTATCTGTTGCTAGATATATTGCATTAAAAAAAAATGCTTGCATTCTGACAGTAACCATGTAGGGAAGAGATTTTTGCAACAGGGGAGCATTTTGTCTGCTGGATGTCTTGCTTGATTTTAGATTAATCTCGTGACTCGCTTTAAACAGAGTAATATTGGGCTTATACATAGTTACTTACCCATACAAAAGAAGGCATATAAAGTTGTTTGATTCTGGATTTGGAATATTGTCTTGATCTCTCCACATTAACTCCTTCGGTTAATCTAGTTGAGCTACTTGTAAGTGTTGGAATTATTCAATAATTAAGGGGCCACACATGTAAAATTAATTGTGTTTGGGCTATCTAAATAATTAAGCCAAATTAAAGTGGTCTATTTAGAAATTGGCTTAAGGGTATAATTGTCATGGAATTAATGTGTAGATACGGAGATAATTCTAATTTGATGAGGGGCCAAATTAGAAATATCAACACATATATAAATATGTGTATTCATTAGGGTTATGGTCCCCAACTTATACGACCACCAAAAGAGAGGTTCTCTCTTTTTCTCTTCTGCATCCCCATCAACAGAAAGAGAGGGACAAAGGATTCGGATTCACCTTTGTCATTAAGGGTCGTAGCAAGTTGGAAGATCGAACCCAACAAAAGAGACGATCACTTCAAGATCCATCAAGCCTAGCAATGGATTCAGGTACGCTTCCGCAATTTAATTTATGTTTTTCTTCTCATGAATCGACATGGCACTATAAATATCTAACAAGTGGTATCAGAGCCTCCATGTTTGATTTATGAGATCAAAATTTCAGAACAATTTTTTTAGTATTTTTCAGGAACCCTAAATCGTTTCATCTAATTTGATTTTAGGTTACGATTGTTCAAACAATTTTTTTATGATAATCCATTCAATTTAGAACATATACATCTAATGTTGCTTTAGAAATCGTGCATTCATTATGGAGATTCATACTTATGTTGAATAAGTACGAATATGGGTGACTTCAACTTTGGAGATTTATTTAATGTGTCAATTTAGTTCAAATGGATTTATTTATTATTTTTTTAACTAATGGTGAATATGAGATGGCTTGCGTTTAGTATTTGGTTTTAATATTCCTTGTTTGAACTAAATTGACCATCAATTTTTAATATTATTGATTATTTTTAATACTGAAGATGTAAATTCATCCGTATTTATTATTAAAATAATGGTGAATATGAGATGGCTTGGGTGAATATGAGATGTGCATCCTTATTGACATCAATTTTTAATACTGAAGATGTAAATTCATCCGTATTTTAATATTCGTTGTTTGAACTAATGGTGAATATGAGATGGCTTGGGTTTAGTATTTGGTTTTAATATTATTTATTTATGGATTTATTAGTCTAAATTTATATCGTATTGGGATCCGATCTAGAATATTGTTATATCGGGACCATCAATTTTTAGTACATATACATGTGATGATATGGAAATAATATTTTTAAATTATACAAAAAGATTCACATGTTTATGAGATAGTAGATAAATTTTGGTACAATCTTTTATGAATTATTTGAAGTAATATTTTGATTGATGGATTCGGTTATTAAATAATTAGTCTCCAAATTGGTCTAAAGTTTGCTTGTTCTTCTTTTTTTTTTAAAAAAAATTCTTTAGATATTTGGATACTTAAAGAGGAAAGATGTGCTGATAATGCTCAGTTTAGACCAAATATGTTCAGTTTTGGATATATATTTTAGAGTTATTATTTTCAGTTAATGTCTATGAAATTTTCTTTGGATGCATATCCTCCGTAGATTATTTCATGAATTTTGTTATAGTGATAATATCCAATTTTGTCAAATTGAAATTCATGATTATGCTTTTGATGACTTTATTTGAGTAATAATCTTATGAATATGCATATATATAAAGTTTTGGACATGATTCAGTTTTGTAAAATTCAGTCAACATTCAATTTTTTGGTGGCTTTTAAGACTAGCAATAGTTGTCCAATATTCTAAGTAGACTCATTGAAACAAGATGTCACCAAAGTGACCTCTCTTGCGTAGATAGTCTATGAGGGATGTCGGATGTTTGTGTGTGTATATTCATGCGGGTATTAGCCGGCCCAAAGGAAGGTTAATACTTGGTCGAATTGCACACATACTTGTGGTGATAAATGTGTGACAATTATACGGTTTCATGTGAAAAATAACTCGATCCAAAGATAGGCTTATTATTTGACATGACTTATTGTCAACATTTGATCACTACACCAAGAGTACCACTTGCAGTTAATATCACTGTCCAAAGACTTGATATTAATGATGCACTAGGTATCTTGAGATGGGGTTCACCATTGTTTGGATTTGTTTGACTATATTTTACTCTTTGGTTATTAATTAGAGCATGTCCGTTTTTGTTGCTTTGTTCTCTTTACAATTAATGTTGTTAAAATATCCGCCAATAAGATTTTAATTTTCATGTTTAATGGGATAAACTTTAAGGGCAAAAAAAAATGAATACAGTAGCTGCTAAGGGTCCAGATCAAAAGAAACAACAATATAAAATTAAGGGTTGTTCTTTTGTGATAAGACAGGACACATAAGAAAGAAATGTAAAAGTACCACGCATGGCGTATAAAGAAAAGTATATTTCTAAATTTGATCTGTTCTGAGGTTAATTTAGATTTAGTACCAAGAAACTCATGGTAGTTAGATTCTGGTGGGACTACCCACATTAATGTTCTAGGCAAGGTTGTCTGAGTTACCGAAAGTCAATTGATGGTGAAAGATACATCTATGTGGGTGACGAAAATTTGGTAGAAATGAAAGCAATAGGACATTTTAGGTTATTTTTAGGAACCGATTATTATTTGAATTTGATAGACACTTTTATTGTACCATCTTTTAGACGAAATTCAGTTTCAGTTTCCTTAATGGACAAATATGGTTATCATTGTTCATTTAGAAACAATAAGTTTAGTCTATCTTTAAATTTAAATATTATTGGTAACGGTTCCCTTAAGGTTTATGATAACCTATATTTAGTTGAAACTATTGCATCTTACAATGAAACCTTGCAAGTGGAGTCATGTGGTACTAAACGCAAAATTAACAATAAATGTTTTTAGCCTCATTATGACATAAGCGATTAGGTCACATCTCTAGAAATAGAGTTGAACGACTTATGTCTGATGAGATTTGGATTTTATTGACTTTATAGACTTTAATGTCTATATTAATGTGTAAAGGAAATACAGACCAAAGTTCAATTGTAAGCAGCTACTTTATTGGCTATGCTGACATATCAAGGGGTTAATAATTAAACGATCCCACACAAAAGAAAATTTTGAGACGAGAAGTGTAATAGTTTTTGGTTTTTGAGGATGTTGAGTTTGGGGAAGAAATAAAGTCAGGATCATTGTCTTTGAGAATGAATCAATTACGATTCCTACTATCACTTTTGACGATGTGCAGGATTCTATACCTGTCATGATCAAGAAGTGAATTCGGAGCCTCAATAAGACAATGTCGAATTACCTCTATAAGTCGTTGTTGAGATACCTTAACAACGACAACGTAGCGGCACCCCATTCAAGATAAGGTAATTATTCCTAAGGAACAAACTCAACAACCTCAAGAACCGGTAATATTAAGATGGTCCACGAGAGAAAGGAGAAATATAATTTCGGATAATATTGTCATATTTCTCTAGGAACGTAAGGAAGACTGTGAATACTGGAAGATGATCTAATCAACTTCCGTTAGGCCATGTAAAGTTTCAGTTCTCAAAGTGGATTGATACAATAAATAAGGAGTATAAGTTCATGCAAGACAATAAAGTTTAAGAACTTGTCCCATTACCAATAGGTATGAAGTCCATTGGTTGCAAATGGACATTTAGAATCAAGAAGGATTCGAAGGGTCATGTGGAGAGGTATAAAATACGTCTTGTAGCTAGTGACTTTACTCAAAATTTTGGAATTGATTTTAAAGAGTTTTTCTTTTCGGTATCTTTGAAAAACTCCTTTAAAACAATCATAGCACATGTTGCACATTTTGATCTTGAATTACATTAAATGGATGTCAAAGCGATATTTCTCAATGGTAACATTGATGAAACAGTTTATATGGTGCAACCAGAAAACTTTGTGTCGAAAGACCCAAAGAATATGGTTTGCAAATTGACAAAATCTATTTATGAACTCAAGCAAGCTTCTCGTCAAAGGTACTTCAAGTGATTATCTCGTTTGGTTTTGAGATGAACACTGTTGAAGATTGTGTGTATCACAAGTTCAGTGGGAGTAGGAATAATTTTCTGATTTTGTATAATGATTAAAGTATTCAGTACAAACCAGGTGACACCTCTCGTTAAAGAAGACAAATTCAGTCTCAATCAAGTGCCCTAAGATTAGCCTTAAAATTAAGTAAATACAATAGATTTTTTCTTCATGATCAATTGTAGGGAGTCTAATATATGCTCAAGAATGTACGCGTCAGGATATTGCGTACATATTAGGATGTTAGGCAGATATTTAAGTAAATATAGATGGATCATTGGGTAGCAGCCAAACTACTTAAGTAATTAATAGAGAACAAGAAATTATATGCTCTTTGTAGGAGATCGAATAATTCTGGAGATCATAAGGTATTCCGACTCCAATTTTGTTGGATGCCAACACAGCAGGAGATCCACATCAGGTTATGCTGACTAATGGAGGTATATTTTGGATGAGTATCAAACATGCACTCATAATTTCTTCCACCATGAAAGCAAGGTTTATAACATGCTGTGGGGTATCTATTCAGGGAATATGGTTGCGAAATTGTCATAAGGCTGCGCCTACAGTACGATGTTGAAAGACCACATGAAATTATGGTGTGACAATAAATCGGCAGTACTGTATTCCAATAACAACAGAAACTTGTATAAGTCAAAGGATATTGACATAAAGTTTCTAGTTGTGAAGGAAAGAATTCAGAATGGTTATAGTGTCCATATAGCACATTAGGACAAACTCCATGTTAGCGGATCCGCTCACAAAAGCATTATCACCCAGGGTCATTCATGAGCATACTGCTCATATGGGTGTTAATTAAGAATATGGCAATATAGTGGGAGTTTGTATTTTATGTATTTGGGTGCTATTTGGTTTTGGACACATTTATGTATTAAAGTATTTTGGATATTTATTTGATCAGATATATGGAAATTCAGTTCATTCTGTTTTCATTATGTTAAAGTATTGATCTCACTAAAGTTAAGGAGGACCAGTTGGAAATAGACATGTATTGATCACATTGCGTGTAATTTCCATGCTACGCATCCATGATTGATCTATGTCATTTAGCTATATTGGTATATGTGACCATTGATGGTTTAGTTACGCTATATGTGACGAATGTCGCTTTGATCCTATGTTGATATGGTTAATGGACGAGATTGTCCGGATATACCCTAAGGATTAAGATAGCAATTTATGAGCTCACTAAGGTTAACACAATTATTAGGTTACATATGTGGCCCAGTGGGAGATTGTTGGAATTATTCAATAATTAAGGGGCCACACATGTAAAATTAATTGTGTTTGGGCTATCTAAATAATTAAGCCAAATTGAAGTGGTCTATTTAGAAATTGGCTTAAGGGTATAATTGTCATGGAATTAATGTGTAGATACCGGAGATAATTCTAATTTGATGAGGGGCCAAATTAGAAATATCAACACATATATAAATATGTGTATTCATTAGGGTTATGGTCCCCAACTTATACGGCCACCAAAAGAGAGGTTCTCTCTTTTTCTCTTCTGCATCCCCATCAACAGAAAGAGAGGGACAAAGGATTCAGATTCACCTTTGTCATTAAGGGTCGTAGCAAGTTGGAAGATCGAACCCAACAAAAGAGACGATCACTTCAAGATCCATCAAGCCTAGCAATGGATTCAGGTACGCTTCCGCAATTTAATTTATGTTTTTCATCTCATGAATCGACATGGCACTATAAATATCTAACAGCAAGTACAAACCACACCAATTATTAAGCAAATGTGAAGACTAGTATTAATACGAAAACAAAACACAAAATAACATCCCCATTACATTCGTTGCACGTAATTTTTCTTCTTCTAATCTTATCAAAATATAATTTAAATATTTTAATGTAAATTAAGATTTGTTTTATATATATTTATATTTTAATTAAAATTTATAAAAATTAAATTAAATTTAAATTTAAATTTAATTTAATTTAAATTTAATTATAATTGTTATGGATATTGTGAATAAAAGAGAGGGTATTCGGTTATGCAGAAGAAAAATAGAAAAAAAGAGAATATTGGATTGAGGAGAAAAAAAATGAAGTTTTTGTTTTTTTGTTTTTGTTTTTTTGTTTTTGTTTTTTTGTTTTTTGTTTTATCTTTCGCGATTTCTAAAAAAGAAAGAAAGAATTGATCTATAATACACATACGTGGCTTTGAGCCATTTTGAAAGGCTAATTATAAGGGCACATCAAAACCTTATCAGGGTTATCCATTTTTAACTTTTCTTTATTTACAAGTTTGCCACTAAATTTTTTACTCAGGGCTATCCCATTCTACTGTATAAAAGACAATTCTTTTAATTTTTCTCTCTCTCTTCTCCTTCTTCATAAGAAGAAGAACAAGAAGAAAGAAGAAAGAAGAAAGAAGAAAGAACAAGAAGAAGAGCAAGAACAAGAAGAAAGAAAACAAAAAAAAAATCTCGATTTTTCTTTATTAATAGAAGAAATTATGAATGAAACCCTAATTCTAGAAGAAATCGATTTGTTGAGCAAGTTTATATCAGAACTGCCACAATTTCTGACAGTCCTAAAAGTATTGAGGACTGTCAAGAATTGTGGCAGTCCTGAAAGTGACTTGCTGTACAATATGACTGTCATAATTTCTGGCAGTTCTAGAAGTACTGAGAACTGCCAGAAATTGTGGTCCACAAAGGGACTTGTTGTACAACATGACTACCACAATTTCTGGCAGTCCCAGGATTGCCATGAATTGTTGCTGTCCTGAAAGGAACTTGCTATAGAACAGTACTGCCACAATTTCTGGCAGTCCTAGACCAGATATTGTGGCAGTCCTGAAAGGACCTTGCTATACAACAGGACTGCCACAATTTTTAGTAATTTTTTCACAAATATGGACTAGTCCCAGTCATAGATAGTCCTGATAAGATTTTGATGTGCCCTTATAATTAGCCTTTTGAAACCCTCAACAGTGAAAGATAGAAAATCGCGTACTCGATTCTAGAGGGTTGAAATCTGCCAGACCTCGCTTCTACGCCACTGCTATTTTTGTAGTCTCCAAATTCTCTCTCTTTCCTCATTAGCAGTACCGTCAGTGCTTCTTCCGGTGATGGGATCCCTCTCCCTCTTCTCCTTTTTCCTCCTCTGAACTCCACTCTTCAAACCCTAAAAGGGAAAAAGAACTCCAAACAAATGGCTTGCTTCCATGTCGTTGGATCCGGCTTCTCTCCGACCACCGCCCCTCTCCGGACGAGCCCTGTCCGTCGCCGACCCGCTCCTCCGCCTCCCTTCGGCCTCTTCCGCTGCCGCCTCCAAGAAAACGACAGCGGCGGCGACTCCAATGGTAAACTAATAATTGCGACAAAGCGATGGAGTAGTGGCATAACCGTAACTATTGTTTTTTTGTGTGTGTGTCATGGCAGGGGAGGAGCGTCCGGAGTCGCTGTTCATGAAGGAGCTGAGGAGGAGGGGAATGACACCGACGTCGTTGTTGGATGAAGCGAACAGAGGAGGATTGTTCGAGTCGGGAGAGGAGGAGGAGAAGGAGATGGGGGTTGGGGAGGGGGAGGAGAGTGGTAAGGGGAAGGAGAAGAAGAAGAGGAACGGGGTCGCGTCGGCTGAGGTCGATAAGGGGGTGGCTGACCAGAGGGAGCGGTCGATGGCGCTCAATAGCGAAGGCCTCGAGGTTTTAAAATTTCAGAATAATTTTATGAAGTATATTGGTTTCGCTATTAATTACATGGTTGGTTTCTTTGGGAATTATAACGTTGATATTTTAATTAAATATAGAACCTACCATTTACCTCATATGGGCTTGGAATGTTTTTTGTAAGGTATCAAATTAAACTGAAACCAAATTAGGCATATCTCTCCCAGGTAGTTTTGACCAAATTATGCCAATTTCGGAAAGTTTTGGCCAATTTCTTGAGCTTTTGGTATGTTTAGAAAGGTTAAGTGATCTGTTTGGTTAGTTTTCCGTGTATATGGACCTGGAATCGAGGGTGTGTTTGGTAGGAGGAAAAAATGGAAGAAAGGAAAATGGAAGAGGGAAAAGGGGAAAGAATGATACATTTTCTCTTGTTTGGTATAGAAGGAAAAGTGGACAAAAGGAAAAGTGGAGGGGCTAGTTTTCCCTTTTTAACCTAAGAAAATCAATCCGTCCGATTGTGAGAGGAAAAGTGGAAGAAAAAGTGGATGCTCATCTTAATTTACAATTATACCATATAAGAGTTATATTATTTTAAAATAGTTCAATCAAGTCAAATGGTAATAAATATTATTAGTTGAGGATATAATTGGTAAAATCTATATTTTTATTTTTCTTCCTTTCCTTTTTTTTTCCATGCCAAACAAAGTAAAGTGTATCACTTCTATTTTCTTTCCATCCTACCAAACACGAAGGAAAGAAATAGTGTTTTCTTTCCATATGGATGAAAATTGTATCTCTTTGTTTTTTCCTTCCCTTCATTTTTCCATCCTTCATACCAAACATAGCCTCACTTTAAGCTATGGTCTTTTACATTGTTACAAATAAAACTTTGGCCACGTTATGGATGTTTTTAGTTTGTGGTAATATGTTATAGCCTGATTCAGGATGTTTGTGCCTATTTTTGGTAGAAATGGACCCAAAACTGAGTGTCACTTCCAAACTTCAGTCAATACTCGTGATCATTTTATTCATTTCTTAGTGTTCTTTTTGATTGAATCTGCTAAAACTCGATCCTATATGGTCAGTGCATCTCTCTATTAGCCCATTTTTTCAATCTTGCCTCATGTGTTATATGTTTATCTTATAAGCTGAGAAATTATCAAAAGTCTACACTTCAAGGCATGCTGAAGTTGGAGCTTGTCAGCATATTAGCATTTGGTTAAATTTAAGTCGGAAAGTAGTTGTTCGGATCTAGTCAGCCCTATCAACTTGAATTTGATTCTCATCGATTATTATAGCTCATACCAATTAATAGGCGTGTGGGTTGGATCATTATCGTAATTATTATCATGATATCGTAAAAACTATTGTTATTAGTTAAGGGTGCCGTTATTATACTCATAAAATGTCATCATGCACTCATCTTCTGATTTTATTCATTCAAATCTGCCCCTGCACTGCAATAAATCTGGCATTAACTTGTGACACTCTTTAAATGTCATCCTGCACTCCTTTTCTAATTTTATTAATTCAAATTCCAAATTAATGTCAGATTTAATGCAGGGACAAATCATCTTTCCTTACATTCTTGAGTTTTCTATTTGTTAACTGGGGCTTCTTCCCTAATAACGCCACAGATACACATCACCACTATGCGTTTTACAACTTGTTTGTTTCATTTTACTTCTCTCAAAAGTTGACAAACAAAAGATACATAATGGAATCCTTGCAAAAGGTATACTTTGATCACTTGTAGCGGGTCCTGCATGGGATGGCTCATTAGTGCCTAGCTATTGGTTCTTTCCCACTTTGTTTGGTAGTGCTTCGTACCTTTGAATTAAATAAGTTTTAAGAGCCATCCATCATACGAGTTTCTACCAAGTGAAGTCCCCCCAGTCTTAAGCTAGATCCTTCTCAAAATTTTGGGGAAGCTTAAGCCATGTATATAACAACTGACCCATGGTTCATAAGGTCAAATATCACATGTTCGGTCTAGTTTTAGCTTAAAAGCTAAAGCATTTCATTTGTTCCCCGTAGAAGAATATGTTTTGATATTTTGGTTCTCAGTTATTACTTTGCTTTTGCCTCAATTTCCTATTGGTTATCGTTAGCTGTGTGTGTTTGTGGGGACACAAAAACCAAAAGCTCATGTTCTCATTTCTAATAGTCCCATATCGCTTGGAATGTGAGGATTGGGTATGCATATATTAATTTGTTTCCTTGTGCCTCATTGAAGTCTTGTGTGGGTAGCCCTATGGGCCACACGCGCGCCGCCGCCCAGCCCGACTCGGTTCGGTTCGGTTCGCGTAACGGGTGCGGGTACGTGCCCACATCTGCGGGCGCCGAATGCCAATTCGATTTCCTCTTCGGGTTCGGGTTGAGACCCTAAAATTTTTTTTGCTCCTCTTAAATTTTCCTGACCGTTACAAATTTTCTGTAACGTATGGACATTAAATTTGTCCAAGTTCAATGTTTCACGTTTTTTGTATTTCGTTATTATTTTTGTAATGTTCAGTTTTATTGCTCATAATTACTATACGTTGGAAATCATCCTATAAATATCGAGTCATTTCTCTTCTTCCAACACACCGAAAATACTTACGAAAACTCACTTCAAAAATCTCGTCTTTCCAAAGCTTCCTGTTCTTCGTATTTTGCTCTGGGCAGAGCTAAGTCAAGGGTCACTCTCTCTGCATTGTGTGCACGTGATATCGGTGGAGCGGGGACTTTACCACTAGGAGCATTCGGACAAAGTTTGCACATAGACCCGGATTAACTCTCAGGGCAGTGCTACGTGCACGACTTCCCCGGAGGCTGGTAATGTTTACTCATTTTTTGTTTTTGCAGATTTCAAAAGAAAAAAGATAAGAAAATTCCAAGAGTCTAAGAGTTAATTAATTGTCTCTAACAAAAATTTGTTATCAAATTTTGTTACCAAACCTTGGCTTAGCAATTTGGAACAAACTTGCCTACTGTTGTTTATTCTGAGCAAACTTGCAATACTAAGACTGGTAGACATTTTTTTAGCAATTTCATTACTGTACCAAATCTTGTTTACAAAAAAGTAGAATCTTGTCTTACTGTAGTACTAAGACTGCTAGACATTGTTAAACAAACATTTGCCATATCAAGTAGCATTTTGTCTTACTGTAATCTAACATTGATAAACAAACATTTGCCATATCAAGTAGCAATTTGTCTTACTGTAGCAAATTTCTTAGTAAACATTTACCACTGTTAACAATTAGTCTAACAAATATTCCTTCATAAGATTGTGTTCTGTTATCATCTTGTACTGTTAATCATTTAGTACTGTTAACAAGTTACTCAATATAAATATTGTTAACTAAATTGTACTGTTAACCCTCTGAACAATTTTGTCATACTACTGTTACAAGAAAAACTTGCTTGCTATTCAAAACAAGTTACTTGTTTATATTTGTTGCTCACTACCAAATATTTGTTACCTATTTTACATTTGTTGTTCACTACCAACAGGTTACTTGTTACCTTTCAAATATTTGGCATATTAGTAACAAATTGTTATTATTGGTTAAATAAACATTTGTTATTTCAGTGAACTAAGACTGCTATTATCAATTGTCATTTTATAAATTGACACCTTAGATAAACATTATTGTGTTAGTATCTTTGTCAATACTAGTTGAAAAGTTTCCTTTACTCAATATTTAAATTTAGGCTAAAGCAAACAATTTATTGATTTAGTAAATTTTTTTAATTTTAAAGTTCTAAATTAGAGATTTGTTTGGGTACAAGCTGAAAGGGCCCTTCTGTCAACAAGACGTAAATCGTCTAAGCGACCGGTACTTAAGCGTCCCTAGTGGACCTCCGCTTGCTGGGATCCGGCCCCTATAGCTAACCCAATCTGATCAAAATTTGAAAAACTAAAATTTTAAAGGTGAATTACTAAGATCATTTAAACCGTTATTCTTTAACTTAAAGTCAATTTTATTGAGTAAATATAATTTCTGCAGACTTGTAGAAATCATGATTGTCAAGGAAAAGACCTTTACTGCCAAGCCTTCAAAGTTCAGTAGCACCTACTTCAAAAGGTGGCATAGCCAAATGAAGTTTTGGCATACCACTTTAGGTCTGATCTCCGCTATTGATGGGTCCACGCCTATCACAAATGATTCGGACGATACTGAGTCTGACATAGGGGTAACCAAATCCTCATTTTCCTCCAAACCTAAAACCCCTAAGGAAATAGGCTCCATTGTTTCCACAGAATCTTAAACGCTATGTCTGAGTCTCTCTATGACATATTTTTTGAATACAAAAGCGCTAAAGAACTCTGGGATGCTTTGGAAGATGAATATAGTTGTGATGATGCTGGAATTGAAAGATTCAATTCTTCCACATTCAACAGATATGTCATGGTAGATAATAAACCTATCAATGACCAAATTCATGAATTCTAAGAACACTTTAGGCATGTTCAAGCCAAATGTACATTCTTTTCTACTGAGCATAAAATAGGGTGCTTGATAGACAAACTCTCTCCTTCTTGGTCTAATGTGGCAAAGGATCTTACCCATCTACAAGGAATTCTTACATACCCTCAAGCTCTAAAGAGACTTAGAACAGAAGAAGAGTTTAGGTTAAAGTCCAAAGCTACGTCTGATTCCAAAGCTAGGGTAAACCTTGTAGAAAGCTATGGCAAACCCAAGTCTAACCACTATCTCAAATTTAAGAAAAACTCCTTCAAAAGAAGAAGAGTTTTCAACCACATCACCAAAATCCTCATTACCAAAGCCCTCATCACCAATCTCAGAAACCTAGAAACTTTGGCCAGACTCAGGATCAGAGAAGATTTTATTTTGTATGGGGTAAAACAAACCATACGGCCATCAACTGCTTCCATAGGAAGAAAGAAGCTGTCAAGACCTCCTACAAAGGGAAATGCTCAAACAAGCCAGAAGCTAACATGATTCTGAATGGGTCTTCTAGCTCCTTCAAGTCTGTAAGCTATCAACCTGTAGTCAATATTTCTTACCATTCTGATGATTGATAGTTGGATTCCGGAACTAATATTCACGTTTCGTTTGATCGTCCTGTTTTTCAAACTATCAGGAATCAGGTGGAGGCGTAACCCTAGGAGATGGCTCAACGACACAGATCGTAGGAAGAGGAAGAATAGATCTGAAGATGACATCGGAAAAAATTCTCTCTCTATGATGTGCTTCATGTGCCGTCGGTTAGGAGAAATCTAGTTAGTGGATCTCTACTTGTAGCTCGAGGATACAAAATTGTAATGGAGGCTCATAAGTATTTTTTTTCCAAGAATGACTTATTTATAGGAAAAGGATTTGTAAATGATGGTCTTTTTATTTTAAGTACTATGAATAAAATTTTAAATCCTTCTTTTATTGGTACAAATGTTGAATCCTCCAATGTTTGGCATGACAGATTAGGCCATGTGAATTTAGGATCTCTTAAAAGAATGATGAACTTAGATCTTATTCCTAAGACTCCTATTGATGACACACAAATGTGAGATTTGTGTTCAAGCCAAACACACTAGATTACCTTTCAAATCTGTCCATAGGGATTCTAAACTTCTAGAACTTATCCATAGTGACGTTTGTGATTCCAATAGAGTTTTGACCCGAGGCGGTAGGAAATACTTTGTCACTTTTATAGATGATCATTCAAAGTATTGTTACACCTACCTTTTTAAAACGAAAGATGAAGTTCTAGATAGATTTAAGGTTTATAAATCTGAAGCTGAGAACCAGTTAGAGAAAAGGATTAAGATCCTTAGATTAGTTCGTGGTGAAGAGTATACCTCAAATGAAATGACTAATTTCTGTGAAGAACATGGAATAATTCACGAGGTAACTGCTCCTTATTCACCACAGTCAAACGGAGTTGCTGAAAGAAAGAATCACACTCTGTTAGACATGGTAAATGCAATGCTTCTCAGTTCAGGTGACTCTGATAATCTGTGGGGAGAAGCTTTATTGTCAGCCTGTTATATCCTTAACAGGATACCCAGTAAGACTAATGATAAGACACCATATGAGTTATGGAAAGACCGAACTCCTAGGATTAATTACCTCAAAGTTTGGGGATGTCTAGCTAAGGTAGGAATTCCTGAACCCAAGAAGAGGAAGATTGGACCTAAGACTGTAGATACCGTGTTCATAGGATATGGCCTAGATAGTAATGCCAATAGATTTCTTGTCACTCATTATGAAGTAAATGAAATCTCTAATAACACAATCATAGAAGCTAGAGATGCAATTTACTTTGAGAATATATTTCTTTTTAAGGATATAACTTTTTCATCTTCCTCCAACCCTTCTCTTACTCCATCTACTAGTTCTCATGTTCAAATATCAAGTTCTCAACCAGAACAAGATAGAGAACCTAGGAGTAAAAGAGAAAGGATTGAAAAGAATTTAGGAGAATGATTCTTCACATTTTTGATAGAGGGTGATCTCTCAACTTATGAAGAAGCGATATCCTCTCCTGATGCCCCTTTTTGGAAAAAAGCTATTAACAATGAGTATAACTCTATTATGGAGAATAATACTTGGTTTTTAGCAGACCTACCTTTAGGTAGTAAACCCATAGGTTGTAAGTGGATCTTCAAAAAAAAAACTTAGAGCCGATTGTACCATAGAGTAATACAAGGCTAGACTAGTAGCCAAATGTTTTATCCAGAAAAAGGGATTAGACTACTTTGATACCTACTCTCCTGTAGCAAGGATCACTTATATAAGAACCCTTTTAGCGTTAGCTTCCATTCATGATATGCTGATCCATCAAATGGATGTAAAGATAACATTTCTAAATGGAGATTTAGAAGAAGAAATATATATTGAGCAACATGAAGATTTCATTGCTAAAGGTCAAGAAAAGAAGGTTTGTAGATTAGTAAAATCTCTTTATGGCCTAAAGCAAGCTCCCAAGCAATGGCACAACAAATTTGACAAAGTCATCTTATAATTTGGTTTTGTGCCAAATGAATATGACAAATGTTTGTATTCTAAACATACAAATGGAAGTTGTATCATCTTATGCTTGTATGTTGATGATATCCTTATTCTAGGATCTTCACTGGAATTAATAAATAACACTAAGAATTATTTATCTAACCAGTTTGATATGAAAGACCTAGGTGAAGCAAACCTGATCCTAGGAATGCAAGTTCAAAATGCAAAAAAGGCTATATTATATCTTTAGCACATTCAATTGAAAAAATGCTAAAAAAGTTCGAGTATTTTGACAAAAAACTTGCTCTTACTCCTGATGACAGTAATGTTGTTCTCAAGAAGAATGAAGGATCTCCTATAGAACAACATAGATATTCACAGATGATATGGTCCCTTATGTACATAACAAATAGGACCAGACCCGATATAACATTTGCTATCGGGAGACTAAGTAGATATACTAGTAACCCAAACCAGTCACATTGGATTGCATTGGACAGAATATTTAGATATATTAAGGATACTCTAGATTATAAACTTCATTATACTAGACACCCTGATATCGTAGAGGATTATTCAGATGCAAATTGGGTAACTGATTCACATGATATGAAATTCACTACTAGATATGTTTTTACCCTAGCAGGAGCTGCAATCTCCTGGGGATCATGTAAACAAACTATCATTGCCAGGAGTACAATGGACTCTGAAATGATAGCTTTGGACACTACTTGTACAGAAGCCGAATGACTTAGAAATCTTATTATGCATATACCTGTTTCTGTTCATTCTGTTCCTGCAATTTCTATAAACTATGATAATAAATCTGTTATAGAACTACTAAAGCATGATTCTGTGAATGCTAAGATGAACATGCACCTGCAGTTGCGCTTCAAATCGATAAAGAGCCTATTAGGCAAATATGTGGTTCTTGACTATATAGTCAGAAAAGAACCTTGCAGACCACTTGACGAAGTGTCTGTCTAGGACATTGATCCTAGAATCATCGAGGGGATGGGGTTAAGCCCATAGTTTAGTCACCAGCAGTGGCAACCCAATCGAGTCTGATTGGAGATCACAAGAAGCCGGTTCAATGGGTAGGAACAAGTTGGACTAGGTGACTATTATGGAACACTGACCCTGAGATTAAATTCTTTTAAAATAAATGCACAAGAGGCTGTACATGTGTACATGGATACCCCATCCCTATAGTGACAGTGTTCATGTGTGATAAGGTTAGGGTGAGTTTTAACTCTTAATAAGTCCAAGTATAATATACATGGTTGATTCCTATCACCAACCCTTGAGGACTTACCTATGTTAGAGGTCGTGAAGGCCGCGACTATAGGACATGACGATCTTAGACAACTCCCATGAATGTAAAAAAAGTGCGCATGGCCAACCAAACACGCCACCCGATAGACCCAAGTACCTCTAGCATACTATGTGTGCTAATTTCTGAATCTGGTTCAAGAAGACTGATTCAAGGCTTAGTCCATCAAAGCTCTTCTTCAGATAAAGATAATAGTCACTTCGTGAGATTTAAGGTTGTAGTCCATCTCATTTATGCATAGTATATAATTGTCCAGAAATTTTCTTATTTTCTTTCCTTCTATCATTTTGGAACTTGACCTTTTGGGGGGGGGGGATTGTTAGCTGTGTGTGTTTGTGGACACACACAAAAACCAAAAGCTCATGTTCTCATTTCTAATAGTCCCACATCGTCTGGAATGTGAGGATTGGGTATGCATATTTTAATTTGTTTTCTTGTGCCTCAATGAAGTCTTGTGTGAGTAGCCCTATGGGCCACACGCGCGCGCCGCTGCCGCCGTCTGGCCCGGCTCGGCTCGGTTCGGTTCGATGTGCGTAACGGGTGCAGGTACGTGCCCACATCTGCGGGCACCGAATGCCGATTCGATTTTCTCTTCGGGTTCGGCCTGAGACCCTAAAATCTTTTTTGCTCCTCTTAAATTTTTTTGACCGTTACAAATTTTCTGTAACGTATGGACATTAAATTTGCCCAGGTTCAATGTATCACGTTTTTAGTATTTCGTTATTATTTTTGTAACGTTCAGTTTTATTGCTCATAATTACTATACGTTGAAAATCAGCCTATAAATATCGAGTCATTTCTCTTCTTCCAACACACTGAAAATCCTTACGAAAACCCTCTTCAAAAATCTCGTCTTTCCGAAGCTTCCTGTTCTTCGTTTTTTGCTCTGGGTAGAGCTAAGTCAAGGGTCACTCTCTACGTTGTGTGCAACAATGAGATACCGGTGGAGCGGGGATTTTACCACTAGGAGCATTCAGACAAAGTCTGCACATAGACTCGGATTAACTCTTAGGGCAGTGCTACATGCGTGACTTCCCCGGAGGCCGGTAACGTTTACTTTCATTTTTTGTTTTTTCAGATTTCAAAAGAAAAAAGATAAAGAAAATTCCAACAGTTATGTCTTTCATATTTGACCTGATTTTTTAAGGCAACAGAGATGCAGAGATCTAAAATGACATGTATACAATTGAAAAGGGAATTGGAAAAGCAGGCAATGCCAGGGATTCTAGCTATTAATTGAACCTGTGACATATTAACCATCCTCCTAATACTTGAGCCACATTTACTTGATTATGACCATATAGTATATACTTTATATATAAGAAATGCTTAGATAGTAGGTCACATACATGATACTTTATAACATGTTCCGGAACATGAACATGGCTATATCAGGAATCATACATTTATAGAACATAAACATCCCAAGAACGCAGGTGTTGGCCAACTTTTGCATGTTCAGGTTGTTTAATATGTTCATGAATGAAATTTGATTTTTGATTTCTTTGTTGTTTGGTGCTTGTTTGAAAGGAAAGATATTTAATATCTGTATAGCAAATGATTAAACCCTAAAATACATGTTTTGATGTTAATAATTAGATAAAGACAAACTTTGCAATGAAGTCACCAGTTTTTTCACGAGTAAAGGGAGAATACCAAGAGATATGTAAACTAAAAAAGCCTCATATTTTGGGTAATCTACGTTTCTATAAGTGTACAACTGTTATTTGGAATTTGAGTGGACCCAATAGTACTGTGCTGCTGACTCTATTGAGTCAGTATATTTACTTGTGCTCCTCTTTTTGTTATCTGTGGTTTTGATGTTTATTTATTCTTGGTTTAGGGTTTGATTCCACGGGCAAAGCTGCTGCTTACAATTGGTGGAACGTTCTTTTTGGGGTTTTGGCCTCTTATCTTGATCACATTTGTGGTTTTTGCAGCCGTCTACTCTGTAAGTTTTGCATGCTATCATGTTACCTTCTGTTATTTTATTCTTTTGTTGATGCACCAGCTCTAAGGAGATATCTATTAATGCAAAGGTATGCATGAGACAATATAATAGGAACATACCTGGAAGGAATAGTTATGCCAATGTCTTTGTTTATCCCTTGTTATAAACAATGTAAATAGGATCAAGCTTCTGTATGCGTATTTGTCAACTGGGCGGTAGTTGCGAACATGTTTTTGTTTTTGAGGTTTGTTATTTCTACAAATCCTTATCTATTATATATTCCTCTCTCATCCTCTGAAATATTAAATTGTAAGTTGAAAAGCATGTTTTAAAGATATCACAAATATTGTCTTTTTGCTTCTCAACTTTGGCTTAGAAAGTGGTTTTATGACAAGAAATTAGTTGAATGCAATAATGCGGATGCAACTATGGTTCCTATATTTTCAGACTGTGGGGCTTATGAAGTTGCCTTGATGATTATAGGATTCTGCTGCAGCTTGGAGATGTCATCAGCCATTGCTAAAGTAGACGAGAGTAGTAGAATATGGTGGGATTCGATGGTTAAGGCAGCAATAATGAGAACTGTTGAGAAGTAGTCTGCTACACTACAGGGACTATTCCACTACTCTATTAGATGCAATGACCAGGCAAAACAGCTGTAGCGTCTGTTTTCTTCGTCAACTTGAATCGAGTCAATTGGATTTATTGGTCAGCTGAACCAATCAGCTAGTAGACTGGTATGACTAATTCAGGAGAGTTTACAAGGTCTACAACTCTTTCAATTTTTTTCGCTATGGCATATGCCGTAGATTTGATATGGTATTAGAGTGTTCTTGATCCAGGTTCTCAGAACACCCTTCAGCCTCCTCACCAAAGTGCTGACTACTTAGATTTGGCAACCTTGTAGAGGTACTCATGCATCTAAAACTTTTTGGGTTTGTGAGAGACTTGTGGTATTAGATTTGCATGAGATTAATAATTTATGTAGGAGGGAAGAAAGCTTGTGATTGAAATAGATATATAGAGTGAGCATTTCTATGTGTAGTGGAGGAACATACTAGAAATACAAGGTAAGGGAAATCAGGCATCTATATTCATGGGTTGGGGGAAGGAAATGAGAGTTGAGACATGTGATACATATTTAATGAAATCGTGGGGATCGTAACGTGGTTATAGAAAACTTTAGTCAATGTGTACCCATTCCTTTGATTGGCTAGATAAGGTCATGCAAAACACAACTAGATTTGCACCAACTGGCCTAGGGACTAAATGCTCGTGATTTTGGAAGAGTTTCATCAGTGTGGCTAAGTTAGTTAGGTAAGGTAATGAAGAGCACATAAAGTAGATTTTAGATTGGTAACTGTGTTGGCATCTTCACTTCTGACTTTGATTTTCCTACCTATATGGTATAAACCTCACTTTAGAAGATCCCCAAATGAGAAGGGTGGGAGTGTTGGGTATCCAACCTCGGTTCGAGGGGCTGGGATGGTCTGGAGTGTCGTGGAGCGGTAGCGGAGGCCGCACAGGGAGACGACAAAAGCGGTTACGAAGATCAGGTTTGGTTTTAGCCAAATTTGCAGGGGACCCGAAATACGGTCTGCCTGAGCAGAATTCTAGTCAAGGAGCAAGGGTGTAGTCAATCGGAATTTCGGTCGGACATGTTTTCGGTAGATTTGGGATATTGGGTGTATTTTTGGACTGTTTATATTTGTCTAAGTTAGGAATTAAGTTGGAGTTCCTAATTACTAAGTTGGGGCTCTTGTACTTTGAGAGAGAACAAGGTCTCTTATCGGGGATTTGTCTGCTCCATCAGGTCGAGATTGTCATAGAGATTCATCAGTGGGCAACCGTTGCTAGGTGATAGTTCTAGTTAGGGTTGGGGTTTTGTGATCTCTATTGAATACATCTATTGTATTCTTCTTCTTGGAATGTTGAAGGGGTCTGCAGTTGGGTAAAGTAACAAGATCTTTTTATCAAGTAGAGGATTGAGAATAATAAGGGTGGCCATAGACACACACAACATATTGCATGTTTGATCTGTGCTTCATTCTCTGTAGTGGGATCGTGGTTCGTGTTTTCTTTGTGGTTTCGGTAGTTGACGTTCATTGAAATCCGTGCGCACGTCTTTGGTCCCCAACAAAGTGATATTAAAGCTCTCGGTTCGAGATGACAAATTGACGACCATGGCTGCAGACAAGATTAACTCACACATGATTACCCTCACGGGGGGGGGGGGGGGGGGGGAACTGAACGATTTGGAAGCCAAAGATGGAGATCTACTCTATTGCATGGACTTGTATTGTCTGCTGGAGGGCGACAACACCAAGCCAAAGGACACGTCTATTAATGACTATAAGAAGGCCGATCGAAAGAGTATTGGATTCATTTGCCAATTGTTAGACTATTTAGTGTTTCATCTTTTGTTTTCATGGAGAGTCCTTTGAAAAGCTTATGGGGAAAGCTGTAGTCGCTATACGAAAGGAAGAGAACTAGCAACAAGGTGTTTCTTATTAGCCAACTCGGTAATTTGAAATACACAGAGGACGCCTCAGCGTGCAACATCTGGAAGAGGTTCATGAGATCATCAATTAGCTATCTCTGCAATGAAGATAATGATTGAAGATGAGCTTCAGGCCCTATTGCTCTCGAGTTCTTTGCCTGACAATTGGGAGTGGAGTGGTGGTATCGATGAGTAACTTTGCCAAATAGGGAGTTGTCATGGTGGGTTGGTCAAAAGCAACCTATTAAACACGGAGATCTGCCGTAAGCAATAAGGATCATCATATTTGGAGACCGTCCTGGTTCTTTCCGAAAGGAAGGTAAGGCCCAAGCCACAAGCGACAGTAGGCACTGCAAATAGGACTGCAAAAAGCTCGAGGATGAGAAGGCGAAAGACGGACGATCAAGAGCATCTACAACTATAGGGGATCTCATCATTGTAGCGACTTATGCACTAGACACTTGTAGTACGCATAATACTACGACAAGGTCTTGGACACGAGAGATTCTTATCACGCTACTTTACGGAGGGAGGTCTTCACCACTTACCGGAGTGACATGTTCAGACGAGTAAAGATGAGCGACAATAAGACATCGACGGTTGTTGGTGCACTTGGTGATGAAGTTAGGGAAGGAGCTTGTCCTCAAGGGAGTTCTTCAATGTACCGAGATTCAGGGTGTTAATCGGGCTAAACCCGACCGGCCCGAGCCCAGGAAAAGACGGTCCGACCGGGCCCGGACCGGTTCATCTAGCGGGCCGGGCCTGGCCCGGCCCGGTTCATGTTCAGGGGACCCAGCCCGGCCCAGTAACCCGGTCTGGGTAGGGCTGGGCCGGTCCGGGTCGTGGGCGGGCTAGGGCGGGCCGGGTTCGGGCCGGTCCGGTTTAGTTGGTTTATTTTTTATTTTTTAATTTTCTTTTAACTTTTATATTTTAAACATTTATATTCTTTTAACTTTTAATTTTTTTAATTTTAACCTTTTTTAATATTTTTGTGTTTTTTGTTATTTTTTTAAAGTCTAAGTTTTTGTTATTTTTTTAATATTTTAATCTCAAGTCTAAGTTTTTGTGTTTTTTTAAATATTTTTTTAAGTTTTTGTGTTTTTAATTAAATTAATTTTTAATTTTTCCCTCCTCTTTTATCCGGACTTGGGACCGGCAAGACAAGCTTTGCTTGTCATAGGCAGAGTTAAAAATTTTGTTTTTAAGTTTTTGTGTTTTTTTTAAAGTTTTTAAGTTTTTTTTATAGTTGTACTTTTAAAGTTATATGTTAAGTTTTAAAGTTTTAAAGTTAAATTTTAAGTTTAAAGTTTTTATTTTTAGGTTTAAAGTTTTAAAGTTTTTTTTAAAGTTTAAAGTATTTTTTGAAAGTTTTTTAAGTTTAAAGTTGTTGAAGTATTTAATAAAGTTTTAATAATTTTTTAAAGTTTAAAAGTTTTAAAGTTTTTAAAGTTTAAAAGTTTTTAAAATTTTTAAATTTTTTGAATATTTGAGAGTTTGAATTGAAGTTTGAAGTTTGAAAGTTTGAAGTTTGAAAGTTTGAATATTTTTTTGAAGTTGAAAGTTTGTGTTTTATTTTTTAAGTTTGAATATTTTTTTTGGAGGGTCATACCTTATACTTGAGTCATTCTTCCTGCTCCTCCTCGGTTGTAGAAGCTTCACCCAATCCAAGTGATCCGAGGTCTAGCTCATTGATGTCATAAGCTTCATCCCTCTTGTTTTGGGTTTTTTTTCCTGCTAAAATCCAATCTTGAACGCAAACACAAGTTTCCAAGATATCCGGCTTCAACCGACTCCTCTTTAGGTTCAACATCCTTGATCCTGCACTAAAACAAGACTCCGATGCTACCGTGGACACCGGCACCATTAGTAGATCACGTGCAATTATAGAAATTATAGGATATCTTTTGTCGTGTTTTTTCCACCATTTTAAAATGGTGAAGTGATTTGAAGATTCCTCTTTTTCTTCATAAGAACTTAAATACAAAGACAACTCTTGAGTGGGTTGGGAAGATTGTCTTTGTTTCTTCCTTCTTAATAAACGAAGGGCGTGGTCCTCTACGCCAGAGCTACTACTTGTACCAACTTGAGTGGATCAGGTCGGCCCAACATTATCTTCATAAAGTAGTACTAATCTTTCTAAAACTATCTTTACTTCTAATTTCAAATCCATAAGGTTAAGTTCAATGTTATCAGCATAGCCATCTAACAAAACTTCTACACCATCTAATTTGATGGTAGGATCAAAAATTGCAGACAAACAGTATAAAAGAGGTACATCACCCCAATATTTAGTAAATTTAGCTTCCATTCTCTTAACAACATAGTCAAAAACATTTCTATATTTAGAAAACAAGCAAGACATGTTAAAAAGTTCTCGTAAAGCTAAGCAAGAAGTAGGATAATATACAACAGAAAGAGTGCATGTAGCCTTGTAAAAAATTTTCAAAAATTCACATATAGAAGATGCAACTATCCAATCATCTTCAGTTACTGGATATTCAAAATTATTCAAAAAAAGGAGAACAATTATTCAATTATTCAAAAAAGGGGTATTTTGGTAAAAGGGGAACAATTATTCAAATTTTTTTTTTGAAAAATCCGGTTCAGCCGGCCCGACCGGGCCTGGCTCGGGCCTGGGCGGGCCTGACCGGGCCGGGCTGAACCGGGCCTAACGTTACATTTACAAAAAAAAAAAAAATAACCGGTCCGGGCCGGGCCGGGCTTGGGCTCGGGCGGGTGAACCCAGCCCGGATCGGGTTGTCTATTGGCCGGGCTCGGGCCGGGCTAGGAGCGGGCTGAACCGGGCCGGGCCTCCTGCGGGCTCGGGCGGGTTCGGGCGAACCCGGCCCAGATCACACCCTGAACCGAGATTGTGCCTCAATTTGGTGTCAGTCGGAAGGCTAGAGATGACAGTTGTCGATGAATGTTCATGGATAAGAATTGGATGCTTACGAAGGGCTTCCAACTACTGGCTTGAGGAGTTATATGCTGCAACATGTACATGCTTAAGCCGCTGAGGTATACAAGTGAATTACATGTATTAGATGATGGTTTGAGAGGTATTTGATAAGGTATTTGTGTTCGACGGGGATTTACCAGAAAGGCCTTTAGGAATATTTGAGGAGAACATAGGATGTCGGTTCCATGACAGCGGGTCGATCTTCAGGTGAGAATTTCTCTACGGATTCGAGTTTTGCATAGGGATGGATGCCGAAGCTTATTGGAGGGACAATGGTTTCAGCGGTTCGAAACCGAAAGAAAATCATGAGGTGCACGTATTTGCAAAGTTTAAAGGGAGTTGTGGGTCTACGATTGTGTGCATCGTGTATGAACTCACTCTGCTCAAGGATACATATGTACTGGACAACTTTCATATCGAACATGATGGTAGACAGGTTCGGGGGTTTTAACTGCTAGGGAACCGTGCCGTTCGCTTGGTCGACACAACCAGGGGTAAGAAGGCTATTCAGAATTCAGAACAAGAGCATCTTTCGGTGTAATACGGAAGTCGAGGACACATCCAAGACTCACGATGAATCGGTAGTTAGGGAATTTGATCTTAGTCTTGTCATTGTTCTTGGGGGTTTCTACTAATTTGGGAAATACTACGCACACCAATTAATGTTGACATTGTGTTCGAGCAACAGAAGACAACATGTGACTTGGAGGAGCCTGGGGGATGTAGGGTTGATGATGACAAGGAGAGAAACTTTGTCACTGGACGACATGTATGGTCCGATTGAGGAGCTTGGTCCAACACTCTCTTAGTAGACTGGAGCGGAGTTTGTTGGGTATCCGACCTCGATTCGAGGGGATGACGTAGGCCAGCTACGCCATACTAGTACTCGATACTCTATATAACCGTCTTGGCTGTCTAGATAAATGTAGCAGAAGGCCTATCGAAATCATAGACAAACTTCCTCCTCGCTGCCGCTCGCCTATTCTTTTCTTTCCTTTTTTCGATTCAATGGCATTCAATATCTATGTATGTTATTTTCACTAGCCGAAAACGGCGCTTCTGAGTCGTCTTTTTGGGAATACTCGATTTTCTCCAAGGCAAGGCGTCCTGAGGAAGCTTGGCTTCCATTTTGGGGTCGGGACGGAACGAAAATAAAACAACGTTCGAGTTGCATGTGTTAAGCATATATGTAGTCTTCCTTCTGAGCTAGGGTCAAATTCAGATTTTGACTATGATTGGGCCCTACAGTGGTAAAACCTGGTGAACCAGGGGACTACTACTAACCATTGATTCTCTTTCCTAACCACTCTCTTCTATGTATATTAGGGAGGCGAAATTGGAATGATAGAGGAGACAATAGCATATGCCGATGATACACATATGACGAAAAACTGAGATTAGAGACAAGTCAATGCAACGGAGCCAAAAAAAAAATCATTCGACTATTAACTTTATTTTATTTGATAGCCAATAACTTCTCAAAGCATACCCCCTTAGACCGCCTTTGTCAACATAATGCTCAAAATACTTGACGGACTAGAATGAGTTCAAAGTACTCGAGAGTTTTCTCTAAAAAGGTGCTATTAAGCCCATCGTGGTGATTGCGAATGAAAAACTATTATTGTGTATAAGCACGAAGGGACCTGAACAAGGGTTGGAATTTTTTTCTCTTTCCGCTTTACTCTGGAAGGAAAATGAGCTTTGCTCTTATGAACTAGATCATATTGACATAGAGAAAGGTATATCACGATGTGGGATTTTCTTTTTATACGTCTAACACTCGTATCATTTTCCCTTCGCTTGCCTCCCATTTCTTTCCGGCTAGTAAAATTGTTAGACACTTGGCTTATTTTATTCGATCTTCATATATGTTGTCCACTTCGCAAGGTTATATTAATCACGAATGTCAGTGACTAAGCAAAGTTGGAAGTCGTATACACAGAAAATAGGAAATTTTTTTCCAGAAACAAAGGCTAAACACTTGTCTTTGGCTAAACATCGCAAAAGAATATATACATGCGAGTGAGTGAAAATGAAATCTATTGTTGCTGTCTGCAAGTCGCCAACCTACGGGAGCGGTCTATCAAGCGAAAGCGGCGGTAGCTCCTTCGGCTTGGCATGAGATCTGGTCATGCAAAACCAATGAGGTTAACCCCAACGAGCAAGTACCACAAATGAAGCTAAAAAAAATAAGAGGAAAACAATAAAGTTACAACAAAAGGAAAGGAAAACGGAGTAGAAATAATATACTATATGTTGGAGAATACCTTGATTCTCTCTCCTCTTATTATTAGTTATTATTAGAGAAGATTTTGTTATTATTAGAGAAGATTTTCTGTTAGTTTTTCTCTCCATAAAGTTCTCCTTGATTCAAGGATGGGCATTGATTGTAATAAAGTTCTCCTTGATTCAAGGAAGGACATTGATAATATTTCCTCTATTTAAATCAGCATTGGGGCTGAAGAATAAACAAGAAAGCATTCACCAGTTGTTTTCTAATATGGTATCAGAGCAATGTTCCTTAACATAGGGTTTGTAAAGTTTTTCCCTTAATCCGGTTAGGCTCTCAATAGCCAATTTCAATAGATGGCAGCAAGCCCTCACCGGCTCAACAAACAATGACGACTCCTCCACGACAGAAGGTGGAGCAGGCCGTGGCGATAGTGGTGGTGTTGGTCGCGGTGCTGGCACTAGCGAAGGCGCTGGTCGCGGTATTGGCGGCAGTACTGCCCATGGCGATGGCGGCGACAATGGAGACGAAAGTTCTTACGGAGAGCGATTTCAACGAAAGTAAGAAGTCGGACAAATCTTGGTGTGATCATTGCAAACGCGCATGGCAGACGCGTGAAACATGTTGGAAGCTCCATGGCAAGTCTCCGAACTGGAAGAAGAAAGGTGGTAATGAGGGTCGTGCATTTCAGGCCAGTAATTCAGATCGAGGGCAGCAATCTTCTTCAACTCAGCTTTCACTCACGATGGAACAACTAGACAAACTGTTCAAACTTCTCGAATCTCAAACTTCTTGCTCTATAGCACAAAAAAGTAATTTTGCTCTTCTTAGTGTCAGTCCCAACCACACTTGGATAGTAGATTCAGGCTTTCACTCACGATGGAACAACTAGACAAACTGTTCAAACTTCTCGAATCTCAAACTTCTTGTCTATAGCACAAAAAAGTAATTTTGCTCTTCTTAGTGTCAGTCCCAACCACACTTGGATAGTAGATTCAGGTGCAACCTATCACATGACAAGTGAATCTACTTTATTTTCTTCGTATAGTCCCTGTGCAGGGAATCAAAAAATAAAAGTCGCAGATGACTCCTTTTCAGCCCTTGCAGGTAAAGGTTCAGTTGTGTTGTCTCCGATGTTGACTCTTAAAAATGTCCTTCATGTCCCAAATCTATCTTGTAGCCTAATATCTGTCAGTAAATTAGTCCAAGAAAAAAATTGTTAAACTACCTTTTTCCGTTCTCACTGTGTCTTTCAGGATTTGAACTCGGGAAAGATGATTGGCAGTGCTAGAGAGATCACTAAAATATGCTGCATGTTTCATCTAAATGAGAGCACGAAAATTAATTAGTCACCCAGTAGTACACGACAATTTACCGGTCCTCGCTCTCCACAGGTACTACAAATCGGGAGGAGCGTGCTACCTGACTGAAGGCAGCGCTCGTGTGTTTTGAAGCTTCGTCCGTGCGCACGAAGACTTGATCAAATTCCTTTTGAAGACCCCGCAATTGTCTAAGCAAAGATGACTCATCTCTCCCCTATTCAAGGTGTCCGAATGTTTTGGTTGTATAAAGGGGTGTGATGTATGGAACGGCTATCTCATCGACGTTCATTTTGTAATTGAGTCAGTTTGTAAGCCGCGTGGCAACTCTTTTTTGTATCTGTGTCAATGTAAATGTAAATTCGGTATTATAATTGAAAGAAGTTACTTCTATACAAATGTGTTCAATTTACTCTACGTAATCTCCTTGCTGTTGTGTTTCAGATAACCTTATGAATGTGTCTTGTGCGAGCGCAACATAGGCTCGTACGGCATCACGTCCTCGGGATGACTATCGATTCTTCGAAATCGGGACGTGACACCAGCAAAATCGGTGTCGTAATACCTTATGATCTCTAAAATTATCCGATCTCCTATAAAGTGCATATAATCTTTTGTTTTATATAAATTACTTAAGTAACCTGTTTGGCTGATATCCAATAATCCATCTCATATTTGCTTAAATATTTGCCTAACATCTCAATTATGTACGCAATATCCGGACGCGTACACACTTAATCATACATTAAACTCCCTACATCTGATGAACAGGAAATCTATTGCATTTCTTTAGTTTTAAGGCCATTCTTAGGGCACTTGATTGAGATTGAACTTATCTCCTTTAGCTACATGTGTCATCTAGTTTGCATTAAGTATTTTAATTCATATACAAAACCAAAAAAATATGTCTACTCCAGCTGAACTTGTGTTACACAATTTTCAACAATGCTTATCTCAAAACCAAATGGGATAACACTTGGTGAAATTTGTAGTACCATTGACGATAAGTTTGCTCGAGTACATAAATGGATTTTGTCTGTTTGCAAACCATATTCTTTGGGTCTTTCACACAGTTTTCTGGCTGCACAATATTAATTGTTTCGTCAATGTTACCATTGAGAAACGCCGTTTTGACATCCATTTGATGGACATGCCGTTTTGACATTCATTGCCTCAATTCACTTTTGGGAATTAGAACTTTCCATGGCATGACGAAAGTTGATTGAATCATCTTCCAGTATTCCGTAGTCTTCCTCATGTTCCTGGAGAAATATGACAAAATTATCTGAAATTATATTTCTCCTTTGGTGGATCGTCTTGACACTGGTTCTTGAGGTCGTTGAGTTTGTTCTCAGAAACAATTACCTCAACTTGAATGAGGTTGCCGCTACATTGTCTTGTTGAGGTAGCTCAACATCGACATGTAGAGGTAATTTGACATCGTAGGTTGAGGTTCCAGATTCACTTCTTGATCAATAATAGGTATAGAAACTTGTACATTGTGAAAAGTGATAGTAGAAATCGAAATCGATTCTTTCTCAAAGACAACGTCCCTGACTTTATTTTTCTTCCAAACTCAACATTCTAAAAAATATAGCAGTTCCTGTCAAAAAATATCTTATTTTTGTGCTTAGTACCACGTGGTTCCACAGGCAATGTTTCTTTATAGGATACAATAATTACATAAACATTAAGGAAAAATTATCAACAAAATTTTGAATTGAAAGATAGATCAAACTTTATTGTTTCCAAATGAACAATGATAACTAGATTTGTCCAATAAAAAACTGAAACTAAATTCCGTCTAAAAGACAAGTACAAAAAAATTTAAATAATGTCTATCAAATCAAAAAAATAACCTAAAAATGTCATATTGCTTCCACTTCTACCGACTTATCGTCACCCACATAGATGTGTTTTTCACCATCAATTGGCTTTCAGTAGCTTAGGCAACCCTTTCTTTACACGTCATGCGTGGTACTTTCTACATTCCTTCTTTACGTGTCCCGCTTGCCGCAAAAGAAACAATCATTAGCTTCAGTTTGTTGTTTCTTTTGTGCTGGACCCTTAGCAACTTTCGTATTCTTTCGCTTAGTATCCTTATACTTGTCTTTAGAGGTGGTAGCCAAATTAGCACTTTCAATCTTATCTTTGCTTCAATCTCTCTTCTCGTACACAGTACGAAATGAGCTCATTTAGAGTCTATTTCTTCTTTTGGCGTTGTAACTGACCTTAAACTGATTGTACTGTGTAGGTAGTGAAAGCAATACCAAATATACGAGCAAGTCATCTGACAGGTCGAGCTTAAGTGCCATAAGTTTTGAAACAATATAAGACATCTCCATGATGTACTCCCTTATGTTACCTTTGCCCTTATACTTCATGGTAATCAAGCACAACAAAAGTTCTTGTTTTCGCTTTATCATTCTTCGCAAATTGTTTTTCGATTTCAGCAAGGAATTGTTTGGCACTGGTAACCTCATCAGATATTGCTCCACTGAATGCCTCCGGAATGACGTGCTTTATGATCATCAGACTCATGCAGTTTGAGCGTTCCCAATTCTCAAAGTTCGCTATATCAGCAGAGGTCTCCATGTAGCCGAGAACAATATAAATGTTCTCTTTCCATTCCTTGAAGTTTGTCCCGTTAAGCATAAGAATTGAATTCAGATTAGCAGATATTGTAGCAATACTAACTGAAAAGAGAAAAAAAATAAACAAACACACATGCTCTAATTAATAACCAAAGAATAAAATATACTCAAACAAATTCAAATAATGGTGAAATCCATCTCAAGATACCTAGTACATCGTTAATATCAAATCTTTGAACAGTAATATTAACTGTAAGTGGTACTCTTGGTGTAATGATCAAGCGTTGACAATAACTCATGTCAAATAATAAGCTTAGATCGGGTTATTATTTACATGTAAACTTTACAATTGTCACACATTTATCATCACAGGTATGTGTGCAATTCGGCCAAGTATTAAACTTCCTTTGGGCCGGCTAATAGTCGCATGAATGTACATACAAAAACATCCGACATTCCTCATAGACTATGTACACAAGATAGGTCACTTCGGCGACATCTTATTTCAATGGGTAAAGTTAGAATGTTAGACAACTATTGCTAGTTATAAAGAAGCACCAAAAATTTGAATGTTGACTAAATTTTTATGTACATGCATATTTACAAGATTATAACTCAAATCAAATAATCATAAGTCAACAGATTACATCAATATATTCTACTGAATATATGCATCAAAAGATTACATCAAATAATCTCTGAAGATTACAAAAGATTAATCTATTGAAGATATATACATCAACAGATTATATCAAATAAAATATTCATAATCAACTATTGTATTAACATATTCTATTGAATATATGTATCAATAAATTACATCAAATAACCCATAAGGATTACATCAAAAATAATATACTGAAGATATACACGTTAATAGATTACATCAAATAAAATAATTATAAGCATATGAATCTTTTTGCATGATTCAAAATATGAATTTTAATTTGGCTAAATTGAACATTATCAAAATAATAAAATTCATGTAATAATCTACGGAAGATATGCATGAATAAACAAATAGATCAAATAAATCCAAATAAGATCAAGGTCCTACTTTATAGTTTCTCATTGCCAAAAACTTAATTAATTATCTATCCCTTCACTCCAATATGATTGATCAAGATCCTTACCGTCATATGAAACCAAAGGCGGAGTGAAGAGGAGGAAACAAAGATGGAAAGAAGAATATGCATTAATTTGAAGCTAATATCCATATTGGCAGTGCTTGTCCTTATTGATACAGGACATCACATTATTTCTAATCTTAGTGATATCAATATTGACATCAACATAATGTGATGTCAAATAATTGCAATAGTACATAAGTCTTTAAAGGTTATACTGACATCAATATACAAAAAAAATTATTGGGCTCTCAATTACTAATTTCGAAATACAAGGGGCTTTAGCGAATTTTCCTTATTCCTTTCATTCTCACACAGCGCCTTTAGAGAAGTTTCCATATTGACTGTAGCTTTACTTCTTTTCTTTCTGCTGTTTTTTCCCCTTTAACACACGGCGTCTTTTTCCCTTTTTTTCCTCCCAACAAACAACGTCCTTTCCTTTTTTTTATTCTTTTATAACCGGTAGAACATAAAAAAATAATCGAAAAATAAATATTCTAAATTAAAGTAGATCTAACGATCTAGGGTTACTGAACAACAAAAAAAATTGAATCTGAAAACTTTAAACTCATGAATCAAACATGGAGGCTCTGATACCAATTGTTAGAAAATTTTAACCCTTTGATTCATGAGATGAAGATGATAAATAAATCAATTGCGAAAGCGTACCTGAATCCATTGCTTGGCTTGATGGATCTCGAAACGAACGTCTCTTTATACGGTTCGATCTTTCAACTTGCTACAACTCTTAATAACAAAGATGTATTCTTTGTTCCTCTCACTGTTGATGGAGATACGGAAGAGAAAAGAGAAAACCCTCTCTTTTGTTGTCGTATAAGTTGGGAACCACAACCCCTTATATATATATATATATATATATATATATATATATATATATATATATATATATATATAGGTTTTAGATATTTCTAATTTGGCCCTCATCAAATTAGATTTATCTCCGGTATCTACACATTGTTGCCATGACAATTATACCCTTGAGCCTATTTCCAATTTAGACCACTTTAATTTGGCTTAATTATTTAGATAACACAACACAATTAATTTTACATGTGTGACCCCAATTATTGGATAATTCCAACAGCACCAACCACTTCCAACTCCGGCCTTAACTGCGTACAAAACTGACATTCTTAAACTAGGGCCTATGTTGCATGGAGTACGTCTAACTCTGGCTTAATACGCTTTCAACAAAGCCTACCTCCAACTTGAGCTCATGTAGCATGCTTCACAGGCCGCCTCTAAATTCAGCCCAAGTTGCATCCAATGCAGACTACGAGCCAACTCTGGCCCAGACTGCCTCTAGTGTCAGCCAACTCATACTCTGCCACTTTCCTTTTTGCACTACAACATGTTCAACCTAAGGGGAAGTGTAGAAGAATACGAATCTAGGGCAAATTTGAATATCAAGTCAATACAATTCTTTATATTTTGAATATATTTTAGGTATGCTAGGTTTTTTTGGTCTATTACATTTAGTCAAAGATTTAGTATATATTTGTTGATCGAGTCAATAGTACCTCTGATCCAGCCTGGCCTACTTGGAGCTGTTGCTGCATAGGGCTAGATTGTGTTGGATGAAACCATAACTTTGTTACGGGAGTCCTTTTCAAGAGTACGACCAGCTACAAAGAAGGTACGGATGCGCTTCACATTATAAAAAGGGGCAAATATTGTCGTACAGGTACCTATTGGCTGCCAGATCGTCACATTCCATCATTGGGCCCTCAAAATTTCTCTGGAATACTATTCATTGTTGGCAGTTATTCTTATCTTTCCAGCAGTCGTTGGCGGTGTTTTTCTTCTTCTGTGTTTTAGATTAATTTTCAATTATAATTTTTTTGCTATTTATGTATTTTTATAATATTTTAACAACCTACAAGTCTGTATAATTACTCGTCGATTATTGTATGTAGGGAGTTGGAGAAAATGAAAATAGAATAGGCTCGAGTGCCCATTCTCCCGTTCTCTTTCCCCCTTTTTTTTGCTGATACCCCCTATCCTGTGGCCTGCACCAATAAGAAGAAACTTTCCTGTAGAGAGTACGCCACTTATTCCCCAAACATTGTCTCCACCAAATTAGGATTAACCACCATTCTTTTCCTCCATCTTCCATATCTACTGCCTTCTAAATATTAGTAGAAATTAGGGCTACATAAAGATCTTGTTTAATATTGAACTTCTGAATGATTATGTTCTTTCAAATCAGAATCTCCGTGAAGGACATAAAACCTAGATGATGGATGTGCTTTTGCCTACGGGAGTATGAAACACGTATCTCTTCAGTCTTTTGGGGCGTATCTAGGGCAAGAATGTCTTCTGTTTCAGTAATAATCTTCCAAGTGGTACAAATAACTTGCATGGAAGTTTTGCTAAAATGCCCATCCTATGACAGCCTGCTTCCAAGGCATTTGAGGAAACCATATTCCTGGGGTGGATCAGTCGACCATGTTTAGGATTTTGGATGGTTTGTCTTTGGCAACCCTGTATAAAGATTTATATAGTATATATACAAGTCCCGTCCAAGGTTAGAGTGTTATGTTTGCTGATTGTTGCATGTAGGTTTCACATTATCTTTCTTCAATGGAACAGCTGGACCTTAGCCACCTTATCCTAACATAAAAATGAAAAGAAAGCACTCCTAGGAAGAGGAACCTTGATGTTTGCTTAATTTAAGATCTTGATGCATATATTGTTTTCTATATTGCAAGTGGCTTTCTGTAGTTAGTTTATGGGAAAAACTAGATAGATGCACCAACTTACAGATATGAGCTAATCTCTTTAACCTTAGTTTGCATGTAGTTTTATCAGCCAGCTTTGTTTGGTTTAGCATACATCATGCATTCTCGTGTCATGTTTGCTAGCATCGATAGTGGGTGTTGCAAAAATACAATTATTATCCGTGACAACATTCTTATTCTTATACTTGGAGCTCTTTTTCCCTGCAAGCAAGAAAGCTTCTCTCTTGATGTTGAGCCTAAAATTTCATCACTTATATATAATTGTTCACCGGACCTTGTCTGTTGAATTTACTATGCTGCAGTTTGAATTTTTTCCGTTGAAGGATTGGAAACTAACACTACGTTTACTCGGTGGATATTCTCTTGATGGCTTCTGCTTCTGTAGTTAGACGTTCGTCTCAACTAAAGGAATGTGTGCTTTGGCTGCATCTTTTTTCCCCAATTCACTTCACGTAGCCACACTTAACATGACTTTGTGCTTTGCAGTATTTCGGACCAAGTTTCGTGCATGATGGTAGCAGGATGCAATTACCACCTCCACCTTATGTAGATCCGTATGCACTTCTGGAAGATGAAAGGATATCTCCAATAGCTCCAAGTGTGAACTAAACTCAGGTTCCTTATTCGGCGAAAAATATATTTGGACCTAGTCTTCAGAAAAGTTCCTGTAATATTCTCCAACCCTATGTATATCTTGAAGCATTAGCTATAGATTGTTCAATGTTAGTCATGATGATCAATGTATCGGAATATAGACCTCACATGTAATTTTGTAATGTTGTTTAAATATTACTCAAATTCAATTTGGCATCGCAACTGTTATTGGATGATGAGATAGAAGTATATATGTCCTAATTGGAGTTGAAAAGTTTAACCAACCAATAATAGTCTATTCGTTAATGATACCCTGTTTCTATTCTTTGGTAAGGTCAGCTATAACCTCTTATATATATATAACTAAACAGACCATGATGTCACGGATTTAGTGTTTTTCCTACACTTTGTTGTGTGTGGTGCACTATCTTCCTCCTCGAAGACTCGTGCAAGTCTTCTCGAACCCGTCTAGCTAGAACGCTAAGAAACTAGAAGTGTAGCAAGAGAGAGACTTGTAACTATTCTTTATTGACTTAGAGAATGCTTACAAGATTCGGTGGTGATGAGCAAATGAGTCTTCCCTCTAATTTATAATGCCTCCAAGGCTTACAAAAAGCTTATAGAATAAAAATATTCTAGGAATTATTCTAGGGAATATTCTAGGAATTATTTTAGGTCGTGAGAATATTTCATGCATAATTTAGCTACTAAATATTTAGAAAGATGCCTAAATAGCATCAAATCCATCACGGTGGGCCCGAAAAATAAATGTGCGTGACATTCTCTTCCACCTAAGGCGTCGACGTCCTCGTCGACCATGTCTACTGAGAAATGCCTGGACCTCGACCTCGAACTGATACAGCGTATTAGCATGTTCCCAACTGGACTTGTCGTGCAGCATTTCCTTCTACTTGATGAGGTATTCCATGTATGGGAAAACGCCTTGCCGACGAATAGTCCTCTTGTCAAGCATGGCGTCCACTTCCTTATCGGAGGACATAGTCATGGTCGCAGTGGGACGCTTCAAAACTCCATGCTGAGGGTCCTCCAAGTCTTCATGGTAGGGCTTCAGGCAACTCGCATGAAAGACTGGATGAATCTTCAGCTTGACGGGGAGCTCGAGTTTGTAGGCCACCTTGCCTACTTTCTTGAGGACGGAGAAGGGGCCTTAATACTTCCGGATCAGTCCCTTGTGCACCTTGCGGAACACCTTGAACTGTTGCGGTTGAAGCTTGATCATTACCAAGTCCACTTCCTTGTACTCAACCGGCCGTCCCTTCGCGTCGGCCCATTTCTTCATCTTTCGTGTGGCTTTCTCCAGAAATGTCTTGGCAATGTCCACCTTCACCTTGAAGTCCGAGTCAAATTGGTTAGCCGCAGGGCTCTTACTCGAGGACCCCGCACACAGCGTGTGCGGGGCGAGCGACTGACGACCCATCACTAACTCGGACATGCTGATGTGTGATGACTCGTTCCTTTGAAGATTGCAGCAGAACTGAGCGATGTCCAAGTGGTACACCCAATCCCGCCGATTTGCACTCACAAAATACTGAAAGTACTCCTCGAGCAAAGAGTTGACCGCTCCATCTGTCCATCCGTCTCGAGCAGCGCAAATTCATCCCGAGGATCTTGAACATCTCCGTCCAAATCTTTTTCGTGAAGTGGGGATTTCGGTCGCTGACAATGTTCTCCGGGATCCCCCAAAAATTTACGACGGAAAATGAACAAGCGCGTGGCCTCCTCTGCTGTGCAGTCCATTGAAGTAGCAATGAAGGTCGCGTATTTGGAGAAGCGGTCCACCACCACGAGAATGGACCCAAGTGCTTCCACTTTCGGCAGGATAGAGATGAAGTCCATCGATATGCTTTCCCACGGTCAACTCGGCAAGGGGAGAGGCTCAAGCAGGCCCCCGGATATCTGATGATCCACCTTGTCTTGTTGGCACACAAGACAAGTGTGTACATATTCCTCGACGTCCTCGCGCATCCGAGGCCAATAGTAGGCGGCCTCCAGCAATGCCAAAGTCCGCTTTATGTAGAGAAGCCCGTCCTTCAGCCAGAACCTTTGGTTTTGCCTTCGCGAACGAGCTTCACCATTGCTTGTGTCAATGGGTCCTCGGCCACACCCACTTTGACACGATCAAGAATGTCTCCCTTCAGCAAGCAGATTACTGCGAGCTCGGCCTTCCTGCTTAGTGCATCGGCCACTTGATTCTCCTTGTCGGGCTTGTATCGCATCTCCATATTGAACTCGGCCAAGAAGTCTTGCCATCTCGCTTGCTTTGGGAACTTCTTCTTAGACTGGAAGTAGCTCGTGGCAATATTGTCCGTCATGACCACGAACTTGGTACCGAGAAGGTAGTTCCGCCATGTCCTAAAGCAATGTACGACCGCGGTCATCTCTTTCTCTTACACTATGTATCGCCGATGTGTCATTCATCTTGCGGTCCTCGAACACGATGGGTTGCCCTTTCTGCACCAACACCCCACTGATGGCGAAGTCGGACGCGTCACTTTGCACCTTGAATGCCTTGGAGTAGTCCGACAGTGACAAGATCGGCTCCTCCGTTACGGCCCTCTTGAGCGCATCAAAGGCCTCCTCGCACTTGGACGTCTAACTCCATGTCCGATATTTTCACAAAAGATCGGTAAGTGGTGCTGCTATGGCGAGTATCCCCGGATGAACCGCCGATAATAGTTCGCCAGGCCTAGGAATGATCGCAGCTCCTTCGTCCTGGTGGGAGTCTCCCACTCCCGTATGGACTGGACCTTCGTTTCGTCCATCCATATTTTGCCACGTTCGATCCAGTACCCCACGAATGACACCTCTTCTTGTGCAAAAGAACACTTCTCCTGCTTGACGAAGAGCTGGTTTTTTCTCAGCACCCGGAAAACCACCTTCAAATGCTCGATATGATTCTCCATCGTGTTTAAGTACACGACGATATCGTCGAGATAGACCACGACGAACCGATTCAGGTAGGGATGAAAAAGCTTGTTCATCAAAGTACAGAAAGTCGCAGGGGCATTGGTTAAACCAAAGGGCATGACTAAAATTCATACGCGCCATACCTCATGATGCATGCCGTCTTTGCCTCGTTCCCTTAAGCTATCCGCACCTGATAGTACCCCGAGCGCAAATCGTGTTTGGAGAAGTATCGTGCGCCTCCCAGTTGATCGAACAAATCGTCCACCAACAGGATGGGGTATTTATTTTTGACAGCCACCTTGTTTAATGCACGGTAATCGATGCACAAATGAAGGCTTCCATCCTTCTTCTTCTGGAACATCACTGGTGCACCGAAGGGGCCTTGGACGGCCTGATGAATCCCGCGTTGAGCATCTCTTTTAGTTGCTTTTTCAATTCATCGAGTTCGGGCGGGGCCATGCGATATGGAGCCATTGCGGGCGGCTTCGTGCCTAACTCCAACTCGATGGCATGGTCTACCTCCCTCCACGAAGGTAGCCTCTACGAAAGCTCCTTCGGCATGACATCCTCGAATACCGCAAGGACATCATCAATCCCAGACGAAGATCCCCTTGCACGGGCGCCTCCTGTCATGCCCCAGTTTCGCAGAACCGATCGTCCTTGCTAAGGCGTGATGCTATGCGAGCCTAGATTACGCTCGCGCAAGGCGGGTTCCATAACGGCTGATTACAGCAGCTTACGACGGGGTCGTCACACAAAAGTTCCAAGCAGAGAAATTGAATAACACAAAGACATGTACAAAATGATAGTCTTTATTGATACTGAAAATAAGATTACAAGGGCGTAAAGCCAAGATTACAGGTCACTCAAGCTCACTTTCTCTCTTGATAGAAACACTCATCTCTTTCTCTTCTCTCAACTACAATCGTTCATGCCCGAAGGCTTACAACTTTGCGGGTGCTTAAGAAGGAGATGTCCATACATTATGTCCTGTATAGGTGAAGTCTTCAATGCGGCTGCACTCCTTGAAATGCCAAGGAACTCCATGCCTCGACGCGTCCAAGCGAACTCCGCCTCGATTAGCAAGTATCTGTAACCTGCGCATGAAAACTGTTGGGTGGTAAGTACACAACCGTACTGGTGAGTGAGCCCTTCGCCCTTTGCCCACCCATACAAAACCAACACATTCATTTAGTGAGTACAACTATTCTTTTTATTGTCTTTCTATTCTTGCCTTATGATTGATTTGATAACTTAGACTCATGGCCTATTCGTGTTACAACCAACGTGATCGTACTATCAATTCTTTGAGACCATGTTACAAAACCCAGTTGTGCAAACATCATGGCCGTGCCATGAGACCCATTTGTATGACACATTGAGGCCGTGTCTCCCAACAAGTGTAACTTATTCATACTTGCATTATGGTCTTTCTTGTTTCAACATAAAACCAACTCGAAATGTACTCATAAACTTGTGTCATTGCCTCCACAAACGATGCCATATATCGTGCCGAAGCACATGTCTCTGCTATAGCTAAAACTTAGGCTCCATATTTGTGTTGCAAATTGTGCATATATTTTTTTTGACTCATTCGTATCGTGCTTACACCTTCCTGTGACTCAACCGACACCGTGCATACGGATTGTCGCTCAGCAGACCGACTCATCTATATGAAGGGTCACTAGCAATTCAAGCCATCTTGGACATTGATAGGTTAGATGACGATCATTTAGTGCAAGGTAGCTAGCCCCACTGAATGCCCCGAATCACCAAGCATTTCAGAGTCAAACCGCTCCGCAATGCCTCGGGCTAGTACGTCGGATACGCCGAACTTGTTCCCCTATGTACGAATCGATCAGGCGCCCCCGACAATCGTTCAAGAAACGAAACCTTGTGCACAAGTTGTCCATGACCATGCAAGACTCTACTCAATCTGACGTACTTTTAAGACCATTTCTCATCTTTACATCTCTATGCAGCTCCACGGTTCGGAGACTGCCTCAGCGACTACCGGTCCAGAGAACTTTCCATGTTACCATATCATTTCGACTCAAACTCAGGGACGACTACTTGATAGCCCTCCTACTTAACTCAACTTGAACAACCATGTTATGCGAGTGCCTCGACTGGTGCCATAAACTGTATGGGCCGCATTGAAACCATGTGTAGTGCCCCGTCCCGCTCAGTCAATCGGAGGAATCGAAACGCCAACGGCGTTCGGACTTAGCCTTGCAACGGCTTGCTCGGAGACATCGCTCAGGTGGGTTAGTTTCGGTGAACTTGCCTCATCTTAGCCTTCACATAATAAATCGCATGTTTTCAACTTGCACAAGTAGGCTTAATAATAAAAGAGACGAATCCACATAGCTAAAGGGAATAATCCTGACGGGTCGAATTGAGTTAGAATATGGAAAGGTCCAACGGTCGGCTTAGAGTTGGTGCACGGCGTGCTTTAAAAATGACACTCGGTCTTTCGTCCCGTGGCTAGGGAGAAGGAAAGTTGGTCTTCGATACAAAACTATGAACTTGCCTAAGTCATAGGCGTCACCCGCGTAAATGCTCGATAAAGCATGCACGCTTCCACTGCGCAAGGCTTGGCATAGCCTTTGCCCGTCCCTCGGGTTAAGTTGTAGGCTTGAGTAAGTTAGGCAAAGTTATGCCGGTCGACCTAAGTCATTCCAAGTGCTGTCCCGCTCATTCTGCGATTGTCAAGTTAAATAGTCCCACGATCCCAAGGCCCGTCATATGAGGTATGACTTGGGCGATAGCGTTGCGTAGAACACGAGTTGGTTTAAGGCACGAGCCACAGTTGGTTCAGTGGAAAGTTAGCCACGGTCTGTCGATACTTAAGAAACACGTTATGTTCAAGTTAAGTGGGAAGCCTATACAGTAGCCGTTCCCGGAGTTTCAAAGAAATGTTAAGTCTAAGCGATGGTTAGTCGCCGAGAGGAAATATGTCGGGACTGTAGTTCAGTCGTCGAGGCAACCTTGGTTTGGGCTCTGCGAAGAAGTGTGAAAAGTGGAAGAAGTAAAGCAAAGGAACTAAGTGATAATGATGAGACCATGCAATTACGTTAAGTCTAGAAGTTAGCGTAGGCGCGTGGTCATGGACAACTTGTCGACAAGGGCGATGGTTTCTTCGAGCGGCAACCCGGGGCCACGGGACCGACTCGGCCTAGGAAGATGTAAGCCCCCTGAATTTCAGGGCTATTTTAAATTTTTCTAAATGAATTATTTTCGATAAATATATTATTATTTAATTGTTTAGATCATTAATGTACCTTTCCGTAACTTTGACTTCTGGAGCGTCAGGGATGCCAATCTCTGTAAACTCTCTTCATGGGTTTTGAAGTAGGCAAGATTATCTTCCTGTTGATATATCGTGTCCCACTTGAACTCGTTCCCTTGTCCTCTTTTTGTATCGTGCAAGTTCGGGTCAACTTAGACCGATTAATCATTCAATAATTATTCCCACTTTTATTTTTGATCGTCGTTTACACGTTGCCGTGACTTTTAATTTAGGAGCACGAGACCAGTCGTTTTCTCAGAACCAACTTCTCATGAATGATCTACTCGAGACGCTCTTCACCCATGACCTTTGTATCCCACTCCGACACTCCATTTTGTGCTCCATTTTCTTCGCACAACTTTCGGTTCAATTTAGGCCAATTAATTATCTACCGTGAAACCTGATTTATTTTCCAATTTAAATTCGGGACCCGACATCGATCCAACCTAGTCGACCCAAAGTATGGACGTGGCCCACATGAAGCCTACTACCCACATGAAACTTGTGTCCCATTTATTGGAGTCCCCGTATATTATTTATTTACCCATGATTATAAATCCCTATTTTTAATTTAATTATTGCACCTGGTCCGATTTTGACCCGACCCGGTTCGACCGAACCCGAACCTAAGCTCCACGTTGCCCTTTCATGACTGCCCAAAAACCCCCACATAATTTCCCCTATTTTTTTCCCTATTTTAAATATTTATTTTTCTCTCTTCACTTTACAAATATATATATATATATATATATATATATATATATATATATATATATATATATATATATATATATATATATATATATATATATATCTTACTCTCTCTCCAAACAAACACTCACACACCCCCATCCCTCTACTTTACAGCACACTCTCCCTCCCCCCCCTTTTGGACCGACATCAATCCCCCCCCTCTCTCTATAATATCTATTATCACTCTCTCTCTATTTATATACACACCTCTCTCTCACTCTATTATTAACACACACAACACACACATCTCTACTCCCTCTCCCTCTCACTCGGCCACACTCACCCTCCCATGGCCGACACCACCGTAGCCACCCTCTCCTCCTCCTTCCCCCTACCATCCTCCACTCTACCATCCCCAACATCACCATTACCATCATCATCAAGCTCCTCACCATTATCATCTTCATCGCCATGCACCACCACCATCACCCAAGCCACGCGCCACCGCGGCCGGCCGTCGCCGCCGGCGAGCCCCCCCGGCTGTGCGCGACCCTCCGACGAACTCCCCTACGCCGTCCTCAACTTTCCCGACGAGCCACGTAGCCGATTCGTGCGTTTGGCACGGGTTCCTGTCGGCGCGCGCGAGTTTTGAACTCGGAAATGGCACCTCGTCGCAACAACTTCGTGCGTATTTTCTGGGAGATCCGACCGTTGGATCGGCGATTTCTTCACTCAGTCGCAATCTCGGTATATCCATCTTCACTTCTGTCAATTTTCGTCCGTTAATTGCGTCGTTTGATACATCAAAACTGGCCACCAAGTTGACGTTTTAAATTGAACTGTTTTTGGACAGTTTCGTGACGCCAACTTCGCGGGTTCGTATCTTCGTCGTCGCAATTCCGTTTTGCGCGCTACCAGTTCCTATGCGCAGCTGGTATAACCCTCTTCCTGTCTCCTTTAGGTTTCGTTTCATTTTAAGCATGTTCGGTTGGTCGAATTCGACGCCAAAGTGGGCCGTCCGAATTCTTTAATTTGCACTTGTTAAATTACATTTTTGAACCCGGGACTCCGGATTCAATTTCTGACACCACCAGTAGACTCGTGGCGTCGTTCTGGCATGTTTTCATAGAAAATTTGCTTGATTTGGAGAACGTGGACCCTGGCACGCATTTCGGTGCAAAACGGGTCCCACTTTTCGAGTCAACGAGTCACTTTGAGATCGGCTCATCGGAATCCAATTCCGGATATACCGTTGAGTTTGTATCGTCATTCTGGACTCGTTGACATATAATTTGCTGAGTTTTGAAGACATTTGCTCCGGCATGCATTTTCGTGCAAACCGGATACCAAGTGTCGCGTCAACGTATCATTTTGAGATCGGCACATCGGAATCCTATTTCGGACATACCGTTGGGTTCGTATCATCATTCTGGATTCGTGGACATATAATTTGTTAGGTTTTGTAGACTTCTTTTTTGACACATTTTTCGGTACAAAGTGTGTCCAACGGTGGACATCATTTTGACCCAAAATTACCGTTTTGCCCCTGTGTCTAAATTGGACTTATGGGTAGGCTATCCTAGCTGATTTGACCGTTCTGGACACGTTGGTGATATTTATTTTATCATCCGACAACATCTGTAGATTTTTGCTTATGTATCATCCTTAATTTATAATTAATTATTTTTTCCAGATATTGTTACTTTCTGGTTTTGAATTTTTATATATATTTTAATTGCTGTAAAAATCTTGGAAAAATTGTATTTAAATACTATGTTAATTTAGATAATTTATTATAATTTTTCCAATATTTAATAAGTACTTTTGGTATTTTATAAAAATGGGAAAACAGAACTCATTTTCAGGATACATGTGTTTGTTGATTTTTAATAAATATTTATGAAGGTTTATAAATTCCAGAAAAATTAGTATAAATTTCTATAATTAACAAGGATTATTTTGGTACTTTATTTTATATATATTTGAGCTTTTTGTCTATCTCAAAAATTATTGGAACTCAGGGTACAGTTTTAATTATTTATTGAATAGTTACGACTTGCATGTTTTGCGTTGTTTTGTGTTTTAGTCTTATTGGACCGCACCCTACACTAGTGTAAAGACCCTAGGAAGTTAGTTTGTGTATAGTGGCACTCCACATTAGACTTTTATGCTAGGTCCCCACTTAGCTAGTATCCAGTTAGGAGTCGTGTCTCACCACTAGTGTAATCTTGAACATAGCTTAGAACTGAGTTTGTATATCATTATTGACAGGATACCGGACATCTATACCTTCGTACTAGTATTCTTGCTTTGCTCGAGGCAAGTACATCTACAAACTCATTTACTGTCTTTTAATGCTAGAACATGTATTAACCCTGTTAAAATACTGATTCTTGAGGTAGCAAGTTAAAATCTTCACATGTTGTATTACTTTCAGTACCTGCCATGCTTAGGATAGTTATCATATCTTCACATGCTTCTTACTGGTTCTTAGTACATGTTTCACTATGCTTTATACTACTCGGAGTATTCACATGTTTCATACTGCTCCCAGTACTTGTCATGCGTATACTACTCCCAGAATCTCTCACATGTTTTTACTGTTCTCGTATCACTCACATGTTAATAAAAATGGGTTAAGGGGAAACTGTTAGTATTGTACGTGAACATGACCCTCTTCTCCGTATGTACTTACCGCGCTCGGTGCCATTCTATATGTGACCTTGCCGTATGTTCTGGTCCCGCGTTTGTGTATGGATATACACCGATGCAGTTATGTGTACGTATGTGCACATCAGAAAATTGATATGTATCGCTGTACATCCTATTCACCTATTGACCGATTCACGTACATACTACAGTTTTAAACTTTTAAACTATATGTTGTCATTTCTAAAAAGAACCAATTAAACCATGATATGCCATGTTCCCTATGTTACCATGATACTGTGATCCCAGTTGTACCATGAGGCCATGTTTCTAGTATTTCCTATTTTATAGACTTATCACACCATGTTTCTTGTTGTACATCTCTTTCATTATATGTTCAGTACTTTAGTTGTAGAGGTTGTACTTGCTCCCGTCCTGACAGGATAACGTTGTAGGTATACTTTTCGAGAAGGAAACTGTCACGACCCGCACCCGCAATATACGGATACGAATACGTGGGCCACGCCCAGCCTACGCCGCGGTATCGGCGGTAGAACGCTGTCAAGTATACTATACTAACTACAACATCTAAGAATCCATAACTAGAAATGTACTCATGTCACATCACGAAAACTAAGGAAGATAAGACAAGAATTAATAACAATATCACCAGAACAACTAGAATCTATAATGATCATAAGACAGGAATAAAGAAGGAACAACAAGACTAACCAACGATAACTACTAGACAACTCACATAGATGAATAGTGAGATCCACCTCAGCTAGCAACATCATGAAGTCCAATACTGAGGGCACAACTATTCCTAAAATTTTGTCAACATATCCAGTCAGGATGGAACGAGCACAATCCACTAACAACATTTCACAAGATATGACAAAAGCTATAATCTGTAAATAGAGAGTATATACAAAAAAAATCATGGAATGTACATGTGAGAATCATGGCAAGGTAAGCTGTAAAACTAGAGCTAGAACAAGGCAAGTAAACTGATCATGGCATGTACAAGAATCAAGAATCATATATCTAGGTGTGTGAATACTAGCTACAACATGTGGCCGGCTTGGGTCTTGCACAAGGTCTACTGGCCTGGTTAATCATACGTGGGGTGTATGATTAACACTCACAAGATCTACAAGAATAACAAGGTGGATAATGACCACATGTCTACACTAATACTCCCCGTCCCCGACTGGTAGAGTGGATCCAAACAAGACACGTCACGACGCGGGATTCTACGAGAAGGGAGCAAGTCTCCTCGAGAATCGGCGTCCATGTACTGCACAAGAACTACAAGGGGGCTTGCACAAGACATACCAAGACAACAAGGAATAACACCTCATGTCGGGATCCATGAATACCAACCCGTGTGACCAATGTGTCGAGAACAAGCATATCTACACTAATTACATGGATTATATCAATCAGCATAAATTGGAAAAGTGTCAGAGAATGTACTCGCCTGAGATCTGGTGGAATATGTCAACTGGTCCAAGAACAGTGCCTCGAGGACCTATAGGTGGAATACTGTATCAATATAAGGGTTTGGAAGTAAAATCAAGTCATACTAAGTCAAACTGGGTTAAGGCAAGTCAAAGCAAGTCAACTAGATCAATCTAAGTCAATGGTCGACTTACAGTTGACTTTTGGTCAACTGGTCAACTCTGGTCAACTCTAGGTCAAACTTGACTAACGTTGACTAACGGTTGACTTTGGGTCAACTGGTCAACTTCGGTCAAGTTCTGGTCAATCTTAGGCTACGGTTGACTTTCGGTTGACTTTTGGTCAAAATAGTCAACTGTGGTCAACCAGGGTCAAAACTAGTCTAACCTAGGTCAAATGTTGACTCTACTTCGACGTTCAGTCAAAGTAGTCAACCATGGTCAAAGCTAGTCTCTACAACCATCTACAGGGTCAATACATTCAATTCCAGTGGTTGTGAAATCACTGGAATCGATGGATCTTAAAATACCACAAAGGAGAAGGATTATAATAATAGGGTAAAAACTTACAGATGTTGTCGGATGATAAAATAAATATCACCAACGTGTCCAGAATGGTCAAATCAGCTAGGATAGCCTGTCCAAAAGTCCAATTTGAACACAGGAGCAAAACGGTAATTTCGGGCCAAAATGATGTCCGCCGTTGGACACACTTTGCACCGAAAAACGTGTCAAAATAAAAGTGCACAAAACCTAACAAATTATATGTCCACGAATCCAGAATGACGATACGAACCCAACGGTATATCCAGAATTGGATTCCGTTGACCCGATCTCAAATTGGTCCGTTGACCCGGACATTGAAAACCGATTTGCACGGAAAAGCGTGTCGGAGCCAATATCCTCAAAACTCAGCAAATTATATGTCAACGAGTCCAGAATGACGATACGAACTCAACGGTATATCCAGAATTGGATTCCGATGAGCCAAACTCAAAATGACACGTTGACCCGAAAAGTGGGACCCGCTTTGCACCGAAATGCGTGCCAGGGCCCACGTTCTCCAAATCAAGCAAACTTTATATGAAAACATACCAGAACGACGCCACGAGTCTACTGGTGGTGTCAGAAATTGAATCCGGAGTCCCGGGTTCAAAAATGGAATTTTATAAGTGCAACACTAAGAATTCGAACGACCAACTTTGGCGTCGAATTCGACCGACCTAACAAGCTCAAACTGAAATGAAATCTAAAGGGGGCAGGAAGAGGGTTATACCAGCTGTGCACGGAACTGACGGTGCGCAAAACGAAGCTGCGATGGCGAAGATACGAACCCGCGAAGTTGGCATCACGAAACTGTCCAAAAACAGTACAAATTAAAACGTCAACTTGGTGGCCGGTTTTGATGTATCAAATGACGAAATTAACGGGTAAAATTTGACAGGGGTGAAGGGGTATATACCGAGATTGAGACGGAGCGAAGAAATCGCCGATCCAACGGTCGGATTGTCCAGAAAATCGGTGCGAAGTTGCTGTCCCGAGACGCAAATTTTAAAGTTTGAAATCGCGCATCACGGCGGGATTTCGTGCAAAATGCACGAATAGCCTGTCTGGCTCGTCGGGGAGATCGGGGACACACCCGGGGTGGTCGCCCAGGTGCGTCCAGGCCAAGGGTGGCCGACGGCGACGGTGGTTCGTCGCGGCGGTGCGCCAACTCGCGACGGCTCGCGCGCTGTGGTGGCGCGACAGCTACTGCTGCTGCTCGCAGCTGCTACTGCAGCGTTGCTGGGTCGTGCGCGACGGCGGGGGCGCGACGACGGCGGTGGTTCGTCGCGACGTACGGTGGTGGCGCCGCCCCACGCTGCTGTTGCAGCCTCACGCGTGCGCCTGCACACGCGTGCGTGGCGTGGCCGCGCGGTGGTTCGCCGTGGCGTGGCCGTGGGGGTGTTGCCAGGGGCGCGGGGATTCGTGGGGTGGTCCGGGCGTCGGTTGGCCGCGGTTGGTGATGGTGTTGATGATGATGAGAGTGAGGGTGATGGTTTTGAAGAAGAAGAAGAAAATGAAGAAGGAGAAGGAAAGAAAAATAAGAAGATGATGGTGATGGTAAGAATTAATAATGATGGAGAGAAAAAATAGAAGGGAGGGGGGTGCTGCTCGTACGTGCACAGGAGGGGTGGGTCAGTTTGTGTGTAGGTATAAAGTGAGAGAGAGAGAGAGAGAGAGATAGATGTTTATATATATATGGGTATATATTATATAAAGAGAGAGGTATATTTAGAGAGAGAGAGAACATAGAGAGAGGGGGAAAGTGTGAAGTCGGCCACACATGGGGGGGTGGGTTTAGCTGGTAGGTGTGGGGAGAGTGAGAGAGAGAGAAAGATATTAAATGAGAGAGGGAGATATTTGTGTATATATTATATATATATATGTATATATATATATATATATATATATATATATATATATATATACAAGAGAGGAAAATAGATATTTTGAGTAGGGAAAAGGACAAAGTCAATAGCCGTGTGTATGGGCAGTCATGATAGGGTCCATGCCAAACTGGGTCGGACATTGGGCCAAGTTTGAACAAAGTCGAAGCCAAAATTTAAATAAATTTATAAATTAAACCAAATTAAATCATGGATGAAATAGGAGCACAAGGGGGGATCGAAATTGTGGCACGCAAGTGGCACCTGCATAGTAGGCTCAAAACAGGCCAGAGCCATATATTGGGTCGACTGGATTGGACCGATGTCGGGCCCGAAAATTAAATTGGAAATTTAAATCACGAATTACGGCAGACGATAAATTGGTCTAAATTGACCCGAAAGTTGCGCGAAGCAAATGGAGCACAAGGAGACAAGTTCGAGTGGGACACGATATATCAATATGAAGATAATCTCGTCTACTACAAACCTCAAGAAGGAAGTTTCCAGAGACTGGCATCCCTGATGCTCTAGAAATCCATGTCACGGTAAAGAGCATTAAATGATCAAAATTAATTAATTAAAATGAATTATCGAGAATAAATTATTTGAAAAATTCGAAAATAAATCTCAAAAATTCAGGGGGCTTACAGAAACGCTATGTGTTACATATTATGGTACTGCATTGAGGACCTGGCCTTAGCTCCAGAAGAGGTCCCAGCGGGGAACCTTGCTTAGTTATTTTTCTTGTGTTTTGAGGCTAGACTTTGTCTATACTTATATTTGGATACTGGACTTTGTCTCCAGTTAGATACTTTGGTTATGTATTATTAAGTCTGTGCTCATGTTACCTTCGCTTATAGATGCTGTGTTGTGATGAACTTTAAATATGGTTTTAGAACTGTTAGCTGCTTAGATTCTTTATTGTCTATTCTTAGAACAGCTTACTACGCTTTGACCAAGCGTAGGCTGGACATGGCTCGGCCCGGTCCAACAATTTGGGTATCGGGTCGTGACATATTTTTTTGGTGGCCCATGCAGGTCCAGACTTAAGTTGTTTGGTTACGTTATTGTACCAAGCATGCCTGTAATTAGGATCTAGGACAACTTGTTAACACTAGGAATAACATTTAGAACACCTAGAGAATTTCTAGGATTGCAACATAGGAGAACTCATCACAACATAGGACCGTTAATTGTATTTAGTATCTTGCTTGAATTCAGTGTGTTACAATTTTGACCAGGATAGTACCCTTGGGATGACCCCTGAGGATCTTACTCTAATCTTACCTAGAATTCTGTTTCCACTTATTTCCATTTACTCTTCCTTAATTCATTGTTGAAATTGATTTCTGATTTTCGTTGTTGACTTTGATCTTGCATCGTGATAAATTTTGTGGATTGAATTATGATATATCCTGATAAGATAAACGTCTGCTTTAGTTATGGAGTTTAGAATTTATCGCAGCCATATTAGCTGGTATGACAAAAACATAGAGTCTGATTTCGGATATACTTATCCTAGTTATGGAATTTAGATTTTCTCGCAGCCATACCGGTTGGCGTGGCGAGGATTCTAGATAACATGATTATAGGGTGTATACCTTAGTTATGACTTTATCGCTTATTGCATATAAGCTTACTGGTGTGGCAAAAATTCTGGCAACATAATTTCAGGAAGACGTATATGGTTATCAGATCATATCTCAGCTTGGTTCACTTCGTTATGACCGATTGAGCAAGAATAAATTCTTATTATCATTCTTCTCCGTCTTGATTAACTCTGTTCTATCTACATCTACAACTAGGATTACAGGTTCTCTAGGACTCTCCAATAGGATTGCTTTCGCGTTATCTTTTGGACATAATTATTTTTGTGTTCCATCTTTCCTATGACTTGATTAAACTCTTCTTCGTTAACCTCTCGGATAATTCTTCTCGTTATGCATCTCCTTGTCTTTGTACCATTCTTGGAGATATTCCAACAAACTTTTCTGTCTTGCTTGACCTTTAAACTTGTTTGAATACTGTCATGGATTGCTTGACCCAGTCTTAGGCCTTATTACCTTCTACTTGATAGACGACCGAAATAACTGAAATAGCCAAACCTTGTTGACTGATCCTGTAGTATAACTATAGATGTATTGTGTGATTATGATAGGTACTTTTCCTAGGGATTGGTTAGATTAAGCTTATAGGACAAGTATAAGTGACTGACTGTAGTAGACTTAGAAACCATTAAGAATGATTGTATTGATAGTATGACTTGATGATAGGGTATCTAAGATGGAGAAATGAGATCGTATATTATTGTGACTATGGATTGAGGATTAGATGTGCTTAACAGTTTGAGGATTCAGCATTTGTAGAAATTTTGGTTGGTTATCTATAGCTAATTACATGTGATTAGAGGGTAGATCGATATGTGGAATGATATGGAATAAGTTAGAATGAGATATTATATTGCGTACGAGATCGGAAAGAAATCAGTTAAAAAGACAAGGAACAAGACAAAGACATATGTACATTTGTAATTAATAAATCGGGAGTTTGAAATCGAGAATTTATATTCGGAGGACTTGTTGGGTAAAAAGAAGAAGGGTCTACGCCAAGAATAAGAATTGAACGTATGATTTCAAGGAGAAACTGTAGGAAAGGATTGACGATAAATGATGCTAAGGAACTGTGGATTGATAGAATATGGATACTTAGGATACGATAAGAAAATCAGTATTTACAAATGAGGTTGGAAATATGATTGATGATTAAGCATTATAGGCTTATAGACATACCCAGAGAATGACCTATAGTTTAGGCTATACATAATGTTCCATGTTAGTATGAAAGATTTTAAAGGATATAGGACGTAGTTATAATAGAAGGACCATTGTTGAACCTAAACCAAAAAGATTGTAAGGAGAAACAAAAGAGATGATTACAAGGATAGCAGATTGAGTATTGTAACCAGAGCAGCTACATATTATAGTTTGACCTATTGGATGATTTTTAATTTCGAGGACGAAATTTTTGTAAGGTGGGTAGGATGTAAGCCCCCTGAATTTCAGGGCTATTTTAAATTTTTCTAAATGAATTATTTTCGATAAATATATTATTATTTAATTGTTTAGATCATTAATGTACCTTTCCGTAACTTTGACTTCTGGAGCGTCAGGGATGCCAATCTCTGTAAACTCTCTTCATGGGTTTTGAAGTAGGCAAGATTATCTTCCTGTTGATATATCGTGTCCCACTTGAACTCGTTCCCTTGTGCTCTTTTTGTATCGCGCAAGTTCGGGTCAACTTAGACCGATTAATCATTCAATAATTATTTCCACTTTTATTTTTGATCGTCGTTTACACGTTGCCGTGACTTTTAATTTAGGAGCACGAGACCAGTCGTTTTCTCAGAACCAACTTCTCATGAATGATTTACTCGAGACGCTCTTCACCCATGACCTTTGTGTCCCACTCAGACACTCCATTTTGTGCTCCATTTCCTTCGCACAACTTTCGGTTCAATTTAGGCCAATTAATTATCTACCGTGAAACCTGATTTATTTTCCAATTTAAATTCGGGACCCGACATCGATCCAACCTAGTCGACCCAAAGTATGGACGTGGCCCACATGAAGCCTACTACCCACATGAAACTTGTGTCCCATTTATTGGAGTCCCCGTATATTATTTATTTACCCATGATTATAAATCCCTATTTTTAATTTAATTATTGCACCTGGTCCGATTTTGACCCGATCCGGTTCGACCGAACCCGAACCTAAGCTCCACGTTGCCCTTTCATGACTGCCCAAAAACCCCCACATAATTTCCCCTATTTTTTTCCCTATTTTAAATATTTATTTTTCTCTCTTCACTTTACAAATATATATATATATATATATATATATATATATATATATATATATATATATATATATATATATATATATTTATATATCTCTCTCTTACTCTCTCTCCAAACAAACACTCACACACCCCCATCCCTCTACTTTACAGCACACTCTCCCCCTCCTTTTGGACCGACATCAATTCCCCCCCTCTCTCTATAATATCTATTATCACTCTCTCTATTTATATACACACCTCTCTCTCACTCTATTATTAACACACACAACACACACATCTCTACTCCCTCTCCCTCTCACTCGGCCACACTCACCCTCCCATGGCCGACACCACCGTAGCCACCCTCTCCTCCTCCTTCCCCCTACCATCCCCAACATCACCATTACCATCATCATCAAGCTCCTCACCATTATCATCTTCATCGCCATGCACCACCACCATCACCCAAGCCACGCGCCACCACGGCCGGCCGTCGCCGCCGGCGAGCCCCCCCGGCTGTGCGCGACCCTTCGACGAACTCCCCTACGCCGTCCTCAACTTTCCCGACGAGCCACGTAGCCGATTTGTGCGTTTGGCACGGGTTCCTGTCGGCGCGCGCGAGTTTTGAACTCGGAAATGGCACCTCGTCGCAGCAACTTCGTACGTGTTTTCTGGGAGATCCGACCGTTGGATCGGCAATTTCTTCGTACAGTCGCAATCTCGGTATATCCATCTTCACTCCTGTCAATTTTCGTCCGTTAATTGCGTCGTTTGATACATCAAAACTGGCCACCAAGTTGACGTTTTAAATTGAACTATTTTTGGACAGTTTCGTGACGCCAACTTTGCGGGTTCGTATCTTCGTCGTCGCAGCTCCGTTTTACGCGCTACCAGTTCCTATGCGCAGCTGGTATAACCCTCTTCCTGTCTCCTTTAGGTTTCGTTTCATTTTAAGCACGTTCGGTTGGTCGAATTCGACGCCAAAGTGGGCCGTCCGAATTCTTTAATTTGCACTTGTTAAATTACATTTTTGAACCCGGGACTCCGGATTCAATTTCTGACACCACCAGTAGACTCATGGCGTCGTTCTGGCATGTTTTCATATAAAATTTGTTTGATTTGGAGAACGTGGACCCTGGCACGCATTTCGGTGCAAAACGGGTCCCACTTTTCGAATCAATGGGTCACTTTGAGATCGGCTCATCGGAATCCAATTCCGGATATACTGTTGAGTTCGTATTGTCATTCTGGACTCGTTGACATATAATTTGCTGAGTTTTGAAGACATTTGCTTCGGCATGCATTTCCGTGCAAACCGGATACCAAGTGTCGCGTCAACGTATCATTTTGAGATCGGCACATCGGAATCCTATTTCGGACATACCGTTGGGTTCGTATCATCATTCTGGATTCGTGGACATATAATTTGTTAGGTTTTGTAGACTTTTTTTTGACACGTTTTTCGGTGCAAAGTGTGTCCAACGGTGGACATCATTTTGACCCGAAATTACCGTTTTGCCCCTGTGTCCAAATTGGACTTATGGGTAGGCTTTCCTAGCTGATTTGTTATAATTAATTATTTTTCCAGATATTGTTACTTTCTGGTTTTGAATTTTTATATATATTTTAATTGCTGTAAAAATCTTGGAAAAATTGTATTTAAATACTATGTTAATTTAGATAATTTATTATAATTTTTCCAGTATTTAATAAGTACTTTTGGTATTTTATAAAAATGGGAAAACAGAACTCATTTTCAGGATACATGTGTTTGTTGATTTTTAATAAATATTTATGAAGGTTTATAAATTCCAGAAAAATTAGTATAAATTTCTATAATTAACAAGGATTATTTTGGTACTTTATTTTATATATATTTGAGCTTTTTGTCTATCTCAAAAATTATTGGAACTCAGGGTACAGTTTTAATTATTTATTGAATAGTTACGACTTGCATGTTTTGCGTTGTTTTGTGTTTTAGTCTTATTGGACCGCACCCTACACTAGTGTAAAGACCCTAGGAAGTTAGTTTGTGTATAGTGGCACTCCACATTAGACTTTTATGCTAGGTCCCCACTTAGCTAGTATCCAGTTAGGAGTCGTGTCTCACCACTAGTGTAATCTTGAACATAGCTTAGAACTGAGTTTGTATATCATTATTGACAGGATACCGGACATCTATACCTTCGTACTAGTATTCTTGCTTTGCTCGAGACAAGTACATCTACAAACTCATTTACTGTCTTTTAATGCTAGAACATGTATTAACCCTATTAAAATACTGATTCTTGAGGTAGCAAGTTAAAATCTTCACATGTTGTATTACTTTCAGTACCTACCATGCTTAGGATAGTTATCATATCTTCACATGCTTCTTACTGGTTCTTAGTACATGTTTCACTATGCTTTATACTACTCGGAGTATTCACATGTTTCATACTGCTCCCAGTACCTGCCATGCGTATACTACTTCCAGAATCTCTCACATGTTTTTACTGTTCTCGTATCACTCACATGTTAATAAAAATGGGTTAAGGGGAAACTGTTAGTATTGTACGTGAACATGACCCCCTTCTCCGTATGTACTTACCGCGCTCGGTGCCATTCTATATGTGACCTTGCCGTATGTTCTGGTCCCGCGTTTGTGTATGGATATACACCGATGCCGTTATGTGTACGTATGTACACATCAGAAAAGTGATATGTACCGCTGTACATCCTATTCACCTATTGACCGATTCACGTACATACTACAGTTTTAAACTTTTAAACTATATGTTGTCATTTCTAAAAAGAACCAATTAAACCATGATATGCCATGTTCCCTATGTTACCATGATACTGTGATCCCAGTTGTACCATGAGGCCATGTTTCTAGTATTTCCTGTTTTATAGACTTATCACACCATGTTTCTTGTTGTACATCTCTTTCATTATATGTTCAGTACTTTAGTTGTAGAGATTGTACTTGCTCCCGTCCTGACAGGATAACGTTGTAGGTATACTTTTCGAGAAGGAAACGCTATGTGTTACATATTATGGTACTGCATTGAGGACCTGGCCTTAGCTCCAGAAGAGGCCCTAGCGGGGAACCTTGCTTAGTTATTTTTCTTGTGTTTTGAGGCTAGACTTTGTCTATACTTATATTTGGATACTGGACTTTGTCTCCAGTTAGATACTTTGGTTATGTATTATTAAGTCTGTGCTCATGTTACCTTCGCTTATAGATGCTGTGTTGTGATGAACTTTAAATATGGTTTTAGAACTGTTAGCTGCTTAGATTCTTTATTGTCTATTCTTAGAACAGCTTACTACGCTTTGACCAAGCGTAGGCTGGACATGGCTCGGCCCGGCCCAACAATTTGGGTATCAGGTCGTGACAGAAGAAACAGGTTATAGCCGAGCTAGGTATGAAGCAACCGGTAGTTCGAGGACTTGCATCGGGGATCGCTACCTGCGGTACAAGGATCCCATTTGCCAGACTATGTCCACGATGGCTAGTCAATGCCAGTGACCATTCATATAGATGTGTCGGCACAAGCGGCAATCCGCGTGTGTGCCTTTGGACTGAGTTGAGTTGAATGTGTATGCATTAAGAAGACACAATGTCTAGGCCTAAGCTTTGGCTACAACGAAGGCGGCGTGCTTCGGCACGAGATGTGGCGTCGAGTGTTAAGTCGTTGGCATACAGTTGTATAAGTTAGACTTGAGCTGTTGCGAGTTAAGTCGAGAAGGGCCGTAGGGCAAGTTGGGTGAAGTTACGTTGAGTTGCTGGGCACGACCTCGAAATGTGAGGCACGGCCGCGTTGTCAAAACTAAAGTATAGGCAAGACTAAGCGAGGAGGCACTGCCTCAGAGATATTGAAGCACGAATCGAGTTCATGGCACGACCGAGTCGTTACGTCACAGAGTATGGCACGAAAGACAAGTATGAGTCGACGCGTTGACAATACAATCACGAGAAAGGTCTAGAGGCAGAGGAAATGGAGTCTATCGTGTAGTTACGTCTCTGATTATGGCCGTAAGACAAGCACGACTTGATAGATTAACGTTGTTGAGTGGACGTTACTGTTTCAAGCACGGGATGGTCCTCAGACATAAATATGCCAAGGCGTTTGTCATAAAACTGATCCTAAGACAAGACTAGAAAGATAATTGATAAGAATGGACTATGTTGCACAAAGTAAATCAAACGTGTCGATTTTGTATGGGTGGGCGAGGATCTCACTCCACTAGTACAGTTGAGTACTGACACCCATATAGTTTACATGTGTAGGCACAGGTAGAAGCTCGTGGCGCGGAGCTCGCTTGGATGCGTCGAGGCACGGAGTTCCTTGGCGATTCGAAGCGTACGGCCGCATATATTCAAGACTTATACATGACATAATGTATGGACGTCGCCTTCCGAAGCATCCGCTGGCTCGAGACTTGTATTGAGAGATGAGAGAGAGCAGAGTGAACTTATAATGAGAGAAAAGTGAGCTTGAGAGACTTGTAATCTTGGCCTTGCGCCCTTGTAATCTTTGTTTCAATAACAATAAAGAGCTTCTTTGAATGACTTGTGTTTTGCTTCAAATTCCGCTGCTATTATTCAATGTCTCTGCTTGGGACTTCTGTGCGACGACCCCGTCGCAGCCGCTGAAATCGGCCGTTATGGAACCCGCCTTGCACGAGCGCAACCTAGGCTCATGCGGCATCATGCCTTAGCGAGGACGATCGCTCCTACGGGAGCGGGGCGTGACATAATGGTATCAGAGCACGGCTTTACGTCCATGGACTTTCGATTGAATTCTTTAACTCTGATGTTTCCGCGAACTCTGAATGTTGCTTCCGCGAGTTTTTATCGTTGGTGTGCTCTCTCTCAATTTTTCTACGGGATGTCCATACAATAAGTCTAATATTTTTAAAAGCTCGTACAAGCGTTCAATCGAACGCATCGGTAGGCCTTTGTGCCGAACGGTGTCAAATTTGACTTGACAGAAAATGCGTGCTAAAGTTAGCAAGTCGCGTACGTGCCTAACGAGTCCTACGTCGATATTAGCAAATGTGCGTGCAAAGTCGGAGTATAGTCCATACGGGATGGTTATGCACACGACCTTTTGGCTAAGTTGTGCCGCGTGCGCGCACCTAGACTTTATGGTGCAAGCGAGTTGCGAGCGATATTGAGTACCGCTCGGTCGGGAACGAAACTATACTTAGAGTGGCTACCGATAGAGTGCTATCGAGCGACGATAACGTCTATGAGGTATAGATGAGCGTGCTTGAGATTCGAGGAATGGTTCGAACGGGATTCAAAGAAGTCGATTTTGATTCGAATGAAAGTTTTGAGGATTTGTTGAATGACTTCATTCCTGAGTGGTGTATGCGATAGCCTCAGGAATGTCGATCGATCGATTGAGGAGACGGAGTATCGATGAGTCTATTAGCAAGCGTCGCACGTATGCAAAGTCGTAGATTTAGTATCATTGAATAAGTTTTTATCTTGAAGTTTGACGAATTCATTCGAATAACCTAGAGTTGACGCGCACGGAACGTGCACGGGATCGAGGATTGCACGAGTATGAAATACAAAATAATTGAGTAGGTGAAATCGAATCGAGAAAAAGTTAGGGTGTACGAATGGATGACTTGATCGAAGAAATTGATACGGATCATGTACGAAAAGTTAGCACGACGAGAAGATGCGTGCATGAAAAGTTTGATTCAAATATTTGAAAATGACTCTGAGGATTGGGATGGATGTTGCTCGATGATTTGAGTTAGCAAAGAATGATGCAAATTGAGGAAATACATTGGTCGATGACTTAAGATAGACGGATGAATAATATGCGAATTTGGGTTTCAGGAAATTGATGTTGTGAATGATTCGAGAGATAATGATCAAACTTAAATTTGAATGTCAAGGAGATTATCCTGTCGAGCGATAGCATCATTCGCACGACTCGAAATTGGTTACAAAGGAAGATTGTCAGGTTACGCATATCGTCGATGGTATTGAGGCGTGTCAAAGATCGATATGCGATAACTCGGGGGTACTCTGACTCGACGAATGACGATCGTGCAAGTGTTATTGTTTAGTTGGATGCCATACTTAGGATTTTGATTGAGATGAATGTTGGATGAAAATGATCGTATCTTGATGGTTATGTTGATAGCCACAACGTCGACGATCTCGTCTTGCGCGAGTGCAACTCCTGCCTCGCACATACGTTGCGTCAGATTTGGGGCGATCGTTCCGCGTGAGCGCTGACATGGTGATTCATGTCGCAGGAATGATCGAACTTAGAAAATCAGGATGAGGCAACTTTGATTGTCTCGACTTGTCGGTTTGATGCGAAGGAAAATTTGAGGATGTTAGGACTTGCGATTGATGAATGAAATAAACTTGAGGATTGAGTAGGTCCAATCCGCGCATCGAGAATGAATTAGTCTAGACTCAAATAAGAGTTACACCCCGACGAGAATGATCATTCTACGGCAGTGTCGCATGGTGATTCATGCCCACCGTGAATAATCAGAATCGCGTGAGATCGGGGCACAACATATTGTTAAGCTAGACGACCTTGTGATCGATTATGTGAATTGGGATGAATGACTTCGGAAGTATGGAATATGAAATTTTGGTTTAGCGATGAATTGTGTCGTAGCATGCTTGACTTGGAGATTGATAGGCAGATTATGTCGAACGTGTTCGAAAAGATAGACTATACGAAATGGCTTGATGAACGAGTGATATGTTCTTGTCGAGGATTGGTTGAACATGAATTATCGTAGGATGGCTTTGCTGAACGACTCGGACCCCGTGCGACGAATATTGGGATGTGTGTAGGGAATCGATGCTCGATGTTTAGAAATCGGAGTGATACGAGCTTGGGTAGAAAACCCCGTACTATCGATTTGGCTTGACCTTAGGATGGGGTCAGTGTTGATATTGTTGTTTGGGAACTATGATTCCAATACTGACGGATGACCTTAGCCTAAAGACGTAGCCTAGCGGTTAGGCAGACGTTCCGGCGCGAAGCGATAGGAATTGTGGAGGCACCGCTCACGAGGCTCGGTTGACATGCACGTATATCAGGGATGCCCGAATATGTGCACGATCCGACTCGAGTGGTGATGGTAGAATTTACTATCACAAGGCTTGGCTGAAATGCATGTATTTTGGGGACGTCTGGAATATGTGCATGATCCAACTAAGTGATACGTTGAATTCAAGTGAGACTTGATGTCACGCCCCGGAACCAGAATACTGGAGAGCGGGGGCGAACATAGCCAGCTACGTATATTGAAATGAAGCCCATCTCGCTATACGGTCACGACTGTCTAGATATGAGGGTTTACTACAAGCCAACGGTCTCTTAAGGTCAAGCCTATTGTCTCAATCTCAAGCAAGTAATATAGTCACAAGATGTTTGACCACCAATATACAATAAAAGGTGTCCCAAATATTACATATCAGCTGATCATGAAGCTAGTCGTACAAAATGCGAGGACTAGCAAGAGTTAAGTCATACATGATCAACCCTAGGATTTGTTAATCATGTTTACAGCCCGTAGGCAGACAGTAAGTAAATTTGCATCGAGCTAACAGGTGCTCGTCGGCTAAACGCCTCAAAAGAATAATTTTACAATGGAGTGAGCGAAACAAAATAGAAAACCCACTCGTAGCCCGGGTTCCTTCTAGTCACCACCATCGGGCTGGAGGTTCGGTAGATCCTCGGGAGCTGCTCCGAAATCTGGCCACACAAAACCAGCTGGGTCAAACCCCAGAAAGAGCAAGTGCCACAAGGGAGGCCATGAAATAAGAACAAAAGCCAGCATATCAGAACATAAGAAAATGAAAGAAAAGTACAAGTAGGTAAAGAGAACAACAGGACAATAAACGACTAGGGACGTGGAACCATTCCGGGAACCAGGTTACAACCTTTAAACCAAACAAGGACCAGGGTTGTAACCCTTCGCTTGAATAGCACTCTGTCTCTACCCATTTATTGTTAAGATAAGTAAAACAATCATGTACAAGAGTAATCGCGTACAGGGACTAGACGAGACTAAGACAGGGCTGAACACCCTCCATTCACAAGCGGCCAAGCAATTACTACGGCTTACTACTTTAACTAACTAGGGTTATCACAATCCTAATTACTAACAAGATGCAATGAGAATTCCCCAGTCCTAAGCCCTGCAGACTATCTAGTTATCCTTCCGCGGGTTGAGAGTATGGTTGGGTACATCGCCCAGGAGACAATATACCCTTAGGTGACTTAGAGGGTGCAACACATGACAGTGTGCTGGAAATGTGCTCTACTCGTCGGCAAGCTAAAAGTCCAATTAAAGCGCCCAGATAACGAGATCGCCTGTGACTGGAAATTCTCTATGAACTATAGTTTGATCTAGTCATTAGCCTAATCCATATTCAGTGTGAATCCCTGACCGTGGGAACCAGGGAGTCACGTCCTAAACATGATGCAAGACAAGACAAGTGGATTGCACAAGCAAGCAAGCAGGAACACCCACGGTGTCAGAGTTGGTTATACAAGTCAAGTTAGCCGTCGCAACAACATCAAGTCAAGTCAAGTCAGGCCGAGTCAAGTTACAAGTCAAGAGTGCGCCGCCACGGGCCACTATCAAGTTATCAGGTTACAAGTCAAGAGTGCACCCCATCGGGTCACTATCAAGAAGATCAGAAAGTACTAGGATCATAAATCACAGAAATCACGAAAAGCATACTAGTCATAGTAAATACTGAAAATCGTGTCAGGTCGTGTTGGGTTAAGATAGTCGTGCTGTGTGGAACAAGATCGCAAAACCCAATCCACAAAAGAGAAGCCAAGTCTAAGAAATAAAACCAAATCATCATGGGCAAGTGGGTTGCGCAGGGGGTTGATGGCGCAGGAGATGGATATCTCAGGGGTCAAGTGCGCCAGGGGATGGATGGCGCAGGGGTCCAGTGTGCCAGGGGACCAGGGCGCAGGGGTGCAGGGGCACAGGGGGCCAAGGGCGCAAGGACGCAAGGGCACAAGGGATGGATGGCACAGGGGATGGTTGGCACAGGGGATGGTTGGCACAGGGGTGCTGGGGCACAGGGGGTTGATGGCGCACGGGCCGAGTGCGCCAGGGGAGGATGGCGCAGGGGGTCAGCGCGGTTCGCCAAAGGGCGAGCTGCGCGGTCGACACTGCGCTAAAGAGCGCCGGCCGAGGGGAGGAGGCGCAGTTCAGCGCTGCGCTAAAGAGCGCAGGCTGAAGTCTTCTTTTCCAGGCCGAGAGGAAGCATCAAGAACACCAAAAATTCTATTCTTCATATCTTGGTCAAATCAAAACCAAATCTAGATTTTCAAAGTTCTAACTTGAGTAAAATTGAATTCTCTTCCACATGGAAGCATCAAAACGAGCACAAATCTAAATTTAATAGATCAAAACCAAGAAAATCCGAAAATAGTTAACACTTAGATCTAGAACAATAGAGACTCCAAATCACAAAATGTCAAGTTCTAATATTGTTCTCCATGGCCTAATCTAGCTAATGGACAAATAAAATGTGATGCTTATTTGGTGGCAAGGTGCACTTACCTATGGGTGGAGAGTTGTGTGGAAGAAGGAAGAAGATGATGGAAAATTAATGGAGAGTAAAGAGGAAAGAGAAAGGTTGGTGGGGATTTAATGAGGGTGGTTGTGGTGGAATGAGGGTTGAGCCTAGACTAAGGTGTTCCATGCATATTAAACCAAACCAAACCAAACCAAACCAAACCAATCCTTCTCCACAAAATAAAACCAAGCTATGTCAAAAACACATTTTACGAGAAAACTAAAAATCTGCAAGTCGAGCCAAAAATACAATTACAGGCCAGAATCTGAGAAAATAAAATACAGGTCCAAGATACATACAGGCTTAACCAAAATACGTATTCCGAGATACGGGCATTACACTTGAGGAACGGGAAAGTGTCGAGGATTTTGAGATCGTGAGTTTCGAAGAAATGTTGATGATCATTGAATTGAGACGAGTTTGAATGTTAGTTGATCGGTTGGTGTGCCTTACGACTAAGTTAGCGATAAGCACGAGCGTGGCTCAGATTGAAGGAACGCATAGGAATAGTGTGTGCGAGGAATGTAAGATGTGGAATCAAGTATAAGTCGATAGGTGTACTCAGTTAGTTTAGAGGACAAAACTTTTTCTGAGTGGTGTATGATGTAGTGCCCCGTCCCGCTCAGTCAATCGGAGGAATTGAAACGCCAACGACGTTCGAACTTAGCCTTGCAACGGCTTGCTCGGAGACATCGCTCAGGTGGGATAGTTTCGGTGAACTTGCCTCATCTTAGCCTTCACATAATAAATTGCATGTTTTCAACTTACACAAGTAGGCTTGATAATAAAAGAGACAAATCCACATAGCTAAAGGGAATAATCTCGACGGGTCGAATTGAGTTAGAATATGGAGTCGGCTTAGAGTTGGTGCACGACATGGTTTGAAAATAACATTCGGTCCTTCGTCCCGTGGCTTGGGAGAAGGAAAGTTGGTCTTCCACGAAAAACTATGAACTTGCCTAAGTCATAGGCGTCGCCCGCGTAAATGCTCGATAAAGCATGCACGCTTCCACTGCGCAAGGCTTGGCATAGCCTTTCCCCGTCCTTCGGGTTAAGTTGTAGGCTTGAGTAAGTTAGGCAAAGTTATGCCGGCCGACCTAAGTCATTCCAAGTGCTGTCCCGCTCATTCTGCGGTTGTCAAGTTAAATAGTCCCACGATCCCAAGGCCCGGTATATGTGTAGTGCCCCGTCCCTACATCGTGCCCCATACTCCGTCCATGGGGTGCGAGAGAAAGGAACACTGTCGCTATCGATTCGATCGGGACCGATAGGTCGGGATCGATCGAGTCGATCGAACGGGAACGGTTGAATTAAGATCCATTCCCCGTTATGGAATGGCTTCTTTGGAACCAAGTCCCATATTCAGCGGGTTGTGCCTCAAGGATTGACTCTACGGTTGGGTCGGAAGAGACCTCCCGTTGCTCTGCTTTTCACGCCGCTTGCATTGGTTTTGGCTTTGTTTTCTGAATGCATTTTCGTGAATGTTTTCAATGGTTTTCATGGCTTGTATTTTGAACTCGCATTTCCTATCGAATTATTTAATAATACAGTGTTCTAATCGGTTGCTTGTGCGATTTCAGGTAATCGCGTAGGCGACGTCTAGCGCGACCAACAAGTTCTCTCGCCTGAAGTAAACTCAAGGTGAGTGGCTGACCCTTCTCTTCTCGACCCCTTCTTAGGTAAATCGATAGTGTTGTTGTGGATGAAAGAATGAATGCAAGGGCACGGACACGGTAAAATGATCAAGTTTCAAAGAGAATGTAGGCTAGACCTTAATAATAAAATATTGTCTTAACTCGGTCATTGGACAACTTATCGACAAGGTAGAGTTTCCCCGTAACGGCAATCGAAGACCATGGGAGCATTTCGACCAAGAAAGGAAACACGATGTATTGCTGTGCTGGATGATAGCATGGGTTAAGCAAGGACTTGCAGCGGGGCTCGCTACTTGCGCTGCAAGGACCCCGGCTAACAAAAGCTATAGAGTCCATGATGGCTTGTTATGCCAGTGACCAATCACACGTAATATTGCACTTGGTATGAAAATGATAACAATTGACAGGGAAGAACATGGTAAGTTTCATGAGGCGCGGCGCGGTCCGCCGTGGGTAAGTTCCAACGTATTTTACATTATGCTTGTCATTGTTCGTTTGAAATTCATTAAGATGGTTAGAAACATTCATGAACTAAGTCATATAAACTCTTCAACCAAATGAGAGCTTGGAACTTAATTTGCCACGCACCAGTACAAAGTGTAATGTACTGATCCTCGCTCTCCACGCAGGTATCCCAAACCACGAAGGGCGTGCCACTTAAAACTCAAGGCAGCGTGAACACTTTTGAAGCCTAGTCCGTGTGTTGAAGGCTTGTTCCTAAATCCTTTTGAAGACTCCGCACTCAGTACAGAAGAAAGAAATGACGACTCGGCTTCCCTCGATTGCAGGTAGAAAGTGTAACTATTTTGCTTGTAAAAAGGAAAGTAATGTATGGAACGACTATCTCATCAGTGTTCGTTTTGTAAGTCGAGTCATGTTGTAGCCCTTGCGGCAAATGATTGTAATGGAGTCAATGTAAATGAAATGTTAATATCAATGAAAAGTCTACTTCTATTTCAAATATGTCAATCAATTTCTCTGCGTACTCTAACTTGATGTTGTGTTTTGGATGACCTTATGACTACGTCTTGTGCGATCGCAACTTAGGTTCGCACGGCATCACGCTCGGGGGACGACTATCGATTTTATGGAATCGAGGCGTGACATAATGGTATCAGAGCACGGCTTTACATCCTTTGGCCTCGCGTCTAGAGTTTCAAACCTTTGACCTCGCATCGATGAGATAAATTGTTCCATACAATGAGTCGTAATAATTTGTGACTGATGTGTTTGCCTTCGTATCGCAGAAGTGCCAGAACCCACGGCAGGACAAGAGCAGAGCGCTTCTAGCGGCTCTAGTAGTTCGCGTCGTTCGCGGGCCGGACCTTCTAACGATACCATCGAAAGGATGCTGCGCATGATGGAGGCGCAGCAGAACCAGTCCGAGAACCGACATCAACCGACAGAGGAACGACATGTCCAGTTCGAAGCTCGCTTCGACGCACATGCTAAACTTCAACAAAAGCAGCTGGATACCCTGTAGCAGATCGTCCAGACAATTGTGGCCAACAAAAATTCTGCGACTGCGCCTGCCGTCACCACGCCTACTGTCACCGTGCCGACAGTCCAACCCATTGAAGTCGACACGGAGGAGCTCGAGCGTCAACCTGCGGCACCGAAAAAGTACAACTTTGAAGTGTCAGAATTCAAGAAAGTGTGCCGCACTTCCTTCAGCGGCACCGAAGGCCCTTCTATGGCGATCGACTGTTTAGAAGAGCTGGAAGATCACTTCGAGCTCCTCGGCATTGAAGAATCAAAGCAAGTCGCCTGCGCACAACTTCAACTACGGTTGAACGCGCACGACTGGTGGGCCGTGCACAAGCGAGCAATCCGACGCGACAACAACACAACTCCGATCTCTTGGGCCACGTTCCGCAAGGCTTTTGAAGTCGAGTACCTTCCGTTAGCCGTTCGTCAAGCGAAGGAAAATGAGTTCATGCAATTGAAGCAAAGGAATCGGACAATAGAACAGTATGCCGCAGAATTCAACAAGTTGTCCAAGTTTGCTAGTGCATTTCTGCCTACAGAAGAGTGCCGTGTATGACGGTTCGAAGTTGGTCTGCGACACTCTATCGGTGCGCATGTCGGGGTCCCGGAGTACAAGACCACGGGCGAGGCTCTGAATCACGCTCTCCGCCTTGAGAGCCTGCATCCTTCCGGTGCTGACGACGTTGTGCGCCACTCCAATCACAAACGTCCTAGCTATACGGGAGGCAACAATCACGCGTCAAAGTGTTCCAACAATGGCAGCTACAGAGGAAGGAACCCATTACCTCGATGCACCAAGTGCAAAGTCTCGGACACGATGCCAACCATTGCTTCACCGGGGGAGCATGTTTCGTTTGTGGAGAAAGGGGCCTGTAGCTCCCCTTCCCAGAATTTTTTTTTAAATATTTATTTATTTATTTATTTGATTTAAATAGGAATTTTAGAATTTTATAAATATTTATTTAGTTAAATATTACGGTAGATGCCTTTAGCCACAGATAAGTTTTGGAGTACAAGACGATTAGGAATCATGGCACGAATAGTGCAGTGGCATGCTAAGACTAGAGTTTAGCCATGGTAGGGGAAGGCCGAGCAATAGTGATGACCTAATTAGGAAAACCAGGCCAAGTTGCAACATGACCATTATAAATAGTTTATTTATTCATTATTATTATTATTTGGCATTTAAGTGATCCGGTTGTACCAGGCTGGTCCGGACTGGACCCGGACCGGACCAAGCCCACGTAGGCTTATAGTGAGACCTAAGACGCCCATGACGATATACTTTGAGTGTGTACTGCTACCTTATTTTAAATAGCCTAATAAGTATTTTCCTAAAGTGTTTGTTATATATATATATATATATATATATATATATATATATATATATATATATGTATATATATATATATATATATATATATATATGTATATTCAATATTATTAATATTAGTCGGATATGTTATTTCAGAAAAACGATAACTTGCTAAATGTACTTTAGATTCTTTTTAGAATAATAAACTAGAAATAAATGTATATATATATATATATATATATATATATATATATATATATATATATATATATATATATATATATATATATATATATATATATATATATATAAATGAGTTATTATATGATGCTTATTTAGGTACTAATGTAAAATGGTGCGATAAATATTGCTTAATTTTATAAGTAGATATTATTTTAATGTACATCCATGCAGTGAGCCTTATATATAAATAAATAGATAATATTGAGATTTGTAGTTGCTATTAAAAATATTTATTTAGATTATTGGATATTTATTATATATATATAAAATGTGTGATTATAGATATATATGTGTATATAGAGATATTAATTGGTTAATTATATATATATATATATATATATACATATATATATATATATATATATATATATATATATATATATATATATATTAGTTAATAAAAGAATAAGTGAAGGAATAAGAAAAAAAGAGAAAGAAAAAGCAGTGGGCGGGCCTGAGCCCCCAGGCCCACGTGAGATCCCCCCAACCCGAGAGCTACTAAGCTCTGAATCAATCCAGCAGCAGCAAACCCAAAGCTAGGCCCCATACCCGAACCCCCACAGCACATAAAGCATCAGCAAAAGCAAGCCAAACCGAGACCCCTCTCGGTTTACAGTAAACCCGATTCTCCCTCGCGCTAAGTATTGTTCGACAGAGAGAGGAAGGAGAGTCGCAACTCCCAAACCCTAACCATCACATGACGGCGCGTACCCCTCCCCACGCGCGTGCTCCGGCGGCCGGGCGCGGCCAGGCACCGCCGGAGGCCGGTCACCCAGCCGCACGGGTAGCGACAACAGCCGCGGTATTAGTACCCGCGCAGGTATTATTCCAACTTAGATTTCTCCCTCGTTGCTTCACCGATTTCGATCCCGTAAATTCTGGGAGAAAGCCTATATGACCCTCTCTAAGTTCCTCCTAATTAGTTTTTGGTTTGTCGATCCATCGATTCCAGAATTCGATGTAAAAATCCCGAAAAACCTGTTTAAAACAGAACACTAGTTCAGCCCAAACCCCCATGTTCGAAGATCAATTTCGATCGATCCAGTAAAATATTAGAAAAACTATTTGAAGACAGTCCTAGACACCATATAGGGCTTCACAACCTTTTTTGTGGATTTGGAAATCATCGACTGAGCGTCGAGAAATCGAATCCCAAAGTTTCCTAAAAATCTGTTTTCAAAACTAGAAAATTGTTCCACATGACGTGCGTACCGCCAAACCGACGACGTGGTCGCGAGCCGAAGGCATCGAAAGCTGCGTAACGGCTTTGTGGTCGTGTGGGCTTTGGCGGAATTCAAATTGGTCGCGTGTGCGCGACGAATTTGATGCGTATCCGTCGAAATTCACCGTATCGTGCACTTTCCAAATTCTCCAATTACTTTATGCACGCTCGTCAGATCGAGACGAAACTTGCGCCATCAGGACCGTATCGTTTTTCTGGTCCTGTATGCCAAGTTTGGTCCAATTCTGAGACAGTTGAATCGTACGTCGTTTTGCGGGCCCCACGGTCCCACTCAACGGGCGATTTTGTGCACGGCCCGCCGGAATCCAACTTTGGACATACGGTTGGGTTCGTATCGAAAAACCGAATCCGTAGACATGTAGTTTGACGACTTTAGAGACCGTTGACTTGGCACGCTTTACGGTGCAAAGCGGGTCCAACGGCGGACATCGTTTTTGCCCAAAATTACCGTTTTGCCCCTGTATCCAGAATTGGAGTTAAGGACAGACAATCCTAGCTAATTTGACTATTCTGAGAATGTTGGTACTGTTTATTTCAGCATCTGGAGACTTCTGCATGTGTTGATTGATTGTGGCTCATTGAGTGGTATGGTATAGTATTGGTTTCTCCAGCTAAGGACCTCAGGCAAGTGCACTTTCTGATTGCTTTTCGATTCATAGTAGTCTTTTCATTTCATGTCTATATATATATCTTGCTGCTTGTTGACACGCTCGTCACACGGAGTAGTCGGGAGGGGAAATACTCAGTAAATACGTGAACAAACCTAATTACCATTACCGAATGATAGCTAAGTCATACACACTCACGTATGAGTTAGCCGCACCAATTAATGAATGATAGCCAACGTATGATGTGCCGTATTAGCCCAGCCGTTCACGTATTAAAAGGTATTTCACACCACATAGGTAGATGTCTTTTATTTTTTCTTTTACTTTTCCACCGTGCCATGTCATCTGTTTTCTTACTAGCTTTCATATTCCATATGCTATTTTCATGTCTTGTTAATTCTATTGTGTTTTGCATTGCCGTCAGTTTGTGTACTTGTTCCATTCCTGACTGGAAACTAACATTTTTCAGGTTTAGCCGCTATCACTCTTAGCACTGGGGAAGACTTGGGTATGCTGAAGACAACCTAGAAATAGATAACAGTTGTACCATTTTCATTAATTGTAAAATCTTATATTTTCTTTATTTTAAATATTGTAAATGTTGTAATAAATTTAGTAATGTGAATGAGCAGCAAATGTGTATTTTGAGCAATTATTTCTTGCGGGCTTGACAGCGTTCTACCGCCGACTCTGCGGCGTAGGCTGGCTTAGACACGTCTCGTATCCGAAAAGCGGGTGCGGGTCATGACAGGGCCACTGAGCTCGAGACTGCATGGCCCGAAGACCAAATCATCCCAACGCACCACCACAACAACACCGTCAAGAGAATCGAGGACAGGCGCCCCGACCTCCTCCGCCCACTCAACCCGTACCACAAAATGGCCAAGATCGTCGCCCCAACACTCAGGGCTGCGTCTACGCATGACTCGAGATGAAGCGCTTGCATCAGATACAGTAGTGTCAGGTATACTAAATTTCAATAATGTGCCTGCTCGTGTGTTATTTGATTCAGGCGCTTCCATAATTTTATATCGGCGGACTTTGCCGTCGAGCACAAATTTCCTATAATATCATTAGATCTCGACCTTAGCGTAAGTACACCTTCGGGCACACCACTACTCACAAATTTAGCCTGTGGCGATGGAATCATCTGTATTGGGGGTAAGAAGATCGGTCTTGATGCGATAGTCCTAGATATGAAGGACTTCGACATCATACTTGGTATGGATTGGCTCGGTCCTTGCAATGCCGCTATCGATTGCGCATGAAAGAAGGTAACCTTCCGCATACCTGGAGTGCCTGAATTCTGTTATATTGAAGTATCGCCGGCCTGCATGGTGATCTTGGCGATTTCTCCTCGGAAGATGCTTCATTCTGGGTGCGAAGGGTACTTAGCGTCCGTTCGCGACATGAAACAGGATGGTGCAAACGCGGGTCAGACCGACGTTGTGACAGAGTTCCCAGACGTGTTCCCGGATGAGCTACCTGGCATGCCGCCCGATCGAGAAATAGAGTTCACCATCGACACATTTCCCGACACCCGGCCGATCTCGAAAGCTCCGTACAGAATGGCCCCTGCAGAATTGAAAGAACTAAAGGCACAACTACAGGAATTACTTGATAAAGGGTTCATCCGTCCGAGTGTCTCGCCGTGGGGTACGCCCGTGCTATTCGTAAAGAAGAAGGATAGATCGATACGGCTCTGCATTGACTATCGGGAATTGAATAAAGCCACCGTCCGGAACAAATACTCCTGCCATGCATCGACGACTTGTTTGACCAGCTCTAAGGTGCAACGGTATTTTCGAAGATTGATCTGCGATCGGGTTATCACCATCTCAAAGTCAAGCCAGATGACGTGCCGAAGTCTGCCTTCCATACTCGCTATGGCCACTACGAGTTCTTAGTAATGCCGTTCGGTCTGACAAACGCCCCTGCCGTCTTCATGGATCTAATGAATCAGGTGTTCCGTCCGTTCGTTGACAAATTCGTAGTAGTCTTCATCGAGACATCCTCGTCTTCTTGAAGGATCGAGCACAACATGCAGAGCATCTGCGGACGGTACTCCAAACCCTTCGAGAGAATCAGTTGTATGCAAAGATGAGCAAGTACAAATTCTTACTGAACAGCGTCTTATTCCTTGGGCACATCATCTCCGCCGCGGGCATCACAGTCGATCCGAAGAAAGTCGAGGCAGTTGCTGATTGGAAACGGCCCGCATCGGTTAGCAAAATTCAAAGCTTCCTAGGCGTGGCAGGATACTACCGACGCTTCGTGAAGGGCTTCACGAAGATTGCATCGCCGTTGACTCGCCTCACCCAGAATGGAGTCGCATTCAAGTGGTCAGACGACTGTTAAGCTTCTTTCCAGGAGCTCAAACAACGGCTCGTTTCGGCCCTGATACTTGCTCTTCCTGAAGGGACGGAGGGATTTCAAATCTTTAACGATGCTTCTGGCCAGGGCTTGGGGTGTGTGCTCATGCAGCGGGATAAGGTGATATCTTTTGCTTCCCGGCAGTTGAAGCCGCACGAGAAGAACTACCCCACGCACGACCTAGAATTAGCGACGATTGTGTTTGCGTTGAAGCTGTGGCGTCACTATCTCTATGGCGTGGCATGCAGGATTTATACGGACCACAAAAGCCTTAAGTATCTCTTCACCCAGAAAGAACTGAATTTACGGCAGAGACGATGGCTCGAACTGATCAAAGACTATGACTTGTCAATCGACTACACCCCGGGCAAGGAAAATGTGGTAGCAGATGCGCTGAGCCGGAAGTACTTAGCTTCGTTATGCATCAACGATCGACTGCTGCGTGACTTGGAAGGAATGGGCATTGAACTCCGAGTTCGTTTCAGAGACGTAAAACTGGCACAACTGCGGGTGGAACCGAGCCAACTGGAGAGGATCAAGTCTACTCAGAAGGGAGACCCATACCTGGAGAAGATGCGGAAGCTGATATCGATAGGGAAAGCGTCCGACTTTGCAGAGGACGAGTCGGGAGTGTTGCGCGTGAAGGGACGACTATGCGTACCGGACGACGCAGAGAACTTAGGAAGGAGATAATATTGGAGGCGCATTATGCAAAATATTCTTTACATCCTGTAGCACCAAGATGTATAAGGACCTCCGCATTGTCTTTTGGTGGCACGGCATGAAGAGGGACGTAGCGCTCTTTGTGTCAAAGTGTATGGCCTGTCAGCAAGTCAAAGCCGAGCACCAGCGACCGGGCGGGGAGATGCAGAACCTTGCCATTCCAGAGTGGAAATGGGATCATGTCACTATAGACTTTGTTGTTGGCTTGCCGAGGACGCCACGGGGAAACGACGCCATCTGGGTCATCGTCGATCGACTAACCAAGTCAGCGCACTTCCTCGCCATCAAAGTTACTTGGAGCGTCGACCGCCTTGCTCAGATATACCTTGATGAAATAGTTCGACTGCACGGGGTCCCAGTATCTATCGTCTCTGATCGGGATGGACGGTTCGTAGCGCGCTTCTGGAGTAGTCTTCATTCAGCGTTGGGAACCAAGTTAAAGTTTAGCTCAGCTTATCATCCTCAGACTGACGGCCAAACAGAGCGGGTGAACCAAATTCTCGAAGACATGTTATGACTCTGTACGATCGACTTGAAGTTAAGTTGGGACGTTCATCTACCGCTGGCCGAGTTTGCATACAACAACAGCTATCAGTCCAGCATCCAAATAGTGCCGTATGAATCTTTGTACGGCCGGAAGTGCAGATCGCCTATTTGCTGGAATGAAGTCGGGGAGCGGCAGATACTTGGTCCGGAGCTGGTGGAGCAGACTGTGCAGAAGGTCAAGTTGATACGAGAGAGATTGAAGATAGCACAAAGTCGACAGAAGAGCTATGCCAACACCCACCGATGCCCCCTCGAGTTCTCGGAAGGCGACCACGTATTCCTGAAGGTGATGCCCATGCGTGGAGTTTCCAGGTTCGGTGCGAAGGGGAAATTGAGCCCAAGATTTGTTGGTCCGTTCGAAATATTGAAGCGAGTCCCCCCGGTAGCTTACTAAATTGTCTTGCCGCCTGTATTATCAGAGGTACATGACGTCTTCAACGTCTCATAATTACGGAAGTACGTACACGATCCGAGCCATGTAGTGAATTTGGGTAAGCTGGACCTGAAGGCGAACTTGTCATATGTCGAAAAGCCAGTGCAAATCTTGGAGCGCAAGGATAAACTTCTTCGCAACCGTGCTATTCCTCTCGTCCGCGTCCTCTGGAGAAACCATTCGATCGAAGAGTCGACGTGGGAGCTTGAGTCAGAAATGAAGGAAAAATTCCCTTCATTGTTCACGAAGAGGTAGGTACTATTCTTAAGTTTCGAGGACGAAACTTTTTCTTAGTTGGTTATGGTGTAGTACTCCGTCCCTACATCGTGCCCCGTACTCCGTCCACGGGGTGTGCGAGAAAGGAACACTATCGCTATCGATTCGATCGGGACTGATAGGTCGGGATCGATCGATTCGATCGAACGGGAACGGTTGAATTAAGATCCATTCCCCGTTACGGAATGGCTTCTTCGGAACCAAGTCCCATATTCAGCGGGTTGCGCCTCAAGGATTGACTCTACGGCTGAGTCGGGAGAGACCTCCCGTTGCTCTGCTTTTCACGCCGCTTGCGTTGGTTTTGGTTTTGTTTTCTGAATGCGTTTTCGTGAATATTTTCAATGGTTTTCATGGCTTGCATTTCGAACTCGCATTTCCTATCGAACTTCTTGAATAATACAGTGTTCTAATCGGTTGCTTGTGCAATTTCAGGTAATCGCATAGGCGACGTCTAGCGCGACCAACAAGTTCTCTCGCCTGAAGTAAACTCAAGGTGAGTGGCTGACCCTTCTCTTCTCGACCCCTTTTTAGGTAAATCGATAGTGTTATTGCGGATGAAAGAATGAATGCAAGGGCACGAACACCGTAAAATGATCAAGTTTCAAAGAGAATGTAGGCTAGACCTCAATAATGAAATATTGTCTTAACTCGGTCATTGGACAACTTGTCGACAAGGTAGAGTTTCCCCGTAACGGCAACCCAAGGCCATGGGGCCGTTTCGGCCAAGAAAGGAAATACGGTATATAGCTGTGCTGGACGATAGCACTGGTTAAGCGGAGACTTACAGCGGGGCTCGCTACTTGCGCTGCAAGGGCCCCGGCTAACAAAAGCTATAGAGTCCAGGATGGCTTGTTATGCCAGTGACCAATCACACGTAATATTGCACTTGGTATGAAAATGATAACAATTGACAGGAAAGAACATGGTAAGTTTCATGAGGCGTAGCGCGGTCCGCCGTGGGTAAGTTCCAACTATTTTATATTATGCTTGTCATTGCTCGTTTGAAATTCATTAGGATGGTTAGAAACATTCATAAACTAAGTCATATAAACTCTTCAACCAAATGAGAGCTTGGAACTTAATTTGCCACGCACCAGTACAAAGTGGAATGTACTGATCCTCGTTCTCCACGCAGGTACCCCAAACCACGAAGGGCGTGCCACTTAAAACTCAAGGCGGCGTGAACACTTTTGAAGCCTAGTCCGTGTGTTGAAGGCTAGTTCCTAAATCCTTTTGAAGACTCCACACTCAGTACAAAAGAAAGAAATGACGACTCGGCTTCCCTCGATCGCAGGTGTAAAGTGTAACTATTTTGCTTGTAAAAAGGGATGTAATGTATGGAACGACTATCTCATCAGCGTTCGTTTTATAAGTCGAGTCATGTTGTAGCCCTCGCGGCAAATGATTGTAATGGAGTCAATGTAAATGAAATGTTAATATCAATGAAAAGTCTAATTCTATTTCAAATGTGTCAATCAATTTCTCTGCGTACTCTAACTTGATGTTGTGTTTTGGATGACCTTATGACTACGCCTTGTGCGATCGCAACTTAGGTTCGCACGGCATCACGCCCGGGGGACGACTATCAATTTTACGGAATCGGAGCGTGACAATATGAGGTTTGACTTGGGCGATAGCGTTGCGTAGAACACGAGTTGGTTTAAAGCATGAGCCACAGTTGGTTCAGTAGAAAGTTAGCCACGGTCTGTCGATACTTAAGAAATACGTTATGTTCAAGTTAAGTGGGAAGGCTATGCAGTAGCCGTTCTCAGAGTTTCAAAGAAATGTTAAGTCTAAGCGACGGTTAGTCGTCGAGAGAAAATATGTCAGGACTGTAGTTCAGTCGCCGAGGCAACCCTGGTTTGGGCTCTGCGAAGAAGTGTGAAAAGTGGAAGAAGTAAAGCAAAGGAACTAAGTGATAATGATGAGACCGTGCAATTACGTTAAGTCTAGAAGTTAGTGTAGGCGCGTGGTCATGGACAACTTCTCGACAAGGGCGATGGTTTCTTCGAGTGGCAACCCGGGGCCACGGGACCGACTCGGCCTAGGAAGAAACAGGTTATAGCCGAGCTGGGTATGAAGCAACCGGTAGTTCGGGGACTTGCATCGGGGATCGCTACCTGCGGTGCAAGGATCCCGTTTTCCAGGCTATGTCTACGATGGTAAGTCAGTGCCAGTGACCATTCATATAGATGTGTAGGCACGTGCAGCAATCCGCGTGTGTGCCTTTGGACTGAGTTGAGTTGAATGTGTATACAGTAAGAAGACACAATGTCTAGGCCTAAGATTTGGCTACAACGAAGGCGACGTGCTTCGGCATGAGATGTGGCGTCGAGTGTTAAGTCGTTGGCATAGAGTTGCATGAGTTAGACTTGAGCTATTACGAGTTAAGTCGAGAAGGGCCGTAGGGCAAGTTGGGTGAAGTTACGTTGAGTTGCTGGGCACAACCTCGAAATGTGAGGCACGGCCGCATTGTCAAAACTAAAGTATAGGCAAGACTAAGCGAGGAGGCACTGCCTCAGAGATATTGAAGCACGAATCGAGTTCATGGCACGACCGAGTCGTTACGTTACAGAGTATGGCACAAAAGACAAGTATGAGTCGGCGCGTTGACAATACAAGCACGAGAAAGGTCTAGAGGCAGAGGAAATGGAGTCTATCGTGTAGTTGCGTCTCTGATTATGGCCGTAAGACAAGCACGACTTGATAGGTTAACGTTGTTGAGTGGACGTTACTGTTGCAAGCACGGGATGGTCCTCAGACACAAATATGCCAAGGCGTTTGTCATAAAACTGATCCTAAGACAAGACTAGAAAGACAATTGATAAGAATGGACTATGTTGCACAAAGTAAATCAAACGTGTCGGTTTTGTATGGGTGGGCGAGGAGCTCACTCCACCAGTACAGTTGAGTACTGACACCCACATAGTTTACATGTGCAGGCACAGGTAGAAGCTCGTGGCGCGGAGCTCACTTTGATACGTCGAGGCACGGAGTTCCTTGGCGATTCGAAGCGTGCGACCGCATGTATTCAAGACTTATACAGGACATAATGTATGGACGTCATCTTCCGAAGCATCCGCTGGCTCGAGACTTGTATTGAGAGATGAGAGAGAGCAGAGTGAACTTGTAATGAGAGAAAAGTGTGCTTGAGAGACTTGTAATCTTGGCCTTGCGTCCTTGTAATCTTTGTTTCAATAACAATAAAGAGCTTCATTGAATGACTTGTGTTTTGCTTCAATTTCCACTGCTATTATTCAATGTCTCTGCTTGGGACTTCTGTGCGACGACCCCGTCGCAGTCGCTGAAATCGGCCGTTATGGAACCCGTCTTGCACGAGCGCAACCTAGGCTCGTGCGGCATCACGCCTTAGTGAGGACGATCGCTCCTACGGGAGCGGGGCGTGACACCATGAAATCGTGAGACCTATTACTTGAATCAGTCGTATACCGTGCCTTAAGCCAACTATGTTCCGTGCAACACTGTCGTCCAAGTCATATTCTATATGATGAGCCTTGAAACCGTGAGAACGTATGGCTATACCAAGCCGTGGAACCGCGCACGTGCTCAACTTGAACAATCGTGTTCTTTGGGTGCCATAACCGTGCCATCTTCCATAAGGCTGATAGTGAGACCGTAGGACATATTTGCTATGCTAAGCAGTGGGATCGTCGTGACGTGCATGCTATGATGTAAGCCCAGTTCCCGAATTAAAAAAAATTATTTATTATTTTTAGTTTTAAATATTTTCTAGTTAGAAAATAAATTTTATTTTATTTTTATAAAACATATTTTGGTTGACGAAGGGATTTGTCGAACCATTTAAAATTAATTTTTTTATTTATTAAAATATACTTTAAAATTATTTAATTTATTATTATTAATTATCCTTAAATATATAAATTTATAAAATCTAGTTTAAATGTTATTCAAAATATTAGGTACTATTTTATATTATTGTGGCCATCAATTGATGGATTTAGATTCAATCAATTTATTTGATAAATTCAAATCTATAGGAAGATTTATTCATAGAATTTCTAGTCCTTCCCTATTTAGGAATTCCCTCTCCTATAGAAAGAGGAGCCTTCCTCTATTTTTTCTCCACAACCCAAAGTTCCTAACCATCATCTAGCCAACATCATTATCTCATCGTGTGTGCACTGTGACCGTGTCCTTATATTACCTTTCCAATATTTTATTGTTACAACCATAATATTTTTTCGTGTTCGACACATCGGACACAATTTTTTCGTGTCTCACATGACACAGCCAGAATCCACCCTAAAACCTAACCCTAAATGGCCGGCCATCACCAGCCCTGCCTTGGCCGACTGCGGCTAGCAACCACCGCGTCACCCGAGTCCCGGCCAACCATCGTCCCCACGCTCTCTTGTGCCGACGATGTTGTCCCGTTGAACCGCACCCCTGCCCCGACCTCCCCATACCAGCAGCGCCACCCCATCGTGTTCCGCCCCCACGAACACCATCGACCATCATCATCATCATCGCCCGACTCCACCGCCTCGACCAAACCCAGAGCTTCACCCCTCCACCACTCCTTCCAGTGCCTCCGTCGGAGAGATCGAGCTCTCCCCTCCTCTTCCTCGAACTCGATCTCTACTGCCGTCTCTCCTGAGTGGTCGACCAGCACCTCCACTGGTCAGCTAGAAAAAGCGCCATGCTCCTCCTCCCGGTCGCAGTAGCACCGCCCCTCTTCAGTCCTCCGCGGCCAGCGACGGCGCTGGATTCCAGATATGGCCTCGAGATTTCTTTGCCACCGTAACCCCCTTCTCAGACTCGACGAAACCCCATCGAACTCCCAGCAACCACCACGTTGGTTGCCAGTTCTCCGACTGGAGCCGTGCCCTAGATCTGGGCCGCCGATCGGCTCCTTTCTCCGGTCGTGCGCCACCGTGCTCGCACGTGCAGGTTCTTCTCTGCAACAACTTTCGCCGATGAACCGAGCGCTTCCATTCGCCGATCTCCGGAGCAAAGACGCTAGGTGAACTCTCCACTCCTCCTCCTCCTTCCTTCTCACTTTCCCTTCTGCTGGTTGTGGATTTTTGTCTCTTTCCTGTGAGAAATGAAAGTATAGGGGGGTTGGTATGTGTAGTTTGGGCCAGGTCTGGCCATTGGGCTGGGCCGATTAAAAAAATGAAAAAATGGAAAGTAATAGAGGAATTAAGGAAGAGTATGTACATATGTCTTATATTGTATACGTATTATTATGATTAGTTATTATTATTGATATGTATATGTATTATTTGTAGTACAAATAGCATTAATATTAGTATTATTGATATTTCTATTTCTATTATTATTTTTCCTAAAAATATTTATATAATATTTCCTTAAAAATTATTTTTGCTACATAAATATAGTATTAGGCTTGGCCTTGTATGTGTTTTTAAATTGCGCTAAAGGTCCTAAAATATATTATTGTATTTATGGTATTTCTAGCTATTTTTCAAAGTATATTTTTCACCTAAAATTGTATTTTTGATTTTACCCTAAAAATGATTTCTAGATTTTAAGTATTTATTTAAAATATTTTGGCAAATAAAATATATAGTTTCAAGTATTAAATATATTTTCTAAATAGTTTATAAACATTTTTTATATAAATATATTTTCTTATTAAGGGTTTCCTTTTTAACAATTTTTTTTCCGAATCAAATCTTGATCGTGACTAGTCATACGTTCCTATTCTTGTGATTCTGACTTCCTTATATCGATCCTAGGCTAATCGAACTATCCCGGACTCAATGGCATAGTCTGTTCCATCGTTAGATGTCGTCTTACATAGTTATGACATCTACGACTATTATGTGCCAACATGATCAAGTTACATATCAACTGCAACTTAATTTGAGGCAAGTACACTATTGCTTTTATGTGCTTATTACATTATAATGCTATTCTTTATTCTGTTTCATTAAGTATACAGTTGAGACACGATTGTGACATGATAAGCTTGTTATATCATTGCTCGTTTATTGAACGTTTAGTGAGTCGGGTGGGGAAATACTCAGTAGGTATGTGAACAAACCCCAATGATTGTTATTGTGGATAGCTAAGTCATAAACCTCACGTATGGGTTAGTCGTACCTTTTTATTGTGGATAGCCATCTATGATGTGCCGTATTAGCCAAGCCATTCCCATGTTGAAAGGTATTTCAAATGCACTGTCGGTTTTACTTGTACATGTTCATTGCTAGTGTTGTTCATACATGTTCTTGCTAGTGGTTTCTTGTACATGTTTATTGTTACTAGTTTATATACTAGCTTATTTTGTATTAAGTTACATTATTGCAATAGGGTTGTACATTGCTTCTTTCTTGACTGGCTCGTTGCAGGTGACTTAACATGCTTCATACTTTATGCTATGGACCATACAAGGGAGATAGAGATCTTGGAGGCCGATCTTAGATTCTAGATAGCTTAGATAGTTCTTTTATTTAATATTTAGCAAATTTATTCCAGAATGTCATTTTTTATGTATTATTGGTTTTGTAAATAAAATAGTTATTATGAATGAGCAAATAGATATGGTTTTGTTATAATTGAGATTGATATTGAGATCTAGACAACGTACTACCGCTGATGCTGAGGCATAGGCTGGACTTGGCTACGTACACGTATTCCGAAAAGCGGGAGCTGGTCGTGACATATGACATCAAGTCGATAGCCCGTGGCATAACTTTGTCTAACTCAACATGTGTGGTCAAAGGACCAAGTGCCCGCTTTGAAAACCATCGTGGAGAAAATCTAAGCAATATTATGACACTTTTTCCATGTTCTACTCACATACTCGACTCAATAGGATTATTTTCTTAGCTATGTGGATTCATCTATTTTATTATCAAGCCTATTCAGTGTAATAAAAACTTTTTTTTATTTGTGTGAAGGTGAAGCTGAGGCAAGTTCATCAAAGCCACCCACATGAACGAGGAGTTTTCCTGACCGAGCGGTACTTCGAGTAAGACGTTGCCTGGCTATGTTCAAACGCCTTTGTGTTTCTATTCCACCGGTTGAACTGAACGGGATGGGACATTACACCTCGTCCGTCTTGAGCACTGCTAAATAGGTCACCTCTCCATATCGCATCCCCTTGAGCTAGATGGCGGAAAGAGCCTTCTCCTTGGCAAACTCGTCTCGTACAACATTCACTATGCATGGGGAGCCTTCTTCTATGTTCCCGATGACTTCCAGATGAGGTATTGGAACCGCATTTGCCGATATGAGGAACGAATATCATTTTAAAGTCGTCATGTGGTGCGGCCGTGAAACTGGTGACACCCGTCCAGTCTTCCACTTGGATTTTCACCCCCTTGGCCGCCCCTTATATGTGGTGGGCCTCTGAGTTGACCACCTTTATCCTGCTCGAGTCTTTATCTAGTACTAGACCCAAGCGCTGGACCTTCACATCCGAGATAAAGTAGTGTGTTGCCCCCCGTATCCACCGTCGCACTCATGTTGTGGTCGTTGATCTTCACATCCATATACATGAGTTCCCGACTTGAAACTTTGGCCACGGTGGCCTTGCTCTTCAAAGCATTGAGCATGTAGGAACGTTGAGCACCTCTAGAGGGGGTGAATAGAATGCGTGTGTGCTGCAAATAGATAATCACCAAATAAAACTATTATAAGCAGTGTCACAGGTATAAGGTGTCACTCCCATTTTTCGTTATACATATTTCCAGTATACGTGTACGGACTCCCGACCCGTATTTTGACTTGTCTAGCATGGCTTGGCTTGGTTTGGTCTTGGTTTATCTCGGCTTGGTTTATTTTGGTTTGGTTTGGGTGAAGATGGTTCATCATGATAAACCCCCTTTATAATCCAACCCCCTTTTCTCTTTCCTCCTTTACTTTCATTTATTTTCCTCATCTACTTTCTTCTTCATTAATTCTCTCCCAAACCCTTAGGTAAGTGCAACTTGCTTCATGGAGGAACTCTATTTTATTTGTTCCATTGTCTTTCCTACAAGCTTCTAAGACTATTTAGTACTTAGCATTTTTGGTTTTGGAGGATTAATTCTTGTAGATCTAAGTTTTCTTAAATCTTAGTTTTTCTTGAGTTTTGATCTACCAAACTTCTTTATTTTCAAGTTTTGATTGTTCCATGTTGTAGATAATTAGATTTTACCCAAAATGAACCTTTGAAAACCCAGATTTTGATTTATTTTGAGTGATTTATGGACTTGGGAAGTACATGGGTTCCATGGTTCTTCTTCTCGGGTTGGAGAAGAAGAACAGTGTGGGCACATGGCATTTTATGCACCCATAGTAGCTTTAGCCTTGGGCGCATAGCCCTTTATATGCGCTCAAGCTCCCTGCCTCATTCAGTGTGGGCACATGGCTTTATTATGCGCCCATAGCTTTTACTCGCTTATGCACATAACTTTAGATATGTGTTAAGTCATGGTGTTCCTTGCAGTGGGCGCATAGCCCTTATTGTGCACCCACATAGCCGGTATAGATGGCTCCAGACTTAGCTTCCCATGAACCCTGCCTCACTCATGTGGGCACATGCATTTAGGCGCATAGCAGTGGGCGCATAGCTCTTGGCGCATGTTCTTTCTAAATACTTGACTCTCCATAAAACGACTAGCCATAGGCGCATGACCCTAGGTGCATAGCCTTAGGCGCATAGCAGTGGGCGCATAGCTCTGGGCGCATTCTCTCCATGTTACCCTATTGACCCCTTGTGCATTTTCTTGTAATTATCCATGTTTGCCTCTATGGTCCTTAGTGTGAGTTGTGACTTTGCTTGTACTCTTTACTTGGCTAGTCCTATAATGTTATTTTCAATGTTGCACATGTACTCTGAGCTTTAAACACAATCTTGGTATTGCACGTACACTATCTAATAACTTCTTGATAGTGACCCGCCGTGGTGCACTTATAGGATCACGACATGACAATATGATTTTATGTGATAACTCTTGATAGTAACCCGTCGTGGTGCACTCTTGACAAGCAACATGACATGGATAGACTTGATAGTGGCCCGCTGAGGCGCACTCTTGACAAGTAATCTTGATAAGTAACCTAATATGATAAATCTTGATATGTTATTGCGACGGCTATCTTGACTTGCTAAGTAACTCTTGTCTTGACACCGTGGATGGTTGTGCTTGTATAAGCTATATGTCTCATCTTGTATCATGTCTAGGACATGGATTCCTGGTTACCACGATCAGGGATTCATACTGAATCTAACTAGGATAATGACTAGATTGATCAAGTATTCCATAAAAAGATTTCCCGGTTACAGGCAGTCCCGTTATCTGGGTGCTCTAATTACACTTGTAGCCTGCCGTCGAGTAGGGCACATTTCCAGCACACTGTCATGTGTTGCACCCCAAGTCACCTAATCCAACTCTCTCAACTTGCAACTGGATAACCTGGATTAAGTCTGCAGGGCTTGTGGCTGTTGGAACATCTTAATGCATCTTGTTAGTAACTAGGCTTGTGATAATCCTAGTTAGTTAAAGTATAAAGTCGTACTCATTGCTTGTTCGTGATTGATTGATGGAGTCTCGTCTAGTCTTGTCTAGACAGTGCCAGTACATGGTTACTTCTGCACGTTACTGTTATGCTTTATTTATTTGATAATTGGTTAGTGACTAAGTTCTGTTCAGGTGAAGGGTTACAACCCCGGTCCTTGTTTGGTTTACGGGTTATAACTTGGTTACCAGAATAGTTCCTTAGTTATCTTATCGTTTCTCATCCTGATTTCCTTAACCCATGTCTTTTATTATACATTATGTCTTTATGTGCTAATATACTGGTTTTAGTTCTTAAGTGAAGCCTCCCTTGTGGCACTTGCTCTTTCTGGGTTCTGACCCAGCTGGTTTTGTATGACCAGATTTCGGAGTAGCTCCCAATGATCTTCTAGCCTTCCTGCCAGATGGTGAACACTAGACGCAACCCTGGCAACGAGTAGATTTTATTTTGCTCTCCCACTCTATTTTAAATTATTCTTTTGAGGCGTTTAGCCACCAAGCAAGTGTTAGCTCGTGTTGAAAGGTTGTATTTTTTGTTTGCCTAAGGGCTGTAACATGATTGACAAATCCTAGGATTGATCATGTATGACTTAAACTCTTGCTAGTCTTCGCATTTTGTATGACTAGCTTCATGATCTTCTGAATTTGTAATGTACGGGACGCCTTACTTTGTATGTCTGATGATCTACCATCTTGTTACATTTACCTGCTTGCTTGAGATTGAGACTCTAGGCTTGTTCTTGACCTTAAGAGACTAATAGCTTGTAGTTAAATCCTTATGCATCTAGACAGCCGTGACCGTATTACGAGGTAGGATTCACTTTAATGTACGTAGCTTGCTGTGTCTGTCCCCCGCTCTCCAGTATTCTGGTTCTGGGGCATGACACGGTTTAAGTGGTGGCCCATGCAGGTCTTGAAAATCAAGATGTGTGAGGATTTCACTGAATAGATGTCTCAATCAGCACTCGCCCTTGATCTCTACTCATATCTTCTAATCTTTCTAAAATCTTGACCTAATCACATGCTTATATCCTCGATCTATCTTGGTCCTTCCTTATTGTTTCCATGTCATTTCTTCAGTGGCATTGCTCCTGGTCCTACCGATCAGCAAGGTGGAGCACCCCCAGTGAACCAGCAGCAACCTGGGGACCAAGCTCAGCACTTTGGAGCAGCTTCCCGAGTCATGTATTCTGGGAACCCAGAGCCCCCGGTTCAGCCAGTCTAGCCTGCAGAGCCTGACAATGGGACCCTGGTGGGACTCATTAGGGAATTGCTTGTGTCACAAGATCGTTGGGGCAATGCCCTGCACCAGACAATACAAGATGCCATGGACCGAGTTGGTTATCTAGGGAATAACGCGGCCAACAGCTTCAAGCGTCTGAACCCTCCCTTCTTTGATGGCAGTGAAGATGCTATTGCTGCCGATGCTTGGCTTCAAGACATAGAAGTTTTTCTAGAGGCAGCTAGGATTCCTGAGGAAGAGAAGGTGGCCGTTGTGCGCCTACAGTTATTGGACTTAGCCTGCAGCTGGTGGACGATGCTAGCAGTTGGATTGGCGACGCCTGTTTTGTGGGCGATATTCAGCAACAAGTTCCAGACGAAGTATTTTGATGCAGTAGCTCGGTATGATCTGCATACGAGATTCACCAATCTTAAGCAGATGGGAAGGACGGTCGATGGATATGCGGTCGAGTTTTCTAGACTTAGTCGGTTTGCTCCTACCTTGGTGGCAACCGAATCGGATCGAGCCCAGCGATTCCAGTAGGGACTCCACCGAGAGATTATTATTTCAGTGGAGCTGTTTGAGCACCAGATGTTTGATGTCGTCTTGCGAGCAGCAAAGAGGCATGAATATACTTCGCAGAGGATTGTAGATAGAAGCGGAGGACGGAAGTGGTCTCGTGGACAGATGTCCCAGTCATCAGCACCAGTCCCGGCAGCTAGGGCTTTGACTATTGGAGCTCCTAGGAGGGCAACCACAGCTTTGTCGGTTTAGCACTCGACACCGACATATCCTCAGCAGCAGAAACAGAAGTAGTCTTCCGCAATGGACTGCTCCCATTATAGGAATCCAGGACATGTATGTATCAGAGTGTCGCAGAGCACAAGGATTGTGGTTGGCTTGTGGGGCACCGAACCATAAGATAGGGTCCTGTCCGAATAGAGCCAGTTCATCGTCATCAAACCTAACCAGTCCATCGGTTAGGGGTCCAGCACTAGTGCAACAGCAGTGCCAGCCTCCAAGGCCATTGCCGCCTCAGGCTCAGTAGTATGCCCAAGCTCAGATTTAGAACCGGCAGAGAGGTTTCCAGCAGAGGGTACCAAGACCAGGAGGACAAGGTCTAGCTATGGCTCTGACCGTGGCAGAAGATTTGGCATCATGTGAGGTGGTGGCAGGTACCATTCTCGCAAACTCTTTTCCAGCATCAGTATTATTTGATTCGGGTGCATCGCATTCATTTATGTCTGTACGATTCATGACACAGATAGGACTGGAGCCCGAGTCATTATCAGTAAGGCTCAATATACTTACTGGTAATGGTCTTGTGGGGGTAGATAGAGTCTTTTTCTCGTGTCGAATCATAGTTAGCGGTAGAGAGTTTTTCGCTAGATTGATAGAATTTTCGATGGCCGACTATGATGTGGTCCTTGGAATGGATTTGTTGAAGGAGCAATAAGCAAGAATAGACTGCCATATTGACAGAATTATTTTTGGTATTCCAGGCAAACCAGAGTTTTTATTTTTCAGAGGCGAAGTAGAACCTTCTCCACCAGTATTACGGATGGCAGTAGCAGAGGCAGTTCCGTTTCCCTGAGTCGTTGAAGAGTTTCCTGATTATTTCTTGAAGAGCTTCCAGGCATGTCCACAGAGAGAGAGAGAGAGAGAGAGAGTTCACCATTGATTTGCTTCCAGGGACGGCACCAGTGTCAGGAGGAGTCTACAGGATGGCACCTTCAGAGTTAGAAATCTTGTACAAGATGATTGAAGAACTTAGAACTAAGGGATTCATTCGTGCTAGTAGATCACCTTGGGGAGCCCTGATACTTCTTATGAAAAAGAAGGATGGTACGTCAAGATTATGTGTTGATTATCGTACCTTGAACTCTGTAACAATCAAGAATAAATATCCTCTACCAAGGATAGATGATTTATTTGATCAACTCAGAGGAGCGGCAATATTTTTGAAGATTGACTTGCAATCAGAATACTATCAGATCAGAGTTAGAGAGCAAGACATCCCGAAGACAGCGTTCAGATCTAGATATGGACATTGGGAGTTCCTTGTTATGCCATTTGGAGCGACCAATGCGCCATCCGTATTCATAGACCTCATGAATCGTATCTTCATGCCCTATTTGGACCAGTTCATGATAGTGTTTATAGACGATATCTTAGTCTATAGCAAGAATGAGGCAGAGCATAAGCAGCATCTCCGTGTAGTTTTTTAGATTCTCAGGGAGCACCAGTTGTACGCGAAGTTTAGTAAGTGCGAATTTTGGCTTGATCGCATTTCTTACTTAGGTCATATCATCACCAGAGGTGGAGTAAAAGTGGACCCCCAGAAGATAGTAGCTATAGTGACTTGGCCAGTACCCAGTACCGTCACAGAAGTTCAGAGTTTCCTAGGATTGGCCGGCTATTACCAGCGATTTGTATCAGACTTTGCTCGAATTTTAGTGCCATTGACGCAGTCGACCCACAAGGATATGCAGTTTGCTTGGACAACAGAGTGTCAGAGTTCATTTGAGAAGTTGAAGCAAGGATTGATGACGTCACCCATTCTCACGCTTCCAGATGGGACTGGAGGATTTTCAGTTTATTGTGATGCTTCCGGCAGAGGATTGGGATGCATCTTGATGCAACATGGTAAGGTAGTAGCTTATGCGTTACGTCAACTTCGTGATCATGAGAGGAATTACCCAACCCATGACTTGGATCTAGCAGCGGTGGATTTTGCACTCAAGTTGTGGAGGCATTATTTGTATGGAGATCGGGTGAAGATTTTCACCGACCATAAGTCTTAAGTATGTGTTTACCCAGAAGGATCTTAACATGCGCCAGAGGAGATGGTTAGAGCAACGTGTGGATTATGACATCAACCTGCAGTATCATCATGGAAAGGCCAACGTTGTTGTAGATGCATTGAACAGAAGAGCCAGAGTTTATTTTCTAACATCACAGCCAGAGTTGTTAGCAGATCTTCAGAAGATGGGTATTAAGGTTGTTCTTCCTTCTAATGTGGCATTGATGGCCAGTATACAAGTTCAGTCCAGTATAGTTGAGAGGATTAAGTTAGCTCAGTCAATGTATTCTAAGCTTCAGCGGCTTAGGACATAATGTGAGGCAGGAAGGAGAGCAGAGTTATGTATTCATGAAGATGGTACACTTCGACATGGAAGGAGTCTTTGGGTACCCAGTGGCGATATCAGACAAGAGATCATGGCAGAAGCTCACAGTTCACAATATTCAATTCATTCCGACGGTACGAAGATGTACCGTAATATCCGTCAGAATTTTTGGTAGAATGGCATGAAGAGGAAGATAGCCCGGTTTGTCTCTTGTTGTTTAGTTTGCCAACAAGTAAAAGCTAAACATCAGAGACCAGCTGGACTTCTTCAACCTTTACCGATCCCAGAATAGAAGTGGGAGCATATCACCATGGATTTTGTAACTGGGTTACCTAAATCCCCAGCTGGGGGAGATGCTATATGGGTTATAGTTGACAGACTCACCAAGGTAGCTCATTTTCTCCCTTTCAGGATTGGCCAGTCGATGTATCAGCTTGCAGAGATGTATCTCAGACAGATAGTCAGATTGCATGGAGTACCAGTCAGTATTGTATCCGACAGAGATTCGAGATTTACATCGCACTTTTGGTGGAGTCTTCAAGAGAGCTTGGGGACTCGTCTCAAGTTCAGTTCATCATATCATCCGCAGACAGATGGTCAGTCAGAACGTACGATCCAGACTCTTGAAGATATGTTGCGATCTTGTACATTGGACTTTGGTGGTTCATGGAAAGATCACATACATCTCGTAGAGTTCTCTTATAATAACAGTTTCTAAGCCAGTATCCAGATGACACCCTTTGAGGCCTTGTATGACAGAAAGTGCAGATCCCCTTCTGGGATGATGTAGGCGAGAGGCAGATGCTTGGTCCAGAGATGGTTACGCAGACTATCAAGGTGGTCAGGTAAGTCAGGGATCATCTTCGAGTTGCGTAAGATCGTCAGCGTCATTGGGCCGATTCTCATCGGCATCTCCTTGAATTTTCTATCGGCGACCACGTATTCCTTAGGATCTCGTCTACCCATGGCGTCATTCATTTTGGCGAGCGGGAAAAGCTTAGTCCTAGGTATATAGGGCCGTTCGACATTCTAGAGCTAGTAGGTGATGTGTCCGATCATCTCGCTCTTCCGCCGTTGTTACGTGAGGTGCATGATGTCTTCCATGTATCCCAATTGCGACGGTATATCCCGGATCCGAGTTATGTCCTTGATTATTCAGAATTGGTTGTTGGTACCAACTGTTTGCCATTGATTATAAAAGAATAGAACAGTTTTATGGGAGGACTGGACTTTTACTTCACAACTACAAACTCGCTTGTACAGAAGAGAGCCTAGGAACAAAACCTAGGAAAAGCAATCTAAAGTACAATTGTTTAGTTTTTCTGGGGGGTGACGGTAGAGGCTCGGGAGAGTGCTATCAACTCTGCCTTACTCCTTGGACGATCGGACGTCGCTTCGACTCTGATGAAGAAATGCTCTTGCTAGGTGCTCTTTTCTCTATGCCTTTCTCTGTGTCTCCGTCGCTCTCTGTCCAGGATTTTGCAAGGGAATGGCACCTTGCTATTTATAGGGCTTTGTGATAAGTAGGGTGTGTAGTAATTATTTCTTGAAAAGTGGGTAGTTAGGGATTTGGTTAAGATTAGCCTTGATCTTGTTTTTTGGAAATTAATCTGGGCTGTTAATGTTGATTGTAACAAATCTGGGCAGTTAATATTGATTGCACCAAATCTGTATGGTTTGTTGGAAATCGATCTGGGCAGTTAATGTTGATTGTAACAAATCTGCATTGTCATGATTTGTTGGTTGCTAAATTCGAGTGGATAAATCTTAGTCAATCTTCTGCCACGTGTCCCAACCGCCATTATGCTGAGAGCCGTATGAACGCGGGTGGATAAGTCTTAGTCGATCTTCTACCACGTGTCCCAACTGCCATTATGCTACGAGTCGCATAGACGGGGCATCCTGGCAGAGCCGCATGAGTGTGGCCCCGACTACCGAGCCACATGAAGGTGGCAGCCGCATGAGAGTGATAGCCGCATAAGAGTGAACCCCAACTGAATCGCATAAGGGTGGCCCTCGACAATCTGAGCCGCATGAGAGTGGCAGCCGCATGGAGGTGGCCTCTAACTGAACCGCATAAGGGTGGCCCCCACAATCCGAGCCGCATGAGAGTGGCAGCCGCATGGAGGTGGCCTCCAACTGAACCACATAAGGGTGGCCCCCAACTGAACCGCATAAGGGTGGCCCCCACAATCCGAGCCGTATGAGAGTGGCAGCCGCATGGGGGTGGCCTCCAACTGAACCGCATAAGGGTGGCCCCCACAATCCAAGCCGCGTGAGAGTGGCGGCCGCATGAGGGTGGCCTCCAACTGAACCGCATACGGGTGGTCTAGGCGGTCCGCATAGAGAGCTTCTTTGGACTTTATGGATTGTGCCAGCTGTCTCAGAGATTTTCTCAACTTTTGAAGAGCCTGACGCGTCTCCTCATTATGTCAGAGCCGTCAGAGCTGTCACTTTATGTCAGAACATTAAATGGCCAGCTGCATGACGTAATTATGGCCAGCTGTCATCGGCTTGTTTTGAGCCGCATGAGGCCACGTGGCTGTTCCTGAGCCGCATAAAGTACCTGAGCCGCATGCGGCTCTCTGGGTCTCTCCGAGCCACATAAGATTCTTCGAGCTTTTTGAGCCGCATGTTGAGTCTGGGCCGCATATGAATTATTATTCTTTTTCATGCTTCTACAAGACCCCCTTCAAAGTTTTCAATTTTACAAAAATTAAAATACTTTGAATAAGAAGCATGCCCACGTAACCGCATAGACTTCTCTGACCGCATAGGATTTTTTGGCCGCATTGATTACTCTGGCCGCATGGAATTCTCTAGCCGCATGGGCTGCTCTGGCCGCATGCAGCTCTGCCTGCCACGTAGGTGTCTCATTAATTGCCCTTGATTAGTTTTGATTTTAAATCCGTCCTTTGGGATAGGATCCCAAGAGTCAGCTTTAAATATTTGGATTCATTCTTAATGATTACGAGTAATCTTTTGTATGCGGGGGATAGAAATCCAAGAGTCGGCCTCCTCTCCTAGGCAGCACATGAATCGAAGCGTCCATCGGTCTACGAGCCCCCCTGTCTGCCTATAAATACGAGTGCTCTTGGAAGAGAGACTCTTTACTTTCTTTTCTCTTCAATTATTCTTACCCTAAATCGCCGTCTTCTCTTCCTTCTCCGATCATCAATGGCTCCCAAGATTTCCAAGGCTTCCTCTGCGACGAAGGATAAAGGAGCGGCTTCCTCGTCGGCTGCGGCGCCCACAGTCCATCCTGATATTCACCCTGCCATTGCTGGTAAGGATGTTGAGAGGAATTGCACGAACTCCAAAACCTTAACCATCATGGCCACACCGCATGCTTTATGCGTGGGCCTTCTTCGTCTTCAAGTTCATTGTGCTGTACGTACCGTATGTACATCTTATGTCCGAGCCGCATGGGGTATGCCCCATGTTCGAGCTGTATGAGAGTCGTCTCGTGGCTCTCATAAGCACTGGACCGCATGAGGACCTACATAACAGGGCCGCATAAGTCCCTCTGAACTAAGCCGCATGAACCCTCATAAAACAGGGCCGCATAAGCTTCCTTTGAACTGAGCCGCATGCGACCACACTAAGCAAAACCGTATAAGCTCATTTGAACTGGGCCGTACGAGACCGCGCTAAGCAGAACCGCATAAGCTCATTCGAACTGGGCCGTATGAGGCCGTATCAAATCGGAGTCGCATAAGCTCATTTGAATTGGGTCACATGAGGCCGTATCAAATCAGAGCCGTATAAGCTCTTCTAAACCGTATCGCATGAACATTCGCTAAACCGAGCCGCTACGCTCTCTTGAACTAGGCTGCATGAGGCCTCGCCAAAATAGAGCCGCACAAGCCCTCCCCTTTTTAATTGTGCCGCATGAGGACCCACCTAATCAGAGCCACATAAGCCTAGTAACACTAAGTGGTTTTACCTGGCCATCTTCTAACTTGTTTCCTTTGTCTTTTTCAGTGAATCTGCCAGTCAACCCTGCGGGAGAGCCCTTGGTGGGTTCAGCCCAATCTGCTGTGGGTGTGCGGTTCGACCACATAGTCCAGTATGTGGTGAACCAGCTTCCCAAAGACGAGCTTGTGGAGAGGCTGAATGCTATCAAGAACCAATCCTTCTACTTTCTCTGTGCCATGACGAACTCGGGGCGATTGGGGGAAGAATACCTGAAGCCTGCGTTCCTCTTTGGGGATGCCTTGACTGTGAAGAACCCCTAAGTTCTGGATATATCCGAGAGTTGGAGCTTTACTTCTGACGGAATGGCGATCCATATTCCTCAGATGGAGCGTCATTTTTTGCTGTCGTGGTTTAACATGCTGCCGATGGACAAAAAGATGGTGGACTCCTTAACTCCGAGCCAGTCGGGGATGTTTGTGGGTAACATCCATTATAGCAGAAACTTAGGGTCAGTATATGCGGGCAAGGTATCGGACAGTTGCTACGTGATGGGGTTGGCCCCGGGTACCTTCTCAGATGTGCAGGGCCCCAATTTCAAGTTCTCTCAAGCTGACACCTTTCTGAACCAGCTTGCTCGGAAGGGGTCCTATCCAGTTGGCCGGTTGGCACTATTAAACTGGATAAACTCCATCCCTTCGTGGGCCAATTTGACTACGTGGATTCTGTAGAGTTATGAGACTCTCCTTCGTGAGATCGGCCTCTATCACGCCATTCGGGGCACCTGTCACAGTCTGCCCATGAATAAGACGCTGTTCATGGCTCTCCTGGAGATGTACAACCGACAAACGGGAACCTTCTTCACGCCTGGAGGGGAGATGGGACTTGCCCTCCACGAGATGCATACAGTTTCCAAGCTGCCCTGGAGGGAAGAAGTCTTTGAAGTGTATACCCCGACGAACAAAGAGTTCGAGGACTTGGATTGGTGGTTCCCGGGCTTTGTTGCCGTATACCGGGAACTACTATGTTATCACAGCACCTGCCACCAGACGTCCATCAAGAAGGACGGTAGCTCGGAAGGGAACCTTTCTCACACTCGGTCATAGCTCACACACCTTTTTACGCTAGGCGCCTCAGGCCGGGTTTCTCCTCGAAATCCTCAAACCCAAGAGAAAGTACAGGACCTGTTGTTGAGTGCCAATAGATCGAGGGCCACGGGCGACATGTTCGGGAGTAAAACTAACTCCTTCAGTTATTTTTATCAGGATACTCAGTAGCTGTCAGAGAAGGCACTCCTGGCAGGGTTTCTGATGGTGTGGCTGCGGAACTACGTGGTCTCGGGAGGGGCTGGTTCTATTGAGAGGATTAGCCGTAACTTTATCCTCCCTGCTGTGAAGCTGGTCTTTGGGGCCAGACTAGCTCTTCTCTCGGCCATGGTGTGCAGCATACACCGTGGCCTCTGCGCCTTCTCGTCCAAGGTCATCGCCTGTGACACGGCGAAGGACTTTGAACGTGTTGAACTGCCCTATCATTATCTGATAGGGTAGTTGTTGATGCACTACCGGTCTTTGATGACGCCTGGCACAGAAAATGGCATTACGGCTGATGATGCTTTCATCTTCCAATATCACCATCAGCCCTGAGAGTGCAACACTATGCCAGCCTGTCGGAGGGCGCTGGCGAGAGTGGACGGATACAACTTTTTTGTGTCTGTTCCTCGTTTTACCGATGAAGAAGTGAGGGCGTACATATTGATGGTACTGGGCCTCCTAACCTTTTGCCTGAGAAGATGCTCCTTTGGTTGCGTAACATCCGTCCTGCACTCCTAGTATACCGTAACCGCAATACTGTCTATTTGGAACCTTACTTGCCCAGTAGGTTCTCCCGACAGTTTGGGTATAGTCAGCTACTCTTGGACAGTCCCAGCCCTTGCCTGGTTTTTGAAGGTAGCGTCCTTGACGACATCAGGGCCTGGCATTATTATGACACGGTTCACACCCGTACTAGCTTCTTAGTTCCTGATGCTGAGGCGCCAGGAGAGATTTTGTATTTGGCGGCTCTATACCATGTCGCGGCGAGCAAGCCTCCTGTTGGCTTTGACCCAAGTACCAGCTTTATTGTTGGTACTGGCTTGGCGAAGAAGCCCCAGGGGTCCAAGGCAAGGAAGAAGCGGGAGAACACTATTGCTGTGTCGAACTCGGAGTCTGCCAACGCGGACGAAGAGGATGATGAGCATGATCCCGATAACTCTCTCCCTCTTGCAGATGAGGTGGTAGCGGATCAGCCGCCTGTTGTTCCTGGTCCTTCGTGCAAGCGAAGCTGGCATGAGCCCGCCGTTGGCGGTAGAACTTACTCCATGAAACGGACTGCGTCTAAGCCTCGCAGGCTGCTCATCAAGAAAAGAGACGAGGATGACGCCGTTTTAGAGGTAAATTGAATTACAACCATCTTCTTCTTTAGCACTTCTTTTGAACTATGACCTAATCATTTTCTTTTCTTTGTAGGTGTCAGAAGAATCGGACTCTCGGGAACCGGCCCCTGGCTCTGAAGTCGACCCGACCCTGACCACTTTGATTAGTGACATGTATGCCGAGATTATTTCTGCCGGGGTTCTTCCGGTGATGGCTGAGGTTCCTCCCGTTGCTGAGGTCTCAACTCACGGCGACGTGGAATCTGAACCCTTTCCCGATACTGCTGAACCTCAGCCGGGTGACGCTGATCCAGTTGTATCTCCTTCCGGGGCAGCTGGGGCAGAAGAACCTGCTGAATTCGGCTCGGATGTTGCCGGTGAAGAGACTATGGCGGCTATGAGTGAACTTCAGCTTCAACAACTTCCCCTTGGTAAGAAAAGCCAAGTCTTGACTAGTGAGGAGGTTCATCTGCTCTATCATCACATCCTTCAGGTTAAGCTGATTGATGGTCGCTCTGGACGTACAGGTCCTGCTCCTTTACTGCCCACGACGGACATTGTCAGGGTAGAGTTCGTCAGAGAGAGTGTGCCTCCTCCCCCTCCATCTTATATTGAGGGACCACCCGCTGAATTGAGTTCGGGAGAGCAGACGGCGGAACGGCCGGGGCGAAAAGAAATGGTCTCCGCCCTCTCCTCTGTTCATGTGGCTTCGGGGGTCGACCTTTCCGCCCTGCCGAGTCTCCAGACCCTTCGGGCTGCGAAGGAGGAATTAGCCGCTCTTCAAGCATCTTTTCGTTCGGAACTTGTTTCCCTTGTGGCAGGGGCATCAAGTTCCGGTGCATCTTCTTCGACACTGCCAGCAACTCTTTCTTTGTCACCATCTTCTACGAAAGTTCTGGATGAAGCGTCAAAGGATTTGGTTGACAGTTTCTATCGCCACCTGAGGCGAGGAATTGAGGCTGCGGTGGAGAGGGGGACCTCTTTTGCCTTGGCCCATCAATGCGCCTGGGGCCAGATTATAATCCTTAGAACCCTCCCCGACGGGGCAGAGATAGTTGAGCTCCTGGAGCCCAAATTGCTAGAGGCTGATCAGCTTGTGGCCCAGCTTCAAGTGCTGCGGCAAGTTGATCTGTCTGCAACAATAGATCAAGAGTGTGCCTTCCTCATAACTGCCATGAAGAAGGTAAGGGTTGCTCGGGATACGGCCAAGCCGATTATAATGGGGGACGTCCACCACCTGTCTCTGCAGTATGATCAGTTGAGCCGCAGGAGAGAGGATTGCATGGCTCGGGAAGCGGCCGCCTCCCGTGGGATAATTGATACGAGAGAGCAGATCCTCGAACTTCAGAGGAAACTGACTTTCTTGGAGTCTGAGCTCGAGGCTTCCCGCACGGATAAGAAGCTGACTGTTCAGGAAGCCGACAAGGTCACTCGAGCTTTTGCTGGCTTAGAGCGTGCTTTGGAAAGGCTTGAAGAGGGCTGGCGGGCTCACGCGCATCTGGAGGATGCGGAGCGGCTGACTCAGGAGGCCGAGCGCCAGGCCAAGCAGCGGTTTGAGCGGTCGACTGCCTTGCTGAGGGACCGTCTCAGAGAATTATGTGTCGTCGAACCATAGTCGGCCTTTTTCTTTATTTATGTTCTTTCTTTTTTGAGAGGGACGTGGTCCCAGAACATGTAGTACCTTTGACTTTCAAATAAAAGAGCATGTTTTATTTTACTCTTCATTTGTATTGCTTGTTGCGTTTATGGTGTCATGGTATTTGCCCCATTGGGAGACTATTTGTGGACCTGTTACCCTTGGCATACCTTAGTTTTAGGTACGGATAACAAGCTTGATAGGGATACTTAGACCAATTCTACAGTAAGGTGGCCATAGAAGTTCCTGGCATCGAAAGAAAGAATGTCATGGAGCAGCTGGGCTTCCGAGGTATGATAAGAAATGAGACGAATGTACTAGAAAACTTAGTACAGTATTTGTGGTCAACATATGACATTTGTGGTCAACAGTGGACATTTATGGTCAATAGAGGACATTTCTTGGCCTATTATCCTTGGCGTACTCCGGTCTTGGGTACGAATAATAAGTCGAGAGAAGACCAACATACTTACTCAGAGGTAATGAGGACGTGGTAAATATAAGGATTTCTTCAATGGGGCCTTCCTACTCAGAGGTAATGAGGACGTGGCAGGAGTGGACTCCATAAAGGGTACATAGAACAACTCAGAGGTAATATGGACGTAGAAGTTCTATGTGAGGGGGTGATTTGTTTTTTGGCGGAAGCGAAACAACTTAGAGGTAACATCGACATAGTTGTTTCGGGAAATTTGTGGATCTGTTACCCTGTTTATGCACTGAAAGTGCGGGCATTAGATCATGAGAAAGATGCTCTTTTGGGAAGGAAGTTCAGAGGTATGATCATACATGACTTACTACCAGAAGACGCGATATAGATTCATTTGGGATGACCAGAGTGTAAGTTCAGCGGTACCTAAGGGCACATAACTTAACAGTACGGTAGATTTGGAGGATGTCATTTAGACATAATACTTCTTCAGGAACTTGTCATGGACAGGCAACATGCGCAAGTCTCCATTTTGTTTGGCGAGGCAGTAAGTACCATTGGAGAATATAGCCTCGATGACAAATGGGCCTTCCCACTTTGGCTGGAATTTGCCGGCAGTTTTGTGAGTCATAACCATCGGCCTCCGAACTGTCAGAACGAGATCACCCACTTGGAATGTTCTGAGTTTAACTTTCTTGTTGAAAGCTCCTGAGATGCGTGCTTGATACAGCTCAATTCGTTGTTGAGCTAACATGCGCTTCTCATCTAAGGCCTCCAACTCTTGTAGCCGGCGACGGTAATTATCATCCGTCGTCAATCGATAAGTGAGGGCGACATGGAGCGAGAGGATTTGGGTTTCTAGTGGGAGAACTGCCTCACTCCTATATACCAGAGAGAATAATGTGTTCCCGGTTGCCGTCCGGACTGTAGTACGGTACGCCCATAAGCATTCGGCAAGCTTTTCATTCCAATCGCGTTTGTTGGAAGACACGAACTTCTTGAGCAGCTTGATTATAGTTTTGTTGAACGCTTTCGCCAAACCATTCGCCGTCGGATTGTACGGTGTTGAGGAAACATTCTGGATCCGATGTTTGTCGTAAAACCGATAGAAGGCGTGGCTTGCGAACTGCGGACCATTGTCATAGATGATCCTTTGAGGCAGTCTGAAGTGATAGATGACGTGATGCTTGAGGAAGCTGATTACGTTCGATGTCTTCACTTCTACAAGAGGAACAGCTTTCGCCCATTTGGAGAAGTAATCTGTGATTGCGAGTATGAAGAGGTGTCCTCGGGACGAAGGCGGAGTGATCGGACCGATGATGTCCATTCCCCATGCTTCGAACGGCCAGGATGCCACTGTCGGATGTAAGAACTCGGATGGTTGATGTATGAAATCTACATGGACTTGACAGGCTTTGTATTTTCTTGCATAGTCTAACACGTCTGATACCATTATGGGCCAGTAATAGCCCATCCGACGAAGGCGGTCTTGTAATTTCGGACCAGGCTGATGGGCCCTGCAGATGCCGTCATGTGCTTCACATACAGCTTCTTTGGCTTCTGTATTTGATAGACATCGAAGTAGTAATCCATCGTATGATCGCCGATACAGCATTTTTATCTCCGTATCATAGAAGAATCTGAGGGAACGCCTTCTGCTGGAAGTGGCTTCTTTTAGATTCTCCGGTAAGATGCCATAGACTACGAAGTCAATGAATGGCTGTCTCCAGTCTGGTGCTTTGTCGACTGTCAGAACGGAGTAACTCTCAACATATTGAACATTGTTCTTGGGACAGACCAATTCACGGCCTATTACGTCAACCAAGTGGTGAGCATGATTCGGAACCGCTAAAGAAGCGGCAAGGCCTACTAGGGCATCGGCTTCAATGTTCTGGAGCCTGGGAACGTGTTCTATGAAGAACCCTTCCAAGGACAAGATGATGTCAATCGCTATTTGGTGATAGGGGATCATGTCTTCATGACGAACTTCATATGAACCCCAAATCTGGTAAACGATTAGCTGTGAATCTCCATATGCTTTGAGGTGCTCTACCCCCAGTTCTTTTGTAAGTCGGAGGTCGATAACCAGAGCGTTGTACTCTGCCATGTTGTTTGAACAAGGTTCCGTGAGGGAGTACGCTCGATTGATCACCAACCCGGAGGGAGAAATCAGCACCACTCCGACTCCGACTACAATATTGCCTTTGGGCCCAGTTCTTGAAGCGCCGTCGAAGAACATTCGCCAAACGGCATCATGGGAGACCATATTTGAATTAGCGACCTCGTCTGGGATCTCTTCGTATATTCTGGTTGACTCCAAACCTGGATGGACTGCTAAAAAGTCCGCCAGAGCTTGACCTTTAACAGCCTTCTGCGTGACGAAGATCATGTGGTAGGGAGACAATAATATTGCCCAAGTAGCGAGGCGAGAGCTGAGTGCCCCTGGTTTGATCATGAGGACCCTGAGAGGGTTGACTCGTGATATCACATGTATGGTTTGTCCCGTACCGTAGTGTCGCGTCTTCTGAATGGCGAACAGTAGAGCGAGGCACTCCTTTTCTACGGCAGTGTATCGATGCTCAGGCCCTACCATCATTCGGCTGAGGTAGTAGATGGCTTGTTCATGGCCTGCGTTATTGTTTTGTGCTAGTAGAGCACCGAAAGAATGCTTCATAGCTCGCACATAGAGCAGGAATGGCTTTCCAGCAACTGGGGCCACTAGGACTGGAGGGTTCGACAGGTATTCTTTGATGTTGTCGAAGGCGTACTGGCACTCTTTATCCCATACGAAGGAGATGCCTTTCTTCATGAGGTGCGTGAAGGGCTGACATCGTCCGGAGAGGTTAGAGATAAACCTCCTGATGTAAGCTAGCCTTCCTTGAAGGCCTCTGAGTTCACAGAGATTTTTTGGGGGATCCATCTCCATGATTGCCTTCGTCTTCTCAGGGTCGACATGGATACCCTGTGAGGTAACGATAAAACCCAAGAACTTTTCGCTGGAAACGCCCAAGAAGGATTTCGTGGGATTCATCTTCAAATTGTGCGCCCGTATCAGGTCGAACACTATTTTCAGATCATGCAGATGATCTTCTTTAGAGCGGCTCTTGACGGCGATGTCATCGACATAACACTCCACTGTCTTGCGTAAGTGATCTCTGAAGATGACGCTCATGGCTCGTTGATAGGTGGCGCCAGCATTCTTTAAACCAAAAGGCATGACTGTGTAGCAGTATGTGCCAATCAGTATTCGAAATGATGTATGCTTTTCATCGTCAGAGAACATCTTAATTTGATTGTACCCTGAAAAGCCATCCATGAATGACATGCGCTCGAAGCCGCAGGTGTTGTCAATTATTATATCTGTAATAGGGAGGGGAAACTCATCCTTAGGACACGCCTCGTTCAGATTCCGGAAGTCGATGCAGATTCGAATATTTCTATTCTTCTTGAGGACTGGTACTATATTGGCTACCCAGTCTGGTTGTTGTTCCTCATGAATAAAGCCGCTGGCTATCAGTTTATTGACCTCGGCCTCGATAGAGTTCATGATGTCTGGGCGGTACCGTCGTTGCTGCTACTTGACCGACTTTGCGTCCGGACGAATGTTGAGTTTATGAAGTGCAACCTCGGGGTTTAGCCCTGTCATGTCTTCATAGCTCCAGGCGAACACGTCGATATATTCTCTGACGAGTTGCAGTAGCGATTCTCACTCTTCGTCTGTCAGACTTTTGCTAACGAAGATTGGTTTTGGAGAGGACTCATCGCCGAGGTCAACTTGCATGACCTCATCTTCGGTGGGAGGCTCTCTTTGTTCGAACCGCTTCTCCCATTGCGCGTCTAGCCGTTGGGCCCACGGCTCTAACTCAAGAAGTTCAGGAATGTCTTCATCTTCTTCGTAGACGTCGGCGAATGCCATATTGACAGTCCAAGTCTGCCTGAGCATGTCCCCAATGCTAACATCCGAATCAGAAGTGGGTGAACCGGACGAATGAGAGTGCCATTCGCATTCTTCATCTGAGCTCTCGGGGGTTGTCACAGGAGTAACATAGCCTAGACCATGTCTGGTCTTGCTGTAATAATCCCGTAGCTTTCCAGTCGGGACTGGCAATTGTAAAGGTAATCGTCGGCCGGTGCCGTAGTTCAGGCCTGGTGTAGCCTCCATATCATACTCTTGTTTTTGTATGAGGTACTTGGATCGAGAGCTATACAGATAGAGGGGCAGTCTTCCAATGTCGGGTTCCAGATCGACTTCTTCTATCCTGAAGGGCTGTGGATCGTTCTTCCAGCCAAAGATGATTGGATGGTCCTCTCCTTCGATTATGAAGCAGGCGCCTTCCACGGGAGTAAGTTGGTTTGTGGTATAGGCATTGGTTACTTGTGTGTGTAAGTTAGTGCCTATACCGTGTTCTATCGCATACATTACACGAAGCTTATCAAGCTGGAGGTAGGTCAAAGATAACCCTTTATTGTTGAAGTAAGGTATCTTTTCAGGAGGAATTACATCGTCAGCGGAAGGAACATCAGTGTATGCGGCCACATACTTGGCCAGCTCTTTCTCATCTTCAGCTACCCCATGTATCAGTAAAGACTGAGAGGATGATCTGGGAAGCCTGATCATCAAGGGTTCCGTTGATGGGGCAGGACGTGGAGTCGTCGATGCGCTAGTGGTCCCTGGCTTGGTGTTGAATTGTTGGTTTGTCCCCAGCTCCAGTTCAGCAACCCCCTGCGTTATTGAAGCTTGGGAAGACGATCTGGGGAGCTTGATCACCAAGGGTCCCGCTGGTGGGGCAGGACGTGGGGTTGGTGGCTCACTAACAGTCCTCGGCTCAGTGTTGGGTTGACGCCTTGTCCTTGGCAGACGGATGACCATTGGCTTATCAGGAGAGTTTGTCTCTCCAGATTGTCGTTGACCGGCTCTTGACAGTCTGATTGTCGTTGGCTTCACAGTGGGTCTCGGCGCTTGGCCAGACCTTGGGAGTCGGATAGTCATTTGCTCCTCCCGTACAGAGAGACTGACTGCATCCTTACGCAAAGTGGCTGTAAGGGGTGCAGTTCTGCCTGGTTTGCGGGCTTGGAGATGGATCGTCAGAGGTTCTTCTGATCCCGTTGCTGCCTCAGTTTGATCTTGAGTATTTTTTTCGACAAGGTGCCTCTTCGACTTCTTGTACAAGCAGGAGTCCGAGTAGTAGGATTCAAGCCCTCTGAAAGGATCAATTTCGACAAATTCGATTCTTACAAAGCCATGTTTGTCGACGTACTTGAAGCACTGGTGTAACATGGAAGGCACGATCATGTAGTCGTGTATCCAAGGACGCCCCAGAAGAATATTGTAGGAAGTGTCCGCGTCTATGACATAGCAGGTTACTTCTGACTGAAGGTCGCCGATTTGGCACTTCAAGCGAATCTTCTCGACCGGATAGCTCCTGCCTGAATTGAAACCGCTGATGGCGGTGCTTGTAGGTATCAGGAGATGCATAGGGATGCCCAGGAAGTGAAGCAGGCTCTTCGGGATGATGCTTATGGAAGAACCGGGATCTATGTGCATCCGATCCACCTTTACGTCACCGACATATCCAGTATAATACAGCGGGCAATCGTGTAGGTTAGTCTTAATGAGCATGTCCTGCGGAGTAAAGACAATGTTGGGCATTGCTCCAGTAAAAGCATTGTCCTGAGAATCCTCTGTAGTGCTTTCTCCTGTGAGCTTAACTTGAGCCAGATAGGTGTCAGCGTTCTGAAGTGCGTCACTCAGTGCGACGCGAACATCTTTGGAGAGCCTCAAGAGCTCATACAACGACAATTTGGCCGGTGTGTTGGCCAATTGTGCCAAGTTGTCAAAGTTGTAAGGCCTCTCCAGTCCCTGAGGCGTATCTTTTCAGAGCAGCGGTTTGTCGAAGCGGGTCTCCTTCGGCCTAGGCTTGTCGGTCGTCGGAGGCTGAGAGAGACCTGGAGCATCAACAACAGCCGGCTGATAACTTTCAGCCGAGTTACCCGGTGGGGGTTGAGTTTGTGCACCGGATCGGGTAACGACAACTGTCGTTTCTTCAACGTCGGCTGAGATTGTGCGACAGGACTTGACTTTCCTACCCTTCTTCTTGCCAGTAGAGGGTGATGCTGGCTGGGTTACTTCAGATACTAAGTCCTGGTGGACCCATATGACCTCCCCTCGCGATGTGGTAAGGAGTACCAGCCCAGCAACCTGGTCTCGGGGAAGTAGAAGATTAGCGACCTCCATCTTCGCCCGGGGGACGGGTACCACTCCATCTTGAGTCTTCGTCAGAAAAAAGTTGTCGAATTGGACAGACACCATGTTGGCCGCTACAGTTACCTCCTCGAAGTCAATGGCCAGAGCCTTAGAGTCGATCAGGTGCTGGATGTACCGCTTCAATTGGTAGCAGTCTTGTGTAGCATGGTGGACATAGCGATGGTAGTGGCAATACTTAGGGCTTTCCATCTCTGCGGGCCGAGGCTCACGTCTCAGTGGAGGAAGCTGAATCATGTCTCCTTGTATGAGCATGTCAAGGATGGGCTTGACATGGCTGTCTTCGAAGGAGTAAGTCATCTGTGGCCATTGCTTCTCTGCCGGCTTCGGTTCGGGCTTCGGGGCTGTGTCGGCCACCATAGCCTGTTTGCCCTTGTTGTCTCGATTATTGGAGGGGTTACCACCATTGTTGCTATTGGCATTAGGGCGTTTGCCCTTGTCGTCTCCCTCCGTGATGTGTAATCCCAATTGGCGAGCTTTCTTCAATTTGTCTTCTACGCTAGTGGCGCTGATGATGAAAGTCTTCCAGTCCTTGAATTGACTCTCGCCCATCCAGAGGTTGATTGTGGGAAGTAGCCTCTTTTGGCAGATTTCAATCAAGGAAGAATCTGGATTGCCAGAGGGCAATTTCATCGCGGTTTGGCGAAACCGCTCAATGTAGTTCCTTGTCAGCTCCTTCTCACCTTGAACGACGTCCATGAGGGTGGACATTGTCACATCTTGTCCTATCTCGTAGAACCTTTCAAGGAACATGTTTTTGAAGCCGACGAAGGAATAGATGCAGTTGTCTGGCAAGTTGCGGTACCAGTCGATGGCGACCCCTTCCAATGCTCCAATGAACAACCGCGTAAGGATGGCGTCGTCATGAGGCAGATGGTCGATTGTGACTTCGAAGTAGGTGATGTACCTGCTTGCAAATGTCTTCCCATCATATGGATTGATGTTGAATGGTTTATATCTTGGTGGGAAGGGAACATCTCTCCATGCAGCAGGATACGTTGTCGTTTCCTGAGGTCCTGACAGGTTTCTCGGGCGTGGAACATGGCCCGGAGCTCCTGGACCTCTCATCTTGCCTTCTTGGCCTCGTCTGCAGTGGTGGGAGCCGATATTGTTGGACGGTTGTCGCCCGGGGTTGAGTTCGAGTCCGCATTGGCCGCGGGACCCAAGCTTGTCTGGCCAGGCGTTCTTCCTTGCAGAGTTGGTAGGGCTGCTGTGATCTCGTCCACGGATTTGACCAAGGTATGAAGTATGGCCTCCAGGGAGTCGATGCGTTGGCGATCACTGGGACCGTCTTGTTCATTGTTTGTCATGAACACCGTCCTCACATGAGGAGAGATGGAAGGAACGGTGGAGGACGTGCCCTCTGAATCATACCCTTGCACCGAGAAATCGTCGGGGTATGTAGGAATGTTCTCCTCTGGTTCGGACTCAGAGGAAGTGCTACCCCCTGCGCAGGAGGCTGCCTCGTCTTGGGACCCGTGGACATCCTCGGGGACGTCTGGGTCTACTGCATCTGTGAGGGGAATTGCTTCCTCCGGTGAATCTTCTTGGAACGTCGGCTTGTCGTGGACGTTCAGATGGGTACTACCCCCAGTTTTAGCTACCCCCAGGGATGGGGATGACGAATCTCCAAGTGTTGAAGATTTCGTCTTTTAAATGGTGCCTTGGTAGACTCCTCCCATGGTAGACAACCGCTTGGAAGAGAGCTTCTTGGCCGTGCCGGTTGAAATCTTTGGGCTGGCCACATTCATCTTCTTCCTTACTTTGCTAGTAGGGACCTTCTGAGCAGAGTTGCAGGAGGCGATATGAAGTGCTTCGTCTCCTGAGCTTGGTGGTAGGACCGGTCCTGGATGTTGCAGTCGTTGGAAGACGGACTGCCGATCCTCTTTGGCTGCCGCCTTGCTGCAGCAGCAGTTGATGATGACTTGAGTGCAGTGATGTCCATGAAAGGACTCTCTGTACACCAAGATTTCTTCTCTTTCCTTGTGCTTGTGGAGAATCACATCACGCAAGTTACTCGTTTTATGGGCCCGAGAGTTCCGAGCACACGAGTGTGTTGGCATCATGTTTGCTCCCTGATCGGGAGACTCTTGGGAACCACTCTGTTCGTTTGCCGTCGGGGGCTGGACACGGTCGGTTCTGTACAACTTTTTATCAGGGGCTCGCGTAATAGTCAACGAGATGCCCTGATAGTCAGAAGTTGGGACAGCTGACTGAGCTCGACGAGCCCGCGCTGTCCTAGACTTCTTCCCTCTAGCACCTGAGAGTGCATAGTAGGAAGAGTCCAAGTTGTGCGTTACAGAGTCTGGCACGTCCTGTTGAGAGCCTCTGGGGTCAGGACCGCATGAGAGGTGGTCAAAGACTGACCCTGAGACGTGCAGGGTGGATGGCTTACGGCTGAGTTTGGCAGCCATATAAGTATTCTCCATGCGGCTGGGAACAGTTTGCATGCGGCTGGAAGTTGTGGCCGCATGGGCCTCCTTCATGCGGCTGGTAGTTGTGGCCGCATGAGCCTTCTTCATGCGGCTGGCAGTTGTGGCCGCATGAGCTTTCTCCATGCGGCTGGTTTTTGTGGCCGCATGAATCTTCTCCATGCGGCGGGTGCCCTTACGTGGCTGCTTCTTGGACCGCATAGAGTCCCTCTTTGCCCCTGCAAGTCCAGCATCGTAGTGTTTTCCTCTGCCGAACTAGGGGATAGCAGAGTCCTCTACGGTCTGAAGTGGGGCCGCATGAGAGTCTTCTCCGCCGTCTTGGGCAGCAGAGAGTATTTCTTCCAGAGCTTGGGAAGGAGCAAATAATTTAGGCCTCCACTCCCTGCGGGCCTTCTTCGTGCGAGCTCGCTTCTGGACCGGGCCAGCGCTCCCGTCGGAGAGCATTTCTTCAAATGCCTGCTGGTCGAAGCGGACGACCAGCATCTGTTGCATGGAGTCGAGCTTGGCGGCGTCCAATTGCATCACCAACTTCTCAGCCGTAGAGAAGTTAGTCCCCAGCAGAGTTGCCATCGTGTTTGCCATTGATTATAAAAGAACAGAATAGTTTTATGGGAGGACTGGACTTTTACTTCACAACTACAAACTCGCTTGTACAGAAGAGAGCCTAGGAACAAAACCAAGAAAAAGCAATCTAAAGTACAATTGTTTAGTTTTTCTGGAGGGTGACGGTAGAGGCTCGGGAGAGTGCTATCAACTCTGCCTTACTCCTTGGACGATTGGACGTCGCTTCGACTCTGATGAAGAAATGCTCTTGCTAGGTGCTCTTTGCTCTATGCCTTTCTCTGTGTCTCCGCCGCTCTCTGTCCAGGGTTTTGCAAGGGAATGGCACCTTGCTATTTATAGGGCTTTGTGATAAGTAGGGTGTGTACTAATTGCTCCTTGAAAAGTGGGCGGTTAGGGATTTGGTTAAGATTAGCCTTGATCTTGTTTGTTGGAAATTAATCTGGATTGTTAATGTTGATTGTAACAAATCTAGGCAGTTAATGTTGATTGCACCAAATCTGCATGGTTTGATGGAAATCGATCTGGGCAGTTAATGTTGATTGTAACAAATCTGTATTATCATGATTTGTTGGTTGCTAAATCCGAGTGGATAAATCTTAGTCAATCTTCTGCAACGTGTCCCAGCCGCCATTATGCTGAGAGCCGTATGAACGCGGGTGGATAAGTCTTAGTCGATCTTCTGCCACGTGTCCCAATTGCCATTATGCTGCGAGTCGCATAGACGGGGCATTCGGGCAGAGCCGTATGAGTGTGGCCCCGCATATCGAGCCGCATGAAGGTGGCAGCTGCATGAGAGTGACATCCGCATAAGAGTGAACCCCAACTGAACCGCATAAGGATGGCCCCCCACAATCCGAGCCGCATGAGAGTGGCAGCCGCATGGTGGTGGCCTCTAACTAAACCGTATAAGGGTGGCCCCCACAATCCGAGCCGCATGAGAGTGGCAGCCGCATGGGGGTGGCCTCCAACTGAACCGCATAAGGGTGGCCCCCAACTGAACCGCATAAGGGTAGTCCCCACAATCCGAGCCGCATGAGAGTGGCAGCCGCATGGGGGGTGGCCTCCAACTGAACCGCAAAAGGGTGGCCCCCACAATCCAAGCCGCATGAGAGTGGCGGCCGCATGAGGGTGGCCTCCAACTAAACCGCATACGGGTGGTCTAGACGGTCCGCGTAGAGAGCTTCTTTGGACTTTATAGATTGTGCCAGCTGTCTCAGAGATTTTCTCATCTTTTTAGGAGCCTGACGCGTCTCCTCATTATGTCAGAGCCGTCAGAGCTGTCACTTTATGTTAGAACATTAAATGGCCAGCTGCATGACGTAATTATGGCCAGCTATCATCGGCCTGTTTTGAGCCGCATGAGGCCACATGGCTCTTCCTGAGCCGCATAAAGTACCTGAGCCGCATGCGGCTCTCTGGGTCTTTCCGAGCCGCATAAGATTCTTCGAGCTTTTTAAGCCGCATGTTGAGTCTGGGCCGCATATGAATTATTATTCTTTTTCATGGTTCTACACCAACACGTATCCATATTGGACCAGAGAGAGAAGATACTCAAGAACAAGACTATTAGTTTAGTCCTTGTTGCTTGGGGTCATCACTCTTTTGGTGAGTCAACGTGAAAACGTGAGGATGATATCCGATCGCGATATCCACACCTATTTGACTCATAAGGTATAATGTCTTCCTTATGCCTTTTGCTTTTAATTTCTTGCTTGATTGACTGCTAGTCATAGGTTACTCATGATTAGTATAGCTTGCCCCGACATCTCTAGCCTCATGATTAGTATAGCTTGCCCCGACATCTCTAGCCTCTTGATAGACTTGATAGTGGCCCGCTGAGGCCAAGTAATCTTAATAAGTTACCTAACATGATAAATCTTGATATGCTGTTGCGACGGCTATCTTGACTTGCTAAGTAACTCTTGTCTTGACACCGTGGATGGTTGTGCTTGTATAAGCTACATGTCTCGTCTTACATCATGTCTAGAACATGGATTTCTGGTTACCACGGTCAAGAATTCATGTAACGCCCCAGTCCCAAAATACGTAGGACCAAGTACGTAGACATGCCAGCTATATACATACGAAATACCTGGACTTCGTATGTATACATAAGCTGTAAAATGTAGTAATCCAAGACAACTAAATCTCATCCACAATGAAAGGATTAATAATATAGAAATCAACTTGAATATTGATGATACAATCGTTGGGCGGAGACAAAGTCCACTACCAACTAATTTAAATAGAGAAGAAATATACAAAGAAAGTAATTGGTCGAGCGAAGCAATGACAAGTCCAAAAGCAGTCATCACGAAGGTAGGAATGGCCTTATCTAGAGCACCTGCAAGAAATCACGAAAACACACACCTGGGGAAAAACCAGGTCCTCAGAGGGACGTAACAAGACACATAATATCATGCCGTAAACTGAATAGTAAGAGCTCAATAGAAAACATACATGCATAAAGGGTCCTAACCATTCTATGTGATATATACCTTGAGAAGACAACGTTCTACGCAGGAGCTTATAGTGTTCAGCATAGATGGAGAGAGAGTAATAGTAGGTAGCGCTCATAAGTGCCACCATCAACTATGGGCAGAAAGTAGTTCTCATATGAGAACTATCGGCCCCGGGGCAGTAAGTAGCGCTCATCCGAGTCACTATCGGCCCAAATCTATATGTGTACTGAACAGGTAGCCCCTACGCTAATAACTGTCTTCCCCCCTCCCCATGATACTCTACACATGCGTCGCCTCCACGACACTGTTTAATCCTTAATAACTGCCAAGTCTTCTACCAAAAAAAATCTATTAGCAGTTACATCCTAACGTACGGCCTTTACGCACCGATGTACGGTCGATACGCAAGTCCGAAGCTATATGCGACTCATAACTCACACACAATCCGTGGTACATCGTGACAGTTTATGAGACATACTAAACATGCGGTGGTCCCTTAAATCTAAGTCAATTGCACAAAATATAGTAATTTGTATCTACATATAATTTAAAAGAAACAACTAAAGAAAAGCATGCATGATATTGAGCAAGAAATTAAACAGCAAAGGCAAGGTGTCTTGCCTGGTATGTCGCATGGTATGGTGCGGTGTTCTCTGACAAGTCCCAATAATCCACTAGCCATGGTCGACGCAATGGTCCAAAATCGCGAGAGAATAGAAACATGTGATTAGTCATGATCGTCGATAAAAAAATAGGAGGAATTTAGGAGTGCTGAATATTTATACTAGTTTTAAGAAATTATGCCCTTATTGTTTTGAAGACCAATTTATTAGAAAATATTTTATACCAATATATGAAACTCAAGAATACGTTTTTAGGAAAAATCTGAGTTCATTAAAGTAGATTTTTCTAGCTATATTTTTATTAGTAAAAATATCACATAACCTAGGAAATTATTTGTAAACTTAGTTTTATTAGTTATACATTATTTTGGTGAAAACTATAATTAAGATTTGATAATATTATAAGGACTTTTATTTACAAAACATATTTTTGTCTAATATATATTTTTATATAACAACAACAATAACCATAATAATAATAATAAATAATGATAAAATAATAATAATAATAGTTATAAAATAATAATAGGAATGACAATGATAAGAATAATAAAAATAATAATTATATTAATGAAGGTAATAACTAATAATAATAATAATTCTAATTAATTATAAAAAATCATTTTTGTAAAAATCAGTAATGTAAATAATAATAAGACCATTAATATTACTAATAATAACAATAATAATAATAATAATAATAATAATAATAATAATAATAATAATACTGACTCTTACAGCTCATCACATATAATAACAAACAAAAAAAAATAATATAAGAACGAAGTCAACTATTCTGTTCTTCACACTGAGGAAGAGAGAGAGAGAGAGAGAGAGAGAGATTGAAAAAATAGGGGAGGGTTTACCAGAGGAATGGGGGGCATCGGCCGGCGGCGGATGCACGGTCCTGCGATGGCGGCGCTTGGGTGACGGGGCGCGGCGAAGTTGCCTGGCACGGTGGTGCGCCGCCGTTGGGGTCAGGGGCTCCCAGGTCAGGCGGAGATCGGAATAGCCAGGCGGAGCTGGGGCCACCTGAGGAAGGGGCGGTGGTGCGCTGATCTCGCCGGGATGGCGTACGCGCTCGCCGGCGCAGGCGCTCGGCCTGCTCGGCCGGCGCGCGGAGAAGAAGACACGGCGACCCGGGCTTGGGCGGCGATGGGGTTTTCGGTGCTTCGGCGGAGCACCCACGAGAGGAGGAGGTGGCTGGGGGTTGAGCGCCAGCAGTGGCGCTGCGTCGGAGAGAGGAGGCCCGCGCGCGGCGACCACCTGAAGAGGGGTGGCGGCTTCCCGTCGACGGAAGGAGGCGCGTGGCTCGGGATCTCGGCGAATGAGCGTTCGGCAGCCGCACGGAGGGCAGGTACGGGTTTTTCGCTCTTTTCCCATGTGTGTGGCGGTGGTGCCATTTTGAATTTGGGGTTTGGGTTGGGGTTTTTGGCGGTGGTCGGGGCGACGGAGAAATTTTGGCGAGGTGGTGGTAGAGACGGGGAGATGACAATGATGGTAGGGGATGGAGTAGGCGGTGGTGGTTACAGGCTGGGGAAGATGGGTCTCGTGATGATGTCCGGGGTGATGTTGGCGAAGGTGGCAGGGATGATGGTCGTGGTGGTGACGGCGATAAAGGCGACGGGCTGGTGGCGAGCGGTCGGGGTGCTGATTACAGCGAGGGTTAGGATAGGGATAGGTTGTCTTGGTGTCAGCGTGTCCTGTAGGACACCGAACATGGGAGAGGATTGATGGATGTGTCCGGGATTGTCGGACACATAGTAAAAATGTATATGTAAAAGAAAAATAGTGGAAGGGGTCGTCGACACGGACACGATGCACATGGTTGTGGTTTGTGGAGAATTTTGGAGAAAATTTGTGGATGACAAATAATAGGGAGGAGTACCTGCCTATTTATAGGATGTGGGAATTCCCCTTTGGATAGGATTGTGGGGGTTTTAAATCCCCATTAGATAAATCAAAATTTTATTTAAATCAAAATCCAAATCAAAATACAAATTCAATTTAAATCAAATTTAATTCTGTTAGTTTAAAAATCAAATCAATATCAAATATGGATATTACTCTATTTATTTAAATCATTCCATAAAATTTAATCGAGATTTAAAATGGCCAAAATATTTTCCAAATATATTTTTCAAAAATACCAATGAATATAATTTCGAAAAAATTAAAATAATAAATATTTTAAATAACTTATCGAATATTAAAATATCAATATTAAATAATTTCGAAAATTATAATATATATTTAAGTATTAATAGGAAATATTTTCAAATTATATTTTTACTAATTTGGATAAAACATATTTCGAAAGTAATCATAAAGTTCAAATCTTTAAATACCTTCTTGCTAAATTATTTTTCTAAAAATATGTTACTCGCACATATTCGCTCTCGACGAGAAAATACGAAAATCGTAAATTCGCGCGCGACGTACAATACGACTACGCGACGTAAAATACAAAAATTTTAAATCAGTACCAAAAAAATAAAAATACAGTAGAAATTTAGGGGTTTTACAATTCATACTGAATCTGACTAGGATAATGACTAGATTCATCAAGTAGTCCATGAAGAGATTTTTCAACTACAGGCAGTCCCGTTATCTGGGCGCTCTAATTGGACTTGTAGTCTGTCGTCGAGTAGGGCACATTTCCAGCACACTGTAATGTGTTGCACCCCCACGTCACCTAATCCAACTCTCTCAACTTGCAACTGGATAACCTGGATTAAGTATGTAGGGCTTGTGGCTATTGGAACATCTCAATGCATCTTGTTAGTAACTAGGCTTGTGATAACCCTAGTTAGTTAAAGTATAAAGTCGTACTCATTGATTGGCCATGATTTATGGATGGAGTCCCATCTAGTCTTGTCTAGACAGTGCCAATAGATGGTTACTTCAGCAAGTTACTGTTACGCTTTATTTATTCGATAATTGGTTAGTGACTAAGTTCTGTTCAGGTGAAGGGTTACAACCCCGGTCCTTGTTTAGTTTACGGGTTGTAACTTGGTTACCGAAATAGTTCCTTAGTTATCTTATCGTTTATCATCCTGATTTCCTTAATCCTTGTCTTTTATTATCCATTATATCTTTATGTGCTAATATGCTAGTTTTAGTTCTTAAGTGAAGCCTCCCTTGTGGCACTTGCTCTTTCTGGGGTCTGACCCAGCTGGTTTTGTATGGCCAAATTTTAGAGTAGCTCCCGAGGATCTCCAAGCCTTCCAGCCAGATGGTGAACTCTAGACGCAACCCTGGCAACGAGTGGATTTTATTTTGCTCTCCCAATCCATTGTAAATTATTCCTTTGAGGCGTTTAGCCGCCGAGCAAGTGTTAGCTCGTGTTGAAAGCTAATATTTTATGTCTGCCTAAGGGCTGTAACATGATTGACAAATCCTAGGGTTGATCATGTATGACTTAAACTCTTGCTAGTCTTCGCATTTTGTATGACTAGCTTCATGATCATCTGAATATATAATGTATGAGACGCCTTACTTTGTGTGTCTGATGATCTACCATCTTGTTACATTTACTTGCTTGCTTGAGATTGAGACACTAGGCTTGTTCTTGACCTTAAGAGACTAATGGCTTGTAGTTAAACACTCATGCATCTAGACAGCCATGATCGTATTTCGAGGTGGGATTCATTTCAATGTACGTAGCTGGCTGTGTCTGTCCCCTGCTCTCCAGTATTCTGGTTCTGGGGCGTGACATAAAGTACTGGGAAGATGATAGCAAACTATAAAAATTAAATACGTAAAGTAAAGAGCATCAGAAAAGTAAAATCCTGACACAACGATGTATACTGGTATCCCATTGAGAGGACTAGTCCAGTCTCGAGTACTCTTGCTTGATGTTAATCCACTATAGCACAAGCTTTAAACCGAGCGCTTGTAGCTCCTTACAACACGAGTTTTCATCCGAAGGACTCGTAACATCAAATAAGGCAAACTTTAAAATCTGTAACGTTTTCGAAAAACCTTCTTTGCAACTCGAACCAAACTCTAGATCGAACTGAAAAGGCACTTGGCTTGGCTAGGAGTTGTTAAAGGATAGATATGAAAGTGTAGAGCTTTGGAATGCTTTTGAATAGATAGAGAAGAGAAGAATGATTGAGTAATTTAGAATGGAAACTTCTCCTCTATTTATAGCATTTTTGTGGACAGAACTGGCTGTTCAGGTCCACATTTTTTGTAATTTGAAAATTGGTTGCAGATCTTCAGGAAGACCAAAACGATCAGGACTTAGCTAGGCCAAACTCGGACCGAACTCATATGTAGAGTTCTTTGACCAGTTATTGGTATTTTTATGTAGATTGCTCATTGGTATTGGACTTTTTGATTAGTGGATATTGGATGTAGGCTAGCATAGAATGTGGAGTAGATAGGTAGGCTATTTGGAAAGTGGAGTTCAGTAGGCAGTAGAATAGTCAGTTGCCAATCCGATCAAGCTCACATTTTTCTAGACTCAATAAAATGAAAAATATAGAATAAAATGTAAAAAATGTCTTGATCAGCATCTGAAGTCTTTGTACAATGAAGACAACGAGTAGTAGCACGTTGGAAGTAGACGTTGTTTTTATACCTGTAGCTGTGTATTTTTTGCATATCGACCAAAGTTTATGTTGATTATCAAAATCAGGTGTGACAATGACCAATGGGCCAACAATCGTCCATTTTGATAATTGACAAACTTTGAGTTTATACCAAATAATATCAAAAAATAACTTGAAAGTTTTATACCTTTTGACCATTCTCTTGATTTTGAAAACTTGGTTGTCTTTGGTATACTCTTCTTCCCTTTTGTTATTTGTACAAAATGAACGCTCCTCCGCAAATAGTGAGCACAAACAACAAATAAAGAAGACATAATCATACCAAGAGATAGAGAAATAATAAACATGGCCAATAATATATCAAACAACATAAGTAGAATTTTAATAAACCAAGTATATATTACTAAGCATCGTAACAGTAGCAGGCAAGTACATAAAACTCACTAATAAACTATGAAAGTCTGAAAGAGACTTAACCATAACTAGTGCATAATGAAAGAAGTCTAATAAATGCTACAAAATCATCATCATTAGTAAACGGAGTCACAAATATCCAAAGCCCAAACAATCTCATCAACTCTTATCATCACCAGTATCAGCACACCGAGTAGGATCATTGTAGGCTGCAGTGGGATCAAAGTATCGTCGAGCCTGACGATCATCAAATCTGGATATAGTGAAGTCTAGATGATGTAGTATAGGAGTAGGACCAGAGGGATAATGAGTCATAGTCTACTGAAGGTCAGTGATACCGTTCCGCAGAGTCTAGAACTGGTAAGTGAGATGGTAGTCTATATCTCGCTAACGGATGGGTCTCTGCCTGATAGCGCTCATCCTCAAGAGTGCAACCAGTCTTAAATCGCCCTCTCTGGAGGGTCATCAATGCATAGAGCTGGTCTATGGTGTGAGTAGGAGGAGGAAACTTATGAGACATATGGAGTTCAGATGGAGTGCCATCAATGGGACACGAATCAAAAGGAATGTTGTATCTACTAAATATGATGGAAAGAATCATTGGGTAGATAAGGTTTCGACTGGCCTTCTTGCAGTTAAACATAGCCGTTATCATGGTCTTGGGAAGACTAAACGAAATCCTAAAGTAAATGTGATACATAGCAGATAACTCCAAATACGTGATCTCATCGGTAGATCCTATTTTGTGCAAGATTCTCACCATAATGATTCGATGGAGTTCATAGAAGTGTTGGTTCAAGTACCGTGACCTGAGCCGTCCTAGGGGTCCAGGGTTCAGAGCACACATCGCATCCTTGAAAGATTCTAAGTTTAAGTCAGCACCAAATTGGACTTTAGTGATGCCAACTAGAGCATCTCCAGTATTGGAAACCTAAAGCCATTCGCTCAAGTCGTCATCATCAAATTCCATCTCGATACGATAGACTGACAAGTACATGATGCCTTGTGAATATTGTAAATTGCAATAGAACATCCGAACAGTATTTTCGTATATCAGATTAGAATTTTCTAAAAATTCACGTAGTCCGATGTTTCGAAAGGTCAAACAATATTCCGAAAAAATGTTGAAGTTAATGGAATTTCTCGGAGAAATAGCTCATTTATAATAATCATTAAACCAAGATATTGAGGTTTCTAGATCTACAAATAATGTAGTATCAAAATTATTCTCATCGGATGGAGGAGAAGGGCTAAAAAGACTTTCTAGAGGACTATACAATGGGCTTGAAGTCGAAGCACTATGTCCTCTCTTCTTCTTAGAGATTCTAGGAGCCATTGAAAATTGAAGAAGAAAGTGAGAGAATTACCTCAAAAAAATGATGTAGAATAGAAGAGAACACCCAAAAACCTTTGAATCCAAACTTTGGAGTGAAGAAATCCTAAGATTTGGGAGAAAATCAAGTCTAGGTTTGAGAAAATTAGGGTATGGAGTGGGTTTTTGCGGCTGTTGTTCGGTGAAGATGGAGAGAAATAGTAAAAATTGTGTTATCAAACTCGGCTCTGTTCTGGAACAGAGGTTATCGAACTCGGCTCGAACTCTGCCAGAGTTCGGTCCGAGTTCGGTATGCCTGAATTTAATGAAACATGATTTATTTTACGTTAAAAAAAGTAACTAAAAACTAGTATTCATTTGTTTTAATAAGTCTTTATTACTTTGGTTTAGCTGTTGGGGCCGGATCCTAGCTAGCGGTAGTCTGAAGATTAGTGCACCGTGTCGCTTCCGGCTATTTGCAGCTGTACGATAGAAGGGCCCTTTCGGCTTGTACCCTAAATAACTTTAACTAGAAAAGTCATTTGAATAAAGTCTAAGTATTTTTTTGAACATAAAGCATTATGTTTCTAAAAATTCAATAATACCTAACTTGCGACGAATAAAGTTGAATCGGTCTTCAGCCAAAGATTTTGTTAATATATCTGCTAACTGGTGATCTATGTTAATAAATTCTAAACATATATCCCCGTATTGTTGGTGATCACGTAGGAAGTGATGATGTATTTTAATGTGTTTAGTGCGTGAGTGATATACATGGTTCTTAGTCAGATTTATTATGCTAGTGTTATCATAGTAAATGAGAATTTTAGTGTAGTACAGATTATAGTCTTCTAGGGTTTGCTTCATCAACAAATTTTGTACACAACAACGACCTGCAGCAATATACTCGGCTTCAGTCGTTGACAATGCAACATAATTTTCTTTCTTGCTAAACCAAGAGACTAGAGCTTTGTCTAGAAAATGACACGTACCGCTGGTTCTTTTACGGTTTACTTTGCATCCAGCAAAATCGGCATCAGAATATCCAATTAGGTCAATTGATGTAGTTTTGGGATACCATAAGCCGATAGTAGATACCCTTAAGGTATCAAAAGATATGCTTAACTGCGAATCAGTGTGATTCCTTAGGGTTAGCTTGGTATCTTGCACATATGCAAACGCTAAACATAATATCAGGTCGACTAGCAGTTAAATATAATAAACTACCAATCATACCTCGATACTTACGATGGTCGACTGGCTTGCCACTTTTATCAAGATCTAGTTTGGTTGATGTAGCCATATGAGTCCTGACAGGCTTTGCTTTGTCGAAGTCAAACTTCTTCAGCAAGTCCTTCGTGTACTTAGCTTGATTGATGAAGGTTCTCTGAGTGTTTCGTTTGATTTGTAGTCCGAGGAAGTAGTTTAGCTCTCCCGTCATATTCATCTCAAACTCACTCTGTATATACTTATCAAATTCTTGACAAAGATGTTCGTTAGTAGAAACAAATATAATGTCATCTACATAAATTTGCACTAGTAAAATATCATCATTTGAAGACTTGATAAATAAAGTTGTATCAACTCTTCCTTTTGAAAAGCTATTTTTAAGTAGAAAGGAACTTAGGCGAGCATATCAAGCTCTTGGGGCTTATTTGAGTCCATAGAGTGCCTTACGTAACTTGAAAACGTGATCAAGAAATTCAACATCTTCAAAACCTGGAGGTTGTTTTACAAATACCTCTTCTTTTATAAATCCATTTAAAAATACACTTTTTACGTCCATTTGAAAATGTTTAAAATCGTGAAAACATGTAAATGCACAAAGCATGCAAATGGATTCTAGTCAAGCAACAAGAGCATAAGTCTCATCATAATTAATTCCTTCGTCTTGATTATAACCTTGAGCCACTAGACAAGCTTTGTTACGTAGAACTTGTCCATCCTCACTATGTTTATTTTGGAACACCCATTTGGTACCAATTACAGATTGACCAATAGGTTTAGAAACAAGTTCCCAAATCTCAAACTGTCCTCTTACATGGAATAAATCTAAAATTCATCTGCTACTGATTTAGGTTCTACTTGAGAAATGAATGCAACATTAGCAGCTGTATCCCTAGTAGAAGAACGTGTACCTACTGTCTTTGATACGTCACCTATGACAAGGGTCTCTGGATGGTATGTTGTGAACTTCATCTTCTTTGGTAGACTCTCCAGATAGTTTTTGTCAACATCTGTAGCTTCAGTCGCTTTGGGTGTGTTTCTTGCATCTTCATCATCATTGTCACTTGTTATTTGACTGTTGAGCTCGTCAAATGAAACGTTTATCGATTCTTCAACAATCATAGATCTTTTGTTAAAAACTCTATATTCCTTACTTTTGGCAGCATAACCAAGGAATATCCGTTCGTCTGCCTTCGAGTCGAACTTACCCAAGTTATCCTTGGTGATCAGGATAAAATAATGACATCCAAAAACTTTAAAATAAGAAATATAGGAATACAATCAAACCATAAATCATAAGGTGTCTTCTTCGATATAGGTCGAATCAGAACCCTATTTAAAACATGACAAACTGTACTTACAGCTTCAGCCTAAAAGTATTTTAGAAGATTGTACTGGTTTAGCTTGACTCTAGCCATATCGCTTAGAGTTCTATTCTTCCGCTCCACAACACCATTCTGTTAGGGAGTTCTAGGATAGAAACACTCATGAAAAAAACTATTTGCTTTGCAAAACTTTTTAAAATCAGAATTTACTAATTCGCCTCCATGATCACTTCAAATACGAGTAATCATGATGCCTTTTTCGTTTTGAACCTTTTTACAGAAAATCTCAAATTCAAAAAGTGCATCGATTTTGTTTGATAAAAGGAAAATCCATGTATATCTAGAGAAATCATCAATAATAACAAAGGCATAAAAGTTACCACCAAGGCTGACGACTCTACTAGGTCCAAACAAATCTATATGTATCAACAACAAAGGTCTGGAAGTACTTACAACATTGATGGATTTAAATGAGGATCTAGTTGCTTTGTTTTTCTTGCAATCAGCACATATGATGTCTCTTTTGAATGATATTTTTGGTAGACCTTTTACCAATTTCTTTGTTGATAGTCTTAAAATGGTAACCATGTTTGCATGTCCTAGTCTCATTGCCATAGCCAACTTTCATCTTGGTTGACTACTAGGCACTTACCTGCACTGTTAGTACTTTCTAAAAAGAAAACATAAATATTATCCTTCCTGATTCCTTCATAGACAGGACTACGAGTGGTCACATCATATATAGAACATTTGTCTTTAACAAAATTAATGCCATAGACATTGTCAGCAAGATGATTAATGCATAAAAGGTTATATTTTAATTCGGTTACGAGACAAACGTCTTTTATTTCTGGATAGGGGGACATACCAACAGTAGCATTACCTATAATGTTACCACTCAGATTATTTTCGAAGGAGACATATCCTTCTCTTTTCATCGATAGCGTCACAAATAAAGATGCGTCACCTGCCATTTGTCACGAACATCCGCTATCGAGGATCTATTTACTTCTAGCATGAGAGGGTTGGCCCACCTACAAAACGAGTAGATGTGACCTTTGGTTACCCATTTCTTTAAGGGTCTGAAAGTGTTATCATAGGTATCCAGACATATATATTCACATCAACTAGCTTTCTAACTCTATAAAACTTGGAAATGTGTCCATGTGAACCACAATATGTACAAAAAATTTTGAGCTAGTATTTGGTGTCATGTTATTGACATGATGCTTGTGTGTCATTCTTGGATACTTGTAAAAAAAGACATGATTATGTGAAACATTATGTTTATGTGCTTTATTTGCTCGTGTCATGTTACGTGTATGTTGTGTCATATGACAGATCTTTGGCTGAGTAGCAGGTATAACCTGTTTTTCCAACTTTATCTCTAACTTTTTAGAGAAAGCACATGCCTCATCATATTTAATAGATATAACATCAATCTTCTATGTAGCGATGTTATAGTTCTTCTTCTCTAACTCATATAACTCGTTCAGCTTGGCATAGTCATGATCTTTTTTCTCAATAGTTTTATGAGCATCATGCAAGCTAAGCTTCGGAGTTGATATTTTTTCATTCGTGTTACTTTGGAAGGTGTTTCCCATATTTTCTCCAATAGGGATGACAACCTTTCAACTCCAGTAGTGTAAGCTTTGACCTCTTTTCGAGACTGCTTATATTTATCCAAGACTTTCTTGTGTTCGTCTAATAAGTCGCTAAAAGCATCAGAATGTTCATCAAATGTAAAGTCATCGTATAGAGGATTAGTTGTTACCTGATCAAATACCATCAAGCAAATATTTGCAGAGCTACTTGGTCTTTCTTCTTCCTCTGATTCACTGGCCTCACTTTCGTGCCACATGCTGATATTTGCATATTTTCTACCAGTTGTTGACTTCCTGCTTGGTTGGCCGTATCAACTGCTTTTCTTGGCTATTTGGCAGTCTTTTTTGATGTGACCAGTCTTTTTGCAACCATTGCAGATGGTCTCTTCTTCATTGCTTTTTTGATAATCTTTATTCTTTCAGATTGATCTCTCAAATCTCAAGAATTTCTTGAAGTTTATTACAAAAAGAGCTTGTTCCTCACCATCTGATTCTTCATCATCTGTGATTTTATTTGTAGCATGTGCTTTGAAGGCGATAGATTTCTCTTTGGTGTGGCTTCTTCAAAGTCTTGTAGGTCTAGCTCATGAGTCATCAGTTTGCCCAAGAGTGTCTCCAGCGATATTGGGTTGAGATAGTTTTCTTCTAGAATCGCAATACCTTAGGATTTTAGTTCTTTGTTAATCCCTGAGCACTTTGCGAATCTTTTCATGATTTATGTAATCCTTGCCAAGAAATGATAAATGATTAGTAATATAAAAAAACGTGTAAACATCTGAGTGATTGATTCATTTGGCTTTATCTTGAAAGCCTCATACTCTTGTGTCAATCTACTTATCTTGGATTCCTTTACTTGTGAAGTACCTTCATGAGTTACCTCAAAAAGTTTTCAAATGTCGTGTGATGTGACACATATAGATACTCTGTTAAACTCAGTCTTGTCAATGGCACAAAATAGTGCATTGGTAGCTCTTAAGTTAAGGCTGGCTTGTGTTTTTTCTAAATCTTTGTATCTGTCATGTGGCTTATCTACAAGATTACCATCAATCACTACTCTAGGTGGATTTTTGTAGCCATCTATGACTATAGACCAGAGATCAAAGTCAAGAGATTTCAGAAAAAAAAACACATTCATGTTTTCCAATAAGTATAGTTTGTTCCATCAAATAGTGAAGGTCTATTTGTGGATTGCCCTTCACCTGTGAACATAGATTTCACGGCTGTCATATATATACTCTCTAGAGTGTTATATTTGCATATAAACTGTTTTGATACCAATTGTAGGAATGAGCACCTCTAGAGGGGGGTGAATAGAGTGCGTGTGTGCAGCGGAAAGATAATCACCAAATAAAACTACTGTAAGCAGTATCACAGGTACAAAGTACTAGGCAGATGATAGCAAACTATAAAAATTAAATGCGTAAGGTAAAGAGCATCAGAAAAGCAAACACATGACACAGTGATGTATACTGGTATCCCTCTGAGAGGACTAGTCCAGTCTCGAGTATACTTGCTCAATGCTAATCGACTATGACACAAGCTTTAAACCGAGCGCTTGCATCTCCTTACAACACAATTTTTCATCTGTAGGACTCGCAACTTCAAATAGGGCAAACTTTCAAAACTATAACGTTTTCAAAAAACTTTCTTTATAACTCGAACAAAACTCTAGATCGAACCGAAATGACACTTGGCTTGGCTAGGAGTTGTTAAATGCTACATATGAAAGTGTAGAGCTCTGGAATGATTTTGCATAGATAGGGAAGAGAAGAATGATTGAGTGATTTAGAATGGGAACTTATCCTCTATTTATAGCATTTTTGTGAGCAGAACTCGGCATGAGTTCAGGTCCACATTTTTCATAATTTAAAAATTGGTTGCAGATCTTCAGGAAGACCAAAAACGATCAGAAACTAGCTAGGCCGAACTTGGGCAGAGTTCGGACCGAACTCGGGCCTAACTCATATATAGAGTTCTCTGACTAGTTATTGGTATTTTCGTAAAGATTGCTCATTGGTATTGGGCTTTTTGGTTATTGGATATTAGATGTAGGCTTATATTGAATGTGGAGTAGATATGTAGGCTATTTGGAAATTGGAGTTCAGTAGACAGTAGAATAGCCAGTTGCCAATCCTATCAACCTCATATTTTCCTTGACTCAATAAAATAAAAAATACAGAATAAAATATAAAAAGATGTCTTGATAAGCATCTAAAGTCTTTGTACGATGGAGACAACGGGTGGTAGCACGTTGGACGTAGACGTTCTCTTTTTATACCTGTAGCTGTGTATTATTTGCGTCGAAATATATATATATATATATATATATATATATATATATATATATATATATATATATATATATATATATATATATTTATATATACTCTCTAGAGTGTTATATTTGAATATAACCTGTTTTGATACCAATTGTAGGAACCTTGAGCACCTCTAGAGGGCGGGGGGATTGAATAGAGTGCATATGTGCAACCGAAAGGTAATCACCAAATAAAACTAATATAAGCAGTGTCACAGGTATGAAGTACTGGCAGATGTTAGCAAACTACAAAAATTAAATACGTAAAGTAAAGAGCATCAAAAAAGCAAACTCATGACATAGTGATGTATACTGGTATCCCTCTGAGAGGACTAGTCCAGTCTCGAGTACTCTTGCTCAACGCTAATCGACTATGACACAAGCTTTAAACCGAGCGCTTGTAGCTTCTTACAATACGAGTTTTTGTCCGTAGGAATCGCAACTTCAAATAAGGCAAACTTTGAAAACTATAATATTTTTGAAAAACCTTCTTTACAACTCGAACTAAACTCTAGATCGAACTGGAATGGCACTTGGCTTGGCTCGGAGTTGTTAAATGCTAGATATGAAAGTGTAGAGCTCTGGAATGCTTTTGAATAGATAGAGAAGAGAATAATGATTGAGTGATTTGGAATGGGAACTTCTCCTTTATTTATAATATTTTTGCGAGCAGTGTCACGCCCCAGAACCAGAATACTGGAGAGCGGGGGCTGACATAGCCAGCTACGTATAATGAAATAGAATCCATCTCACCATACGGTCACGGCTGTCTAGATATATGAGGGTTTATCTACAAGCCAACAGTCTCTTAAGGTCAAGAACAAGCCTAGTGTCTCAATCACAAGCAAGTAAGTAAATGTTACAAGATGTAAGATCACCAAATATACAATAGTAAGGCGTCCCAAACATTACATATTCGGCTGATCATGAAGCTAGTCGTTACAAAATGTGAGGACTAGCAAGAGTTTTAGTCATACATGATCAACCCTAGGTTGCCAATCATGTTACAGCCCGTAGGCAGACAGTAAGTAACGTGCAATACGAGCTAAACAGGTGCTCGTCGGCTAAACGCCTCAAAAGAATATTTTTACAATAAAGTGGGAGAGCCAAAAATAACCCACTCGTTGCCCTGGTTACGCCTGGTGTTCACCATCGGGCTGGAAAACCGGTAGATCCTCTGGAGCTGCTCTGGTATCTGGCCATACAAAACCAGCTGGGTCAGACCCCAGAAAGAGCAAGTGCCACAAAGGAGGCTTCACTTAGGAACTAAAACCAGCAATTAGCATAAGAATAAGGTTACATAATAAAAAACAGTAATTAAGGAAAAGCATGACAGGTGATATACGATGAGGTAACCATGGGACTATTCAGATAACCAAGTTACAACCCGTAAACCAAACAAGGACCGGGGTTGTAACTCTTCATCTGAACGAAACTTGGTATCCCCACCATTTATCAATAAGGCCAGTGTAAATAATCACGATCTCAAAGTAAGGTAAAGCATGTCGAGCATGTCATGGGGTACAACAAGACAATAAATGAAGAGAGAACACAGAACTGCTCCGGGAGCCAGGTTACAACCCGTAAACCAAACAAGGACCGAGGTTGTAACCCTTCGCCTGAACAGAACTGGTCCCCTGATCTTTATTGTTAAAAAGCAAGCACAAGTAATCATGTCATGTAACAATCTTGTACAGGATCGAGGCAAGAATAGACAGGGTTAGACTCCATTCAATCATTCACGGCCAAGCATTAAGTACGGCTTGATACTTTAACTAACTAGGGTTATCACAGGCCTAGTTACTAGCAAGATGCAATGAGATTATTCCACAGCCACAAGCCCTGCAGACCATCCAAGTTATCCAAGTCAAAATATCATGTCAGGGGGTGCAACACGTGGCAGTGTGCTGGAAATGTGCCCTACTCGTCGGCAGGCTACAAGTCCTAGAGCGCCCAGATAACGGGATTGCCTGTAGCAGGAAAATCTCTTCATGACTAATGTGTTAATTCTAGTTATTAGCCTTAGTCCATTTCAGTAGGTACTCCTGACCGTGGAACTCAGGGGTCCCATCCTAAGCATGATACAAGACAAGACTGGTTTAATGCACAAGCACAATCGTCCACGGTGTCCAGGTTATTCATACTTATCAAGTCATGTCATGTCAGGTTAGCCGTCGCAACAGCAATCCGAGGTATATCATGTCAGGTATACTTGTCAGGAGTACGCCACGGCGGGCCACTATCAGGTCATGTCATGTCCACTTGGTACTTGTCAAGAGTGCGCCTTAACAGGCCACTATCGTGTTCTATCCTTACATTATCATGAATGAGAGAAACTTGCATAAAATAACTAGTAACATATTCTTGAAGCCAAGGAAAAGACCTACAACTTTCATGTTTTGAGTTTTTCAAGATTCTAGCTACAAAACAACTTAAACAGGCAAAAACAGTAAATTCTTGTACAATCGGCGCATGGGATTCCTGCACGAATCGGCGCATGGGATTCCTGCACAAATCGGCGCATGAGATTCCTGCACGAATCGACGCATGGGATTCCTGCACAAATCGGCGCATGAGATTCCTGCACGAATCGGCGCATGGGATTCCTGCACAAATCGGCGCATGAGATTCCTGCACGAATCGGCGCATGGGATTCCTGCACGAATCGGCGCATGGGATTCCTGCACGAATCGGCGCATGGGATTCCTGCACAAATCGGCGCATGGGATTCCTGCACAAATCGGCGCATGGGATTCCTGCACAAATCGGCGCATGGAATTCCTGCACAAATTGGCGCATGGGATTCCTGCACGAATCGGCGCATGGGATTCCTGCACAAATCGGCGCATGGGATTCCTGCATGAATCGCATGGGAAACTCACGTTGCGTCTTCAATACATGCGCGTAAGAAACCTACGCGCATGACACGCTCGGAGTTAAGGAATGCGTTGCCGGGACTTCACGGCGCATGGCCTCCCGGGCGCATGGCCTCCCGGGCGCATGGGGTTCATCGTCCCCAAACAGCAAGTTCAGCCATGAAAGTTCCGAAAACTTGTAATGGCCATAACTTACTCATCCGGAGTCGAAATCAAGCGAAACAAAAGCCAAAACTGAATAAAATTGAATTCTCTACAACATGGAACCACTAGTTTTTGGAAATACCAAGTTTTTAGAGATCAAAACCAAGAAAACTAAACAAGAAGAAACTTAAAACTTAGATCTACAAAAATATAACCATCAAAACTGAAAACTTCCAGTTCTAAAGAGGCTTAGAATCTAGTAAGGAAGAGAATGGAACAATAAAACATGAGATCCATCATGAAGCAAGTTTGCACTTGCCTAAGCTCTCTCTCTCTCTCTCTCTCTCTCCTGGTAGGTGTAGAAGTAAATGGTGGAGAGTAAATGAAGAAGGAAATAATGATGAGAGAGAAAAGGAAGGGGTTATAAGTAAAGAGGATGGTGGTAGGTAGGAGGGTTCACCCTTGGTTCATAATGAACCAAAGCAAACCAAGCCAAGCCGAACCAACCCAAGAATAAACCAATCAATAAAATGCTAGAATAAATCAAGCAGGAAGACATGCAATACGGGTCAAATTACGTATACGTATTCCAAATACGTAATACGAGATCTGGGTATTACAACTCTACCCACCTTAAAAGAATTCCGTCCTCGGAATTTAATTAAGAGGCTAGAGGGACAAGAACAAGCTATACTAATCTCAGGCAAGCTATACTAAGCAATCAATCATGCAATCATGTATGTAAGCAAGGAAATCGAAGGCACGAGAAAGAGGGAAGATATCCTGCTAGGAACCTCTCTGTCGGTTCTGAATCTGAGCTTGGACCAGGGCATACTGTTGGGGTCCTTGCTGCTGGAATACTTGGGTCTGAGGCGGCAATGGCCTCGGAGGCTGGTACTGCTGTTGTACTGGTGCTGGTGCTGGTCCCCTTACCGAGGGACTAGTCTGGGCCGATGACGAACTGGCCCTATTCGGACAAGACCCTATCTTGTGGTCCGATGCTCCACAAGCCAAACATAATCCCTGAGCTCTGCGACACTCCAAAATAACGTGTCCTGGCTTCCCACAATGAGTGCAGCCCATTGCGGAAGATTGCTTCTGCTTCTGTTGCTGAGGGGACGTGACCGACGTCACTGAGGCCGCCTGCCTCGGAGTTCCAATTGTCAAAGCCCTTACTGCCGGGGCTGGTGCTGAAGACTGGGTCATCTGGCCGTGAGATCGCTTCCGACCTCCGGTCCTGTCCACGATCCTGTGGGAGGTATACTCGTGCCTCCTGGCTGCCCTCAGTACTGCATCGAAGGTCTGATGCTCAAACTGCTCTACTGCCAATAAAATCTCGAGATGGAGCCCCTGCTGGAATCGCTGGGCTCTGTCGAACTCGGTTGCCACCAAAGTGGGAGCAAACCGACTAAGCCTGGAAAACTCGACCGCATACCCGTCGACCGTTCTGCCTCCTTGCTTCAGGTTGGTGAACTTGGTCTGTAGATCGTACCGAGCCACCGCATCGAAGTACTTCGTCTGGAATCTCTCACGAAATACTGCCCAAGCAATGGGTGCCACTAATCCAACGGCCTATGATGCCCACCAGCTGCGGGCAAGATCCAATAACTGTAGACGTACCACGGCCACCTTCTCGTCTTCTGGGGTTCTGGCTGCCTCTAGAATAACTTCGGTGTCCTGAAGCCACGCGTCAGCAGCGATAGCATCTTCACTGCCATCGAAGAACGGAGGGTTCAGGCGCTTGAAACTGTTCGCTGCACTGTTCCTTGGATGACCGCCTCTGTTCAGAGCATCTGCCACCGCCTGTTGCAAGGCATCGCCTCGACGATCTTGGGACGCAAGCAACTCACGGATGAGTCCTACCAATCCTCCATCCTCTGACCCTGCTGGCTGGACGGGCTGAACTGGCGGTACTGGTTCTCCAGGAGGTACGGCTCGGGAGGCTGCTGCTGAGTGCTGGGCCTGATCTTCTGGTTGCTGCTGGTCCATGGGAGGTGATCCGCCTTGCTGATCGGCAGGTCCAGGAACAATGCCGCTGAAGAAGACGACATAGGGAACAATAAGGAAGGACCAGGACAGATCAACGATACAAGCATGTGATCAGGTCAAGATTACAGGGATTCAGAAGATACGAGCAGAGATCAAGGGCGAATACTGATTGAGACATCTATTCGGTAAACCCTCACATATCTTGATTTACAAGACCTTGCATGGGCTACCACTTAAACCATGTCACGCCCCAGAACCAGAATACTGGAGAGCGGGGGCTGACATAGCCAGCTACGTATAATAAAATAGAATCCATCTCACCATACGGTCACGGCTGTCTAGATATATGAGGGTTTATCTACAAGCCAACAGTCTCTTAAGGTCAAGAACAAGCCTAGTGTCTCAATCACAAGCAAGTAAGTAAATGTTACAAGATGTAAGATCACCAAATATACAATAGTAAGGCGTCCCAAACATTACATATTCGGCTGATCATGAAGCTAGTCGTTACAAAATGTGAGGACTAGCAAGAGTTTTAGTCATACATGATCAACCCTAGGTTGCCAATCATGTTACAGCCCGTAGGCAGACAGTAAGTAACGTGCAATACGAGCTAAACAGGTGCTCGTCGGCTAAACGCCTCAAAAGAATATTTTTACAATAAAGTGGGAGAGCCAAAAATAACCCACTCGTTGCCCTGGTTACGCCTGGTGTTCACCATCGGGCTGGAAAACCGGTAGATCCTCTGGAGCTGCTCTGGTATCTGGCCATACAAAACCAGCTGGGTCAGACCCCAGAAAGAGCAAGTGCCATAAAGGAGGCTTCACTTAGGAACTAAAACCAGCAATTAGCACAAGAATAAGGTTACATAATAAAAAACAGTAATTAAGGAAAAGCATGACAGGTGATATACGATGAGGTAACCATGGGACTATTCAGATAACCAAGTTACAACCCGTAAACCAAACAAGGACCGGGGTTGTAACTCTTCATCTGAACGAAACTTGGTATCCCCACCATTTATCAATAAGGCCAATGTAAATAATCACAATCTCGAAGTAAGGTAAAGCATGTCGAGCATGTCATGGGGTACAACAAGACAATAAATGAAGAGAGAACACAGAACTGCTCCGGGAGCCAGGTTACAACCCGTAAACCAAACAAGGACCGGGGTTGTAACCCTTCGCCTGAACAGAACTGGTCCCCTGATCTTTATTGTTAAAAAGCAAGCACAAGTAATCATGTCATGTAACAATCTTGTACAGGATCGAGGCAAGAATAGACAGGGTTAGACTCCATTCAATCATTCACGGCCAAGCATTAAGTACGGCTTGATACTTTAAATAACTAGGGTTATCACAGGCCTAGTTACTAGCAAGATGCAATGAGATTATTCCACAGCCACAAGCCCTGCAGACCATCCAAGTTATCCAGGTCGAAATATCATGTCAGGGGGTGCAACACGTGGCAGTGTGCTGGAAATGTGCCCTACTCGTCGGCAGGCTACAAGTCCTAGAGCGCCCAGATAACGAGATTGCCTGTAGCAGGAAAATCTCTTCATGACTAATGTGTTAATTCTAGTTATTAGCCTTAGTCCATTTCAGTAGGTACTCCTGACCGTGGAACTCAGGGGTCCCATCCTAAGCATGATGCAAGACAAGACTGGTTTAATGCACAAGCACAATCGTCCACGTTGTCCAGGTTATTCATACTTATCAAGTCATGTCATGTCAGGTTAGCCGTCGCAACAGCAATCCGAGGTATATCATGTCAGGTATACTTGTCAGGAGTACGCCACGGCGGGCCACTATCAGGTCATGTCATGTCCACTTGGTACTTGTCAAGAGTGCGCCGTAACAGGCCACTATCGTGTTCTATCCTTACATTATCATGAATGAGAGAAACTTGCATAAAATAACTAGTAACATATTCTTGAAGCCAAGGAAAAGACCTACAACTTTCATGTTTTGAGTTTTTCAAGATTCTAGCTACAAAACAACTTAAACAGGCAAAAACAGTAAATTCCTGCACAATCGGCGCATGGGATTCCTGCACGAATCGGCGCATGGGATTCCTGCACAAATGGGCGCATGAGATTCCTGTACGAATCGACGCATGGGATTCTTGCACAAATCGGCGCATGAGATTCCTGCACGAATCGGCGCATGGGATTCCTGCACGAATCGGCGCATGGGATTCCTGCACGAATCGGCGCATGGGATTCCTACACAAATTGGCGCATGGGATTCCTACACAAATTGGCGCATGGGATTCCTGCACAAATCGGCGCATGGGATTCCTGCACGAATCGGCGCATGGGATTCCTGCACGAATCGGCGCATGGGATTCCTGCACAAATCGGCACATAGGATTCCTGCACGAATCGCATGAGAAACTCACGTTGCGTCTTCAATACATGCGCGTAAGAAACCTACGCGCATGACACGCTCGGAGTTAAGGAATGCGTTGCCGGGACTTAACGGCGCATGGCCTCCCGGGCGCATGGGGTTCATCGTCCCCAAACAGCAAGTTCAGCCATGAAAGTTCCGAAAACTTGTAATGGCCATAACTTACTCATCCGGAGTCGAAATCAAGCGAAACAAAAGCCAAAACTGAATAAAATTGAATTCTCTACAATATGGAACCACTAGTTTTTGGAAATACCAAGTTTTTAGAGATCAAAATCAAGAAAACTAAACAAGAAGGAACTTAAAACTTAGATCTACAAAAATATAACCATCAAAACTGAAAACTTCCAGTTCTAAAGAGGCTTAGAATCTAGTAAGGAAGAGAATGGAACAATAAAACATGAGATCCATCATGAAGCAAGTTTGCACTTGCCTAAGCTCTCTCTCTCTCTCTCTCTCTCCTAGTAGGTGTAGAAGTAAATGGTGGAGAGTAAATGAAGAAGGAAATAATGATGAGAGAGAAAAGGAAGGGGTTATAAGTAAAGAGGATGGTGGTAGGTAGGAGGGTTCACCCTTGGTTCATAATGAACCAAAGCAAACCAAGCCAAGCCGAACCAACCCAAGAATAAACCAATCAATGAAATGCTAGAATAAATCAAGCAGGAAGACATGCAATACGGGTCAAATTACGTATACGTATTCCAAATACGTAATACGAGATCTGGGTATTACAAGCAGAACACGGCATGAGTTCGGATCCACATTTTTCGTAATTTGAAAATTGGTTGCAGATCTTCAGGAAGACCAAAATCGATTAGAAACAAACTAGTCCAAACTCGGGCCGAACTCGTATGTTGAGTTCTCTAACTAGTTATTGGTATTTTCGTAAAGATTGCTCCTTGGTATTGGGTTTTTTGGTTATTGGATATTAGATGTAGGCTAGTATTGAATGTGGAGTAGATAGGTAGGCTATTTGGAAAGTGGAGTTCATTAGATAGTAGAATAGCCAGTTGCCAATCCTATCAACCTCATATTTTCCTAGACTCAATAAAATAAAAAATACAGAATAAAATGTAAAAAGATGTCTTGATCAGCATCTGAAGTCTTTGTACGATGGAGACACGAGTGGTAGCACGTTGGACGTAGACGTTCCCTTTTTATACCTGTAGCTGTGTATTATTTGTGTATCGACCAAAGTTTATGTTGATTATCAAATCAAGTGTGACAATGACGATTGGCCAACAGAGCAGGCACAAGGCACCGATGTGAGCCCCCATTATAGACTCTTCATACTTGGCCTCATCGCCTTGGACTGCTTCACCTTCTTTCCTTTGTTCTTGCAGTCGTATGCAAAGTGGTTCCCTCCACACACGAAGCCTTCGATCTTTTTTTCGTATGAGGCTTTGCAGGATGCTTATTTTTTGATGGGATAGCCTTTCTGTTGTTCTTCTTCTTCTCTTCTCCAATATTGAACTTGGTGGTGGACTTTGCCTTGGGCTTGGAGGTATCGCTCCGCCGATACTCCATTATTTTCTTGGCCGCCGCGATGGCCGTGTTCAAATCTGAGACATGTTGCCTTTGTAACTCCTGTGCAGCCCACGATTGTAGGCCGTCTAGGAAGAAGAGCATGCGATCTTCTTCGCCCATATTCGAAATGGAAAGCATTAGGCGGGTGAACTCCGCCACATAGTCTTTGATGGACCAGTGTGCTTGAGTTGTTGCAAGCTCCGCCTCGCCACAAACTCCACGTTCTTGGGATAGAACTGGGACTTGATCTCCTTCTTGAGATCTTTCCAAGTCTCAATCGAGCAGAGCCCCTTTTCATCTTTAATGCACCTGTGATACCATCACAACATAGCATCATCAAAAAAATAGAGGGACATTATATTTACTTTGTCGGTCTCATCCTCGATACGAACTGCCTTTAGGTACCGTTCCATATTCCAGATGAACGTATCCACTTCCTTCGCATCTCATATGCAGTTGAAGGATTTGGGTTCTAGATACTTTACTTTCGGGGTCGCCTACTTCCTCAGAGTTATACCACTAGCAATGGCCTTCTCGAGGATCGTCGTCTTGGTTTTGAGCTCCTCACGTAGTTCGACAATCTCCGCCTTTGCAGCCTTACCTTCCTCCTCGAACTCGACTTGCATCTCGCAGAGCTGCTCTCGGAACAACGCCATGGCATGGGTAACATCCGTCTCCAACCCGTGGACGAATTTCTCATGAGCCGATTGATTTTGCTCCACTTGCTCCACACGCCTTTCTCCAAGAGCTCCATGCGAGATGCTAATTTGCCAAGAGCATGTGCCAACAACGACTTCTTGCTTTTGACCTTCCTTGAGGGCTTTGCCTTCTCCTTAGGCAAAGCGGGTTCCTCACTGTGGACGATATCGGATGACAACATCAGGACTATAGACCTTTGCTCTGACACCACTTGTCACAGATTTAGTATTTTTCCTACACTTTGTCGCGTACGGTGTACTATCTTCCTCCGCGAAGACTCATGCAAGCCTTCCCGAACCCGCTTAGCTAGAACGCTAAGGAATTAGAGAAAAGTGGAGCAAGAAAGAGACTTGTAACATCTTTATTGACTTGGATAATGCTTGAGAAGCAAATGAGTCCCCCCCCCCTTATTTATAGTGCCTCCAAGGCTTACAAGAAGCTTCTGGAATAGAAATATTCTAGCAATTATTTTAGAGAATATTCTAGGAATTATTCTAGGAGCTAAGAATATTTCGTGCATAATTTAGCTACTAAATATTTACAAAGATGCCTAAATAGCATCAAATCCATCACGGTTGGCCCGATAAATAAATGTGCGTGAGAATTAGTTATCTTGCTAAAATTTTGGTTTCATGGTATATCGTTATTGTCTTCCTATTATTATATATATATATATATATATATATATATATATATATATATATATATAAAATAATAGGAAGACAATACCGATATTGGTTTTCTAGACCATAAATAGATAGGATTTTTCTTGAGTTCAAATTTCTGTCGTCTAGATATGATTATGATTAAAAAAAATATAAAATAATAGGAAGACAATACCGATATTGGTTTTCTAGACCATAAATAGATAGGATTTTTCTTGAGTTCAAATTTCTGTCGTCTAGATATGATTATGATTATCTTTTCCTAATAAATCCTATCTACAATTGGAGAAGTCTTTATATATATATATATATATATATATATATATATATATATTTTTTTTTTTTTTTTTTTTTTTTGAAGCAATGGGTACTTGTGGCGAACTCGCCTCCACTGAGGCTCGAACTCCCAACCACTTGGGCCGTATGCATCTCTCTTAACCACTAGACTAGAAATCATTTGCATATATATATATATATATATATATATATATATATATATATATATATATATATATATATATATATATATATACACACACACCTTTTGGAGAAACGAGTTTTGATTATTAGTTTCTTTTTGTATATATATATATATATATATATATATATATATATATATATATATATATATATATATATATATATATACACACACACACCTTTTGGAGAAACGAGTTTTGATTATTAGTTTCTTTTTGTTTAATGTTGGGTTTTACCTAATTAGATAAATGAAGGGATAGGGTTTGACAGATTTGTTTGTAACTTATAAATATTAGTTAAAAAAATTGTTGTGCATGTTGTAGTATAAACTTATGAGTTCTTTTGGCACTTTTATGGAAAAAGAGAAGAGAAGTCTAAGTTAATCGATAATGATAAATCTCTACGTTTATATATAAGTACAATTGGTATCACACAATACAATTAAGCATATTATTTTCATATTCTTTTAAAAGACAAGTATGTATTTCGATATGTGTTGCAAGTATCATGTAGTGCTAGAATACAGGTCAACATGATTTTCCATCAACTAGACTGAGACAAATACAACTGGAATTAAATATTTATTATGCTTGCAAGACTACTTGTATATGTCCTATGAGTCTAAAACTTAGACGATTCGACCCCTAAGTATATTTAGGGCTATCAAAATTATGTCTCTATTTGATATAAACTAAGTTAGGCTTTAATATGATCAGAAATGATTGGTCTTTGAAATTTGGTTATCTTTTAAAATTCTCAAAATTGTATTTCCAGCTCCAACAATTTCACAGACAATTAAGAATATAATGACCCGGAGCAACTTTCCATAAAAAAATTCTGGATTAAAATCCCTTCCGTAGAACAACTCACACCAGACACACCCAATTATAATCAAGCAGGTAATGCAAAATATTAAGAAGAATAAATTATTCTTATCTTGGCTACTTTACAATAAGTATGACCTTGCTATACTCGTTCTACCGATCCAGTAAAAAATGTAAGTTAGAAACATACGAAGTCCAAAATGAACCCAACTACTAGATAATAATTGAACCAATGGTATATTCACATACAAACGAATATTTATAAATAAGCACATTTATAAGGTATTGGTTATTCTATTGATGTTGGTATCAATACGTTCCATAGTTGAAATAAATATCTAGGTTACAAATTTCGTTACTTATCAGGTACAAGTAAAAAAATTCTAGAAATCAACACTAAGCCTCAAAGCAGATTTTTATCGATATGAAAAAAATTGTCCCACAAATGACTAAGCAATAAATATACAAGTTTGGCTTAAATTGATATTCCTCAATTCCAATATATTGATAGTCCGATACATAACTCGCTATAAATCATAAGTATATAAACCTTAGACATGCATAATATTCGCCTAGTATGACTTTCAGAATTAGGTTTCGGTAGTACTAGGGTTAGTTTCGTAAGTCGGTACCAATACGTAAATTAGGTACGACTTGACGTATATGATACTTATTAAAATATTTCATTGTAGGTCTAAGCTTACAAAGACACACATAGGCATGTATTCAAGTATATAAATATAACAACACTTTACTAAGTCAACATGTATATATAAACACTTATGCCTATAATAATTATTTTTGTGTCCTATGATCATTTTAGAGTATAAATAAACTTCTGTCCTGCGATTACATCGATATATACTTGCATCCTACTTTAAAATTCGTAATGAAAAATGAGTATAAACATGCATGGATTAATCCTTGTAAGTTAGGACACACATATATACAAATTGAAGAAGAGAAGAGAAGTCTTTGTTAGTTGATATTGGCAAATATATACGTTTATATACAAGTATTATTGGTTACAAAAGATAACCATTATATCCATAAGAGATATATACAAGTGTAGTTGACATAATCACCTACTGTAGTTATAATTAACTATAACATTTTTTCTTGAGTTGGCTCAACTCGATATACAGTCTGCATCAGTCTTCAGGAATGATCATCATCAATCTTCATGGATGATTATCACCAGTATTCAAGTAGTAGATAAACGTGAGTTTATGGGGATATACAAATATATGTAGACATTACCAAAACTTTGATTTCAAAAAACATAGTGAAAAAAGTTGCAATCTAAAAAAATAATGAGTCAAAGTCGATACGTTTTCAGTACTTGGAAATACTTAGAGATGTGACCAAACTGATGTGGGTGCCTCGTTAAAACCTTTTTACGGTGCCAAAAATCATGTGGAATTTCCCCCCAAAATAATGAGTAAATTAAGGTCAAGTGAGTATACTTGTGGATACATCACCTAATGTAAACATTATCCCAAACTACAAGTATTGCAATTTAGAGATCCTTCACAATCCGATGCTAGAAATGATCTTTTGAAAAGTAGACATCGGTAGGAACTTGTCACGTCCCCGTTTCAAAATACAGAGGAACTGAAACACAAACATGCCAAAATATGAACTAGAATAATTTTTTAATTTAATGGACTTATGCTAGAAGTACGAAGTAGTCTAGTATACTAACTTATGCTAATTAATCTATATCTCAATCCACAGTAATGAACAAAAACTAAGAATGAACATAATATATTAAAGTTGGCCACCAGTAATATACATGTTCGAACAAGCTCGAAAAAAATGTAAGCTTGCAAATAATAGGCTAAAATAGCAGAGTAGATCAAGGATGATAAGATAGGAAAAATAAAATGAAAATAACAACCATATACCTGAAATCTCGATGCAGCAATCAACACTTGTCCAACTACTCTATACTAACTGCACAACCAATATCTGGAGAGATCACCAGGTCCTCGGAGGGACATAACAAGATACAGCAAAAAATGCCAATGTAAACTGAATAAGTATAGATAGGAAATAAATAGCTCGGGTCATACATGGTCTAATATCCCACCAGCGAAGCAGCGAACCACCCCTACAACCAAACAAGAATAAGGAGTGGTACACCATTTCGAGATAAGGCACTATCCCATGCCATCATACAAACTGAACCTAACCGATATGTGAATGCAAATTGAAGACAACTTTGGTGCATATGAGTAGGTAAAGGAATAAAGTATAGCATACGCTAGAGGCTTTCGCATGAACTATAATACATCCGGACCGTAACTGGTGCACAGTCAGGGCCACTGAATGGATATATCCCCTAGTCATACTTTGCGTCACTAGCATGCCTTTCGACCATATCTAACGCGCAGTCAGGGTCGCTGCCGGATATATCCTATAGTGACACACCCATAACAGAAAAACTATGAACCCATAACCGAGCAACATTGAGTCCAAGTGGGGTATCTTATACGCCTACTAATAGTCTTTCCCACCTATACATCACACAAGTCATGTCCATGACTCGAACAATCCTCATCTCAATGCAAGTCACCCTACCTAAACATGACCTAACTATCCAGTGAGTCAACACACCAAGGGCCAGTCTATGGACAACTCATGCATTTGAATTCTTACTCATGTGTCATATAGTAACACGTGTCAAGGCCATGGGGAAGTTATATCAATATTCCCCAACTAAAGGTAAGTCTACTAACTATAGGTCAACACACACACTCAAGACATCGATGGCACCCAAGTCAAACTTGGACGCACACAACTATAACTGTAAACAACAAGCAAAAAAAATAGAAACTTAATTTAAACATAAAACAAGTGCAATGTATCTTGCCTGGCATTTCGGTAACAGAATAATCATCGGTCCGGCTCCAACTGTAGTCGAACAATCACGAACATCTAGTAATATAAATAAACTAAAATAAATGCTAACTCAAAGATCTCATACATACCATGTATACACTTACCATGTATAGTCTCTACTTAGGCATATTCTACCAAACTAGTTTATATCCAAGTATAGTCATATAATATTATACTATCATGACAAAAATATTATTCTATAATTTGAAAATAATTACTTTAGATTCTAAAATAATAATAAATATTTCTGAAAATATATTTATATTTTTTTATGAAAAAGTAAATATATACATACTCTAACTATTCTACACACACATATAATCATGCTATTAGATAAAAGTAGTATTTCTATAAACTAAAAGTAATAATCATGAATCCTTGAATGTTTCCTAAGAATACTTAGTCATAATATTTAATCATAATATTTACATAAAAATACAGTTCTTATAAATATACTAACTAATTGGCTTATTAAGCCAACTTGTCAATTAAATCGAAACCAAACAATATAAAACTAATATATTTAAATTTGAAATAAATCTAAGTAATTTGAGAAATAATAGGGATTTATGTCAAAATTATACAACAAGGATCGCATACTATATATAGGTACAACTAGTCAACAACCATAAATTAACACTTAACCATATATACCATCAATGCTACTATATATGGCATCATGTTATTTTAGAAAATAATATTTAAATCCCCAAAAATATATACTTTTATTTCTGGAAAAATAAACATTAATTTCTGAATATATTGTATATATATTTACTTTAAGGAAAACAAACTCAAATTAATGCATTTATTTACCAACACAATTATGTCATATATGGGGTCCAAATTTGGAAGCGAATCAATATGAAAAATATAGAAATTAAATATTCTAGAAATAATCAGAATAAATTATAGAAAATATAGTTTTCCATCTAATTAACTAGATTTAAATCATATTAAACTCTTATGAAGTTTAGAGATCCAAGTAGTCGGGTTGCGGTGGACTTTTCGATGTCCGAAAAACTAGTATCATAGAAACGATGCCACAAACGCCTGAAATACTTGCAAATATGAACAAAGAACATTGTAGATGATTAAGGGTGATGTTAAAGACATTACCAAGGATTCGTTTGAGATAAAATGGGTTCAAAAGTCGTCGGAAAGATCCTTGCACCGAAATAGGTCAAATTTGGACCAACTTTAGTGCAACGGACGCCACTGGCAAACGGAGTGGAACGGTGTGAGTTAGCGATTGAAAATAATAGAAGACATGTAGGGCTATCCTTTAGATTTGGTTTCAAACAAAATAGATGAGAAAAAGTATTTAAAACCTATTTTAGAAGATGACAAACCTGGGTTCGTAATTTTAGCTATGACTAGAAATAACTATCAAGTTCGGCCTCTAAACGATCAAATAAATTGACAAAACTCCTCCGGGGCTTGATAGGTTTGAAAGGGGTCTCTTGGAGTCGTCGTAGAGGTGGTAGAGTGCACAAAAGTCGAGTAAAAGGGGCTTTGGGGTGGTCGGCTAAGGCATGTGACTATAACTATCAAGTTCGGCCTCTAAACGATCAAATAAATTGACGAAACTCCTCCGGGGCTTGATAGGGTTGAAGAGGGATCTCTTGGAGTCGTCGTAGAGGTGGTGGAGTGAACAAAAGTCGAGTAAAAGGGGCTTTGGGGTGGTCGGCCAAGGCATGTGGCCGTCGGCCTTAATAGGATAAGGGGGTCGGGTTTTAGTATAGGGAGAGGAGGTGACCGGCCTATGGGGGTTTATATATAGGTTTGGTTCTCCTAGATGCTAGAGTATGTATGGAGGAGGTTTGAATTAATTTAGTGGAGATTTGGTCATCCAATCAGTATATGGCAAGATGGATTTAATGGGTTTCCATATTTGGAAATGTGGAAGATTGAGTCAAAGATGCATGGGTTTAATGCATGTGGACTGTTATTAAATTCCCATAAATTAGTTAAATATGTCTCTAATTGATTTTTGCAATCCTAGATAGGCTCCACTAAGTTGGCTTGATTAGGTTATGGTCCAAATAATTATTCAAATTGAATTGAATACCGAAAAGGTTATAAATGGGTCTCATGTGCCAATTGAAAATAAGTAGCACATGAAAACTTAATTGAGTGAGACATCATAGACATATGTGTCGTAGGTTCAAAATAGGTCAAAGTCATATATTGGATCGAATGGGTTGGACCGATATCGAGCTCTGAAATTAAATTAGAAAGTAGGTCAAGTTTTACAGTATATAACAAATTTGTCTAATTTGACCCGAAAGTTGTGCGATGAAAATAGAATACAAGAAAACATGTTTGAGTGGGATATGATATATAAAATTGAAGATAAACTCGTCTAGATCAAAACACATGAAGAAAATTTATAGAGATTGGCATTCTTTGTGCTCCAAAAATCAAAGCTACGGAAAAGTATATATTATGATAAAAAATAATAGTGAGAAAAATATCTATAACTATATTGAATAAAATAATAAAAAATAACTCTAAAAATCTAGGGGGCTTACAGGTCTTACTGAACATGTCGGCCAAGTTGTCCTGGGATCAGATCTGCTTGAGTTCAATCTTTTGTTGCTATTATTGCTGATGCGAGAAAAAAAATCTGTGCTATGTGCTTGGTATGGTCTCCCTGATGTACCCCTACTTCATTTGGTCAATGCATATGACATTATCTTCATATGTTATTGTCGGAACATCATTGATAGAAGATAATCCACTTGTAGTCCGAATATGCTTAATTACAGCTCATAGCCATGTGGCATCATGAAGGGCGAGGAGCTCGACATGATTTCATGAAGTGAAGAACATGGCCTATTTTGTAGACTTCCAAGATATTATTATACTCCAAATGTTAAAGACAACCACTTTGGGATCTCTCATTGTGCCGGTTAGATAAGTAATCGTAACAGCATTACTGACAAGGCGAACATCATTTTGAGGATCAAGAGAGTTTGGTCCATTCCGAGATGCGTAGGGATAGAATAAACCCATGTCCGTATAACCCTTAAGGTAAGAGAAGATGTCTTTAATGCTATTTATGTGGCGGCGTGTTGGCGCAATGCTAAATTTGGCCAAGAGAGTTACATCAAATGATATATTTAATTTATTGCATTAAGCTAAGTACAATAATCTGCATATTGCACTTAGATATGAAACTTCAGGTTCATATACCTCTTATCGTCTTTTTAAGGATAAAATTGGTCTCTGTTAGCATTTAGAGAACAGATGATCATGGGTGTACTTAAGGGTTTTTCTTTCTCTATCTTAAAATGATGTAACAACTTCTGGGTGTAACTCGATTGGTGAACCAAAAGGCTATTAGTATAATGCTCAAGCTACAGACCAAAGCAGAATTGAGTTCCCCCAGATCTTTCATCTCAAATTCTGACTTTAGGTGCGAGACAGTTATTCCAAGATTTTCAGGATTCTCAATGAGATACATGTTATCGACATAGACTACTACGATCGCAAATCTTGTGTCATGTCCCGCTCGTAGAATACGTCGAGCCGAGTACGTAACAAACATCCCAGGCTACACACCGTACGAATACATCGAATTCAAATTTACAGTTGACGAAGTAAAGTTATAGGATAAAAAGTATGGGCAATGCTAAATCATTGATAAGAATATTCACATCTATAACCATAACACAATCCTACAAGTCTGGTTGCTTCCTCGAAATATAATATGCATAAGATATACAACTAAGTAAAAAGGGACACAGTTGCTATACCCTCGGTCTGTATTACTCCTTAGATACATTCATGTTTTATAAAGGTAGCGTAGCCCTCTTCAAGCATGCCTTCATCCAGTGAATAAATATAGGTTATCAAAGACATGCAAGTCCTCGATTCAAGAAAGATGAATAAATAAAGTAAAAAAACAATATATGATTGAAAATCATGATTTGATTCTTAAGTCGGAAGATAAAATAAACAACCCTAAGGACATATTATAGTGCTGACTCAAGATAAAACTATACTATATGAAAGCACCCTGGGGGGTGAAAAGGGTCAAGCTAACTAATCATGCACTAAAAGATTGCTAATAGACAATTAAAAGATTAAGAGTGCAAGAGAAGAAGCAATAACAATACCGACACCTGATGTATTCCGGTATCCTCCCGAGGGGCATTCCAGTCCCGGAACTCTCTTCGTCTTTAATCCACTATTATCGCAAATAGTACAACGTGAGTTTTTATTCGAAGGCTCACCAACTTCTTATACGAGAGCTTTTATCCCAAGGCCTCTCCGACTTCAATATAAGAGCTTTGATCCGAAGTCTCTCCAACTTCATAAGAGCTTTTATCCGAAGACTCTCCAACTTCAACCTTTCATAAGAATAAGATCTCACTTTTACAACTCAAGAACACTCTAACACAATTTGTGGATAGGCAAGTGAAAGCTTTGGTAGAGTTTTGTGGATAAGCTTTGGTATATTAGAAATTTTTAGGCTCAAAGTATCAACCTTGAATGAAGGGGTTCAAGTCTAATTATAACCAAACCAATGAAAAGTGTAATAACGCAACTTTTAGCCAACTGACGAATGATTTGTCAAATTTCTGCAGAAGTCTGTCAGATCATCCGCCTGCATAGTGCAACGGCTATAAATATAGCCGTTGGGATCATCAATAGGACAGGATTCGACCGTTGGATTTCAAACGTTAACAAGATGGATTATCCGTCAAATTTTCCCGGACCTCTATCAGATAATCCGAAAGATCATAGAAGCTTTTCTGTGGTCCATTCGGATCATCCTTCAAATTTTTGCAGAGATCCGTCGGATCATCCGTCTGTCTGCCCAAATGTGATCTAGGTTGCTACCCTAGCTTTATATTTGCCATCCATTTCTTGTGTTTACAATTATTCCTAAGACTCATTATAGACTCAAGATATACTTTAGCAGGTGCAAGATTCTTCAGCGTCTTAAAATGATGATGGCATGGCTCGGCTTCTTCACTTGATAGATGATAGCTTTTTCCCTTGACGGTAGCTATCCAAAGATACCCAGATTTTGAAATCTGAATATCTTTCAGGGGCTTCGCCCCGAACCCACACAGAGGGTGCTGCCCCCTCGACCCCCGTGCTCTTACCGGGCAGCGGAACCCCGAGTGTGTGGCTCCGGAGATGTCGTTGGGTGTAGAAATCTTATGGAATATTGTCGTCTTTTTTCCATCATGATGTCTTCATTGCATATGTCCATGTTGATCTTGCCTATTACTTTTCTGCATGTACATGTTAGACGAATAAAGCAATATATATAGTAGCAAGTATGATAAGTTTAATGCTCATTAGGAATATGCTAAGTTTAAGTATCAATACTATAGTGATAGCATAAATATTAGTGATATTAATGTTAAACTTAATTGAATAACCATACTCAAAAACATAGTTAGATCATTGGGCTAACACTATGATCCTAATTCTAGTGATTCATTATTATTCGAATTACTCCAATGGCCTAACAGTCACTACCACAATCACAATATAATTTGCCTATATAATAATGTAATTTAGAGAACAATTTTTGGATCTCCACTTGACTAGTTTTTTGATAATAATTTATTTACCCAGGATCAGCCTGTGATAGTATGATACAGTGCTTAGAGTCCGGCCCCTCACATAGTGAGGTTGGAATAAGACATATCATTTAATACCTAATTGAATTTTTAGTCGAAATATGCACACATCAATTACACAGGTCTTGTTAGTGAACTAAGAACTCATGTCCTTCCTTCACAAGGCCTTGTGAATGAGGCAACATGAATGTAGAAGCATAAAAATTGCCCGAGCTTAATCAAGCCTGAACCACATAAGATACGGAGCCCTTAGGCTCGGAGACCTCCAGTGGTATGCCAGCTCCCACCAGCACTGTACCCCAGAGTACATTGCCTTTGTAGAATCAAATACAGCCAGTCCACTACATGCGACTAGGATCCATTTGGCCAGGATCCATGCGACCAGGAAACATGCGGCCTAGACACCATGCGACTATTCTTCCTAAAAGCCTCTATGCGACCAAGGTGGTAGGTGACGCAGCTAGCTTCACAAGTTCTCTACATCAAGACAAACGGCTCATGCCCTTGGCTGGGCCACCGTAGTCTTCAGTACAACTAGTTCGCGTCCTGAACCGGATCACCTCAAATATCGTTGGTGATGGCTGAAAGGATCAACACCATGTTTATGGTGGGTTCACCATAATCGCCCCATTCAAACCGGTACCCTCCAAGTCACGGCCAGAGCCACACATCAACCAAAGATCGTGCCACCTGATTTAAGTCTCCTGTTTATGGCGCACGTGTTACATAACCGCACCTTTCAAATGATAGGTTGTCCTAAACACTCGTACGAGCTATGTCGTCGATGATCTAGCCGTGCGTATGGACAATCATAACTACCGATAACTGCACTCGAGGATCCTTAAAGTCCTTTCCCGGAGCTCCTGTAGCAACGGACGCCCAATCAACGTCTCTACCGGACCGAGAGATCAAACATCATGACTAAATAGCTATAACAACCCAGATGCTGTATTCTACGCAGGAGATCCTCCTGCATCATTACCTCCTTCATGGCTTGTCCGCTAAAGACGACTATAAGAGGAGGTGCACTCTATCAACATCATCATAGAGGGATCAAACAATCGATCGATCAACTAGCCACTCCACTCAAATCAACCACAAGGAGGAACCCTGAGAGAGCACCAAATATATAAGAGAGAGTCACAGATCGCATTTCGAGAAGCTGCAAGTATCATATCGTCAACAGAGTAAAGAAGTTATTATAGTACCCGATCTCCATTGTCACACCTCCCCAGAATCTATATTTGTGCTAGCAAATCCTTACTATTAGGACTTTGTTGTACTATTCAAATCACGATCTATAAAGGAAAGGAGTTTTATCTCAATCTATCTCTTCTTTCCTTCTCTCACCTGAAGATCCCCGTGATGGCAAACAATGAACAGATCAACTTTTGTGTTATTTATTGCAAGATTTCATACGATGTGATCCTTTTGTTCTTACTCGCCCAATGCTCTATTCTACAAATACAAACAATTTCTAATTCTATTATCTTATTAAATGTCTTTTTTGGCACATGTAAGTATTTTAATCAGTATACCGTAATATATATATATATATATTTTTTTTTTTTTTTTTCCGTAATATATATATATATATATATATATATATATATATATATATATATATATATATATAGTATAATATGTATCTTGACTTGTGTACCCTAGGTATCACACAATAGGAGAATACAACTCAACATAATATTTCCATATACTGGAACAAGACAATTATGTATTTCGATATGTGTAGCAAGTATCATGTAGTACGAGAATACAGGTAAACATGATATTCTATCAACTAGAATGAGACAGATACAACTAAAATTAAAAATTTATTTCACTTGCGTGTCTACTTGTATGTGTCCTACGACTCTAAAACTTAGACGGTTCAACCCCTAAGTATATTAAGGTTATCGAAAGTTTATCTCTAACTGATATATGACTAACTAAGTTAGGTTTTAATACGATCAAAAATTTTGGTCTTCAAATTTGGTTTTCTTTCAAATTTTTTACAATTTTTGGTAGAATCTTCTTTGTATTTCGAGCTCCAAAAATTTCATAAATAATAAGAATATAATGAACGGGAACAAATTTCCTTGAAATTCTTCATGGGTTAAAATTCCTTCGATGAAACAACTGACACCGGACATACGCAATTATAGTCAAGTAGGTAATGCAAAATATTAACAAGAAATAATTATTCTTACCTTGGCTACTTTAGCAATAAATATAACCTTGCTATACTCCTTCTCCCGATCCAGTAAAACACGTAAGTTAGAAACATATAGAGTTCAAAAATGAACCCAACTATAGGACAATAATTGAACTAATGGTAAGTTTATATATAGTAGAATATTTATAAATAAAAACATTTACAATGTATTGGTATTCTATTAATATTGGTATCAATACGTTTCATAGTCGAAAATACCTAGGTTACAAATTTCGATACTTATCAAGTACAAACAGGAAAAACCTAGAAATCAACAATAGCCTCAATGCAGATTTTCATCGATATGAAACAAATTGTCGAACACAAATGACTTAGCAATAAAAAAAATAAGTTTGGATTAAATCAATATTCCTCGATTCCAAGATATTGAATTTTTGTAGTCGGATACATAACTCTAGATTCGTCTAGGTTATGTGTAGCGTGATAAATCATAAGTATAAGAACCTTAAACTTGCATAATAGTCGCCTAGTACGACATTCAGAATTATATTTCGGTAGTACTAGAGTTAGTTACGTAAGTCGGTACCGATACGTAAATCGGGTACGACTTGACGTATATGATACTTTTAATACTTGATTCTAGGTCTAAGCTTGCAAAGACACAGAAACAAGTATTCAAGTATATAAAAACATCAATAGTTTACTAAGATAACATGTATATATAAACACCTACACCTACAATAATTATTTTCGTGTCCTACGATCATTTTAGATATATATAAACTTGTGACCTGCGATCACTTTGGTGAATATACTTGTTTCCTACTCTTGAATTCGTAATTGAACTTGAATATAAACATGCATGGATTAATCCTTGTAAGCTAGGACACACACATATATACAACATAGTTTTGAATTAAAACTAAAAGACAACATAGCTTCTAAAAATTAACTTTGAAGAGAAGGATGAGTTGCTTTGATTTTTAAATGAAAAAATGTGTTTTCAGGTTGGAAAGTGATGGAGATGATAAATTGTGTGCTCCATAATAAACTAGGGTTGCTCTTGGGTTCAAGAATAAAGTGTGTGTTTTCTTTTTCTAAAGACAAAGAAATAAGAATAGTAAAGAAGAAGAAAAGTAATGTAAATTAAAGTAAAGAAAAGAAAGAGGTATAATTCCTTTCTTTTTAGCTAGAAAATATATGTGTGTACTCTTACCCAAGACGGGTCCAATGCACGGGCGAGATAGGCGACCGCCCTGGGCCCTCAATTTTGGAAGGCCCCATAATTTTAAAATAGACAAGATATATCATAGTTTAAAAAAAAATTAATACAAAGACCCAATCTGGAAACAATAAAAAAGCCATCGCTCCAATCTACAAACCAATATCTAAAAAAAAGCTGGATTTTTTTATGTAATTGTCGATAATTAAGGCACCTCTTCGTCAACTTTCTTGGACGGATAACCCGTTCCTTCATTTTCCCTATTTTATATATATATTAAAAAATTCCTTTCGTGCGCTTTCTGTCTCTTTCTGTCTATCTGTCTGTTTATCTGTCTCTCTCTCTCTCTCTGTTCTACAGTCTTTGTACATCTGATCAGATCAAGATTCAAGCCTCATTGCGGGTTATCATATTCACCCATCGCATGTATGAAAAATAATAATTGTATGGAAGTTATTTTTTTTGATTTTTATTATTATCCAAGAGTTCAAGTTGTTCTCCATGTTGATTTTCAATTTTCATGTAAATACACACAAGTCATGTTAATTTTTAATTTCCAGTGGGATGAGATGATGGGATCCTCGGTCACCCTTTTACAAATACTATTTTTTTATCTATCTATTTTTTCTTTAACTATACGCATATGTTGTTTTGTTCCAAGCCAGTTCTAAAGCAGCTTCTATACTATGAAATCTTTTTGATCCGTATGTTAGTATTTATGAATATTATTAGCATATAATAGGAAATCAATCTAGGATTCACAAAAATTCGTAACGTGCATCAAGATTCACTTTGTAGTCAGAAAATGAATTTCCTAATTGGATGTATAATAGTTAATTTTTTTTATTTTTAGTCTTTTAAAATGAGTTTATGTTAATTTTCTTTTATATTAAAGATGTTGTTAAGTGATTGTTAATTCACAATTGTGTTGCTTCTCCTTGGCGACTTAGCAGCAAACTCTAGACAACTAATTCATTGCAATTTCAAAGTTTATTGATCCAAATCAGGTGATTTTGTTCTTAAATTTTTTTTATTAAGTCAATTATTAGTACTTTTATTAGACAAAATGCCACCTATCTGGTTGCGAGAAACTAGAAAAGAAGAGAAGAGAAGAATAGATGAATTAGTTCAATCTCAAAAAGGCGCTATGGAAAAGTTTTTTAGTAAACCTATAAATTTAGTTGAAAATTATATAAAAATCTAGTTAATCAAAATTTGGTTATCTTTCAAAATTATAAAATTTTTGGTAGAATCTTCTTTGTATTTAGAGCTCGAACATTTTCATAGCAATAAGAATATAATGACCCGGAACAATTTTCCCTAAAATTCTTCCTGGGTTAAAACCCCTTCGACGAAACAACTCACACCGGACACACATAATTATAGTCAAGTAGGTAACGCAAAATATTAAGAAGAAATAATTATTCTTACCTTGGATACTTTAGCAATAAGTATAACCTTGCTGTACTCGTTCTCCATATCTAGTAAAACACGTAAGTTAGAAACATATAGTGTTCAAAATGAACCCAACTGCATGATAATAATTGAACCAATTGTACATTTATGTATAGAAGAATATTTATAAATGAACACATTGATAAGGTATTGGTTATTCTATCAATATAGGTATCAATATGTTCTATAGTCGAAATAAATATCTAGGTTACAAATTTTGATACTTATCAAGTACAAATAGGAAACCCTAGAAATCAACACTAAGCCTCAATGCAGATTTTCATCGATATGAAATAGATTGTTGAACACAAATGACTTAGCAATAAAAATACAAGTTTTGTTTAAATCGATATTCCTCGATTCCAAGATATTGAATTTTCGATAGTCTGATACATAACTCTAGATTCTTTTAAGTTAGGTGTAGCTCTATAAATCATAATTATAAGAACCTTAAACTTGCATAATAGGCACCTAGTACGACTTTCAGAATTATGTTTCCGTAGTACTAGGGTCAGTTACGTAAGTCGGCACCGATACATAAATCGGGTACGACTTGACGTATATGATACTTTTAAATACTTCATTCTAGGTCTAAGCTTGCAAAGACACAGAGACAAGTATTCAAGTATATAAACACATCAACACTTTACTAAGATAATATGTATATATAAACACTTACTATTTTCCATTAAAATTGTTTGTTTGAAAACTTTAATACAAACAGAACAGTGTTACAATGTAGGACTTAGATGTAGTCCTAGGAGTACACTTTTGTTTAAGCTGGGTCCTTAGTGCCAATGGAGCGAGTGGTAATGCGTTGACTCCGTTGACCGGCTGACGACGGTTATCGGTTCTCTGAAGGCGTGGATTGCTCTGGGTGCTGGAGCTTGCTGAGAGGAGGAAGACGTTGAGTGTCTGTATCTGCCTCTCTGATGATTCCTTGTATGTTTGTTATGGATTCTGTGTGTGTGTGAAGGAGAAGATCCCTCTATTTATAGTTTTGCAGGCTGGCTGCTCATGCGCGCATGTAGGATGCGCCGGTGTGTGGGGACGCCACGTGGAGGTTGCTGATGGAGGCGCGTAGATGATACGCCCTGATTGAGGGGGAGAACTCTTCATACTGCTGTTGTGAGCCGACACATAGCAGAGGAGAAGATCTTTCTGTTGCTGAAATCTTGGACGAGTTGAGTCAAAGGACACGTGTCATCGACCCATGGCTCGAAGATCTCAGATTTGGTGGGGGGTAGTGATCTGGTGAGCTGCGCCTTGATTGGGCGCAGGAGGAGGTTGCGGCTCATAACCTTTAGGAGTTACAAACCATTTAGGGCGCATGGCTTTTGAGGCGCATGCAGGTGACCTTCCTTCTGTCTTTCGGGATCAGAGATCAGTCCGGGGCGCATGGCTTTTGAGGCGCATGCAAAGCTTCAACTGGAGACTCTTCTTCTGTCTTTAGGGATCAGTGAAGGGTCTGAGGCGCATGGCTTTTGAGGCGCATGCTGGTTTGGACGCATGGCCGTAGAGGCGCATAGCGATTTGGACGCATGGCCATAGAGGCGCATGCGGATGGCCACGTGGCAGTAGCCGTCGGAATAGAGTCATGATGATGCTGACGTTGCCGACGCTTCGTTCTCTAAAAAAAGCTGTCAACTATTCAGACTTTGGGAAGCGTGCTGCCAACTCTGGTGTCAGTTCAGCATTTAATGTTTGCGACGTTCGATGGACAGCTGAGTGGGCACATTGGTTGGTGTTCCACTCGGCATGGAGATGTGAGGGAGGGCGCATCCTCTGTGATGTGCCGGGTACTGTAGGGCGCGTCTGTGTGATGCGCCTGATGTTGGAGGGCGTGTCCATGTGATGCGCCTGGCGCATCCGACATGTCCTTTAATGATGCGGCTGTCTCGCTCCTCGAGTGCTATAAATAGCCGTTTGGTTGAATTCGAGGCGTCCGGTTCATCCATTTAATGCAAATTCATTGCACAGAATTCGGAAAGTCATCCACTTGGCGCGTGGGTTTGATTTGCCCGGCCTATAAATAGTGGCATGGAGAGAAGGTTTGCTCCTCATTCCCTCACGTACTTCTAACATGAACTTGGATATGTGGGTGCATTCTGTTGACGAAGTACTCCCGAGGGTAAAAATGAGACGTCGTGTTGTCTTCGATGCACTTGAAGGTGACTGTTACATCCAAAAGACGGAGTCGAGGGCTTCTGAGGCATGCGGAAGGTGCCTGTTGCATCCAAAGATAGGGATGTTCGGGCCTCGTCTCCGTTGTTCCGGAAGAGCCGTAGATCGGAATGGTGGTGCTAGGCTCTCTCTTCCTTCAAAGTGGGTGCCGCCCACTTTGATTGTGTTGAAAGCTCCTTGTGCCATGATTTCGATCACGGTCTTCCTTGGTCTTTGGAGGCTCTTTCGAAGCCTCCCCTGGCCACAGCATTTGCGGTGCTCTTCTCTTCCTTGGTTCCAGCCAGAGGGTTAAATGCTTTGCTTGGTGAAGCACTTATCAGGTGAGCCTGGCTGGAAGAGCGGCACATAACTGGGCTCTGCTCGGCCAGGTGAGCCTGGTTGGAAGAGTTGCTCATAACTGAGCTGCTGAAGGGATGCACATAACTGAGCTGCTGAGGAGATGGTAGGATGCGCCTGGCTGGAGGCGCATGACATCTGCTGCGCCTGGCTGACAGCGCATGGTGACTGTTGCGCCTATCTGAAGGCGCATGGTGGTTGTTGCACCTATCTGGAAGGCACATGGTGGCTGTTGGCTGTAGATCTAGGATCCTTCCTTTGTAGAAATTCTTCTTTGTACAACCTTTTCTAGACATGTAATAGACTTTTATATATATAAATAAAAAGTCCTTCTTCGAATGTCTATGGCTTATTTGATTAGCTGTCTGAGTTCTGGCACATATAATGCCTGGCGCATGGGCTTTCTGGTTGTGAAATTCCATGCTTCTACACTTACGCCTACAATAATTATTTTCTTGCCCTACGATCATTTTAGAGTATATATAAACTTGTGTCCTATGATTACATCGGTGAATATACTTGTTTCCTACTCTTGAATTCGTAATGGAACTTGAATATAAACTTAAATGGATTAACCCTTATAAGCTAGGACACACACATATATACAACATAGTTTTGAATTAAAATTAAAAGACAACATAGCTTCTAAATATTAATTTTGAAGAGAAGTATTAGTTGCCTGGAGTTTCTAAATAAAAAGGTGTGTTTTCATGATAGAATATGATGGAGATGATATATTGTTCGTTCCCTAATAAACTAGGGTTGCTCTCAGGTTCAAGAATAAAGTGTGTGTTTTCTTTTCTAAAGAGAAAGAAATAAGAATAGTAAAGAAAAGAAAAGAAAAGAAGGGGGGTTAATTCCTTTCTTTCTAGCTGGAAAATATGTGTGTGTATTCTTATCATGGTCGGTCTAGTGCACAGGCGAGATGTGCGACCCCCTGGGCTCCCAATTTTGGAAGGTCCCATAATTTTAAAATAGACTAGGTATATCGTAATTAAAAAATAAAATAAAACAAAGATCCAATCTAGAAACAACAAAAAAAACATCACTCCAATCTGGAAACCGATATCTAAACAAATCTGGAAAAAAAATTATATAACTGCCCAAAATTAAGGCACCTCTTCGTCTACTTTCTCGGATGGATGACCCGTCCCTTCATTTCCCTATTTTATATATATTAAAAAAATCTATTTTATGCACTTTCTCTCTCTCTCTCTCTCTCTCTCTCTCTCTCTCTCTCTCCGTTCTACAATCTTCATACGACTGATCAGATCAAGATTCATGAAAATAATAATTGTATGGATGTTATTTTTTTGATATTTTTATTCTCCAAGAGTTCAAGTTGTTCTCCATGTTGATTTTCAATTTTCATGTAACAGACCTGGGTGCAAGTTTATGATTAGTATACGGTTTAATCCAAGGAAAGCATAAACAACCAAAACTCTTAAGCTTATGATAATTAGGAGGCATTTTTAATAATTTAGAGAACGACGATTAGTAATTAAGGACAGGGGTGGGAAGACGGTTGATAAGGTACACCACCGTTGTTAAGGCATGAGGCCAATGATCAAGGGGCATACCCGAGTATGTGAGCATAGAGAGGCCAGTTTCGACTATATGCCGGTATCGACGTTCGGAGATGCCGTTGTGCTCAGGTGTGTGAGGAGGGGAGGTGTAGTGGCTGATGCCATGAGAGCTTAGGAACGACCGAAGGGCTATGTATTCACCACCATTATCAGAATATAATATTTTGATTTTGTGTTTGAAATAATTTTCAACTAGGGATTTAAATTTAATGAAAACAGATTACATGTCAGATTTCCTTTTGAGGGGATAGAGTCAAATATATCTTGTAAAGTGGTCAATAAAAATACAGTAATATTAGACCATCATAAGACATAACAGGAGATGACCAAATATCAGAAAATATAATTTCCAAAGGGTGTGTGGACGCAAGACTCGATTCATGAAAGAGGAGATTGCGGCTCTTATTTATTTGACACGAGGTGCAATCTGATTACAAAAAAATAGAAGTCCCTAAACTAAATTGCTTCTGGATGAACTTGAAAATGGTAGAGGAAGAAAGGCCTAGTTTGTGGTGCCAGGTTGCAGAGGAGGACAAATGGAGATTGTTGACGGTCGGCAGAGATGACGGCCAGACGTAGACACCGTCGACACAGGGTCCCTTAAGAATTGTCGTTCCCGTTTGGATTTCCTTTACAAGAAATGAGTCAGGTAAGAACACAATAACAAATTTAGTTTGTTTTGTGAATTGAGAAACATATATAACATTTTTTGACATGGAGGGAACACAAGGAACATTAGACAATTAGAAATCATGAAGCTTAAGAGAGCCAGTGTGTATAGCTTAAACCCTTACCGTTACCCATAAATAATTGATCAGGGCTATTATATGGAAGTGCAGGGCAAGGTTACTGAGATCATGGGTGACATGGTGGGAGGCCCTACTATCAACGAGCCAGTTTGGATCAACAGATGTTGCGGCTAAGGTATTTGCTTGTGGGGGTTGTGGAGCGGGGAAACAGGCTGAGGATGGCAGTTGGAGGTGCGGATGTTGTTGACGAAAAGTTGGCATTATGTGAGCACGTGACCAAGAACTTTACACCATTGGCACCGACCAAGGAAGGGTTTTGGTTAGTGTGATTGTGGACTGGATCGGGGTTGAGTACGAGGGGGATTGGCGGACCACGAGGGTGAAGCGGAAGGAGAAAACGACTGCGGTAGGGGAGCATGGTGGCGAGGCTTTGGTTTTTGGGATTTGGACTACACATTAAGAGCAGTAGCGGGACCAGATATGGCCTTCTGTTCAGTTTTGATGGACAATTCCTGCTTGATAAGCTTCTCATGAATCTATTCGAACGAGATCGGGGTGTCCCTCGCATTGACACCATTGACCACCGGCTTGTATGCAGCATCAAGGCCTCGCAGAACATAGTCGGTGAGATCCTCGGAGTTGACAGGGTTGCCAATGGAGGCAAGAAGATCAGCAGTTACCTTCAAAGAGTGCATATAGTCGGTAATGGAGAGTGAGCCTTTATCAGAGGAGCGTAACTTATCGTTGAGTTGTTTGATATGTCTGCGGGATGCTTTAGCATAGGTGCGCTGAAGCAAATCCCAGATTTCATAAGTGTACTTCGTTCGGGTTACTAGAGAAGCAACCGGTGGGGATAGAGTGCTAAGAACCATACAGGAGACGATCTTACCTCTTCCAGGAGAGAAAAGCCGGGTTGGGGATCGTCGATGGCAGTGTTTTGGCTGTGCTGACGGTGGGCTCCGGAAGTGGGTGTGAACCATCTAGGAACTTGAATAAATCATGTCCCTCAAGAGTAGCCTGAATCTGAAGCTTCCAATTCAGATAATTTGTAGGAGTAAGCTTTATGATGTTGGAAAGATGGATCACTGTGAAAGGTTGGGATGTTTCGTATGGGTTAGGGAGGTGAGAGGTGAAGTAAGTAGCCATGAGAGAGATGTGTGAGGGAGCTTTTGTATTTTGTGGGAGGACTATGAGTGTTTATGGCTTTGATACCATATAGAGAAATGAGATAATGCCTACTTTCTTATTGAATGAAGCAGATACTTATACAAGAGAGTTTTAACAACTTTGGATATAAAGTCTCCAAGTGGTTGCAAGGTATAATGACATCTCCTAGTGGTTGCAGGTTGTTATAAGGGATAACAACATAGATTCAAACTAAATAACAAATAACAAAAACCAGGATATTGTTAAACACTATAATTGTTAACACAAGTTGTTCTCCATGTTGATTTTCAATTTTCATGTAAATATATACAAGTCCTATTAATTTTCAATTTCCAGTGGGATGGGATGATTAGGATGGAATGATGGGATCCTCGGTCACCCTTTTGCAAATTCTATTTTTTTGTTATCTATTCTTTCTTTAACTATACGCATATGTTGATTTGGTCCAAACCAGTTCTAAAGCAGCTTCTATACTATGAAATCTTTTTGATTGGTATGTTAGTTTTTATGAATATTATTTGCATATATTAGAAAATCAATCCAGGATTCCACAAAAATTCGTAACGTGCATCAAGATTCACTTTATAGTCAGAAAATGAATTTGCCAATTGGATGTATAATAGTTAATTTTTTTATAATTTTAGTCATTTAAAATGAGTTTATGTTAATTTTCTTTTATATTAAACATGTTGATAAGCGGTTGTTAATTCACAATTGTGTTGCTTCTCCTTGGCAACTTAGCAACAAACTCTAGCCAACTAATTCATTGCAATTTCCAAGTTTATTGATCCAAATCATGTGATTTTGTTCTTAAATTATTTTTTTATTAAGTCAATTATTAGTACTTTTATTAGACAAAATGCTACCTATCTGGTTGCGAGAAATTAGAAAAGAAGAGAAGAATAGATGAATTAGTTTAATCTCAAAAAGGTGCTATGGAAAAGTTTGTTAGTAAACCTATAAATTTAGTTGAAAATTAAAAAAAATCTAGTTAATGAACCAAATCAAATATTGAAGAAGAAATAGATCAAAATCAACCTAGTTATGAGAAAGAATTAAATCAAAATCAAAACGAAGTTGAAATTGAGAATGTTGATATTTTTATTGATAACGATGAACCAATTGATCCTATGCCTTTGAATATTTTTGATCCAAGAACTAGGGATGATCTTGTATGAAATTGTATGTAATGTATGGTGCATATAGTAGTGCAAGAGAATAAATGAATGATGAATGAATGCAAGCATGAATGTAATATAATAATAGATGTAATGTATGCAATATACAAGTTAATGAGATGTAATGTTCTATGTTAACACAAATCCTATATTACCTCATGTACCCCCTACACTATGTTGACACTATCACACTTGACACTTTGTTCACTTACACTTTGACACTCTTTGATATGTATACACTATGTATGCCCATTTAACCCTCATTTGCCCCTTTGCCATGTTTACATACACACACATAGCCTCTTAAATAAGTATTTATGAATATAGTTAACTTAGCTATGTATGTATATTATATATGTTAGCATATTGTGTTGTAATATATAAATTTATATAACCATTTGAAATGCCATGATTATAGACCTAATGTTGAATACCAATATATGCATGTGTATATGTGTAGACATAAATAGCTTAAAGTAATAGATTACCTAGTGTATATCCAATGTGAATTCTTGCTTATTTGAGTATTGAATAATTGCATGCTATATAGAGTTGGGTGTATGTTGGCTTGTATAGCCTTGTATTGATATATGCTTGCTAGGATAGTCTTGGTTAGGCCTAGTAAGACTTGCTGGGTTAGGACATAACCTAGTTTGACCTAGTTTGACTAGTACAGTTGACCAGAGTTGACCAAGGGTTGACTTTGGCCTAGTTTGACCTAGATTCATGTAGAATGCATTGTAGTGCTTTATATTACCCTTCTGGACATGTTGTGACTTGTGCTGTTCTAATTAGGAGCCAGACACCTCTCCTCGGACAGTATCTTTACCTTGGACATTCAGATATCAGGCGAGTACATTCTCTGATCATTTCATATCCTGCTTAGAATTATTTCCTGCATTAAATTACTTTACTTGTACTGTCACGTTGGTCACACGGATTGGTACTATATGGATCCCTTCTTGAGATGTTATCCTTAGGGAGCATCGGGTACTCTATGTTCTGTGCGTTTCACTTACATGGCGTATCACTATGCTTCGTTGGTTCTTCGATCACTTGTGACATATACTCTTATGATCACAGAGTCTTCCTGGAATCCTTATCCCATTTATGGGTCTACTATGTACCACCCTTCGGGGGCTTACCACCCTTCGGAGGCTGTACATGGAATCATAACATAACCTGGTTGGATCCTTGTGTATTGATTGGGGGTACGGGAGAGTAGAAGTAGACATGTGAATAATACACCAGTAGTGTAGCATCAGAATCATCCCAGGCCATTTACATGTCCATGTTGTACTCTGACTCACTAGTCACTGCTAGTTCTCTATGTATAGTATATATTTCTATTACAGTTCTCTCTCTGTTTACATACTGCATTCCTTCAGTACCTGTATCTTACTTTACTGTATGATTATATTTTCTAACCTGCTATGATCTGTTGAGGTATACTGTACTCGCTCCAGTCCTGACTGGACCTGTTGATAAATTTTACAGATAGCCTGGAGGTTGCCTGCTAGCCTAGAGGAGACACTTTAGAGGTTGTTTAAATAGTTATTTCTATTGTCTGGAGTTGTATTTACTTTGTGGATTACTGTATTTGAGTTTTGAGATGTATTTTTGGGTTTATGTATCTTAGACACTTAGATTCTATCTCCTGTATCTCTTTTGGATTTTATATTTTATCTATCCTTATCATGCTCTACCTTAGATGTGATTGAGACTGTATCTGCTATGTCACCCCCATTCGGGGAGTATAAACTGCTTAGCATTATATTGTTAGATGTTGTGATCTAGGACAGCGTTCTACCGCCGACACTGCGGCGTAGGCTGGGCGTTGTTACGTTCTCGTACCCAAACAGTGGGTGCGGGTCATGACAGTATGTGGGGCATCGGATCACATGGTAGGGTCCTGTCCAAAGAGAGCCGGTTCATCCTCATCGGCCCAGACTAGTCCCTCGGTGAGGGGACCAGCACCAGTGCAGCAGCAGCAGCAGTACCAGCCTTCGAGGCCATTGCCGCCTCAGGCTCAAGCATTCCAGCAGCAGAGGCCGCAGCAGTGTGCCCAGCTCAGATTCAGAACCGCCAGATAGATTTCTAACAGAGGGGACCAGCACCTAGAGGGTAAGGTCAAGCGATGGCTTTGACCGTAGATGAGGAGTTGGCATCAGGTAAGGTGGTGGCAGGTACTATTCTCGTCAACTCTTTTCCTGCATCAGTATTATTTGATTCGGGTGCATCGTATTTATTTATGTCTGCAAAATTTGCAATACAGATAGGACTGGAGCCCGAGTCATTATCAGTAAGGCTCAATATACTTATTGGTAACGGTCTTGTGGGAGTAGATAGAGTCTATTCCTCGTGTCAAATCGTAGTTGGCGGTAGAGAGTTTTTCGCTAGGTTGATAGAATTTCCGATGGTCGATTATGATGTGGTCCTAGGAATGGATTAGCTGAAGGAGCAATACGCAAGAATATACTGCCATATTGGCAGGACTATTTTTGGTATTCCCGATAAACCGGAGTTCTTATTTTCCAGGGACGAAGTAGAACCTTCTTCTCCAGCGTTGCGGATGGCAGTAGCAGTTCAGTTTCCCAGAGTTGTAGAAGAGTTTCCTGACGTATTTCCCGAAGAGCTTCCAGGCATGCCCCCAGAAAGAGAGATCGAGTTCATAATTGATTTGATTCCCGGATCAGCACCAGTGTCAGAGAGAGTCTATATGATGGCACCTTCAGAATTGAAGATCTTGTACAAGATAATTAAAGAACTTAGAACCAAGGGATTCATTCGTGCTAGCGGATCACCTTGGGGAGCTCCGCTGCTTCTTGTGAAAAATAAGGATGGTGCGTCAAGATTATGTGTTGATTATCGTACCTTGAACTCTGTGACAATCAAGAACAGATATCCTCTACCAAGAATAGATGACCTATTTGATCAGCTCAAGGGAGCGGCTGTATTTTCGAAGATCGACTTACGGTCAGGGTACCATTAGATTAGAGTCAGAGAGCAGGACATCCCGAAGACAGCATTTAGATCGAGGTATGGACATTGGGAGTTCCTTGTTATGCCATTTGGAGCGACCAATGCGCCAGTCGTATTCATGAACCTCATGAATCGTATTTTCATGCCCTATTTGGACCAGTTCGTGATAGTATTTATAGACGACATCTTAGTCTATAGCAAGAGTGAGGCGGAGCATGAGCAGCATCTTCGCGTAGTTCTTCAGATACTCAGGGAACACCAGTTGTATGCGAAGTTCAGTAAGTGCGAGTTTTGGCTGGATCGTATCTCGTACTTAGGTCACATCATCACCAGAGGTGGAGTGGAAGTGGACCCCCAGAAGATAGTGGCCATAGAGACATGGCCAGTACCTAGCACCGTCGCAGAAGTTCAAAGTTTCCTTGGATTGGCCGACTATTATCGGCGGTTTGTATTAGACTTTGCTAGGATTTCAGCGCCATTGACTTAGTTGACCCATAAGGATGTGCAGTTTTCTTGGATAGCAGAGTGTCAGATTTCATTCGAGAAGTTGAAGTGAAGATTGATGACAGCTCCCATTCTCACGCTTTAACGTGGGACTGGAGGATTTTTAGTTTATTGTGATGCTTCTGGCAGAGGATTGGAATGCATCTTAATGCAGCATGGTAAGGTAGTAGCTTATGCATCATGTCAGCTTCGTGATCATGAGAGAAATTACTCAACCCATGACTTGGAATTAGCAGCGGTGGTTTTCGCACTTAAGTTGCGGAGGCATTATTTGTATGGAGATCGGGTGGAGATTTTCACCGACCACAAGAGTCTTAAGTATGTGTTTACCCAGAAGGATATCAACATACGTCAGAGGAGATGGCTAGAGCTATTTGTGGATTATGACATCAACTTGCACTATCATCCTGGAAAGGCCAATGTTGTTGCAGATGCATTGAGCAGAAGAGCAGGAGCTTATTTCCTAACAGCACAGCCAGAATTGTTAGCCGATCTTCAGAAGATGGGTATTGAAGTTGTTTTTTTCTACCAATGAGGCATTGATGGCCAGCATGCAAGTTCAGTCCAACTTAGTTGAGAGGACCAAGACGGCACAATCAACAGATTCTAAGCTTTAGCGGCTCAGAGCAGAGTGTGAAGCAGGACGAAGACCAGAGTTATGTATTCACGAAGATGGTACTCTCTGACATGGAAGTTGTCCTTGTGTACCCAATGGTGATATCAGACAGGAGATCATGGCAGAGGCTCACAGTTTTCAGTACACAATTCATCCCCGTGCCACGAAGATGTACCAAGACATCCGTCAACATTTCTGGTGAAATGGCATGAAGAGGGAGATAGCCCGATTTGTCTCTCGTTGTTTAGTTTGTCAACAAGTTAAAGCTGAACATCAGAGACCAGCTGGACTTTTTCAACCTTTACCGATCCCAGAATAGAAATGGGAGCACATTACCATAGATTTTGTAACTGGATTACCTAAATCCCAAGCTGGAAGAGATGCTATCTGGGTTATAGTTGACAGACTCACCAAAGTAGCTCATTTTATTCCTTTCAGAATTGGCCAGTGGATGGATCAGTTTACAGAGATGTACCTCAGGCAGATTGTCAGATTACATGGAGCGCCAGTTAGTATCATATCAGATAGAGATTCAAGATTCATATCGTACTTTTGGCGGAGTCTTCAAGAGAGTTTGGGGACTCGTCTTAAGTTCAGTTCCGCATATTATCCGCAGACTGATGGTCAGTCAGAATGCACGATTCAGACTCTCGAGGATATATTGCGATCTTGTACGCTCGACTTCGGTGGTTCGTGGTAAGATCACCTGTATCTCGTGGAGTTCTTCTACAACAACAGTTTTCAGGCCAGTATCCAGATGACACCCTTTGAAGTCTTGTACGGCAGGAAGTGCATATCTCCTTTAGCGTGGGATGATATCGGTGAAAGGCAAATGCTTAGACCAGAGATGGTGACGCAGACTATTGAGGTGGTCAGACTAGTCAGAGATCATCTTCGAGTTGCTCAAGATCGCCAGCGTCATTGGGTCAATTTCTATCGACGTTCCCTTGAATTTTCTGTCGACGACCATGTATTCCTTAGGATCTCGCCAACCCGTGGTGTCATTTGTTTCGGCGTACGGGGAAAGCTTAGTCCTAGGTATATAGGGTTGTTCGATATCCTGGAGCGAGTAGGTGATGTGTCCTATCGTCTCACTCTTCCGTTGTCGTTACGTGAGGTACATGATGTCTTCCATGTATCCCAATTGCGACGGTATATCCCAAATCCGAGTCATGTCCTTGATCATACGAAATTAGTTGTTGGTACCAACCTTTCGTATGATGGGAGACCCGTATCCATATTGGACCGAAGAGAGAAGATACTCAAGAACAAGACTATTAGTTTAGTCCGCGTTGCTTGGGGTCATCACTCTTTGGGCAAGTCAACATGAAAGCGTGAGGATGACATCCAATTACGATATGCTGACCTGTTTGACTCATAAGGTATAATGTCTTCCTTATGCCTCATGCCTTCGATTCCTTGCTTGCGTGATTAATTGTTTGATTGATTGCTTAGTAATATATTGCCTGTGATTAGTATAGCTTGCCCCGACATCACTAGCCTCTTGATTAAATTCTGAGGACGGAATTCTTTTAAGGTGGATAGAATTGTCACCCTCATTTTCTGTTTTATGTATTTCAGTATACGTGTACGGAATTATGAACCATATTGTGACTTGTCTTAACTAGCTAATTTTGATTTAATCTTGCATTGGTTTAATATTGGCATGGCTTGGTTTTGGTTTGGCTTGGTTGGGTTGGTTCAACATGTGACCCCTCCCTTTAAAAGCTACCAACCCCTCTCTCTCTCTCTCTCTCTCCTCATTTACTTCTCCTTCTTTATTTATTTCTTCATCTTCTTCCTCTTAACTTCTCCACCTACCAAGAGAGGCTTGGGCAAGTACAACTTGCTTCATGGAGGAACTCTATTTTTATTGTTCTATTATCTTTCTCACGAGATTCGAAGACACTTTAGTACTTAGCACTTTCAATTTCCATGGTTTATTTCGTGTAGATCTAAGCTTGTTGTATTTTTGGAATTCATAGGTTTTGATCTATTAAACTTTATTATTTTCAAGTTTTGATTGTTCCATGTGGTAGAGAATTTCATTCTACCCCATTTTGACCTATGAAAGTCCAAATTTGGACTTACGGTGAAGGTTTTATGGAACTTGGAAGTTCTCAGATTTTCAGAGATGGATGGGTCCCCATCGACCCAGCCGCATAGATGGCACCCCATCGACCCTGCCGCATGGATGGCACCCCATCGACCCAGCCGCATGGATGGATCCCCATCGACCCAGCCGCATAGATGGCACCTCATTTACCAAGCCGCATGGATGGGTCCCTATCGACCCAGCCGCATAGATGGCACCCCATCGACCCTGCCGCATGGATGGGTCCCCGTCGACCCTGTCGCATGGATGGCTCCCCATCGACCCTTCCGCATGGATGGTTCCCCATCGACCCCGCCGCATGGATGGTACCCATCCACTGCCGCATGAGACCCCATCCACCCTTGGTCGCATAATACCTATTTGGCTATTTTCTTGTTCTATTTGGTTGATTTGTGGTCAGAATCTCTCCCAACTTCCAACATAGAAGTTGTAGATCTTTTCCTTGGCTTCAAGAATATGTTACTAGCTATTTTTATGCATGTTTCTCTCAATGTTGATAGTGGCCTGTTAAGGCGCACTCTTAACAAGTAACAAGTAACATGACACGATAATGGCCTGTTAAGGTGCACTCTTGACAAGCAACCTTGACATGATAATTCTTGAATGGTGGTCCGTCGTGACACACTTTTGACATGATAAGTAATCTTGATAGTGGCCCATCGTGGCGCACTCATGATAAGTAATCTTGATAAGTAAGTCTAACATGTAATCTTGAATGCTGTTGCGACGGCTATCTCGACTTGACAGTAAATTCTCATCATGACACCGTGGGTGATTGTATTGATTGTGCATGTATAAGCTACCAGTCTTGGCTCGCATCATGTCTAGGACTTGTACCCCTGGTTACCACGGTCAGGAATTCATACTGAATCGGACTAGGTTAATGACTAGATTGATCAAGTAGTTCATATAGAGAGGTATTCCGGCTACAAGCAATCCCGTTATCTGGACGTCTTCTTTGGTGGACTTGTAGCCTGCCGATGAGTAGGGCACATTTCTAGCTCACTGTCATGTGGGGCACTTCATAAAATGATTACTATGCACACTGTCATGTGTTGTACTCAAGTCACTTAACAAGTCATGATAACTCTTGGCATGAACCTTGCGTCTGGATAACCTGGATAGTTTGCAGGGATTGTGGCCGTAGGGATACCTCATTGCATCTTGCTAAGTAACTAGGCTTGTGCTAACCCTAGTTAGTTTAAGTATCAAGCCGTACTCTTTGCTTGGCCGTGAATGTTGGATGGAGTCCTATCTTGTCTAGTCTTGTCTAGACCCAGTATATGGCTATCTCTGGACATGATTGTTTATGCTTTACTTTATCGATAATTGTTAGAGGCTAAGTTCTGTTCAGGTGAAGGATTACAACCCCGGTCTTTGTTTGGTATACGGGTTGTAACTTGGTCACCGGAATAGTCTTTTAGTTATCTTATCGTTTATCATCATGTTATCCCTACTCATGTCTTATGTTATTTCATCCATGACTTTATGTGCTAATATGCTAGTTTTAGTTCTTAAGTGAAGCCTCCTTTGTGGCACTTGCTCTTTTTGGGGTCTGACCCAGCTGGTTTTGTATGGCCAGATTTTAGAGCAGCTTCCGAGGATCTTCCAGCTTTCCTGCCAGATGGTGACCACTAAGCACAATTCTGGCAACGAGTGGGTTTTATTTTGCTCTTCCACTCTACTGTAAAAAATTCTTTTGAGGTGTTTAGCCGCCGAGCATGTGTTAGCTCGTTTGCAACTTTACTTACTGTCTGCCTACGGGCTGTAACATGATTGACAAATCCTAGGGTTGATCATGTATGACTTAAACTCTTGCTAGTCTTCACATTTTGTATGAGCTTCATGATCATATGAATATGTAATGTATGGGACGCCTTACTTTGTATGTCTGATGATCATGATCATGATCATCTTGTAGTAAACCCTCATGCATCTAGACAGCCGTGACTGTATTACAAGGTGGGATTCACTTTAATGTATATAGCTGACTGTGTCTATCCCCCGCTCTCCAGTATTCTGGTTCTGGGGCGTGACACCAGGCCGCCGCACGCCCCCAGTGCCATGGCCGCCTCACCGTGCCCTCCACGCCTGCCCCATGTACATTGTCGGACCCCCTGCAGCACCGCACTCAAGTTTGGATGGTAGGTGCGGTGTTGGAGGAGGGTCCGACGAGGTGCGTGGAAGTTTATTGTTGAGCAGTTAGAATTTGATCTACTTGTTCAAATTTTGTCTTCCAGACTGTTGTTCATAGTCTCCTCAGAATTACTACTGTATGGACTTGACCTGTATTGGATTGCTTCTTATAGTTTTGAGTTGTTCATGATTTGTTGGTAACAAGGGCGGATCAAGTATTTTAATTTACCCTGGACTGAATATAAAATTGATGAAGATGATTTTTGAACCCCAAGTATCTCTAATTGCCATCATAAATGAGAATTCTTCATTCAATTATATTCATACATTTACAATAAACTAAAAATGATCCAACTACCTTCAACCAAAACAAGCTCACTTGTTACTTACCAATATAAATAAAGGGCTAAAAAGAGATCCAAAATAAGTCTTAGTACAATAAAGAGCTAAGAGTTAAAGATCAAACCAAAGCATCTTAGACTATTAGACAACATCTTAAGTGCTCCAAAATAAGTCTAAAATAAATAATCTCATATGTCTCTCCTCTAAAATACAACAAATTAATAGCCATGAAAATGGTACCCCATCCTAAAAGTAAGATATGATTTCCATCTCTTTTGAAGGCACATCCACAAGGGCCATTAAGGAAGCAACATTAGTAGGCACAAAACCTACATAAATATTCATTATACTAAAGAGAATGAAAGAGAATGATAGAATAATAAATACCAATTTTTGATACTTACTAGCGAAATTGGACTCTTCGATCCTTCAAAGAAATGGAAGCATCTGTTATCGAATCTGTATCGATCATTTTCGTTATTTCCCTTTCGATGTAACAACCATTGAATCACTCAAGTACTCATCTTCCATCTTGTTACAAAGAGTACTTTTGATATGTTTCATAGCAGAAAAGGAACGTTCTGTAGTTGCCGTAGAAACAGGAAGAGTCAAAACAAGACGAATCAACCTATCGATCAAATTATAAGACTTTGCTTTATTTGTTTCGATTAACCCACGACATAATTCTAAAATTGTTGACATATTCTGAAGCTTCTCGTGGTGAACCACATCAAATCGACCCATCGAAAAGTAAGTATTCAACTACTAGATTAATCTCGTCATTTTATCCAGGAACAACCCATTATTTCATCCACGAATCAATTCCATATTCTTTACCTATTAACTCAAATACTCAATACAATCAAACACTTAACATGAATCATTTAACCAAGAATCAATTTCGTATTCTTCAAGGATTTAATGAAGTAGTTTTTTGATAACTGGAAATTACTGAGAAACCCAATTTCGGGTTGGTTTTATGAAAAACCTACCCGTAGGATGGGTTTTATGAAATGCCAAGAATTATATATTTCCACGTTAAGTATTCCAATATTCCCTTTAGATGCTCTGTATTTACAAAATTAATAGCATAACTACTCCTCCGCACAAACTCAGATTTGGATTGCGATTCTCGTCTTCTTCTTCTTCTTCTTCATGAGAGATCTGAATTCCACTGCTCTCATCTTCAGCAGAGATCGCAAAGATCGTTCGTAGTTCACCATACTTTTTTTTCAGTCGAACTCCGATCATCGCTCATCTTCCTCTTCTTCTTCTTCTTTCTTCTTTTTTTTCGACAATTAGGTCGATTATGGAGAGAAGATCTTCTTCTTCTTTTCCATAAGAGTTAGCATCGTTTTGAAAGAAGAACGAAAACTTTTGAATCTTTATTCATGTCAAATTTCTTTCAACAAAACAAAAAAATAATAAATTAGGTTTCTGTCAACTGTTATCCGTCGATATAACACGAAGAATAGTCATTCTCCTGCATTTTAACAAGGAGAATGCCATTCTCCGTGTAAATTAGGCATTCTCCGTGTTACTAAAACGGACAATGGCATTCTCCGTGTTTTTAACACGGAGAATGGTCATTCTCCTGTGTTTCAATATTTGAATGACCATTCTTTGTGTCATTTAACACGGAGAATGACCATTCTCTGTGTAATTTAGCATGGAGAATGTCATTTTCCGTACTAAATTACATGGAGAATGGTCATTCTCCTACGTTTTAATACTAGGAATGGCCATTCTCCGTGTAAATTAACATAGAGAATGCCATTCTCCGTGTTATTTAACACGGAGAATGGCATTCCCCTGCGTTTTAACACTGGAATGACCATTCTCCGTGCTAAATTATACGGAGAATGACCATTCTCCGTGTAAATTAAGACTCCGTGTAATTTAGCACGGAGAATGGTCATTCTCCGTGTAAATTAAGATGGAGAATGTCATTCTCCGTATAATTTAGCATGGAGAATGACAATCTCCGTGTAAATTAAGACGGAGAATGCCATTCTCCATGTTACTAACACAGAGAAAGGTCATTCTCCGTGTAAATTAAGACGGAGAATGCTATTCTTCATGCTACTAACACGAAGAATGGCCACCCTCATGCGAAATTACCATTATTCGTATTCTAACACAGAGAATGGTCATTCTCCTGCATTTTATGGTCATTTAAAACTTTGGAGGGCCATAACTTTTGACTGGAAGGTCGAAACGAGGCCCGGTTTGTCGCAAAATGAGTGTATCTTCGAGGAGCCTGAGAGAAACTGCTTTACCATTTTTCGACCTTTCGAAATTTTAGAATCGTAAAAAAAATGATGTTTGGACCTCCGTTTTAGCACTTTTGCCCGTTTGTCTCGGTCTTTCTAAAAATTTTCGACGAGTTTTTGAAGATTTTTGAGGAAAAAATCTTGATTCGAAAGTGAGCAGCGTATGGAAGAAGATGAAGTATCGAAACGTTTTTTTAAGAGTAATTTTGTGGGTGTTTTCAATAAATTAGAAGGAAGGGCAAAAAGTTATTTGGAATCCTCTTTATATATTTTTTGCTAATTCTGGACACGCGATGAAATGTTATTGCGCTGTGGATTTTTCATAAAACTTTTTTTGTTTTTTTGGCATTTCATACATTTTCCCTTTTGATAATATACTTGAACCAATGTAGTGCTAGTCTGCTGACTGTTGCTCCATGTACTACTGTGCAGTAAATTCGCCCGTAGCTGCATTCGGCCAAGTTCAAATCCTCCTGAATAACAATGAAAAAAAGATCAAGCAAATAGGATTAGGGACCTTCGGGTGAACATGCAATTAGGCAAATGGAAATGTGGAATTGACAATGTCAATTTAACATTTGAGATAAAAAAAATGAGCATGCAGTTAGGCAAATAGGATTTTACCAGAGGGGAGACTCATGGTGCCAGTGGCGGTGGGCTTATTCAGGACATTCGGGTGAACATCGTGTTGGTGCTTTCTTTACATGGAGAGAGCTTGCTCTCAACATGCCTTGTAAATTTTAGTCCCACATCGGAAATGCACCATGAGTTATCTCAACATATATACTTGGGTGTGTTGTTGAGAGATGCATATGGGGTGGTGACCCTAAGGAGGGAACCATGTGGGTGATTTTACTAGGAGGTAAGAATAAGGCTCCAAGGATTAAGAATTAATGCTTTTGTCATTCTCTTGGATTAATTCCATGTGGAGCTAAGCCCCAAAGGGGCTTAGCGACTCGGACTCGGACTCGGGCTCATGGGCTCATGAGGCGTAATGTGGCATTTTGTTGGCGCACTTTGCACTTAGCACGTCAGCAGTCATGCGGTCTTTATGCGGCTCATATGCGGCCATGCGGTCTTATGAGGCATGCGGCTCATGCGGTCCATGCGGCTCATGCGGTCCATGCGGCATATGCGGTTCATGCGGCTCATGCGGCTCATGCGGTCCATGCGGTTCATGTGGTCCATGCGGCCATGCGGCTCATGTGGTCCATACGGCCCATGCGGTCCTTGCGGCCATGAGGCTCATGCGGCCAGGCTGCTGCTGCTGCTGCCGTATGGAGGGCTCCGCTGACTGTGCAGATTACAAGTCAGTTATGGAAAAGCTGAATCAATTCGATGAATTCAGATCCTATCTTTGTGGGATTTGAATTAATTTCGTTCCTATGTTTGTGGGATTTGAATTAAACTCGTTGCTATCTTTTTGGGATTTGATTCAATCTTTCCATAACTGAAGAGGCGGCTAGGGTTTCCACCCTCTCTCTATAAATACTCTCTTCTGGCCTCCTTTGTGGTGACGACAAAAATTATAAGTCAGAAAAGGAGAAAAAGAGATAGAGCTGCTGCCGCCATTGCAAGTCCATCCGAGGAGTCAGAACAGAGGTGACTTCGAGCGTTCCACAAGTTCTTCAAACTTGCTGGTTCCTGGAAGCAGATCGTGTGGGGCGAATCTTGCTTTGAGCAACGGTGTTTTGACACCCCAGCATTGTTCTTCTTCTCATCTCTCTTTAGATTATTGTAACTCGTTCTGTCCCAATTGCAACACGTTTGCAAGGAAGAACGAGAGATCTTCTCTTCTCTATTTTCCTCCTCCATATTGTAATCGGGATATTTGGTATTTGTATCATCGTAGATCTTTGTTGCATCTGTTTTACCATCTTTGATCAAGCCCCGGGACTAACAATCTCAAAGCAAGATCCGTGTAGATGGAAAACATTAATGCTTCGCTCCTCCAATCGGACTTCTACAAGTTGGAAAAGTTCGATGGAGAGCACTATCAAGTCTGGAAGAGAAAGGTTTACCTAACAATTCAACTAAAAGACGTTGATCATGTTCTGTTAGAGGAAGAACCCTCTGTTCCAGACACTGGATCTACTGCCGCTATCAATGCGGCTACCAAACTCCAGGCCAAGTGGAGAAGGGAAAATAGCATCTGCAGGCTTCTCATCCTGAATGCTATGGAGGATTCCCTGGCAGAATCCTACTCAAAGAAGGAACTTGCCAGAGACATATGGGAGTCTGTGGAAAATCTGTATGAAGAAGACAAGAACAGGAGCAAAATGTTTGTGGTTGAAAAATATCACAAATTTCTCTTTGAGGACGAAAAGTCCATGCTGCCACAGGTGAAGGAATTTCTGAAGCTGCGTCAGAAACTGGAAGACGAAGAGATGCCCCTTCCCGAAAAGTTTGTCGTCGGAGGGATCGTCTCAAAACTTCCTGCTGGATGGAGTACCTTCTATGCAAGGATGCACAGAAAGAAGCTAGACATTAGCTTGGGAGATCTACTTCAAGAGATCCATGTTGAGGACGAGATGCGTTCCCAACAGAAGGTGGACACTCTGTCCAAACAGTTGGCTAAAGCCAATCTTGTGCAGACGAGAGATCCCAAGAAGAAGGACTTCACTAATCTAAAAGTGAAGGGTCCTTCTTTTAAGCAACAGAAGACTAAGTCCCACATGACTTGTTACAATTGTGGCAAGAAAGGCCACTACAAGAGTGAATGTAGATCTAAGCCTAAACAATCAGAGAAAGGTGAGCCTAATAAGGTTTTATTGGTTTCTAACATTATTGCTATGATCGGACAGGTCACAACTGTGGGGGTTGACTCTGACTGGTGGATAGACACTGGTGCGACTTGCCATGTCTGTTCTGGCAAGGAATGGTTCGTCACGTACCAGCCGATATCTGAGAAGGTTGTCATGGAGAACCAGGCCCAAGCTGAAGTTCTGGGGATCGGGACCGTGGAACTGAAACTCACTTCTGGCTCTGACGCTTCAAGGTGTGAAGCATGTTCCGGCGATTGCCAAGAACCTGATCTCTGGAAGCCTGCTCTGTAACGCAGGCTTGAGGATGGACATCAATGCTGGTCAGATGGTGATGTCCAAGAAAGGAACATACTTCGGGAAGGCTTATCAAACCGAAGGAATGTTTAAAATTCAGCTTGTCAACCAGTTTGAAGGCATTAATGCAGTTGCATTTTCTGATTATTCTCTTGAGTTGCGGCATAATAGACTAGGACATGTTCATTGTAAAAGAATTAACAAAATGTCTAGTCTAGGACTTATCTCCAAATGTGGGGGTAGGGTGGAGAAGTGTGAAGTGTGTGCTCAGACGAAGATCACAAGGAAACCCTTTCATCGGGTCAATCGAAGCACAGATCTTCTGGAGTTGGTGCACTCCGATATCTGTGACTTCAAACATTTCTCTACGAAGGCCGGGATGAAGTATTTCATAACCTTCATCGACGACTTCTCAAAATACGCGTTCGTCTACTTGCTCAAGTCTAAAGATGAAGCCTTCGAGAAGTTCAGAGAGTTCAGGGCCGAAGCTGAATGGCAGACTGGACAACTACTCAAGAGGTTAAGAAGTGATCGAGGTGGGGAGTACAGGTCTCATGAATTCGCATCGTTCTGCAAAGAACATAGAATCATATGCAAGACTACTGCTTCATATTCTCCTCAATCCAATGGAGTAGTGGAGAGGAAGAACAGAACGTTGACAGAAATGATGAACTCAATGCTGCTAACCGCGGGTCTTCCTAAATGTTACTGGGGAGAAGCTGCATTGACGACCACTTTTATTCTAAATAGAGTGCCATATGCAACTTCAGACGTAACTCATCATGAACTCTGGTTCAAAGTCAGACCAAACTTGAATGTCATTCGAGTGTGGGGGTGTCTGGCGTATGTGAAGCTCCAAGATCTGAAGATTCAGAAGCTAGGGACAAGGACTACGAAGGCGATCTTCTTGGGGTATGCCAAGAAGAGTGATGCTAGAAGATTTCTTGATATTGAGTTAAATCATATCATCGAATCTCGCGATGCTGAATATTTTGAAGACAAGTTTGCAAAAGACAAAAACATTGTTCTTTCGGACATTCCGAAAAATGATGTAGGTGCAAATAAGACTGAAATCTCATATGGGCCAGTAGTTCAAGAAGAAGCTGTTGTTGATGAAACAACTCTTGTACCAGAACTCGCAGAGCCGTCAGCTAAGCGAGCGAGAAGACCGAAAGACTTCGGAGATGACTTTATCACCTATCATGTGGAAGCAGAGCCGCTTACCTATGATGAGACGATGAAGACCAGAGATGCTATCTTCTGGAAGGAGGCAGTGAATGACGAGTTTGACTCTATCACCTCTAATAACACATGGGTGTTGGTAGATCTACCTGAAGGAGAAAAGCCCATCGGATGTAAATGGATCTTCAAGAAGAAGATGAAGGCAGATGGAACTATTGACAAGTTCAAGGCCAGGCTGGTAGCCAAGGGATTTTTTCAGAAACAGGGGATAGACTACTTTGACACGTATGCTCCAGTAGCTCGGATGACCACCATCAGTGTCACGCCCCAGAACCAGAATACTGGAGAGCGGGAGAATGACTCAGCCAGCTACGTATTACGAGTAGATGAATACCGTATAATACGATCAATGTTGTCTAACCAGACGAGGGGGTGCATACTACATGAAAGTCTTACTATGGTCATTTCACATCTATTGTCTCAATCATTCAAAACAAGAAACAGAAATAGAGAACATGTAAGATAAAGCAGTAAGGCGTCCCAAACGCGCAGTCAAAATGTTCTTGAGATCTGGCTTTACAAAACATAACCAGATGTTATAGCAAGTATATACACAATTGTTATCAGCTGCAGTCTGACTTTAGTTACAATTATGCGAAAGTAAGAGCAAGACAATCCGACTAACATGTCGGTGCCAAACGGCAAAATATAAAGTAAGTAACAAAACGAGCGGGGAAGTAAGGAACCCACTCGAGTCCTCCTGAAATCATTCCTCTAGTATTGACCATCTTGGAGGTGGAAGTAAGCTGAGTCCTCGGGAACCGGCTCTAAATCTGGCCATACAAAACCAGAGAGGTTAGACCTCCAATAGCAAGTACCACAAGGAAGCACGATATGAGGAATTAAAACCAGTAATAAGAGGATATAATAATAGATCTCTGCTTTCCACTAGGATTCACATAACATCATGACACTTCGAACCAACCTCCCAACTAAACAAGGACAGAAGTTGGCCCGTCACGCCCTGACATTCTGATCATCTTAGTTAGGCAACAGAATAGATACAATACACAAACAAATCATCTTTGAACGGCCAATCAATTCATACGGCTTGCTATTGTGAGTTCCAAGTTATCCTGGAATTATGCAATTAGGGATTCCTCAGTTCTTACTATGTGCAAGCAAGGCTAGTCTATCCAATCAATCAATTGCGCCAATCATGTAGTTAGACGAGTCCCAGCGGAACGCCCGCCGTTATAGCATGTACAATAATATAAGCAGATACCGTTCCCTGCCCGTGTGACAGATTTACCGTATCTGTGGGAACCAGCCGGCCCGTCGGGCACTTAATAGTCCCAAGGGGGCTGCCATGTAAGAACTCGGGAATCCATTCTCTCCATGCCATCATTATTTTATTTAACTTAATAGTCTCTACGTTGCGTGAAGTTCCATGCCGTGGATCATGGTCGTTCAAATGAGTACTTTCGTACGGGGTACGATATGCGCAACTCTACAACGATACCCGTGCGGCTATGTTATAGGTCTTACATAGCGTAATGCAACAATCAAATCTAACCACGGAGTAATCATGCCTTGACCATAAAGTACACATGCTGTTTTTGCAAGATAAAGAAATGAATAAAAATGAATAATTTGAAGCCTGCATGTGCCTGTATGCCAATATTTGGATTTGGCTAATCGAGTACAATAGTTCATTACATGAACGTGTCTCATTCATTTCATTCAATAAGACGACTAGCCAGTCTCTTTAGTTCCAACTAGGAACGCATGATCAATTATTATTCAAGTAATAGTCGGGGTCAATTCATGACAAGGCATAAAGGTCAAATTAGTATTAAGCATGGTCGAGTCCATAACTAGTATAAAATAGTTGGTAATATATTCTTGAATCCAAGGAAAAGATCAACAAATTCATGTTGGGAGTTGAAAGAAATTCTGGCCACAATTCAGTTAATTAGGACATATAACAGTCAGAAACAACCAAATTATGCATATGCGGCCTATTCTGCGACATGCATGCAACTGCGACACCATATGCGCCTACCGCGACATGCGCCTCATGTGGCTCAACTGCAACATAATATGCGCCTACCGCGACATGCGCCTCATGTGGCTCAACTGCGACATGATATGCGCCTACCGCGACATGCGCCTCATGTGGCTCAACTGCGACATGATATGCGCCTACCGCGACATGCGCCTCATGTGGCTCAACTGCGACATGATATGCGCCTACCGCGACATGCGTCTCATGTGGCTCAACTGCGACATGATATGCGCCTACCGCGACATGCGCCTCATGTGGCTCAACTGCGACATGATATGCGCCTACCGCGACATGCGCCTCATGTGGCTCAACTGCGACATGATATGCGCCTACCGCGACATGCGCCTCATTGCAACATGCGCCTACTGCGACATGCGCCTTCTGCGACATGCTGTGTGCCTTCCGCGACATGCGCCTCATTGCAACATGCACCTACTGCGACATGCGCCTTCTGCGACATGCTGTTCGTGCTGCAGATGAATATATAGGAACGAACCAAAATTCTTTTTGCCATAACTTCCACAAAATAAATCGAAATCTAACTTTTCAAAAGCCAAACTTTAGTAGAATTAAATTCTCTACAACATGGAACCACTTAATTTCAAAAACAACAATGTTTGATAGATCGAAACCCTAAATTTCATATGAAAACCAAAACTATGAAAACCAAAACTTAAAACTTAGATCTACACCCAACCATCCATGGAAAACAAAAACTTCAAGACCTAAACTTGTAGAGGAAGAGAAGATGAATAACATAAACTAAAAATAATTGGGGATGCATGAAATCCCTCAGGGTGTGCAAGATGTACTTGCCTCTCCAAATGGGTTAGGGTTTGGTGGAGGAGTAAATGTGAATGAATGAAGAGAGAGAGTGGACGAAGAACTTTTATATCAAGGTCAAGTGGATCTCCACCATTCATTCTCTCCACCAAATCCAAGCCATCCATTCCTTTTCATGTTGAACCAAACCGAACCAAGTTGGTTTCCCATGAACCGAAATGAACCAAGAGCCAAGGAAAAGCAAAAAATAAAATACAGAAAAATTAATAAGCACAAAATTGAAGAATTTAAATACAGAATAAATGCATGATAAATATTGAATAAGTACATTCAAGAAGTACACGTATAAAATACTTTATTCTGGGAACGGGGAGTGACATCTCTACCCTCCTTAGAAAAATTTCGTCCTCGGAATTTCAAATCCATGCAGGTAGAAATATTCGGAGCTAACTAATACAAGCAATTCTAGTGATCAAGCAATTTTAGTGAGCAAGCAATCATTGTTACCATATCAAAAGCAAGTACTATATATATAAATCTATCAATCTACGATATCAGGTAGTTCTACCCATAAGGTGATAAGCATGAGGAGTTAAGACAATCAAGGTATATAGAGAGAGAGATATACATTGTGAGTCAAACAGGTGCGGATACCGTGATCGGATATCATCCTCACGTTCCCACGTTGACTCTCCTAATGAGTGATGACCCCAAGCAACCCGGACAAGGCTAATTGTTCGGTTCTTGAGTATCTTCTCTCTTCGGTCCAAAATGGACACAGGCTGTTCCTCGTAAGACAGGTTGGTACCAACAACCAGCTCAGAGTGATCGAGGACATGGCTTGGGTCTGATACATACCTACGTAACTGAGATACATAAAATACGTCATGCACCTCTCATAACGAAGGTGGGAGTGATAAACGATAAGCAACATCGCCTATCCGATCAAGGATAACAAATGGGCCTACGTACCGTGGACTCAATTTCCCGCGAACGCCAAATCTAATGACCCCACGAGTAAGTGAGATCCGCAAGAATACGTGGTCCCCAACAGAAAACTCTAGCGGCCTACGATGCTGATCCGCCCAATGACGATGCCGGTCCTGCGCAACTCTAAGTCGCTCTCTAATTCCTTTAACCACTTCAACCGTCTGAATAATCATTTCTGGGCCTAACATCTTCCTCTCTCCAATATCGTCCCATGCTAGCGACGACCTGCACTTCTTACCATATAATGCTTCGAATGGCGCCATCTGGATACTGGCCTGATAACTATTGTTGTATGAGAACTCGACCAAGTGCAGATGACTCTTCCAAGACCCTCCAAAATCTAGAGTGCAAGCTCACAACATGTCTTCTAAAGTCTGAATCGTTCTTTCTGATTGTCCATCCGTCTGCGGATGGTAAGCCGTGCTAAATCTTAACTTGGTACCCAGACTATGATGTAAGCTCTTCCAAAAATATGATGTAAAGCGGGTATCTCGATCCGACACAATACTGACAGGGACTCCATGCTGCCTGACTATCTGTTGCATATACAACTCTGCCAACTTCTCCGTAGATTGACCTACTCTAAAAGGAAGAAAATGTGCCACCTTCGTAAGTCGGTCCACTATCACCCAAATAGCGTCCTTACCACTTGGTGATCTCGGTAAACCGGTCACAAAGTCCATTGTAATATGCTCCCATTTCCATTCCGGGATAGGAAGCGGTTGCAATAACCCAGCTGGCCTCTGCTGTTCTGCCTTCACTTGCTGACATACCATACAACGGGAAATAAATCTAGCTATCTCCCTCTTCATCCCGTTCCACCAGAAGTGCTGCTTGATATCTTGGTACATCTTGGTCCCTCCAGGGTGAATAGAATATTGAAAACTGTGAGCTTCTGCCATAACCTTCTGTCTGATATCTCCACTAGGCACACATAGACGCGATCCGAACCTAAGTGTACCATCTTCGTGGATCCTCATCTCATTCCTGAGTCCTGACTCACATTCTGCCCTAAGCTTCTGAATCCCCGGGTCCTGTGCCTGAGCTGCCTTGATCCTGTCTACCAAGTCAGATTGAACTTGCAGACTAGTTAGAACTCCTACATCACTAGGAAGTATAACTTCGATGTCCATCTCCTGAAGGTCTTCTGTCACGCCCCAGAACCAGAATACTGGAGAGCGGGGGAATGACTCAGCCAGCTACGTATTACGGGTAGATGAATACCGTATAATATGATCAATGCTGTCTAACAAGACGAGGGGGTGCATACTACATGAAAGTCTCCTATGGTCACTTCACATCTATTGTCTCAATCATTCAAACAAGAAACAGAAATAGAGAACATGTGAGATAAAGCAGTAAGGCGTCCCAAACGCTCAGTCAAAATGTTCTTGATATCTGGCTTTACAAAACACAGCCAGATGATGTAGTCAGTATACACAATTGTTATCAGCTGCAGCCTGACTTAGTTACAATTATGCAAAAGTAGGTACAAGACAATCCGACTAACATGTCGGTGCCAAACGGCAAAGTATAAAGTATTTAACAAAATGAGCGGGGAAGTAAGAAAACCCACTCGAGCCCTCCTGCGATCATCCCTCTAGTGTTGACCATCGTGGAGGTAGAAGTAAGCTGGATCCTCGGGGACCGGCTCTAAATCTGGCCATGCAAAACCAGAGAGGTTAGACCTCTAACAGCAAGTACCGCAAGGAAGCACGATATGAGGGATTAAAACCAGTAATGAGAAAATATGATAAATAGATCTCTGCTTTCTACTGGAATTCACATAGTATCACGACACTTCGAACCAACCTCCCAACCAAAAAAGGACAGAAGTTGGCACGTCATGTCCTGACATTCTGATCATCTCAGTTAGGTAACAGAGGACATACAGTACACAAACAAATTAATTTAAACGGCCATTCAACTACTACGGCTTGCTACTGTGAGTTCCAAGTTATCCTGGAATTATGTAATGGAGATTCCTCAGTTCTTACTATGTGTAAGCAAGGCTAGTTTACCCAGTCAATCAATTGCGCCAATCATGAATTAGACGAGTCCCAGCGGGACGCCCGTCATCAATATACAATATACAATAGATAATATAACCAGATACCGCTCCCTGCCCATGTGGCAGATTTGTAGTATCTGTGGGGACCAACCGGCCTGTCGGACACTACTAGTCCCAAGAGGGCTGCCATGTAAGAACTCGGGAATCCATTCTCTCCATGCAGTAATTATTTTATTTAACTTAATAGTCTCTACGTTAAGTGAAATCCCATGCCGTGGGTCATGGTCATTCAAATGAGTACTTTCGTACGGGATACGATATGCACAACTCTACAACGATACCAGTACGGTTAGGTTGTAGGTCTTACATAGCGTAATGCAACAATCAAAACTAACCACGGAGTAATCATGCCTTGACCATAAAGTACACATGCTGCTTTTGTAAAATAAGTAAATAAATAAATTAAAGCCTGCATGTGCCTGTATGTCGATATTCGGGATCAGCCAGTCGATTACAATAGTTTATAGTTAATATAAACGTGTCTCATTCATTCAATTTAATAAGACGACTAGCCAGTCTCTTAGTTCCAACTAGGAACGCATGATCAATTATTAGTCGAAGTAACAGTCGGATCAATTCGTGACAAGGCATGAAAGTCAACTAGTATTAAGCATGATCGAGTCTATAACTAGCATAAAATAGTTGGTAACATATTCTTGAAGCCAAGAAAAAGATCTACAATTTTCATGTTGGAAGCTAGGAGAAATTCGGGCCAGAAAACAGTCAAAAAGAGCATCAAACAATCAAAATCAGCCAAAATCAGCCTCATGCGGCTCAAAAATCCTTATGCGGCTCAAAATGCTCATGCGGCTCCAAAAATCCTTATGCGGCTCAAAATGCTCATGCGGCTCCAAAAATCCTTATGCGGCTCAAAATGATCATGCGGCCAGAAAAGCTTATGCGGCCAGGAATGGTCATGCGGCCAGAAAAGCTTATACGGCCAGAAAAGCTTATGCGGCCAGAAATGGTCATGCGGCCAGAAAAGATTATGCGGTCAGAAATGGTCATGTGGCCAGAAAAGCTTATGCGGCCAGAAATGGTCATGCGGCCAGAAAAGCTTATGCGGCCAGGTACTATTCATCGTCCCTGCCAAAATCAGGACAGATGAACATAGAAGTTTGACCAAAATTATTTTGGCCATAACTTCCTCAAATCAAGTCAAAATCTAACTTTTCAAAAGCCAAAATTGGGTAGAATTGAATTCTCTACAATATAGAACAATCAAAACATGGAAATGATGAAGTTTGATAGATCAAAACCCAAGAAAACCAAAAAAAGGAAAAACTTAGATCTACACAAAGCTAACCATGGAAAACAAAAACTACAAGACCTAAACATATAGAGAAAGAAGAGACAAGCACAATAGACTAAAAATAAATGGGGATGCATGAAATCCTCCATGATGTGCAAGATGTACTTGCCTCTCACAAGTGGGTTAGGGTTTGGTGGAGGAGTAAATGTGAATGAATGAAGAGAGAGAATGAAAGAAGAAGTTTTATATCAATGTCAAGTGGATCTCCACCATTCATTCTCTCCACCAAATCCAAGCCATCCATTCTTTTCCATGTTGAACCAAACCACACCAAGTTGGTTTACCATGAACCGAAATGAACCAAGAGCCAAGAAAAAGCAGAAAATAAAATACAGAAAAATAATTAGCATGAAATTAAAAGAATTAAATATAAAATAAATGCATGACAGATACTAAATAAATTCGGGCAAGCGGTATACGTATAAAAATACGCATTCCGGGAACGGGGAGTGACATTTTCTAAGATGTGCTTCTGTGTTGTCAACATAAATGCGCCGCCTCTCCTGCTAAGAGCGTCTGCTACTACATTAGCCTTGCCTGGGTGATACTGAAGCTCCACGTCATAATCTTTAATCAACTCTAGCCATCTTCTCTGCCTCATGTTTAATTCCTTCTGAGTAAAGATGTACTTCAGACTTTTATGGTCTGTGTACATTTCCACTCGGTCACCATATAAGTAATGCCTCCATAGCTTCAGAGCAAACACTACTGTCGCTAACTCCAAATCATGAGTTGGGTAATTCTTCTCGTGGTCCCGAAGCTGCCTAGATGTATATGCTATCACCTTCCCATGTTGCATAAGGACACATCCAAGTCCCTTACCTGACGCATCACAATATACTGTAAAACCTCTGGGTCCAACTGGTAATGTAAGAATAGGTGCTGATATCAACTTCTGCTTTAAAGTCTCGAATGATGCCTGACATTCTGCCGACCAAACGAATGGCACATCCTTCCGGGTCAAGCGGGTCATGGGTGCTGAAAGCCTTGCAAAGTCTGATACAAATCTTCTGTAATATCCTGCCAATCCCAAGAAACTCCGTACGTCTGCTACGGTCTTGGGTACTGGCCAACTTTCTACTGCTTCTATATTCTTGGGATCTACTGCTACTCCAGCTCCTGATATGATATGACCCAAAAATAAAATATGATTCGTCCAGAACTCACACTTGCTGAGCTTGGCATACAACTGGTTCTCTCTCAGAACCTGTAACACTGTCCTGAGGTGGTCTTCATGCTCCTCTTCACTAGCAGAATATACGAGAATATCGTCAAGGAACACAACGACAAACTGGTCTAAGTACGGCATAAAGATGCGATTCATCAAATCCATGAATATTGCTGGAGCATTGGTCAATCCAAACGGCATTACTAAGAACTCATAATGCCCATACTTCGACCTGAAGGCTGTCTTGGGAATATCTTCCTTCCGAACCCTCACCTGATGGTACCCTGAACGAAGATCTATCTTGGAGAAAACTCTAGCCTTGCTCAACTGGTCAAATAAGTCGTCGATCCTGGGTAATGGGTACTTGTTCTTCACTGTTGCCGCGTTAAGCTTCCTGTAGTCAATGCATAATCTGGATGACCCATCCTTCTTTCCCACAAGTACCACTGGTGCTGCCCATGGTGATACGCTAGCTTGGATAAACTTCTTCTTCTTCAGTTCTTCTATATGCTGATATACATTGGCCTGCTCTGAATCCGCTATTCTATAAACTCGATCTGATATCGGTTTAGTTCCTGGTGCCAATTCTATATGAACTCAATATCTCTAACTGGTGGTAGACCTGGAAGTTCTTCAGGAAATACATCTAGAAATTCTTCAACTACCTTCGGAATCTGAACTTCCTCTATCGCCGTCACTACTCCCTGCTCTTGCTGAGTTGCCTCTGATCTGACTAAGGTAAACCTCTTCATGCCTGGAATATCAAAAGATATACTCCCTCTACGACAATCTATTTTCGCATGACTGTCTTTCAGCCAGTCCATGCCTAAGATAACGTCGAAATTTCCTACAGGAAATTCTATCAACCGGGCGGGTAAGGAATGCCCGCAAACTACAACGCTACACGCTAAAATAACTCTACTAACCCTTACGAGCCCATTACCAGTGAGTATATTCAACCTCCCTGGCAATGCCTCGAACTCCATTCCTAGTCGTGTCGCAAATCGTACAGATATAAATAAATGGGATGCTTCGGAATCAAACAATGCTACCGCGGGATATGAGGCGACGAGAATGTTACCTGCCACAACATCTCCCGATGCCAATACCTCTTCCAAGGACAGAGTGAATGCTTGCCCTCAACCTCCTTGCTGATTTCCATGCTGCGGCCTAGCCTGGTGCTGCTGCTGGCCCCTGCCTTGATGATGCTGGGGTGGTCTATGCTGGTGTTGCTGCATCGGCGGTCCCTGCTGCCGAAACATCTGAGCCTCCGGTACTAACGGACGCTGCACCAATGGCCTAACTGCCACCGCTGGTCCTCGATACTGGCCTGCCCCTGGTGCTGGCAGAACAGGAAACTGCTGCCCTGGTCCTCCTGACCTCGAATTCATAGGACATGTGGTAACCCGATGGTCTGGATTTCCACATATCAGACATAGTCCATTCAATGTCCGACACACATCTCGAGTGTGTCCCATCTTCCCACAATAAGTGCAGCCTGCCGGGGGTTGCTGGTTCTTCCTCTGTTGCTGTTGCTGCTGCTGTCTGGGTGGTACTGGTCCTCGTATCGCCACATCGTGGATACGAATGCCAGTGGATGGTGCTGTTGTTCGGGGCGCTACTCCCCCTCCTCCTTCAATCTGACTATGGGATCTCTTCTGACCCCCAGTCCTTGTCGCAAGCCTCTGAATGGTGAGCTCATGCCTTCGAGTTGCCGTCAATATCTTATCAAAAGTCTGGTAGTTGTGCCCCTCTATCAATTGCAAGAGCTCGAGATGAAACCCTTGCTGAAATCTCATGGCCCTATGGCGCTCTGTTGCTACCATCTCTGGGGCGAATCTACTCAATCTGCAGAACTCCGCTGCATAAGCATCTACAGTCTTGCCGGCCTGCCTGAGGTTGATAAACTTCTGTTGTAGCTCAAACTGCGCCACAACTCCATAGTACTTGGTCTTGAATCTTGCTGTGAAATCGTCCCAAGCCACAGGACGTCTGATGCCCACTTCCTCTGATTCCTACCAATCACGTGCGAGATCCTGAAGTAACAACTTCACTAGATCCACACGCTCTTCTGCCGGTATCTTAGCCGCTGTCAGAATAGCCGCTATATCCTTAAGCCATGCATCTGCTGAGATGGCATCCTCCGTGCCCTCGAAATGACGGGGGTTATACTTGCAAAACCTGGCTGATGCTCCTGAATCAGCCCTCACTCCTCTTTCCAAAGCCGTCTGCAATCCTTGGTTGAGCAACACATTCTGCTCTTGTAGCTGAGTGTACATGCGCTGCTGGACCAACATCTGATGTTGCTGAGTGGCCATCATTCCTCTCATGATCTCCAGAAGGGCTGGTGTGTCCACTTCCACAGGGGTAGGTGGAACTATGGGTGGGTCTGGAATATCTGGATACTGCGGTCCAACCGATGGTTCTACTATCACTTCTTCCTGGATAGTCTCCTGAGGTGAGACTGGCCCTGGTTGCTGACCATCCTGGTCAGGTTGTCCTTGTTGCCTTTGTTGTTGCTGCCCAGCTCTGACCGATGCGGACGAAGTGCCCCTAAGAAAAGGGACAAGAGAACAATCAAACGATCGGACATGAAGGATCAATGAAGTCAAAGGATACCGGAATGTCAAGCAAGGGTTTAAGAATAACGAATCATGAGATCAAGGGGAAATATGTGTGATTGAGACATCCTATAAATCAAAACACCCTACAAGTCTGAAATCAGACTTGCATGGGCCACCACTAAAACCTTGTCACGCCCCAGAACCAGAATACTGGAGAGCGGGGGAATGACTCAGCCAGCTACGTATTACGGGTAGATGAATACCGTATAATACGATCAATACTGTCTAACCAGACGAGGGGGTGCATACTACATGAAACTCTTACTATGGTCATTTCACATCTATTGTCTCAATCATTCAAAACAAGAAACAGAAATAGAGAACATGTAAGATAAAGCAGTAAGGCGTCCCAAACGCTCAGTCAAAATGTTCTTAAGATCTGGCTTTACAAAACATAGCCAGATGGTATAGCAAGTATATACACAATTGTTATCAGCTGCAGTCTGACTTTAGTTACAATTATGCGAAAGTAAGAGCAAGACAATCCGACTAACATGTCGGTGCCAAACGGCAAAATATAAAGTAAGTAACAAAACGAGCGGGGAAGTAAGGAACCCACTCGAGTCCTCCTGAAATCATTCCTCTAGTATTGACCATCCTGGAGGTGGAAGTAAGCTGAGTCCTCGGGAACCGGCTCTAAATCTGGCCATGCAAAACCAGAGAGGTTAGACCTCCAATAGCAAGTACCACAAGGAAGCACGATATGAGGAATTAAAACCAGTAATAAGAGGATATAATAATAGATCTCTGCTTTCCATTAGGATTCACATAACATCACGACACTTCGAACCAACCTCCCAACCAAACAAGGACAGAAGTTGGCCCGTCACGCCCTGACATTCTGATCATCTTAGTTAGGCAACAGAGTAGATACAATACACAAACAAATCATCTTTGAACGGCCAATCAATTCCTACGGCTTGCTATTGTGAGTTCCAAGTTATCCTGGAATTATGCAATTAGGGATTCCTCAGTTCTTACTATGTACAAGCAAGGCTAGTCTATCCAATCAATCAATTGCGCCAATCATGTAGTTAGACGAGTCCCGGCGGGATGCCCATCGTTATAGCATGTACAATAATATAAGCAGATACCGTTTCCTGCCCGTGTGACAGATTTACCTTATCTGTGGGAACCAGCCGGCCCGTCGGGCACTTAATAGTCCCAAGGGGGCTGCCATGTAAGAACTCGGGAATCCATTCTCTCCATGCCATTATTATTTTATTTAACTTAATAGTCTCTACGTTGCGTGAAGTTCCATACCGTGGATCATGGTCGTTCAAATGAGTACTTTCGTACGGGGTGCGATATGCACAACTCTACAACGATACCCGTGCGGCTATGTTATAGGTCTTACATAGCGTAATGCAACAATCAAATCTAACCATGGAGTAATCATGCCTTGACCATAAAGTACACATGCTGTTTTTGCAAGATAAAGAAATGAATAAAAATGAATAATTTGAAGCCTGCATGTGCCTGTATGCCAATATTTGGATTTGGCTAATCGAGTACAATAGTTCATTACATGAACGTGTCTCATTCATTTCATTCAATAAGACGACTAGCCAGTCTCTTTAGTTCCAACTAGGAACGCATGATCAATTATTAGTCAAGTAATAGTCGGGGTCAATTCATGACAAGGCATAAAGGTCAAATTAGTATTAAGCATGGTCGAGTCCATAACTAGTATAAAATAGTTGGTAATATATTCTTGAATCCAAGGAAAAGATCAACAAATTCATGTTGGGAGTTGAAAAAATTCTAGCCACAATTCAGTTAATTAGGACATATAACAGTCAGAAACAACCAAATTATGCATATGCGGCCTATTCTGCGACATGCATGCAACTGCGACACCATATGCGCCTACCGCGACATGCGCCTCATGTGGCTCAACTGCGACATGATATGCGTCTACCGCGACATGCGCCTCATGTGGCTCAACTGCGACATGATATGCGCCTACCGCGACATGCGCCTCATGTGGCTCAACTGCGACATGATATGCGCCTACCGCGACATGCGCCTCATGTGGCTCAACTGCGACATGATATGCGCCTACCGCGACATGCGCCTCATGTGGCTCAACTGCGACATGATATGCGCCTACCGCGACATGCGCCTCATGTGGCTCAACTACGACATGATATGCGCCTACCGCGACATGCGCCTCATGTGGCTCAACTGCGACATGATATGCGCCTACCGCGACATGCGCCTACTGCGACATGCACTTTCTGCGACATGCTGTGTGCCTTCCGCGACATGCGCCTCATTGCAAGGAGTAAATGTGAATGAATGAAGAGAGAGAGTGGACGAAGAACTTTTATATCAAGGTCAAGTGGATCTTCACCATTCATTCTCTCCACCAAATCCAAGCCATCCATTCATTTTCATGTTGAACCAAACCGAACCAAGTTGGTTTCCCATGAACCGAAATGAACCAAGAGCCAAGGAAAAGCAGAAAATAAAATACAGAAAAATTAATAAGCACAAAATTGAAGAATTTAAATACAGAATAAATGTATAATAAATATTGAATAAGTACATTCAAGAAGTTCACGTATAAAATACTTTATTCTGGGAACGGGGAGTGACAATCAGGATGTTAATCACTCGAGCAGCAATACATAAGTTGGTGATACATCAGATGGATGTAAAGACAGCATTCCTGAATGGGGAGCTGACCGAAGAGATTTACATGCAACAGCCAGATGGATTTGTCGTCAAAGGTCTTGAAGACAAAGTCTGCAAGTTGGTGAAATTATTGTATGGTTTGAAGCAAGCTCCCAAGATGTGGCATGAGAAGTTTGATAAAGTTATTAGGTCAAACGGCTACAGAGTCAGCGAGACGGACAAATGTGTTTACACAAAGTTCGCTGATGGAAGAGGAGTCATCGTTTGTCTGTACGTAGATGACATGCTAATCCTAGGTACGGATATAGGTTGTGTCACAGAGACAAAGAAGTTCCTCTCAACCAAGTTCAGTATGAAGGACTTGGGGGATGCAGATGTCATCTTGGGCATAAAGATCATCCGGACAGACACTGGAGTACCGCTGTCACAATCTCACTACATTGAGAAGATGCTCACACGCTATGGGTATATGGATCTTCCAGGGATCGATACGTCATACATGTGTGATCAGAAGCTGAAGCCAAACTCAAGGAAAAGCGTCAGACAGCTGGAGTATTCTAGCGTTATCGGAAGTTTGATGTACGCAACCACTGCTACAAGGCCTGACATAGCTTTCGCCGTAGGAATGCTGAATCGGTTCACAAGCAACCCAGGGGTTGAGCACTGGAAAGCTGTGAAGCGGGTGATGAGATATCTCAAGAAGACTCAGACATATGCACTGCACTACAACGGGTATCCGACAGTAGTGGAAGGCTTCAGTGATGCTAGCTGGTGTTCAGAGGTGGAAAGCGAGAGATCCACAGGTGGATATGTCTTTTTCTTAGGTGGAGCTGCTATATCGTGGAAGTCGAAGAAGCAGACTATACTCTCTCGTTCCTCCATGGAATCTGAATTCTATGCACTTGAAACTGCAGCAGATGAAGCAGAATGGCTTCGGGAGATCATGTATGATCTTCCAGTGGTTGGGGCTCAGATACCGGCGATACTGATATACGGTGACAACCAGGCGACTGCGACGGTGGCATCAAATGACCTCTTCAACGGGAAGAAGAGGACTGTGCGGTCGAAGCACAGGACAGTACACGATCTTATCAAAAGAGGTGTAATTGCAGTGATTGATGTTCGAAGTCAGGAGAACCTGGCAGATCCGTTCACAAAGGGCCTTAAGCGCCAGTTGGTCGATGACACAGCTTGTAAAATAGGCTTGAAGGCATTCTGATAGTGTGTCTTTGTAATCCTACCATAAAGTTTTATGCTATTAGTTCAAAGAGAAATCTACTAGGCATCTAACTTTTGGTTCAAAGGAGGATCACTGACTGGGAAACTATCAGGTAACAGTGGGTACTTGTTCTCTGAAACATGGAAGGGATACGGACCCATAACCACTGTTGTCTACTATGTATTTTTTCTGCGGAAAAAATAGATCCTGTGGAAGGTTGGCTTAAACGCCTTAATGAGTTCTCAGGCAGAGTGAATGCCTGGTGTGCTTTACAGGAAGCACGGTAGAGCAGCACTACAAGGAGTGAAACTCCATGCTACAGTAGGGTGACTCCACCATGAGGTTCCCAGGTAGGGGTAATGCCTCGGCTTTGCAAGCCAAGTCACAGCGGCGTAGCACCGCAAATAGGCAGGTAGACTAATGTTGTATGACGTAATTAAAGAGTTGTAGACAGCACTACAAAGGGGAGGATGGCCCCATGTTACAGTGGCACGACACCACAATGAGGTACCCAGGTAGGGGTAAAGCCTCGGCATTGCAAGCCATGTCGTTGCGGCGTAACACCGCAAGGAAGCCTTAGGCTTCATACTGAGTAGATTGGCACTACAAAGAGGCTGAGACCTCATGCTACAGTAGTATGACACTACGATGAGGTTCCCAGGTAGGGGTAATGCCTCGGCTTCAGGCCATGTCATAGCAGCGTAGCACCGTAAGGAAGCGCAAGGCTTCATGCCATATCTCTTTAATAAAGAACTCACCTATAGTGTATGGAAAGAGATATCAGGCCGTCTCTTGAGGGTAAACTTGTAGACGCCCAAAATTATACACTGAAACCAGGCTGGCACAGGGCCTTTAATGTGCAGCCAGAAGCACACGTAACTACACTTTGTGAGTAGAAAGAATTACAATTGTGGTGCAGAATTCAAGGCGTAGTCCATTCTTGTATCACATTGTTATTTAACCCATGCAAAAAGATTCAAGTCGGCAGCGACATCTATCCTAATGCAAAATAGACAGTTACTATGGGGAACGCTCAACCCTGAACACATATATGTTGTGATATGTGGAGGATTGTTGGTGCTTTCTTTCCATGGAGAGAGCTTCCTCTCAACATGCCTTGTAAATTTTAGTCCCACATCGGAAATGCACCATGAGTTATCTCAACATATATACTTGGGTGTGTTGTTGAGAGATGCACATGGGGTGGTGACCCTAAGGAGGGAACCATGTGGGTGATTTTACTAGGAGGTAAGAATGAGGCTCCAAGGATTAAGCATTAATGCTTTTGTCATTCTCTTGGATTAATTCCATGTGGAGCTAAGCCCCAAAGGGGCTTAGCGACTCGGACTCGGACTCGGGCTCATGGGCTCATGGGCTCATGAGGCGTAATGTGGCGTTTTGCTATTTTTTGAGATTTGATTCAATCTTTCCATAACTGAAGAGGCGGCTAGGGTTTCCATCCTCTCTCTATAAATACTCTTTTCTTGCCTCCTTTGTGGTGACGACGAAAATTATAAGTCAGAAAAGGAGAAAGAAAGAGAGAGCTGCTGCCGCCATTGCAAGTCCATCCGAGGAGTCAGAACAGAGGTGACTTCGAGCGTTCCACAAGTTCTTCAAACTTGCTGGTTCCTGGAAGCAGATCGTGTGGGGCGAATCTTGCTTTGAGCAACGGTGTTTTGACACCCCAGCATTGTTCTTCTTCTCATCTCTCTTTAGATTATTGTAACTCGTTCTGTCCCAATTGCAACACGTTTGCAAGGAAGAACGAGAGATCTTCTCTTCTCTATTTTCCTCCTCCATATTGTAATCGGGATATTTGGTATTTGTATCATCGTAGATCTTTGTTGCTTCTGTTTTACCATCTTTGATCAAGCCCCGGGACTAACACATCGATCCTTATAGAGAGACTTAAGAAAGAGGGGAAGAGCGACAAGACCGGCTGATGCCTCGGACTGATGGGACTGGCCGCTGGGCTGCTGGTGCCAAGACCAGCTGCACGGCGCCTCCGATAGGACTGGCTGCTGGTGGCAAGACCAGCTGCACGGCGCCTCCGATGGGACTGGCTGCTAGAGAAGCCGTGCTGGCAGCCGTCGAAGGGACTGGCCTACGCGCCCAAGCCCTAGCTAGTAGAGAGAGAGTTAAGAAGGGGATAGCGAAATGGAGCCCAGAGGTGACTTAGAGTCTCTGGACTGGACGACTTAAGCATTAAGAATTTAAGATGTTGTACTGCCTTCCTCTCTTGTGTTCTCAGTTGGCCCATAGGCCCATAGCTGGGTGGTATGGGCAGCCACCACATATAAAATTTTTTGGTTGGATGGGCTGGAGCCCACCCCAGCCCACCAGTAAATTCGCTCCTGATCGGTAAAGTTTGGCATAATTTGCTTGCTCATATCGGACATACGAAAGTTGGGTTGACCTGTCCTTGTTCGTAGAAAGAAAGTTCCAAATTAAGGTGAATAATTGCATCACATCCAGTCCATATGTTTGTTTTTCTGCAAGGTATTGCTTGTCGAGTTCAATCAGTGGTTGAAGAAGAGTAATGCTATTTGTTCTTATTTCTTCTTATGTGATAACTGATGTGGTGTGTTAAATGGCATTATATATCATCTAACATAACAGTTGACATAACAAATTTTAATAAAAAAATTAATCATTCTATTTTTTAATGTTAATATTAATATTAATGTTAATTTTAAAGTAGATTTTTATTTTATTGTTAAATTTATTGTTAATTTTAAGTTTAAAGTTAATTTTAATTGTAACATTAATTTTAACGATTGAAATTAATTAAAATGAAAATTAAAAAATTGGATAATTGACTTTTCGATTAAAAGTTATCATGTCAGTTGTCCTGTTAGAATTTACATAATATTATTTAACATGCCACCTCTGTTGACACATAAGAAAAAATAATTTGGAAGGATTATTTGAAGGTGCAAATTATTAATATGACTAGTCCTTTTGAGGGATAAAATCACAAGGAAAGAAATATAAAATATCACACAAAGGAGTCAAAAAAGAGAGAGAAAACCACGAGAATAATGGCTGTCCAAAGCAAAATTCAGTTTGGTCACAGTCCTCTGTCCAAATTAATGCAAACTCATGATATCCCCTCTTATTCTCTTCTCTCTAGTGTTATTATCTTTGACTCAATAGTTGAGTCTTTTTTGTTGGAAAGTAATTATTTTATTTTTTTCTATTACATAAAAAACATGTTAGAAAACTTATATCCCTACTCTTTTTTGAATCCTTCAACATAGACATAAATTCTGACCAAAAGAACACTTGAAGGAAGTGTAACGACAAAAAATGGTAGTGTCCCTGCGAACATTGATCAAGACAACATTTGTTTTTATTAAGGTGCTGTTATTGATATTCCTAAAATCTCATCTTGCATTCTTCTTTAATTTTTATCATTTAAATTCCAAAACTACTCCTGCATTAGTCTTATATTAATTTGTACATGCATGGAGGAAGGAGTGCATGATGACAATTTAGGAGTGCCAATAATACTAATGTAGTGACAAATTTAGAAGTTGAATGATAGAAAATTAAAAAGGAGTGAATGATACCATTTTAGGAGTTCCAATAACGATATCTTTTTAACCGTCAAAAAGTGTGTTGGCAACCCATCATGTGTTCTCAATTTTTTTAATATTGTTTATGTATTTTTTGTGTTGTTTCTTAGTAACTTTGGAATTCAATAAAATAATATTCACCATCATCGATTGGTTTACCTGCGATAGATAAGTTTTCTCCTTTTACATACTTCTACAACGTTATTATACTTCTACACCATCGCCGATTGGTCTTTTTGTTCATTTTTCTTTGCCAAATTGACCGAAAAAAGATCATCAATATCGGTATCGACAACTATCGGTAACGAACAATATCAGTCGTATCAGATCGGTATCGGCCGATACTACAAGATGTGATTCAAATACATGTAAACTCTATGGAATTTCTGAACAAAATATGTTCTTATAGCTTTATTGCCAATAATATCAATAGAAATTCATCAAAACTGTAATACAAAACTGCAACTAGCAAAATCTTGGTAAAAATTCATACATAACTGCAACTTGCAAAAAGTTCACAAAGTTGTTAGGAATGAAGATGTCAACTATATAATTACAAAACTTAGAGCACACAAAATTGACCATATATGAAATAATAACAACATGAAATTATAAAGCAATTAAGGACGAAAAGAATTGTTGTTGTTTTTCCCTTTGGAACTAGAAAGATAATTCCACATTACTCACACCAAAAGTAAGTATCTCAATATATAGCTTTGCTTATGTTGAGATGCGCACATGGGGTGTGGTGCGGCACATGGATGCCATGTTGGGTGTTTTTCTAGTGGAAAAAAAAAAGATAAACTACTCAATGAAGCTTTTATGCTTTTCGTCATGCTCATGGGATTATTCCCTTAGAAGCTAAGCCCCGAACAACTCAGACTCAAAGGCACAAAGTGGCACTTTGTTGGAGCACTTTGCACTTCAGCATCTGCGCATCGTGCTTTGTGTGCTCGTCCTATGCGCGAGTCGCATGTGGGGCATGCGTGGAGGCACGCGCGGAGGGATGCGCAGCTATGCATGTTTAACCGTATGCGCTGCTGCGGGCATGAATTACTGTGTTGTTGTGCTGCTATGCGCATATGAGGCTACGTGCGCAGGCGCATGGACTGATGTTCTGTTGGGCGCACGGACGCTGTTGGCGCAAAATCTGGCTAATTGGAAGATTTGAGCGGTTATGGAAAGACTGAATAATAAATTCAGATCCATCTTTTGTGGGATTTGAATTTAATTCAGTTATATGTTTCCATTATTCGCTCCTATCTTTTAGCAATCAGTTGGTCGTCAGGATTAGGGTTAGGGGTTCCACCCAACTATATAAATATTCTTTTCGTGCCTCCTTTGAGGACTAACTCCGAAAATTGGGAGACGAAAAGAATTATGTGGCCGCTGCCTTCAGAGTCTAGAGGAGTTCAACGAGTTCGTACATGAGGTGATGACGAGCGTTCCAGAAGTTCTCTCAGAATTTACTGGTTCCTGGAAGCATATCACGGTAGGACGAGTCTTACTTTGAGCAACGGTGATTCTCATCACCCCAACAGAGTTGTTTTCTTCCTTCCTCCTTCTTATTCACCAAGTGGCCTTTGGAAATTAAGAGAGCAAACTTGTTTGCAAGAAGTCTCCGAAATCCTATATACTCAGAACAGAGAGCAAATTTATTTGTGTGAGGTCTCTGCTTCTGACTGTTGCTATATCAGAATAAAGACCAAATTTATTTGCAAGAGGTCTATATTTTCTGATCGTTCTTCCATCTAGATATGTTTTGGGAAAGCAAGATATAGATTCGATAGAGAATAGCCGTACAAACCTTCTCGACACAAGTTTTAACAAACTTGAGAAGTTTGATGGGAAACATTACAATGTCTGCAAGGTCAGTCTTAATCTTTAACTCGTAAGCATGGACTACATGTTGACAGATACTGAGCCTTTAATTCCAGAAGGTAAAAATGCTCGAAGGGTCGTTGAGGCCACTACTTTACAGTCAAAGTGGAGGAGAGATAACAAACTCTGTAAGTTGCTTATCTTAAACTCAATAGAGGACTCTTTGGCAGAGTCATACTTAATGCGCTAGTCCCAAAATACGTAGAACTAGGTACATAAACATGCCAGCTGTATAATTATATGTAAGCTGTAAATGCAGTATAATCATGGCACACTAAATCTCATCGACAAAATAAAAGAATAAAGATATTATAAAATCAAATATGAATGGTCATTGTACAAGTTGTTGGGTGGAGAAAAATCTACTACCAATCGTTCCAAATGAGAAGAAATAGAAATTGAAGAATTTATCACAACAGCAAGGATGGTCCAAGAGCAAATCACCTTCGATAGAAAAGAGAAGATCACGATCTTGGCTAGAACACCTGCAAAAAGTCAAAAAAATACACACATACCTGGAGAGATCACTAGGTCCTCAGAGGGACGTAACAAGATACATAAAACATGCCTATTATGACATAAAAATATGCGTGGAAGGACATGATACAAGAATAAAGACTAGACAAAATACAGTATAAGAACGAAATATGGAAGAAATGGCATGCTGCCGAGACTCGTGCTAATAAACGTGACTAAAGTAAAATCATGGTAAACCGCAGCCTGGTGGTTACTAGCAGCCCTATAGATTGCAGCCCAGTGGTTGCTAACAACCTATAATAAGTTTGTATCGTAGCCCATTTAACCTCACTTGCTCTAATAAAGATTTGGTCATTACTACTCATCTATTACATTTTTGAATATTTTTATACATTCAAATAGTTTTTAGGTTAGCCATAGGCTGATTTTTTTTATTAAAAGCCAACACCCTTATAAGGCCGAAGCCCACAGGTCAGGGCCAAGCCCATAAATCCTAACTTAAGTTTACTGACAAAGGCTTAGTCCAGGGCAGTCTTCTTCCACTTCTGCTCAAATTCGAAGACACTCGTCCGGCAGCGGTGCTCTCGTCCGCACGTCACGACGGCACGGCTACTCCCTCGAACACTCTGGAGAATTCCAGAAGGATCTTCTCCATCGACTTAACTTCGATCATCCTAACCGTTCGTCCCCACCTACTTATCTCCGGCGATCATCGCCGTCCACTGCTAACGGCTGGTGGTTCCTGATCCTTCCTTGCCATGCCTATAAATAGAACCCTTCGACTCTGTTTCTTTATTTTCCTCTGTTTAAGCGAAGCCCTGCCCAACTCCACTCAGCCCCTCCATTCTTCTTCGTCTTCTTCCTCCATAGGCTTACAACCCTAAACCTAATTTCGAGCTCACTACCATGGCGACTCGTAGAGCTCTATAGTGAAGACAAGGCGATCTTTGAGCAGCAGCGTGCAGTGTCCTAACATGGTGTTCATCGACAACACTCGGTGGTTGGCGACGAACAACGGTGAGTCCATCTCCCTTCATTTTTCCTCTGTTAGAGTTCGTCGTTCGACTCATTCTCAACAGATCTTTGTTGAGAAATGGTGTGCATTTTCAAATAATCTATGTCTCCACCACTTCCTCCATAACACTGATCGGTGACGGCAAGGAGTTCTTCGGCAAACTCTGATAGTAGTCTTCTCTGCCGATTCCTCCGACAGAGGATCTTCTTTCAAGAAGTCGAAACGTAAGTATATCTTCGTTGCTTTGATTCGTTCTTCTGATCCAAGTTTATTGAACCAACTCCTGATTGATCGAACCAAACTCTGCCATGGCTTGGCTGGTGAATCGATGTAGGGATTGGTGACTGAACCTACAGTACTGTGTGAAGTTTTCTTCGTGATCGGTTCGCTGATTGGGGACTTCGTCGATCATCTCTTGGTCGGATCGATCGATCACTTCAAGAGTGTGGTGCTCTGTTCCTAACAAGTTAGTTGATCTCGAGAAATTTTTCAAACTTAAAACTGGTAAGAATTCTTGATTCTAGTTGTCAATTGCTCTCTGGATCCTTATTTCTTAGTTTTTCCCATTTTCTTGATCGAAACTATCAAGAGAATCTCTTTAAATTTGGTCTCTGTTCTTGTGCGCCATGTGCTCGATGCAATATCCCAAAGCAGCTTCTCGTCCGTTCTGGATACAGGGACATGAGTGTCCGATACAGAAAACCCTGACAATTGGACTCATTGGGTTCAGGTATGATTTTCATCAATTCATAGGGTTCTTGATTTGGCGACACTGAGTTGGCACGCATCTGTATATTAGAGGCAAGACACGTGAGACTAATACAGTCTTTGTTTCTATACTGACACAGTTGACCGACACAAGACTATGTAGGCACGGGAGATAAGTTCTCACCTAGTGATGTGTTCGACACAGTTGGGATTGCTCGATTTTGAATATGACTACTGTACACTTGCCGTTGTTAGGTTGTTTTGAATGTTTTGAATGTTTTGGCTGGGTTCATATTTGGGCCTTGAACTGATGGAGTGTAAATTCCGTTGTGGGTTTGTCCAGAGGTTTGGGCTCTCAAACTGTGAGTCGGTCCAACCTGTAGATTAGAATTCTAATACTGATTTTAATGTGGACAAGTGACAGGCCAACATAGGAAAGTAGCTTATATTGGACTATTGGGCATATTGGCCTATGCATAGATACTAAGGGATAAATGAGTTAGTACATAAATTAGTGATAGCTAGTAAATAGTCTAGAACTCACATAAACTAGGTTGTGAATTCTTTAGGATATTGTCTAAATTCTATTTTCCTATTTTAGGTGATTTAGAAGACATCGTCATTCTCCGGGAGAAAGGCAAGTACATGTACCTCAATATTATTTAGCAACTTATATGCATATTCACACACACCTATTTGCTATGTACATGTTTTCTTTACCTTATTGATTGCATGTTTCTGTGTCCCGTGTCAGGAGGGAGGACACTCTTAAAGCATGTAGTATACCTAATCTTGGACAAACTCTCATGCATGAAAGCATATTATTTAATATGCCTGATATCCATTTCATACATGACTGATAGCATTGTCAATAGACATGCTTGATTCATGCGTTACTGATACCATATAATTTATTGATATGCCTGATACATATTTAGCCCCTATATGCTTAATGATGTCCAATTACACATGTTCACGTGGCCAGTATATATTTTGATGATTTTCATATTTACTTGTCATTTACTTGCTCTTGCTTTACCTACTTCCTTTGTATCGTATTGGCAAATACTATTGAGTTATACTGTACTTTTCTCATTTGCTGACTGGATATTTGACATTAGTAGGTGAGACTGATCCGTTAGCTTATCTAGAGTACAGCAGGGAGGCCCGATAGTAGAGCCTACTTCGAATGCTCAGCATGAACATGACTATGTTTCTGAGCTTTAGATTCATTTTTAGGGTTGTTGATTGGATGTATTGTGATTGATGACATATTACAGGACTTAGATAGCCTTTATATTCGTTACCAGATTTGTTTCTGGAGATTTATTGTAAAAGGCTATAATAACTGCATATAGTGATCTATGATGATACTAGTAGTAGCTACATCATAATAGTTGCTATGCTGAAAAATGAATTTACAATACTATTTGATGAATATTAAAGTCTAGACAGCTAACTACCGCTGCCAATGGCAGTGTATGCCAGGCATGATCCGATTCATACCCAATTATCCTGGAGCGGGTGTGACATATTTTGTGGTGGCCCAAACAGGTCCTTAGGAACTCATCACAGTATAGGACCGATTATGGATTTCATGGTTGTATTTATTTTTGCTTATGTTGCAACACTACACGATTAGACACTGATGCCTCTTCCTCCATTTCAAAAAATGGCCAAAGGAAGACCTCTGTGTGCCCGTACCCCTAGTATGGCCGTGTCCGAGAGAGCATCCTCTTCCCTACCAGTGGGTTAAGAGCAGACGGGGACCTTACCCCCGCCTCCTACCCAATGAGCTACTTCCGCTAGGCATACTTCCAGATCTCTAGGAGGAGCTACTTCCACTAGGCACCCTTCTGGTTCCCTAAGAGGAGCCTAACTCTTCGAGATTGTCCAAGGCATAATTGAGTCCCAGAGGGAACATGCCGCTATTTTGCGATAGGGCATAGAGAGTTCTCGTCAGACTACTATAGCAGCTATAGAGAAGTTGATCAGCTAACCGCCTCAGCAGACCACTCCACAGTCACAGTCCCCACCTACTCTACCCAAAAAACCGTCAGAGATATTTCCTCCACTCTATCCTCAACTACTACCCACCCTACCCAAGGAAGGCACCATCCTAGACTTCAAGAGGCTTGTTTCCCGAGACTTCCATGGCACGAAGGGCATCATTTATGACGATGAGTGGCTAGAGGATATAGAGAGACTACTCCAAGTAGCCAGACTTCCAGAAGACCTCAGAATAGAGGCAGCTGGACAGATGCATGACCTAGCTAGGACTTGGTTCTGTAATTATCCTAACCTTGCTGCACTGGGACTCAATTGGGTTAGATTTATGGAGCTATTCAAGGAGAAATTCTATTCTGTTGTAGCTAGGGAGAGGTTGGAGAGACATATTCAGACCCTCGAGCAAGGAACCCGCTCAGTTGATGAGTATGCAGCAGAGTTCAGTCGGTTAAGCCGATTTGCTGAGAGGATGGTGCGGGACCCAGAGGAGAGGGTCAGAAGATTTCATTGTGATTTAGCCTACGATATTCGTATGTATGTTATAGCCAATGGGGCTAGGACCTTCGGAGAGTGTTGCGATTGCAAAATGAGTTGTGGCCAACATGAATTTCTGTCCAAAGAGGGATCGGGACATTTTTGGGAGCTATTTAGGACCATCCAAGCGTCCTAATATTCAGACAAAGACTTCTGCACCCCTACACAGTTTTCTCTGAGGGCTTCACCACAACAGTGACCAGCTCAACAACCTTGTGGATACTGTCAGAAGATAGGGCACATATGACAGGTGTGTCGGAAGTGGTTGTGACATTGCCTCATCTACGGAGGAGCTGATCATCAGGTGAGAGAGTGTACTGTATCTTCCTTTCGTGCACCAACAGGACCACCCCAGAGGAGTCTAGTAGCTGCACCTCTAGGACCGCCACTGAGAGAACCACCCTTTCCTACTCAGTAGCAGTGATTTGCCCAGCATCAACAGCAGAGGGGTGGACATCCAAGGGTCGAGCCTTTGCTATGACTATAGAGGAGGCATAGCCAGTCGTAGATGTGATCACAGATAGTATACTGCTTTATTCCTTTCCCGCCATTGTACTGTTTGATTCTGGAGCATCACATAGCTTTATATCACTTGAGTTCATGCATCGACACCATATAGTACCTACATCTGCTAGAAGGAATTATAGAATCCTAACTAGTGGAGGTATAGTACCACTTAGGGATGTTTTTTGACTGCCCCATTAGCATAGCCGTGAGGGAGTATAAGACCTAGCTCCTAGTAATGCTACTTCCGGGATTCGATGCAATCCTTGGGATAGAATGGTTGAGTGAGCATTTTGCCTTTATAGATTTCCATCAGGGGAAGGTAATATTCAGGCCACCAAAAGAGCTACTATTTGAGGTCACGAGGAGTACTACAGGGAGATCAGGGGAGTCAGCTTCGGAGCAGTTGTGGAAGAGAAGAAACTACTACACCCCCTCCTTGCAGAATCCTTAGATATTTCCTGAAGATTTGCCTGGGTTGCCACCGGACTGAGATATCAAATTTACTATCGATTTAGTCCTAGGAGCGGCACCAGTTTTCCAGAATTGCTATAGAGTAAATCTTAAATAGGCAAAAGAGATAAAGGCACAAATTGATGAGTTGGAAGGAAAGGGCTTCATTCGATCGAGTGCTTCACCCTTGGGAGCACCGATTTTATTTGTGCCCAAGAAGGATAGGACCGTCAGGGTGTGCATTGATTACGGAACCCTCAATAATATTACAATCAAGAACAAGTACCCCTTACCTCGAATTGATGAGCGCTTTCACCAATTGAGTGGAGCGAAGGTCTTTTCCAAGATAGATCTATGATCCGGGTACCATCAAGTAAAAGTCAAGGAACATGATATTCCTAAGACTACTTTTAATACCCAATATGTACAATATGAGTTCCTAGTTATGCCCTTTGGACTCACCAACGCCCCAACTGTCTTTATGGACCTTATGAATAAGGTTTTCCACCAGTACTTAGATAATTTTATGGTGGTTTTCATAGACGATATTTTGAACTATTTCAAGACACCAGAGGAGAATGAGGAGCATTTGAGGATAGTTCTGGAGACTTTGAGGAAGGAGAATTTATATGGAAAACTCTCGAAATGTGAGTTTTTCTTAGAAAAATGAAATTTTTGGGGCATGTAGTGACCGGAGAAGGCATATCAGTGGATACGTAGTAGATCGAGGCAGTGAAGTCATGGGCTACTCCTAGTTCAGTTATAGAAATCAAAAGCTTCTTGGGTTTGGCAGGATATTACAGGAAGTTTGTACAGGATTTTGCCAAGATCGTGGAGCTGATGCCTAGATTCACGAGGTAGGATGAGGAATTTGTTTGGACAAAAGCATGTAAGACAACTTTTGAGGAATTGAAGAAATGGTTGACTTCGGCCCCTATTCTAGCCTTGCCAGGATCAGGAGGATTTGCCATTTTTAGTGTTGCCTCCGGGAAAGGCTTGGGCTGCATACTAGAGTAGAACAAGAGAGTGATAGCATACGCTTCACGACAATTGAGACCCCATTAGAAGAACTATCCCACCCATGACCTGGAACTTGCAGGGGTCATTTTTTGCTTTAAAGCTTTGGAAACACTACCTCTACGGAGAGAGAGTGGTGATATTCACAGACCATAAAAGTCTGAAGTATGTCTTCACACAAAAGGAATTGAACATGAGACAGAATTGATGAAAGAATTTGACATCGACCTTCAGTATCATCTATGGAAGGCTAATGTTGTAGCAGATGCACTCAGTCGGTACCCTGTGGCAATATTTCTAACCATGGACTGACATATTCTCAAGAATTTGGAGAGTTTCAGGATAGAGATCATCATTCCAGGGATCGAAGGACAACTGATGAGTATGCAGATTCAGTCTAGAGTGATAGAGAAGATGAAAGAGACTCAGTTTCATGATGAGGGCCTCCGCTGTATCAGAGAACGAGTGCGAGCTGGGTTATTAGATGGCTTCGTCAAAGCAGATGACGATACCCTAAGGTACGGTACTAGGTTGTCTGTGCCTAAAGGGAGTTTGAGAGAAGAAATCATGCAGGAAGTCCACCAATCATAGTATTTGATGCATCTAGGAGAAAAAAAGATGTATAAGGATATCAGAGAGTACGTTTGGTCGTATGGGATGAAGAGAGAGGTAGCCAGATTCGTCTTCTGATGTTTGGTTCATCAGCAGGTGAAGGCAGAGAGCCAGAGACCAGGAGGACTACTACAGCCATTGCCCATTCCTGTGTGAAAATGGGAACATATTACTATAGATTTTGTCTTAGGATTACCGCAATCGCCAGAAAAGAAAGATGCCATATGGGTGATAGTAGACATGCTAACCAAGTCAACACACTTCATTCCTTTCAAAGTGGGCTATCTATAAAGAAACTAGTAGAGCTGTATATGAGGCAGATTGTGAGGATTCATAGCATGCCAGTCATCATGTCTCATATTGAGATAGTAGATTTATTTCTTTTTTTTGGAGGATCTTCCAGAAGTGTCTGGGGACACAACTTAAGTTTAGTACTGCTTAACACCCCTCAGACTGACGGGCAGCCCGAAAGGATCATTCAGACATTGGAAGACATGCTAAGGACTTGTGCTCTAGACTTTGGAGGGTCATGAGAGGACCACTTACATTTAGTGGAGTTTGCTTACAACAACAACTATCGGGCTAGCATTAGCATGACTCCATTCGAGGCATTATATGGTCGTCGATGTCTCACACCTTTGTCTTAGGATGATGTTGGTGAGAGATCGTTGCTTGGACTAGAGATGGCATGGATGCTGCAGATAAAGTTCAACATATTCGATATCACTTGAGAGTGGCACAAGACAAGCAGAAGCATTGGATGGACAGCAGTCGAAGACCCTTAGAGTTTACAGTTGGAGATTTTGTATTTCTGAGGATTTCATCGTGTCATATCCTGCACCTGCATGCTCGGGTATGGGTTATAAGCGTGTCCAGCCTACACCGTGGAATCGACAGTAGTTAGCTGTTTAGACCTCGATAGTCACCAATTAATATCAAGATTAATCCTTTGCTTAATCATGGCACTGGACAAGAAACAAAACCAAAACCAAGTCAGCACACAATCGCAGCATCTACTATCACTTTTGAGTACATCTACATGTCCCATTTTCAGAAACAAATCTGGTAATCCATATCCTCAAAGAAATAACTCATACATCCAATACATCTGTCTTTATCCAAACCACCTGATACAACAAAAACAATATGTCCAAATCTTCTAAAGTCTTCTAGAACCTTCCCCGAGCCGTCATCCAATCAAAGTCATGTCCTCAAGTGTCACGACCTGCTTCCGAATAATTGAATACGAGTCGGACACATCCAGCATACGTTAAAGACTCAACGTAGTAAGTTGTTGTAGGTATCAAGAAAAACTCAAGATAATATCATAAAGCAACATCACAACAATCTACGTCGTCCCAAAGTACAACACAATACACCACCATAGGTTCTAGCCATTATTACACCTTCTAAACTAATACCGGAGACAAATTTGGATACAAAACATAAAGGTGAAAGTCCAACCACAAATCCTCACAATACAACATAAATATGAAAAGTCTACTAAGTAAAGCTAATCTAAATCTCAGCAGCCTCTAAGTCTTGGGTAGTATCACCCCGCCGCTCAGTTATGGTCCCGGGCTCCTTCCCGTAATAGGTATCACATGTGGCCTCAAGCTCACCTGCAACATATCCAGTCAGGAGCGGAGTAAATTACAATCTACGATAATGAAACAAGTACAACATGATGAACAAGTGAAGAATATGAGAATGGATCATACGATCTCAAGTTCGGATTTAGCTTTGAAGAATCGATCAAGACTTACTGAGTTCGGATCGATTACTGGAAGAAGTCGGTGGTCCTACGGTGGAGAACGCCGAGAGGGATGAAGGATCAACGCTGGAAAGACGTTGTGTTGCCTTTGCTAAGAAGCGCCTACCTGTCACTACTGCAGGAGATAATCGCCATCGCCGTCACTAGGGAAAGCCACCTCGTTGTCGAAAGGAACGATCTCCGCACTGTCATCATCGGGGAAGCCGACCTCCTAGTCGCGGTAGGAAGCTCGCCTGGTCGCCAGCTGCCGTGATGATGCTCACATCGCCATGGCCAGTTCTTCTACGAAATTAGGTTTAAGGTTTGGGAGACAAATTGGAGAAGAAGAAGAGGAGCTCTGCTCTTCGTTGCAACTCAAAACGAAAAATGGAAGGACAGAGAATGAAGGGTGTTATAAATAGAAGTTTAGGATTGGTTAATTAACTTGGGAGAGGAGAAAAGTTTTGGAGGGAAATAAATTATGAAGAAGAATTTTGAGTTGCTCTTCTAATTGAAATCAACTGTGATCCATAAACCGAGAGGAAAAATAAGAGTTAACCTAACAATATTTATCACAAAAATATACCCTTTATATTACAATCCTTATTCTTTAACCATAAGTGTACTTCCAAAAAATTAATATTCCATAAATTAAATAGAATATAATTATTCCAAAATTCTAAAATGGTAGGAAAATACTATATTTTGTTAATATCCAGGAAAGTGGGGTTACATCAAGCCCTGGCCTAATATGTCAACTATCTAGTTAGAAAAGGAGAAAAGTACAACCCTCCAAACAAATATCGTATGATACAAAATAAAGCAATAAAGTAAATACAAAAAATAAATGAACCAGATCATGTGACACGAGACAATGTCGTGCAATGCAACCTGCAACATGAATAATTATGAGAATAACCATGATCAAGGAAAACACAATATAAACCATGTGCAATTAAAATACCGTATTGAGTATGTGGTTGGCTGGGGAAATACAGCACATCCGAAGATGGCTATTAAATATAGGAGTACGACATGACATACATGAGGTGTATGTATGCTATTACCGATATGTACGATATCAATTGGGTGCGACTACATACTTACTTGGCATTTCCCCTCCCTAAGACACGAAACGATCAATAACGATAAGTCGTAATCAATATACGATAGTCATGATCAATATATGATAAACAGTGGCAAGTCATGACCAATATACGATAAAAAAGTCACGATCACAACTATGAACATGAACCACAACTAAGGAACACAATCATGATCAAGAAGCACAATCACGTGTCAAATCGTGTCGTAATATAAAATATGACATTACAAGATAATATTTACAATTATAATGTATTGAGAAACGTAAGTATGGAGTGTACTTGCCTCAAATCCAAGAAGGGTAAAGTTGTTTCTAAAATCGCCTATAAAGAATAACTGGGAAGGACTAGGGAAAATTCCTTAATTGATCACAATCTATATTTACTAATCTTCTAGGCAACCAACCAATCTAAAATTATTTAGTAAGTAACTAATAATACTAACTGCTAGGGGTGGGCACGGGTCGGGCCGGGCCCAAATTTGTTGGACCCGGACCGGACCCGTTAATTGGCGGGGCGGGACGGGTCCAAAAAATATTGGACCCGGACCCGACCCGACCCGTTTGAAACTGGTCCGAAACGGGTCGAACCGCGGGTCCAAACGAGTCCTAAAAAAGTTCAAAATTCTATAATAGTAAACATTTACATATGTTATATTGTCTAAAAGAACAAAATAAGTCTAATGTCTTCCCAAACTTCTAGAATTTGTTTAGTAAACAACAAGATATTCTATGATGTATAGACTATAATAACAAAAAATGGTAAAAATTGATATTAAAAAAATGTATACCCCTAGAAACAGGTCGGGCCGGGGCCCCGTTTATTTTGAAAATAGGACCCGTCCCGACCCGTTAATGTCACACGACCAGCCCCGGCCCGTCCCGTTTAATTTTTAAAACTTAGGAACCGGCTTGTTTAGACATTTTACGGTTCGGGCCGGGTCAGAACCGCGGGTCCCAGAACCGTATGCCCACCCCTACTAACTGCTATTTACTTACTAACTCAAAATAGGTTACTAATACTAATCACTACTAACAATCACCAATTATTCTAAAAATCCAACCAAAAAGGCCCAAACAAACAATTTATCATCTAGGATTTTATCCCAAGATAAACTCATAAAACCTGGCCCAGTGGCCATACTTGGACCCGGCCCAACCGTATTTCCTTTCTTTCTCTTTTTCTTTTCTTTTTTATTTCTTCTAAAGCCTACGGCCCAGGGCCTGCAGACCTACTACTACTGCTGCCTTATTCTTTTTTTAATTTTTTTACTTCTGGCTAAAACCCATGGCCCAGCCTCTAATACCCGGCCTAACTCTTCTTATACCTAACCTTAATTTTCAACAGACCAACCCACACTCTCTCTCAGCCTCTCCATTTCCTAGCAGTCGATCCTAACCTAATTCTCTTCCACCATACTCTCTCTCTCTCTCAACAAAGAAGCATGAGCTTCTCGAGCTACAGAAGCAGAAACAGGAAGCACAAGAAGAAGAAGGAGAAGAGGTACTTACAGAGGATGGTACGGCGGTTGACTTCGTCGAGTAGTGGCTCAAAACTATGGCTTTAAGGGAAACCCATGGCAGCGCGGGTGGTCACAGCACGATGGTGATGAAATCTAGAGGTAAATATGGCTCGTCATCAGCTGAGAAGAAACAGACTAGCTATTAGTCAAGGCATCGATGTGCGATGCTTGAGGAAGAAGGCGGCGAGACAAAGAGGTGCTGTCACCGGCTCCAGATCTGGTGGCGGTGACATCGGAAATGATGGTCGAAGATCTGGAGGGGTCCAGCGTGGAGGTGCGGCTTCTGGTGGAGGACCCTGAGTGGCGACGATGAGGTGGCTCCATAGCTCAGATCTGGCCACGAGGGGGTGGTCAGAGGGAAATCGAGCGGTGGATAATAGATTTAAAATGGTGGTGGCTCTGCCATGCTGGAGAGGAAGGCGACGAAGCTCGTGACGAAGAGTGGTGGTTCGAAAGGAGAACGAGGCAGCAGCAACATCCTGGCACGGTGAGGTGGTCGGCGAGGAGAGCTCCTGGAAACTCGTCGATGGCGGACCTGGATTGGGAATCTCCGATGATGGAGGTGCTTGCCAATGATCAGGTCGGTCGGGAGGCGACGACCATGGTGGTGGCTAACAGAATTAGGGTTAGGGTTGGTGAAAGTGGTGTTTGTATCAGTATTCCTGCGATACTCCACACTTGACACAACCTAACCTGGATATGAGCACATTGGACACGAACACTCTGGACACGAATAACCTAAATACTCCCATAAATTCTAGCTACGAAGCAAAAAGTCAACACTTAAGAAGAGTAGAGTAATTACCTGAGAGGAGAAAACTCGATTTGAGGAAAATTAAAGCCAACTGTATCCGATATGATCCTCGTCGTCTCTAGACACGAACAAAACCTGACTCAGACAATTAAACAAACGGGTGGGGTGCATCCCAAAATAAACATATAGGAATCATTCTTGAATCTGAAGAAATAATTTCAACGCCAGATCGAAGATCCACGATTCGAGCAATCTCAGCTCATCTTCAAAAAGAGGAATCGATCAAATTTTTACTGGACTTACCCGATCTCGAGCCTTGATTGTGAATCTCTTGAATGATATGGATGGTGCCGAGCTTCTCACTGAGGATGATGACCAGTCGAACCCAGAACATTTGATCCCGATCGGTGTTTGGTCCTAGATCGCACCAATCAATGGATTAAAATGGAAGTTGTCAGAATATACCCGAAGAAGAATCGAGTCTGAGAATTTACCAGATCGGCGTCGTGCTCGATCGAAACAGAAATTTCCAATCGATTGATCGATCTCGACAAGGGGTTGTTGTAAGAAAATTTGTTCGACATAGAAAAAGAAATCAATCAGTGTGATCAGTGAATGGATCATATGATCTCGAGTTCGGATTTAGCTTTGAAGAATCGATCGAGACTTACTGAGTTCGGATCGATCACTGGAAGAAGTCGGTGGCCCAGCGGTGGAGAACGTCGAGAAGGATGAAGGATCGATGCCGAAAAGACGTTGCGCTGCCTTTGCTATGAAGTGCCTAGCTGTCACTGCTACAGAGATGATTGACGTTGACGTCGTCGGGGAAAACTGCCTCATCGTCGAAAGAAACGATCTCTATGCTATCACCATCGGGGAAGCCGACCTCCTAGCTGCAGTGGGAAGCTCGCTTAGTCGCTAGCCGCCGTGATGATGCTCGCGTCGCCGTGGCCAATTCATCTACGAAATTAGGGTTAAGGTTTAGGAGACAAATTGGGGAAGAAGAAGAGGAGCTCTGCTATTCGTTTCAACTTAGAATGAAAAATAGGAGGGGAGAGAATGAAGGGTGCTATAAATATAAATTTAGGATTGGGTGATTAACTTAGGAGAGGGAAAAAGTTTTAGAGGGAAATAAATTGTGAAGAAGAATTTTGAGTTGCGCTTCTAATTGAAATCAGCTGTGATCCATAAACCGAGAGGAAAATTAAGAGTTAACATAATAATATTTATCACAGAAATATACCCTTTCTATTACAATCCTTATTCTTTAACCATAAGTATACTTCCAGAAAATTAATATTCCATAAATTAAATGGAATATAATTATTCAAAAATTCTAAAATGGTAGGAAAATACTTAATTTTGTTAATATCCAGGAAAGCGGGGTTAAAAATCTCCCCCTTTAGAAAATTTTGTCCCCATAATTTAGAGGACACTAATCTACATAGAAAAATCAAACGAAATTGTTTACAACAATCAGACAAATTATCATTAGAATTTAAAAAAATTTATTAAAATACAACAATCAGACAAAAAGCTAGGGTAGCGCTCCCGCATCTCGTCCTCACGCTCCCAGGTAGACTCTCTAGGAAAGTGGTGTCGCCACATGACTCAGACCAAAGGAATTTTCTGATTCCTTAGCGGCTTCTCCCTACGGTCGATGATCTCTACGGGTTGCTCCACGTATGTAAGGCTCGGTCCTACCTCCAACTCTGAATAGTCGACAACGTGGCTCAGATCAGCAATATATCGACGAAGATGAGATACATGAAAGATGCTATGTACCCCATCCAAACTAGCAGGAAGTGCTAGTCGATACGCAACCTCTCCGATCCTATTAGTCATGCCAAAAGGACCGATGTATCTAAGGTTAAGTTTCCCGCCCTTGCCAAATCTGATAGTGTCTCTGGTAGGAGAAAGATCTTCAGGAACACCATGTCTCCAACTGTAAACTCAAAGGGTCTTCTGTTGCTATCTGTCCAGTGCTTTTGCCTGTCCTGTGCAACTCTGAGGTGCTCCCTGATCAACTTGACATTCTCAGCTGAATCAACTACCATTTTTGGTCCAAGCAAAGTCCTCTCGCCAACATCATCCCAAGATAGAGGCATACGACACCGACGGCCATAGAGTGCCTCAAAAGGTGTCATGCCTATGCTAGCCTGGTAGCTGTTATTATAAGCAAACTCTATCAGGTGCAAGTGATCCTTCTAGGATCCTCTAAAATCTAAAGCACAAACCCTCAACATATCCTCTAGGGTCTAGATAGTCCTCTCTGGCTGTCCATCAGTCAGTGGATGATAAGCTGTGCTGAACTTCAACTGAGTGACCAAACTCTGCTATATACTGCTCCAAAAGTGTAAAGTGAACATGTGTCCCTGTTTGAAACAATACTAACTAGTACTCCGTGAATCCACACAATCCGCCACATGTAAAGCTCTGCTAACGTCTCTGTCGACAACCCTACATTGAATGGAATAAAGTGAGCCGATTTTGTCAGTCTATCCACGATAACCCAAATAGTGTCTTTAGCACCGGGTGTACGTGGTCAACCCATGACAAAATCTATAGTTATATGTTCCACTTCCATTCCGGGATAGGTAAAGGCTGGAGTAACACTGTTGGTCTCTGCCTTTCTGCCTTAACCTGCTGGCATAATAGGTATCTCGAGACAAATCGGACAACTTCCCACTTCATCCCATACCAACAAACATACTCCTGCAGATCCTTGTACATCTTTGTGGCTCTAAGATGGATAGAATACTACGACTGGTGGGCTTCCTGTATAATCTTTTCTCTCACGCTACCCTTAGGCACACATAACCTAGTTCCATGCCTTAGGATACCATCCTCTGCTATGAAAAAAGTCCTCTAGTAATCCTTCTTCCACCTAGACCTTGAGACAACGAAGACCCTCATCTAGGAACTAGGGCTCCTTGATCTTCTCCATCAATCCTGACTGTATTTGTAGATTCATCAGATACCCCTGAACTCCTGGACTAATGACTTTGATCCATAAACTCTTTAGGTCTTCTAGAAGATGCCGGTCCATAGTAAAAAATATAGCCACATGATATTAACTAAGGGCATCTACTACTACATTCGCCTTCCCTGGATGGTATTGCAGATTAATGTCGAAATCTTTCATAAGCTCCAGCCATCTTCTCTTCCTCATATTTAATTCCTTCTGAGTGAAACATATTTCAAACTTTTATGGTCCGTAAATATTTCCACTCTCTCTATACAGATAGCGCTTTCACAGTTTCAAGGCAAATATGACCGCAGCAAGTTTTAAGTCATGAGTAGGGGAATTCTTTTCATAAGGCCTTAACTGTCTAGAAGCATAGGCTATAACCTTCTTGTTCTACTCAAGCACACATCCCAAGCCCTTTCCAGATGCATCGCTGTAGATGGTGAACCCTCCCAATCCTGACGATAAAGCTAGAACAGGTGCTATAGTAAGTCTTCTCTTTAATTCTTCAAATGCTGACTGGCAGACGTCGGTCCAGATGAACTTATTGTCCTTCCGAGTAAGCTTGGTCATCAGCTCAGCTATCTTGTCTAAGTCTTTCATAAACTTCCTGTAGTAACCTGCTAGCCCCAGGAAACTACAAATCTCAGCTACTAACTCGTGTGTGGCCTACGACTTTACAGCTTCAATCTTCTTGGGGTCAATAGCAATCCCATCTCCTGTCACTAAATGGCCCAGAAACTCAACTCTGTCCAGGAAAACTTGCACTTCGAGAGTTTCACGTACAACTTCTCCTTCTACAGGGTCTCCAGGACGATCTTCAGGCGCTCATCATGTTCCTCCGGTGTCTTTGAGGAGATCAAGATGTCGTTTATCAGGACTACGACAAACGTTTCCAGTTACTGGTGGAAGACCTTAAGGTTCATAAACACTGCTGGAGCATTGGTGAGTCCGAAAGGCATCACCAGAAATTCATACTGGCCGTACCGGGTATTGAAGGCAGTCTTAGGAATGTCTTGCTCCCGGACCTTCATCTAATGGTACCTGGACAGCAAATCAATCATTGAAAAGTCTTTTGCTCCACTCAGCTGGTCAAACAACTCATCAATCCGGGACAAAGGGTACTTATTCTTGATGGTAATATTGTTAAAGGCCCGATAGTCGATGCACATCCTAATGGTCTCGTCCTTCTTTGGCACAAAAGGGACTAGTGTTCCCCAGGGTGAAGCACTCGATCGAATGAAACCCTTCCCCTCTAATTCATTAATCTGAACCTTCAACTCTATTGCCTCCTTCGGGTTGATCCTGTAGCAATTTTGAGATATTGGTGCTGATCCCGGCACTAAATCAATGGAGAACTCTACATCTCGATCTGGCGGCAGTCCTAACAAATCTTCGGGGAAGACATCAAGAAACTCTGCAATAAGTGGATGTGACAACTCCTTGTCTTCTGCAATACCTCCGAAGTAGACTCCTTCTGGCTTCTCTGTAATCTGTCTTCAGACTTCAAATGATGGAACCCCTGGTGGACTAAAAATAACCTTCCCCTTATGGCAATCTATCACAGCATAATGCTCACTCAACCAATCAATCCCAAGGACTACATCGAATCTCGAGAGTGGAATTACGAGGAGCTGGGCCCTAAGTTCCCTTCCACCTATGCTAATAGGACAGTCATACATCTCATTAATCAGTACTACTCCAGCTCTTGTCATAATTCGACATTTCCTCTTAGTAGGTACCAGTGTGAAGCCGTGTCTATGCAAGAACTCATATGATAGAAAACTATGTGTAGCTCCAGAGTCAAAAAGTATAACAACAGAAAATAAATGAAGTAGGATAGAACTTATGATCACATCTGGTGCAGCCTTATCCTCCTCAACTACGGCCATAGCATAGGCCTGTCCCTACTTTGGTGCTCCCTCTGCTGCTGGTAGTGAGCAAAACACTATTGCTGAGTGGGCAGAGCCGGGCCCCTTGGTGGTGGTGCAGGTGGTCCTCTGGGTGGTACAGGTGGTCCTCCAGATCCTCTGGGTCCTCCAGTTGGTCTAAAGCAAGTCATGTTGCAGCCTACTGACAGTCCCTCATCTGATGTGTAGCTGATCCGTAGAACAAACATAGTCTGACCCTCTTATGGCATACGCCGAAGTGATGTCCTGGCCGATAGAAGAAAGCACAAGTGGTCGCCGTCTGGTGTCGCTATGGTTGGGGTGCAGGAGCTCTGACCGGACGATACTGTTGTTGAGATGCTGGCTGCTGAGGTGGCCTCGCCTGAATATTGGCCCTTTTCGGTGGAACCTAGTAGCTGCTGGTGCCAACACCTCTGTCCCTCTTGGACCCCGGGTTCATGTCCTTCTCAACTCCACAAGTGACCTTGAGGATGTCCGTATACGTCGTCACTCTGCTGGTGGTGACTGCCTGGCGGATCTCTCGATCTAGTCCTTTCTTGAACCTCTGGGCTCTCTCCTCTGGGGTGTTCACCAGGCTCTCTGCAAAACGGCTGAGCCAACTGAATTCGAAAGTGTACTCGTCTACCGTCATGTTGTCCTGCTGCAGTACCTCGAACTGGTTCCTGAGCTCGTCTCAGGCAACCTCTAGAAAAACTTCTCTTTGAACATACACTTGAAGTCTGTCCAGAGAAATCGGGGAGCGGCTAGCTGGTGCTCCTCCCTGAACTATGCTCTGGCGACGTCGTACAGCTGCATGCTAGCTGTCTCGACCTGTAGATCCTCGGGAACTAAGGCGATTCGAAGCAGCCCCTCTGCGTTCTTTAGCCACTCGTTGGCGTAGAGAATTCCCTCGGTGCCGTAGAAGTCCATGGGGTAGAGATTCTTAAAATCTCTAGCAGCCCCCGGCCTCGATAGTGGTGCTGGTGGAGCTGGCAGAGCTGGTGGAGCTGCCTCCCTGGTCCTGAGTGCCTCCACAACTATAGCTCTAAACTGCACGTCCTGATCGCTCTGAGTCTCCATGAACTTCTGGAAAATACCCATCAGCTGGGTACGGTAGATAATGATCGTCTGAGGAAGTGAAGGAGGCGATGGAAGCTTCGGTGCCTCGGGTGCAGGCAGCTCAGTAGTCCTAGTGTTCCTCGTAGTGACCATCCTGAAATAGAAAGTTTATACTGTTGATTGCTATGCCCTAGAAATAATAATCCACACAGTAATACCAATATAACCATTTTTCCCCGATTTTCTATGTTGTGATGAGTTTTCCTTAGTTTAGTAAGTACCTGAATTGTACTCTATAGCCTAAGTACTATTAGGAATAGACCTGCTTGGGCCACCACTAAAAATATGTCATAACCCGCTCCCAAATAATCGGATACGAGTCGAATACGCCCAGCCTACGTTGGAGACTCAACGTAGTAAGCTATACTAGGTATCAAGAAAAACTCAAGGTAATATCATAAAAAAATCACAGCAATTTACATCATCCCAGAGTATAACACAATACACCACCATAGGTCTAAACTAATACCGGAGACAAATTCAGATACAAAACATAAAGGTGAAAGTCCAACCACAAATCCTCACAATACAACATCAATATAAAAAGTCTACTAAGTAAAGCTAATCTAAATCTCGGCAGCCTCTAAGTCTTGGCTAGTGTCATCCTGCTCAGTTATGGTCCCAGAATCCTTCCCGTAATAGGTATCACATATGGCCTCAAGCTCACCTGCATCCAGTTAGGAATGAAGCAAAGTACAATCTACGGTAATGAAACAAGTACAACATGATGAACAAGTGAAGAACAAGAGAACATGATGTATATAAAAAGTAAATGCATAATCTAAAATGTATGAATATGTAAATAAGAAATCCTGGCATGTGATTTGATTTGAAATACATACTAGTATATGTGACCGGCTGGGGTAAATACATACTAGTATATGTGACCGGCTGGGGTAAGCACATGAGTAAGCACAAGTAAAGGTACGACTTAGAATCCCACGTGCACGATGTAAGACCTAAGCTATCCACATGAATCCTAGGTTGGGCTTTGGTCACATATCTGTAGTATTTCCCCTCCCCAGATACAAGTAAAGAACATGAACCAGAGTACAAGATTATATCGTGTAATAACGTGTCCAATATGAAAAAGGGACATTACATGAAGTAAATCAATCAAAACCATAGAAGTACTTGCCTTGCTCTGTAAGGTCGGTGATAGGAAGATAGTCTCTAAGTCCACCTGATTGGGTGCAAGTTGGTTAGATATATTTTAATAGTCACTAGTTATATCAATACTAATTACCTACATATAGTTAACTAGCTTAATTAATATATACTAAGTAAAGGTCTACAGGGCCACATAACAACTTGGCCATACACTCTAGCATAAAACATTACTTAAATAGAATACTTTTTACTTAGAAGAATAATATTTTAAGATAGCTAAAATAGTTGCTATGAATGCTACTATAGATTTATGTGGCAAAACTAATATCAACCCAACTGTTTACAAATATAGCAGAACACTACTGCACCCAACCAGTATTGAAGCATGCAGCCCAAATCTTATACATAAATTAAAATAGACTATATCCCAACTATGTCCCAGAATTGGCCTATACATGAGCCCACAAATCTGTATCCAGTCCAAAATATTCATTAACATAAATTTAAATCTACTCCACAAGTCCAATGTTCAGCCCATGATTGATTCACTGGCCGGCAACATTCAAATGTTAACTCAATAAGCAAATGGACATTAACGAATTCTTTTGAATTCACTCAAGCATACGGCTACAAGATGCTTCCCGCGCCAACAACATTCCCCACCCCAAATCAAAATAACACATCTAAAGTTAACTCATATAGAACCTTGCATCATCAAATTATACACGAAACTTCAAACTCGATCAAAAAGCCTACAGAATCCAACCCCTTGACTACATTTAACTTCTCCTTAGGTCCACCCTATACTCCAGTCCACCACACAGTTCAGCAAAGCATATGCTCAAACGGAATGTCCATTCGAATCAATGTCCATATTGACATTCAAATTTTAATATCCCGCCAGTCCACCTTCCCGCAATACTCCACACCTAACACGACCCAACCTAGACATGAGAACATTGGACACGAACACTCTGGACACGGACAATGCAAATACTCCCATAAATTCTAGCTACGAAGCAACAAGTCAACACTTAAGAAGAGTAGACTAATTACCTGAGAAGAGTAAACTTGATTTGAGGAAAATTAAAGCCAACCGTATCCGACACGATCCTCGTCGTCTCTGGACACGAACAAAACCCGACTCAGACAATTAAACAAACGGGTGGGTTGCATCCTAAAATAAACATCCAGGAATCATTCTTGAATCTGAAAAAATAATTTCAACGCAAGATCGAAGATCCACGATCCGAGCAATCTCAGCTCAACTTCAAAAAGAGGAATCGATCAAATTTTTACTAGACTTACCCGATCACGAACCTTGATTGTGAATCTCTGGCATGATATGGATGGTGCCAAGCTTCTCGTCGAGGATGACGACCAGTCGAACCCAGAATAGTTGATCCCGATCGATGTTTGGTCATAGATCCCACCGATCAACGGATTTAAATAGATTTGTCAGAATATACTAAAAAAAGAATCGAGTCTGAGAATTTACTAGATCGACGTCGTGCTCGATCGGAACAGGAATTTCCAATCGATTGATCGATCTCGACAAGGGGCTGTTGCAAGAAAATTTGTTCGACATAGGAAAAGAAATCGATCAGAGTGATAAGTGAATGGATAACACAATCTCGAGTTCGGATTTAGCTTTGAAGAATTGATCGAGACTTACTAAGTTCAGATCGATCACTGGAAGAAGTCGATGGCCCTGCGGTGGATAACACCGAGAGGGATGAAGGATCAACGCCGGAAAGACGTTGCGTTGCCTTTGCTAAGAAGCGACTAGCTGTCACTGCTGCAGGAGATGATCGCCTCACCGTCGCCAGGGAAAACTGCTTCATCATCGAAAGGATCGATCTCTGCACTATCACTGCCGGGGAAGCTGTCCTCCTAGTCGCGGTGGGAAGCTCGCTTGGTCGCCAGCCGCCGTGATAATGCTCGCATCGCCATGGCCAGTTCTTCTTGTTGGGGCATTTGTATTCTTGACATGTAGAGAACTTGTTCTCTATATGCTTAGTGAAGTTTTAGTCCCACATCGGAAATGCATCATGTGGTATCTCAACATATATAGGCTTCTATGTATTGTTGGGATGTGCACATGGGTGGTGACCCAAAGGTGGGAACCATGTGGGTGATTTTATTAAGAGATAAGAATAAGGCTCCATGGTAAGCTTCTAGCTTTTTTTTGCTCTTGGAAAATTTATTTCCATGGGAGCTAAGCCCCATAGGGGCTTAGCGACTCGGACTCGGACTCGGACACGGACTCGGACTCGGACTCGGACTCGGGCTCGGGCTCGGGCTCGGACTCGGGCTCAAGGGCTCATGAGGCGTAATGTGGCATTTTGTTGGTGCACTTTGCACTTAGCACGTCAGCATCGTCGCTAGGCGCATAGTGCGCTTAAGTTGCGCTCGTTGCGCGACCACGTTACGCGGCCAGTTACGCCCGCCCAGTTACGCAGCCCAGTGTGCGCAGCGTGCGTAGAGTGTGCAGCGTACGCAGAGTATGTAGTGTGCGCAGGTTGCATAAAATGGTTGTGTGCGTAAAGTACAAATCATGCTGGCTACGTGAGAGGCGCAACTTGCGGCAGAACGTGTCTTTACATGTTCTGAGCGGTTGCTCCATGTTCGGGGTGGTTATTACCACGTCCCTAACATTGTGCTAACCGGGCAGTTGTTGCAGGGGCCAATATAAGGTCTCCTCCTTCTCTCTCACAGTTAGGAACTAATACACAAGTAATAGACAGAAAGTTTACAAGTGTTTAGAAACTGTGCGAGAGAAGAGAGGTATTGTACCAACGTTGAGTTTTGCACGGGAGTTCGTATTCATCCGAGGAGTCAGAAGAGCAAGAGTGTTCCAAGTTCTCCGACGAACTTGCTGGCTCCTGGAAGCTATTCGTGTGGGGCGAATAAAGCTTTGAGCAACGTTGATCATTCACCCCAGCAGGAGTTTTTCCATCTTTTGCCTGTCACCTTCTTCGTTTATCAGAATTCTATTAGCGCACCTTCGGTGAAGTGTATGCGTTGGTAGAAATCTATGCACCTTCTGTGAAGTGTTGCAATCGTTTATCAGAATTCTATTAGCGCACCTTCGGTGAAGCGTATGCGTTGGTAGAAATCTATGCACCTTCTGTTAAGTGTTGTATTAGCAGAATTTCTGTTACGTACCTTCTGTGAAGTTTTACGTAATAACGATTGTTTTTACAATTGTTACGAATTCTTAGTTTTCCATCGAAAAATTGTGCCCCGGCAATAACAATCTCAAAGCTTTATCGCTACGATGGAAAACGTTAATGTTTTACTCTTCAATTCTGACTTTTGTAAGTTAGAAAAGTTTGATGGAGAACATTACCAAGTCTGGAAGAGGAAGGTTTATCTCACCCTTCAACTCAAAGACGTAGATCACGTGCTTCTGGAGGAAGAACCTACTATTCCAGATGTTGGGTCTGCTGCCGCAATCACCGCGGCTACTAAACTTCAAGCAAAATAGAGAAGGGAAAATAGTATTTGCAGGCTGCTTATCCTGAATGCTATGGAAGATTCCCTTACAGAATCCTATTATAAGAAGACTATCGCTAGAGACATATGGGAGTCTCTAGGAAAACTCTACGAAGAAGACAAGAACCGCAGTAAAATCTTTGTGGTTGAAAGATATCATAAGTGGTTCTTTGAGGACGAAAAGTTTATGCTGCCGCAGGTAAAGGAGTTCCTGAAACTGCGACAGAAGCTGGAAGACGATGCGATGTCCCTCCCCGACAAGTTTGTTGTTGAAGGGATTGTCTCAAAGCTCCCCGCTGGGTGGAGCAAGTTCCATGCAAACATGCATAGGAAGAAGCTGGAGATCACCCTTGAAGATCTCCTACATGAAATCTATGTTGAGGACCAGATGCGGGCTCAACTGAAGGTGGATGCACTGTCCAAGCAATTGGCTAACGCCAATCTGGTGCATTCAAGGGAACCAAGGAAAAAGCATGCGGCTTCCCAAAGCAAGAAGAAGGACATTGACAATCTAAAAGTCAAGGGTACTTCAATGAAGAAGAAGAAGCCAAAGTCCCACTTGGCTTGCTTCAAGTGTGGCAAGAAGGGCCACTTTAAGAATGAGTGCAAAGCAAAAGCCAAGCAATCAGAGCAAAGAGAGCCTAGTAAGGTAATTATGATCACTGATGTTGTTGCTATGATTGCGCAGGTTGATGCGGTAGGAACTGATGCTGACTGGTGGGTAGACACTAGAGCCACCTGCCATGTTTGCTCCAGCAAGGAGTGGTTCACCACCTACACCCCTACTTCTGATGTGGTTATGGTGGCGAATCAGGCACAAGCTGAAGTGATTGGGATCGGGACAGTGGTATTGAAGCTGACTTCTGGCAAGTCTCTGACGCTTCAAGGCGTGAAGCATGTACCTGCTATCGCCAAGAATCTGATCTCAGGAGGCCTACTCTACAAAGCAGGCCTCAGGATGGACATCAATGTTGGCCAGATGGTGATGTCTATCAGGGGAACATATTTCGGGAAAGCTTTTTATACCGAAGGAATGTTCAAAATTCAGCTTGTAAATCAGTTCAATGTAATTAATGAAGTCACTCCTTCTGCTTATACTCTTGAGTTGTGGCATAATAGGCTAGGACATGTTCATTGTAAACGAATAAACAGAATGTCTAGTCTAGGACTTATCTCCAAATGTGGGGGTAAGGTAGAGAAATGTAAAATTTGTGCTCAAACTAAGATCACAAGGAAATCCTTTCCTCGAGTTAATCGAAGTACAGATCTTCTGGAGTTAGTACACTCAGATATCTGTGACTTCAAACAGTTCTCTACAAAGGCCGGGATGAAGTATTTCATAACCTTCATCGATGACTTCTCAAAGTATGCATTCGTCTACTTGCTGAAGGCTAAAGACGAAGCATTCGAGAAGTTCAAGGAGTTCAGAGCCGAAGCTGAGCGACAAACTGGACAACAACACAAAAGAATAAGAAGTGATCGAGGTGGAGAGTACAGGTCTTATGAATTCGCATCGTTCTGCAAAGAACATGGAATTGTCAATGAGACTACGGCTCCATACTCTCCTCAATCAAACGGAGTAGCAGAGAGGAAGAACAGAACGTTAACAGAAATGATTAACTCAATGTTGTTGACTGCTGGTCTTCCTAAGTACTACTGGGGAGAAGCTGCATTGACGGCCACTTTTATTCTAAATAGAGTGCCTCATGCAACTTCAGACGTTACTCCTCATGAACTCTGGTTCAAGGTCAGACCTAACTTGAATGTTATTCGAGTGTGGGGGTATCTGGCATATCTTAAGCTTCCAGATCTGAAGATTCAGAAGCTTGGGACAAGGACTACTAAGACGATCTTCTTGGGGTATGCCGAAAAGAGTAATGTTCGGAGATTTTTTGATATTGAGTCAAATCATATCATTGAATCTCGCGACGCAGAATATTTTGAAGACAAATTTGCAAGGCACAAAAATATTATTCTTGCGGATGTACCGGAGAACAATGAGGGTGCGCAGCAAACTGAAGTCTTCAATGAAGATGTGGTCCGAGAAGATGTTGTTGAAACAACGATTGAACCAGAACAAGCTGAGCCGTCAGCTAAGCGTGTGAGGAGGCCGAAGGACTTCGGAAGTGACTTTGTCACCTATCATGTGGAAGCAGATCCGCTTACCTATGATGAGGCGATGAAGACCAGAGATGCAGTTTTCTGGAAGGAGGCGATTGACAATAAAATTGATTCCATCACCTCAAATAACACTTGGATGTTGGTTAATCTTCCTGAAGGAACGAAATCCATCGGATGCAAATGGATCTTCAAGAAGAAAATAAAAGCAGACGGAACTATTGACAAGTTCAAAGCTAGGTTGGTAGCCAAGGGGTTTTCTCAGAAGCAGGGAATCGACTACTTTGACACGTATGCTCCAGTAGCCCGGATGACTACCATCAGGATGTTGATTGCTCTTGTAGCGATAAATAAGATGGTGATACATTAGATGGATGTGAAAATGGCTTTCCTAAATGGCGAGCTGATTGAAGAGATATATATGCAACAACCAGAGGGATTTGTCGTCAAGGGTCTTGAAGACAAAGTTTGCAAGTTGGTGAAATCTTTGTACGGTCTTAAACAGGCTCCCAAGATGTGGCATGAGAAATTTGACAAGGTTATAAGGTCAAATGACTACATGGTCAGCGAGACGGACAAGTGTGTTTACACGAAGTTCGTTGATGGAAGAGGTGTGATCGTTTGTCTGTATGTGGACGACATGCTTATCCTAGGTACGGATATGAGCTGTGTCACGGAGACAAAGAGGTTCATCTCGAGCAAGTTCAGTATGAAGGACTTGGGGGAAGCTGATGTGATCTTAGGGATCAAGATCATCCGGACAGACACTGGACTAGCATTGTCACAGTCTCATTATATTGAGAAGATGATCACTCGTTATGGGTATCGGGATCTTTCAGGGATCGATACGCCGTACATGTATGATCTGAAGCTGAAGCCTAATTCAGGGAAAAGCGTCAGACAGCTGGAGTATGCAAGCGTAATCGGGAGTTTGATGTATGCTACTACTGCCACAAGGCCTGACATAGCTTTTGCCGTGGGAATGTTGAGTCGTTTTACGAGCAACCCTGGTGTTGAACACTGGAAGGCTGTGAAACGGGTTATGAGATATCTCAAGAAGACTCAGACATATGCACTGTACTACAGCGGAGATCCGCAGGTAGTGGAAGGCTTCAGTGATGCCAGTTGGTGCTCAGATTTGGAGAGCGAGAGGTCCACAGGTGGATATATTTTCACAATGGGTGGAGCTGCTACATCATGGAAGTCGAAGAAGCAGACAATGCTCTCGAGGTCATACATGGAATCTGAGTTCTTTGCACTTGACACCGCAGTCGAGGAAGCAGAATGGCTTCAGGAGCTCATGTATGATCTTCCAGTGGTTGGGGCGCAAATACCGGCAATACTGATATACTGCGACAACCAGGCGACTGCGACGGTGGCATCAAATGACCTCTTCAACGGAAAGAAGAGGACTGTGCGGTTAAAGCACAGGGAAGTACACAATCTTATTAAGAGAGGTGTAATTGCAGTGATTGATGTTCGGAGTCAGAAAAATCTGGCGGATCCGTTCACCAAGGGCCTCAGGCGCCAGCTGGTCGATGACTCAGCATGTAAAATGGGCTTGAAGGCATTCTGATATTAGTTATTGTATTCCTACCATAAAGTTTTATGCTATTAGTTTAAAGATTTATCTACTAGGCATCTAGCTTTTGGTTCAATGGAGGACTATTAACTGGAAGAATATCAGGAACGGTGGGTACATATTCTATTGGGCATGGTGAGGTTACGGACCTATAACCACTGTTGTCTACTGTTGTTTTTTTGCGAAAAACGATTCCTGTGGGAAGGTTGGCTTAATTGCCTTAATGAGTTCTCAGCCAGAGTGAATGCCTGGTGTGCTTTACAGGAAGCACGGTAGAGCAGCACTACAAGGAGTGAAACTCCATGCTACAGTGGGGTGACTCCACGATGAGGTTCCTATATGAGGGGTGCTGCCCATGAATAGGATAAAGCCTCGGCTTTGCAGGCCAAGTCTCAGCGGCGTAGCACCGCAAATAGGCAGTTAGCCTAATATTGTATGTTAAAAATAAAGAGGGGGTAGTCAGCACTACAAAGAGAAGGTGTTCCTCATGTTACAGTGGCACGACACCACGATGAGGTACCCGGTTAGGGATAAAGCCTCGGCCTTGCAAGCCATGTCGTTGCGGTGTAACACCGCAAGGGAGCCTAAGGCTTCATGCTGGGTAGTTTGGCACTACAAAGAGGCAGTTGCCTCATGCTACAGTAGTATGACACTACAAAGGTTCCCAAATATGGGGTGATTCCCAGGGAGGGGTAATGCCTTGGCTTCGGGCCATGTCATAGCGGCGTAGCACCGCAAGGGGAGCGTAAAGCGTTCCATGCCATGTCTCTTTATAATGAATTCACCTATAGTGTATGGACAGAGATATCAGGCCGTCTCTTGAGGGTAAACTTGTAGACGCCCAAAAGTATACACTGAAACCAGGCGGGCACAGGGCCTTTAATGTGCATAGCCAGAAGCACATGTGACTACATTATGTGAGTGGGAATAACTTCAGCTATGGTGCAGAATTCAAGGCTTAGTCCATTCTTGTATTATAGTCTGTTGTTTAACCCATGTGGGAAGATTCAAGTCATCGTGACATCTCTCCTAATGCATGATGGACAGTCACTGTAGGGAACACTCGAACCCATATATATATATTAAGATATGTGGGGGATTGTTGGGGCATTTGTATTCTTGACATGTAGAGAACTTGTTCTCTATATGCTTAGTGAAGTTTTAGTCCCACATCGGAAATGCATCATGTGGTATCTCAACATATATAGGCTTCTATGTATTGTTGGGATGTGCACATGGGTGGTGACCCAAAGGTGGGAACCATGTGGGTGATTTTACTAAGAGGTAAGAACAAGGCTCCATGGTAAGCTTCTAGCTTTTTGCTCTTGGGAAATTTATTTCCATGGGAACAAAGCCCCATAGGGGCTTAGGGACTCGGACTCGGACACGGACTCAGACTCGGACTCGGGCTCAGGCTCGGACTCGGGCTCAAAGGCTCATGAGGCGTAATGTGGCGTTTTGTTGGCGCACTTTGCACTTAGCACGTCAGCATTGTCGCTAGGCGCATAGTGCGCTTAAGTTGCGCTCGTTGCGCGACCACGTTACGCGGCCAGTTACGCCGGTCCAGTTACGCAGCCCAGTACGCGCAGCGTGCATATAGTGCGCAGCGTATGCAGCATACGCAGAGTACGTAGTGTGCGCAGGTTGCATAAAATGGTTGTGTGCGTAAAGTGCAAATCACGCTGGCTACGCGAGAGGCGCAACTTGCGGCAGAACGTGTCTTTACATGTTCTGAGTGGTTGCTCCATGTTCGGGGTGGTTATTACCACGTCCCTAACATTGTGCTAACCGGGCAGTTGTTGCAGGGGCCTATATAAGGTCTCCTCATTCTCTCTCACAGTTAGGAACTAATACACAAGTAGTAGACAGAAAGTTTGCAAGTGTTTAGAAATTGTGCGAGAGAAGAGAGGTATTGTACCAGCGTTGAGTTTTGTACGGGAGTTCGTGTTCATCCGAGGTGTCAGAAGAGCAAGAGTGTTCCAAGTTCTCCGACGAACTTGCTGGTTCCTGGAAGCTATTCGTGTGGGGCGAATAAAGCTTTGAGCAACGGTGATCATTCACCCCAGCAGAAGTTTTTCCATCTTTCGCCTGTCACCTTCTTCGTTTATCAGAATTCTATTAGCGCACCTTCGGTGAAGTGTATGCGTTGGTAGAAATCTGTGCACCTTCTGTGAAGTTTTGCAATCGTTTATCAGAATTTATTAGCGCACCTTCGGTAAAGCGTATGCGTTGGTAGAAATCTGCGCACCTTCTGTGAAGTGTTGCATTAGCAGAATTTCTGTTACGTACCTTCTGTAAAGTGTTACGTAATAACGATTGTTTTTACAATTGTTACGAATTCTCAGTTTTCCATCGAAAAATTGTGCCCCGGCAATAACACTTCTCACGAAATTAGGGTTAAGGTTTGGAAGAAAATTGGGGAAGAAGAACAGGAGCTCTACTTTTCGTTTCAATTCAGAACGAAAAATATGAGGAGAGAGAATGAAGGGTGCTATTAATAGAAGTTTAGGATTGGTTAATTAACTTGGGAGAGGGAAAAAGTTTTAGAGGGAAATAAATTATGAAGAAGAATTTTGAGTTGCTCTTCTAATTGAAATCAGCTGTGATCCATAAACCGAGAGGAAAAATAAGAGTTAACCTAATAATATTTATCACAGAAATATACCCTTTCTATTACAATCCTTATTCTTTAACCATAAGTGTACTTCCAGAAAATTAATATTCCATAAATTAAATAGAATATAATTATTCTAAAATTCTAAAATGGTAGAAAAATAATAAATTTTGTTAATATCCAGGAAAGTGGGGTTACATCAATCCCTGGCCTAATATGTCAACTATCCAGTCAAGAAAAGAGCAAAGTACAACCCTCCAAATAAATGTCGTACAATACAAAATAAAATAATAAAGTAAATGCAAAAAATAAGTGAACCAGATCATGTGATACGAGACAATGTCATGCAATACAACCTGCAACATGAACAATTATGAGAATAACCATGATCAAGGAAAACACACTATAAACCATGTGCAATTGAAATACGGTGTTCAATACATGGTCGGCTGGGGTAATACAACACATCCAAAAATGGCTATTATCGATAGGAGTACGACATGACATACATGAGGTGTATGTATACTATTACTAATATGTACGATCTCAATTGGATGCGACTACATACTTACTTGGCATTTTCCCTCCCCAAGACACGAAATGATTAATAACGATAAGTCCTAATCAATATACGTTAGTCATGATCAATATACGATAAACAGTGGTAAGTCATGACCAATATACGATAAAAAAGTCACGATCACAACTATGAACATGAATCACAACTAAGGAATACAATCATGATCAAGAAGCACAATCACTTGTCAAATTGTGTCGTAATATAAAATATGACATAACAAGAAAATATTTGCAATTATAATGTATTGAGAAACATAAGTATGGAGTACTTGCCTCAAATCCAAGAAGGGTAAATTTGTTTCTAAAATTGCCTATAAAGAATAACAGGGAAGGATTAGGGAAAATTCCTTAATTGATCACAATCTATATTTACTAATCTTCTAGGCAACCAATCAATCTAAAATTATTTAGTAACTAACTAATAATACTAACTGACACACACTAATCACTACTATCAGTCACCAATTATTCTAAAAATCCAACCAAAAAGGCCCCCAAAAAGAATTTATCATCTAGGATTTTATCCCTAAATAAACTCATAAAACCTGGCCCAGTGGCCATACCTGGACCCAGCCCAACCCTATTTCCTTTCTTTCTCTTTTTCTTTTCTTTTTTATTTCTTCTAAAGCCCATGGCCCAGGGCCTGCAGACCTACTGCTATTGTTGCCTTATTCTTGTTTTCTCTTTTTTTACATCTGGCTAAAACCCGTGGCCCAGCCTCTGATACCCGGCCCAACTCTTCTTATACCTAACCTTAATTTCCAACAGACCAACCCACTCTCTCTCTCTTTCAGTCTCTCTATTTTCTAGCAGCCGATCCTAACCTAATTCTCTTCCACCATACTCTCTCAATAAAGAAGCATGAGGTTCTCGAGCTACAAAAGAAGAAGACGAAGAAAGCACAAGAAGCAGAAGGAGGAGAAGAGGGTACTTACAGAGGACGGTGTGGCAGTGGACTTCGTCGAGCAGTGGCTCAGAAATACGGCTTCGAGAGAAACCCATGGCGGCGCGGGTGGTCACAGTACGACGTTGACAAGATCTAGATACGAATATGGCTCGTCTTCGGTTGAGAAGAACCGGAATGGCTAGCAGTCAAGGCGTCGAGGTGCGATGCTCAAGGAAGAAGGCGGCAGGACAAGGATGTGCTGTCACTGGCTCTAGATCTGTTGGCGGTGACATCGGACACGACAGTTGGAGATCTGGAGGGTCGAACATGGAGGTACAGCTTCTGGTGGAGGACCCCGGGTGGCAGCGATAAGGTGGATCCATAGCTCAGATCTGGCTACGGGAAGGCGGTCAGAAGGAGATCGAGCTGTGGATAACGGATTTGAAGTGGTGGTGGCTCTTCCGTACCGGGGAGGAAGGTGGCGGAGCTCGCGACGAGGAGCGGTGGTTCGAACTGAGAACGAGGCAGCAGCGGCGTCCTGACGCGGTGAGGTGGTCGACGAGGAAAGCTCCTGGAAACTTGTCGACGGCGGACCTGGCTTGGGAAGCTCCGACGATGGAGGTGCTTGCCACTGATCATGTCGGCCGGAAGGCGACGACCATGGTGGTGGCTAACAAAATTAGGGTTAGGGTTTGTGAAATATGGTGTGTTTGTATCAGTGTCCTGTAGTAAGGACACAGTAGGACACAGGTTGTGTTAAGAATGTATGGGGATTTGTTGTATGTCCGTGTCCTCGGGGTTGGACCCCAGGACACCAGGAAATATAAATGTAATAGCTAGCTACTAATAAAATGGACATAGACACGGACACAATTAGGACACGACCATTAGGACCTTATGGGGATTTGGGAATGAGTAGCACTAATGAGAAATAGTCCTAATTATAGGCTTGGGAGGCCCAAGAATCACATGGTCTAGAAGTAGTTAGTGTAACCCCCGTAAACCGAATTCTAGAAAATTTTCAAATTTTCAAATTTTCAAATTTTCTATTTTTTTTAAATTTTTCTAATATCTTTGAAACCATGAATTTTAATATGAAGTATATTTTCGAAATTGTAACGTGCTAAAGGTACTAAGTTCAGGATTTTTGGTGCATTAGTTTTGTAAAACTATTTTATGTGAGATTTTATCCTAATTTAATTTCCGGCTCATTTTCTCGAATTTATATAAGTATGAATATTATTTTTATTTAACGAAAAGATTTTTTAAAATATTATTTGAAAATAAATATGTAAAACCCCTCAATTTCAAAATTTTTTTTTATTATTAATCAGTATTATACTAATTAATTGGTATTTAAATATATATGATAAATATATATATATATATATATATATATATATATATATATATATATATATATATATATATATATATATATATATATATGTGTGTGTGTGTGTGTGTAATTAAATATATGTGTGTAGTGATTAGTGTGCATGTGCCAACCTTAAACCTAGTCTAGAAACCCTAGAATATGGAAAATTCCATAATTCTAATTAATTAGTTATTGTTGTTTATTAATAGATAATTTATTTTTTATTTATTATTAAATAAATATGCTTATCTATATATATATATATATATATATATATATATATATATATATATATATATATATATATATATATATATATAGGAAACCTAGAGTTTACTCATCCTTAAAGCCAAAACCTTAACTCTAGCAACTAACCCTAACCCTACCCCAGCCCTGGCCCACCTGTCAGGAGGGTCGGGTCAACCCAAACCCAATTGGGTACGGGTCTATACCCGTTTACATAGAACCCTAGAATTCTATATATATATATATATATATAGCCTCCATCACCCGAGCTCCTCATAACCCTAACCCTAGAGCCATTGCCTTCAAGCCGTCGCCCCCCCGACCTTGCCTCCTCCTCGACCACCGCCCCTGGCCAGAGCTCCGGCGGTCCGGGCCATTTCGAGCGGCCGGCAGAGCCGATCCCGACCGGGATTGCGGCTGCTGCTGTGAGCAGCAGAACCCGGCGGACCGGCCACCACCAGCGGCGCCACCGCGCCTAGAGGCCGACCCCGACCCCCTGCGGTGGGCAGGTAACCCCCCGAGCCACCCCGTGGCTCTTCCACGTGGGGAAAGTTCCATTGTTGTAACCCTAGTTTTAGGGTTTTTAATCCAATTAATTCAGTTTTTTTTATGATTATTATTGTGTAAATATTGTTAATTAATTAGATATAATTAAAGGGGATCATTAGTAATTAATTATAGAATCTACATTAATTTTTGTGTGAATTAATATTATTTATTAGTATTTATTATTATTTATTTACGAATTTTATGTGCTGTTAATTAATTGTTTGTATTTACTGTTTTAATCGTTAATTAATAATTTTATTATTAATTGAATAAAACTTTGTAGAGGAAGAAGTTTGTAAAATTAATGTAGTATTTTATAATAATTTTTCCAGAAATTATAGTATTTAATTTATAATTATTTTATATTAAAGACTATGAAATTTTAATTATTTAATTATTTTTTCATATTCTGTTTTTAATTCATATTATTTAATTAATAAATAATTAAATAATATAATTTATATGGAAAATATAGATTTAAATGTAAAGTATATTATGGAAATTTTTCCAATATTTTATTAGTTTTTAAAATATTTTATTTTGATTTATTCTGTGAATTTTTGATTATTTAAATCAATTATTAAATACTATTTTTAATTTATATTATTTAATTGGTTATTAATTAAATAATATATATTAAATAGAAAATGTTTGTAAAAATATACTTTACTGTATAAAAATATTCCCAGTATTTAATTTTATTTATTTATATTTATTTAGATTTTAGTAAGGTGATTTTGATTACTAAGTATATTATATAATTAATTGATATTAATTATATAATTATTTGTAAATTGGTAAATGTTAGGGTTTCTGTTGCAAATAGGTAATTAAGTTATTTTGGGAATTATTTTAGGTGTTTTATATTTATTTACAAATTTTTAAGATCTAAAAGTAATTTCTAGAATTATTTTAGAATTTATTATTAAATGGTTAATAATTATTTATTAATTTAAATAATTATTAATTATGTGTTATTATTGTGTAGAATAGTGAATTTAGGTTTATTGGATAAATTTAGGGTTTATAGTGATTTTTTAGAATTTATTTAGAATTATTATGTATTTACTATTGTTATTTAACTAGTTATTTAATAAATAGTTTTAATAGTAATAAATTTATTTCTGTAAAAATATATATATAATATATATTTATTATTCTGATATTATTTAGTTTATTATTAAAATAGACTAAAAATAATTTTTAAGGATTTTTACTATTTTTGTTAGTATTATTAGGAATTGTGTATGCATGTGTGTATTAAATTGATTAGTTAATTAATTATAATTAATTAATTAATTTATAAATATCATGTTGTATTATTAATTACAGAATATAAATGTATGATAATAAGTATATTTTACATACTTATTATTGTATAATTATTATTCATAATTATTGGTACTAGTTAGTTAGTTTTAATAAAATACTATGATTGTTGAGTAATTAGCAATTAATCAATTTAGTAAATTGTTAATTAGTGACTAATTAGAAATCATGCTTGTTTAGGATTATTTGCTTCTCGGAACTCGGACTCTACATCGGACCCGGATACTCAGTTGCTGGACACAGGCAAGTACACCTTGCTTGACATTACTATGCAGTAGTTTCAAATTCCCAGTTTATTGCTATTTGTGTGCACTCGTCTCCATTGATGACTACCCAGTATAGTGTTAGTATAACTTGACACCGTCTCAGACACGTATCACATATGAGTGAGCTGAGTACAGAGGTTATGTGTTGACTGGCCCTTAACATATGAACTTGAGTCTGTTAGCAGTTTGGTTTAGTTACATTATATTTACTATGACGTCTTGCATATTATTCGTACCGCGTATACGGTACGAGTACATTGGGTGGGGAGAGTCTACTAGTGGTGTATGAGAATTTCTGTTTTCAATGTACGCTGGATGCTCGTAGCCCCTCGTTTCTCAAACTGTAGAACGCTTGGTGGCAGTTTCTTCTTCTTCTCCCCCTCTCATGTGCCACTAGAGATGTCTCGAGAGCATTTACACATAGATGGTTTAGAACACCTCTATTGCTTACCTTGTAATTCCTGTCCTTGTTTGGTTAGGGAAATACTTGGTTGCATACTTTATAGTTACTTTTACATTACTGCTCAGTATTATCATGCATGTCGATTTCCTGTGTATTTGTTATGTCCCTCTGAGGACCTGGTATCTTTTCCAGAGCTTGACGAGCACTTATTTCCGGCTGATTACGGAGTAGAGGGACTTGTTGACGACGACTTTGAGGTGGAGCCGCAGCCTTGATCCTCTGGAGGCTAGCTACATCTTCAGACGTGGGTTTCATTTCCAGTATTCCGTTTATTTCTATTTACTACTCCATTTCATTCCAGTTGTACTCAATTATTTATTTAGTGGACTGTTCTCCACTAGTCATAGTTGACATTTGGACTCTGTGGCACTGATGAATTTCTATTCAGTTATCTCTTACTTTATTTCATGGATGAGACTAGTTTACCTGCCTGTGATGTTACTTTATTAGTTTTACTTCAGCGTACTACGATCAGATCATAGTCCATTAAATTGGGTTTAGCTATGCTTGATTGTACAGCTGGCATGCCACGTGTTCCCAATCCGATTATTTGGAACTGGGGCGTGACATGTTTTTAGTGGTGGCCCATGCAGGTCAGAAATTTGTTTGGTTACGTTACTGTACTGAACAAGCCTGCAAATTAGGTTTAGAATATTAGGTCTCATCCATACTTGACTATATCATTCTTGATTATCCTTGAACAAATTCTTTTGCATCTCGTTTGTTTTCGTCCTATTCTCAATTCCTTCTATCTTATCTCTGCAGAATCATGAATCTAAGGAGTGGACGTACCGCTGCCGGTAGAGACAACCAGTCATCTGGTACGGATGAGCAGTCCGCAAGGGTAGTTCCAACCCACCCTTTGCTACCAGGGCAGACGTCTCAGCCAGTTGGTGCACAACCGACTGGGGTACCTCCTCCTCCCCCGCAGTACCCTCAGACATCATATGGAGTGCCCCCGGCTGTGCCTCAAGACAGTCAGGCACAGATGTTTCAGTTCATGCACATGATGATGCAAGAACAGAGACATCAAGCAGCGGAGCAAAGACAAGAAGCAGCTGAGCAGAGGCAGGTAGCTGCTGAACAAAGACGGGAAGCTGCTGAGATGAGACAGGGATTCTTGACAGCTATGGAGAGGATGACAGCACCAGCACCTGCACCAGCTCCAACACTAGCTCCCGTGAGACCAGCACGGGTAGGTTCAGTGAAGGACTACGTGCTGATGAACCCCAAACCTTATTTGGGAAATGAGAGTCCGGAGGATACTACTACTTGGATCACCAGCACCAAGAAGCTATTGCAGGCATCACAGTTGCCTGAGGATTTATGGATGACTGGAGTAAGAACTCAGCTGGAGGGGAATGCCCATCACTGGTGGGATTCTATGGAGCGTCAGTTGGGTACTCGTCAGTCGTGGGAACAATTTCTGGAGTTTTTTGATAAGAAGTACTTCCCTACTACTGTGAAGAATGCCTTATATAACCAATTCCTGCACCTGGAGCAAGGGAACAAGACTGTTGACGAGTATGACTCGGAGTTCAGTCGACTCAGCAAATATGGGGAGGTACTGATACCCAATGATCTGGAGAAGGCCAAGAGATTTCACAACGGGCTGAGGCAGGAGCTACAGCATTATACTAGCTCCCAGTCCCGAATCTCTTATGCTGAGTTGCTGACGGAGGCCAGGATTCAGGAGACAATTAGCAAGGGGAAGCTGAACCAGCAGAAGAACCAGCCAGTGCAGACGAAGACGCAGCAAGGAGGTCCTATCAGGAGACCTATGGGACATCACCAGCATCAGCAGAAGACTGGACCCTACCAGTCTAAGGAGCTTCCGACTTGCCATTTCTGTGGCAGGAAGGGACACTTACAGAGAGAGTGCAGAAGGATGCTGGGTACTTGCTTAGCTTGTGGATCGAGCCAGCATCAGGCTCGAGATTGCCCAGTTCGGGGAGCCATTGTGCCAGCTGGAGGACAGAAGCCACCAGCACCAGGAGGTCAGCAGAGAGGACCAATATTCACTTCACAGTCAGCAAAGTTTGAGAAAGCCAAGCAGCAGGCAGGAAACAAGAAGCAAGGACAGATTTTTGCTCTCACTCAGGGAGAAGATGGAACTGAAGGTGAGGCTATCACAGGTACTATTCTAGTAGGTTCATTGCCTGCCACAGTATTATTTGATTCTGGTGCCACCCTATCATTTATATCATCTAGATTTGTAGCTGTGCATAGGATAGATACTTCTACAATGCCTAAGAGTTGGAAAATTATTACTGGTGGGGGTATAGTACCTGTGACTAGTACATGTAGAACCTGTTCGGTCGTTATTTGTGGCCGAGAGATGAGAGCTCGACTTTTGGTATTTCCTATGCCAAATTTCGACGTAGTATTGGGTATGGATTGGCTTAGTCAATATCATGCGATATTGGACTGCCACAGGGGTTGTGCTATATTTAGACCGCCAGGCCAGCCGGAGTTTGAATTTCAGAGAGGAAGCATTGAGAAGGGAGTATCTCAGTATCATGGAGCTTGTATGGCAATGGAGGTTGCCCCGCCACCGATCATTGATGAGTTTTCTGATGTCTTTCCCGATGATCTGCCGGGTCTACCACCCGACAGAGAGTTTGAGTTCACCATTGAGCTCATACCAGGAGCGGCACCAATCTCTTCAAATGTTTATCGACTGGCGAAGAAGGAGCTGGATGAAATGAAGGTGCAGCTGCAGGAGTTGCAAGACAAGAGATTTATCAGACCAAGTGCATCACCTTGGGGATCCCCGGTCTTGTTTGTGCCAAAGAAAGATGGAACAGTTCGTATGTGCATTGATTATAGGGCTCTTAATGCTGTGACGATCAAGAACAAGTATCCCCTGCCCAGAGTTGATGATCTATTTGACCAGCTGACAGGAGCCCAGGTGTTCTCGAAGATTGATCTGAGGTCGGGATACCATCAAGTGAAAGTTCGGAAAGAAGACATCCAGAAGACGGCATTCAGGACTCGGTATGGTCATTACGAGTTCTTAGTAATGCTCTTTGGTTTGACAAATGCACCGGCTGTGTTCATGAATTTAATGAACAGAGTATTCCATGAATATCTTGATAAATTTGTCGTAGTATTCATCGACGACATTTTGGTGTATTCAAAGAACCATGAAGAGTATGAGGATCACTTGAGGAAGGTGCTGGAGATCTTAAGGCATCAGAAGCTGTATGCAAAACTGAGTAAGTGTGATTTCCTTCTAGATCATGTTTCATTTCTTGGACATGTTATCTCAAGGAAAGGCATAGAAGTGGATCCGATGAAGATATCAGCAGTGGAGTCGTGGCCAACTCCAACCGATGTGTCAGAGGTGCGAAGTTTTTTGGGGCTTGCCGGATATTAGACCTTCAGTTTACAAGACTGAAGTTCAGCACTGCTTATCACCCCCAGACGGACGGACAGTCAGAGCGTACCATCCAGACGCTGGAGGACATGTTGAGAGCTTGCATGTTGGATTTTGGAGGATCCTGGGAGGATCACTTGCATTTGGTAGAGTTCTCTTACAACAACAGCTACCAGGCAAGTATCCAGATGGCCCCTTTCGAGGTATTGTACGGAAGGAAGTGTCGATCGCCAGCATGTTGGGGTGATGTAGGCGAGAGACAGATGCTGGGACCAGAGTTAGTGACTCGTACAGTGGATACAGTCAAGAAGATTCAGGGGCATTTACGAGCAGCACAGGACCGGCAGAAACAGTGGACAGACATTCATAGGCGACCTCTTGAGTTCAAGGAAGGAGATCATGTGTTCTTGAGAATCTCCCCGACAAGAGGTACAATCAGATTTGGAGTCAGAAGAAAGCTCAGCCCAAGGTACATCGGACCCTTCGATGTGTTGGAGAAAGTTGGCGAGGTTGCATACAGATTGGCACTGCCGCAGTCATTGGAAGGCGTTCATGACGTATTTCATGTCTCCCAGTTGAGGAAATATGTGGCAGACCCTAATCATGTACTTGATCATTCAGAGATCACCGTGGGACCGACTTTGTCCTACGAGGAGCAGCCTGTGGAGATCCTAGACCGCAGAGAGAAAGTGTTGAAGGGGAAGACCATTCGACTAGTCCGAGTTGCGTGGAAGCACCATTCTCCGGACGAATCGACTTGGGAGCAGGAAGATTCTATTCTGGAGCGTTTTCCTTGCCTTCGTGAGGCGTCTGGTATGATTTAATTATGCAATTGTCATTCTTTTAGATCCTGTCTGTTTTATTTTGTGTTAATAACTAGGAATTTTCTAAAAGTTAGAAATGTGATTTTTGTGTGCCAATAATTTTGTGTTTGACCAAGCCCTATAATTCTTTTAATCCTAGCTTGTTTTTAATTTCGAGGACGAAATTCTAATAAGTTGGGTAGAATGTAAAACCCCTCAATTTCAAATTTTTTTTTATTATTAATCAGTATTATACTAATTAATTGGTATTTATATATATATGATAAATATATATATATATGTAATTAAATATATGTGTGTAGTGATTGGTGTGCATGTGCCAACCTTAAACCTAGTCTAGAAACCCTAGAATATGGAAAATTCCATAATTCTAATTAATTAGTTATTGTTGTTTATTAATAGATAATTTATTTTTTATTTATTATTAAATAGATATGCTTATATATATATATATATATATATATATATATATATATATATATATATATAGGAAATCTAGAGTTTACTCATCCTTAAAGCCAAAACCTTAACTCTAGCAACTAACCCTAACCCTACCCCAGCCCTGGCCCACCTGTCAGGAGGGTCGGGTCAACCCAAACCCAATTGGATATGGGTCTATACCCGTTTACATAGAACCCTAGAATTATATATATATATATATATATATATATATATATATATATATATATATATATATATATATATATAGCCTCCATCACCCGAGCTCCTCATAACCCTAACCCTAGAGCCATTGCCTTCAAGCCGTCGCCCCCCCGACCTTGCCTCCTCCTCGACCACCGCCCCTGGCCAGAGCCTCGGCGGTCCGAGCCATTTCTAGCGGCCGGCAGAGCCGATCCCGACCGGGATTGCGGCTGCTGCTGTGAGCAGCAGAACCCGGCGGACCGGCCACCACCAGCGGCGCCACCGCGCCTGGAGGCCGACCCCGACCCCCTGCGGCGGGCAGGTAACCCCCCGAGCCACCCCGTGGCTCTTCCACATGGGGAAAGTTCCATTGTTGTAACCCTAGTTTTAGGGTTTTTAATCCAATTAATTCAGTTTTTTTTTATGATTATTATTGTGTAAATATTGTTAATTAATTAGATCTAATTAAAGGGGATCATTAGTAATTAAGTATAGAATCTACATTAATTTTTGTGTGAATTAATATTATTTATTAGTATTTATTATTATTTATTTACGAATTTTATGTGCTGTTAATTAATTGTTTGTATTTACTGTTTTAATCGTTAATAAATAATTTTATTATTAATTGAATAAAACTTTGTAGAGGAAGAAGTTTGTAAAATTAATGTAGTATTTTATAATAATTTTTCCAGAAATTATAGTATTTAATTTATAATTATTTTATATTAAAGACTATGAAATTTTAATTATTTAATTAATTTTTCATATTCTGTTTTTAATTCATATTATTTAATTAATAAATAATTAAATAATATAATTTATATGGAAAATATAGATTTAAATGTAAAGTATATTATGGAAAATTTTCCAATATTTTATTAGTTTTTAAAATATTTTATTTTGATTTATTCTTTGAATTTTTGATTATTTAAATCAATTATTAAATACTATTTTTAATTTATATTATTTAATTGTTTATTAATTAAATAATATATATTAAATATAAAATGTTTGTAAAAATATACTTTACTGTATAAAAATATTCTCAGTATTTAATTTTATTTATTTATATTTATTTAGATTTTAGTAAGGTGATTTTGATTACTAAGTATATTATATAATTAATTGATATTAATTATATAATTATTTGTAAATTGGTATAATTAAGTTATTTTGGGAATTATTTTAGGTGTTTTATATTTATTTACAAATTTTTAAGATCTAAAAGTAATTTCTAGAATTATTTTAGAATTTATTATTAAATGGTTAATAATTATTTATTAATTTAAATAATTATTAATTATGTGTTATTATTGTGTAGAATAGTGAATTTAAGTTTATTGGATAAATTTAGGGTTTATAGTGATTTTTTTAGAATTTATTTAGAATTATTATGTATTTACTATTGTTGTTTAACTAGTTATTTAATAAATAGTTTTAATAGTAATAAATTCATTTCTGTAAAAATATATATATAATATATATTTATTATTCTGATATTATTTAGTTTATTATTAAAATAGACTAAAAATGATTTTTAAGGATTTTTACTATTTTTTTTAGTATTATTAGGAATTGTGTATGCATATGTGTATTAAATTGATTAGTTAATTAATTATAATTAATTATTTAATTATTAAATATCATGTTGTATTATTAATTACAGAATATAAATGTATGATAATAAGTATATTTTACATACTTATTATTGTATAATTATTATTCATAATTATTGGTACTAGTTAGTTAGTTTTAATAAAATCCTATGATTGTTGAGTAATTAGCAATTAATCAATTTAGTAAATTGTTAATTAGTGACTAATTAGAAATCATGCTTGTTTAGGATTATTTGCTTCTCGGAACTCGGACTCTACATCGGACCCGGATACTCAGTTGCTGGACACAGGCAAGTACACCTTGCTTGACATTACTATGCAGTAGTTTCAAATTCCCAGTTTATTGCTATTTGTGTGCACTCGTCTCCATTGATGACTACCTAGTATAGTGTTAGTATAACTTGACACCGTCTCAGACACGTATCACATATGAGTGAGCTGAGTACAGAGGTTATGTGTTGACTGGCCCTTAACATATGAACTTGAGTCTGTTAGCAGTTTGGTTTAGTTACATTATATTTACTATGACGTCTTGCATATTATTCGTACCGTGTATACGGTACGAGTACATTGGGTGGGGAGAGTCTACTAGTGTTGTATGAGAATTTCTGTTTTCAATGTACGCTGGATGCTCGTAGCCCCTCGTTTCTCAAACTGTAGAACGCTTGGTGGCAGTTTCTTCTTCTTCTCCCCCTCTCATGTGCCACTAGAGATGTCTCGAGAGCATTTACACATAGATGGTTTAGAACACCTCTATTGCTTACCTTGTAATTCCTGTCCTTGTTTGGTTAGGGAAATACTTGGTTGCATACTTTATTGTTACTTTTACATTACTGCTCAGTATTATCATGCATGTCGATTTCCTGTGTATTTGTTATGTCCCTCTGAGGACCTGGTATCTTTTCCAGAGCTTGACGAGCACTTATTTCCGGCTGATTACGGAGTAGAGGGACTTGTTGACGACGACTTTGAGGTGGAGCCGCAGCCTTGATCCTCTGGAGGCTAGCTACATCTTCAGACGTGGGTTTCATTTCCAGTATTCCGTTTATTTCTATTTACTACTCCATTTCATTCCAGTTGTACTCAATTATTTATTTAGTGGACTGTTCTCCACTAGTCATAGTTGACATTTGGACTCTGTGGCACTGATGAATTTCTATTCAGTTATCTCTTACTTTATTTCATGGATGAGACTAGTTTACCTGCCTGTGATGTTACTTTATTAGTTTTACTTCAGCGTACTACGATCAGATCATAGTCCATTAAATTGGGTTTAGCTATGCTTGATTGTACAGCTGGCATGCCACGTGTTCCCAATCCGATTATTTGGAACTGGGGCGTGACAAAATATGATTTTATTATTCATAGAATTTTATTTGAATCCGATGGCTTATAACGACTTGTAAGTTATTATATTTTTCTTCGTTTTGGGCTAAGACCATTTCGGTCCTAATTCTAGCCAACCAAGTTCGGACTTGGATCGCGGTCTAGTCTATTTTAGCCTACCAAGCCTTTGTCTTGGATTGTTGGATAGGACTTTCGATTTAGCTAGTAATTGGTAGTAACTAGCTAATTGGTAAATAGCTAGTAATTAATTAACTATTTAAATTAGTTAAACTAGTTTTTAGCAGTTAGTGGACTTAGAGATTGTTGTTAGTGGTTTCCACTAATTTTTTTACATCTATTACATTTATATTATTGCTGCTAGGGTTTCCTACAGTACCCCTATAAATATTGGAAACTTCCAATATTTTATATAATAATTCCTAAACTCCTAAGCACACCTAACAGCCATCACATCTCCCTACAGTGTCCTACCAACCCATCTGCAGCGCCTGCCTCTCCGGCCATCGCCAGGGCACCGCCTCCCTGTCGACCCAAACTCAAGCACAACCAAACGCTACCACTACCAAGCCAGAGCACCACCACCACCTACTGACTCCCTCCCGACCACTATCACCATTCCACCTCCACCACCACTCCATCCCGACCACCTCACCGTATAGCCAACATCACCTTGACTTTGTCACTTTCGGCCATCGACTCCACCACTGCAACCACCATCCCACCACCACCAAAACCAAGCACCACCACCACCAACAATAGTACATTACCACCGTACACCCGCCTCTCCCCTTCTACACCACCATCACCACCTTGCCACAACAGATCCACCACGTCGCCCGGCCAACCTTGGCCGCCCCATTCTCCGCCAACGCAGATGCCAACACCACCACACACAAAAGAGAAAGAGGAAAGAACCACCACTCACCTGACCGGCCTCCGGCCACCCTGACCAAACTCCCATTACCACTATACATAACTACCGCCACCACCAGATCTCTGGACCGTCGCGACCGTCCATCGCATCTCCGGCGAATGTCGTGGCCAGCGCCCACCAGGGGATCCAAATCTTCGAACATTCCCATGCGTGCCCGGTACCACACTCCCCATCGTACTACCAAATTTGGCCACGACGACCAGATCTGTAGCACTGCGCTGCACCTCCAGCTCCGGGGTGCCACCGTTCAGCCTCACCAAGCCCGCGCCTCTGTACCGAGCCAGAGCTAGGTGAGACCTTCTCTCTGCTCTCCCTCCCTCCTAATATATTTTCTCTCTTAACTCCTCTCCCTTGCTTCTTCTTTCCCCTTTCTTAAGTTCTATGGAGATGTTCTCTCTCCAGAGAATAGAAAACGGATTGCATTTAGGGGTGGGCATAGGGTTCTAGGACCCGCGGTTTCGATCCGGCCCGAACCGTAAAATGTCTAAACAAGCCGGTTCCTAAATTTTGAAATTTAAACGGGACGGGCCGGGACGGGTCGTGTGACATTAACGGGTCGGGGCGGGTCCTATTTTCAAAATAAACGGGGCCCCGGCCCGACCCGTTTCTAGGAGTATATATTTTTTATATCAATTTTTAGCATTTTTTGTTATTATAGTCTATACATAATAGAATACTTATTGTTTACTAAACAAATTCTAGAAGTTTGGGAAGTCATTAGAATTGTTTTGTTCTTATAGATAATATAACATATGTAAATGTTTACTATTATAGAATTTTTTAAACTTTTTTTGGGACTCGTTTGGACCCGCGGGTTGATCCGTTTCGGACCCGTTTCAAACGGGTCGGGTCGGGTCCGGGTCCAATATTTTTTGGACCCGTCCCGCCTCGCCAGGTAACGGGTCCGGTTCGGGTCCAACAAATTTGGGCCCGGCCCGACCCGTGCCCACCCCTAATTGCATTGCCAAAATTTTGGAGGTTTAATTTACCGAGCTTCTGCAGTTATTGGGCTGTTATAAATTATTTTTGTTTAAAATGGGTTTTTTGAAATTGAGAATTTGATTGGATGGGATGTTGGGCTCAGTTTATTTCTAAATGAAAATTGTTTTGGGTTACTTATATAATTTATTTTTTGGGCCTCATAAATCCAATTAGGCTTTTAAGCCTTCACTTATAAATTACTTTCTTCAACCTTTGTTGAGGCCTTTATCAGTAACTCTTCTATTGGGCTTGAGGCCCTACGTATGGAATTAATATTATGTATGAGCTTTAAGCCCTGCATTTTAGATTTTATAACTCAACGAGTTGGGCTTAATCAATGGGCTATAGTATATATGTTGGTATGTGTACAATATATAATTATTATGGGAGCCGTATGTTGGTCCATTGGTCATGGTCAAACCTGATTTTAATAATTGATCAAACTCTGTCTCGATATAAATACAAGTCAACTCAGATGTTTACCTACGACGTTTTGGACACTGCTCAACAATGGTTATCAACAATGTTCAAGACTGAAGCCGTTTGCCATTCAGAATATTCTTCCTGTTAAGCAATATAATTTTTCATTTTATTGAGTCTAGGAATACATTGTACACCGAGTCGTACTGGCAAATAGGCTATCCGAAAACGTTTTTCAAAACCATCATATTCTTTACAAATGACCTACGTTTTTGAAAAACATTCTTTTTACAAAACGCTTCTGAAGGATTGTTCAAAAAGCCAAAATTTATTTTCTCCAAAAATGAACTGGCAGAACCCCAGGAGAACTCGGGTCGAGTTCGGCCAGAGTTCGACCATTTGGAACGTTAGTGAACGTTGGATTTTTGAACTTGGTCATCCTTCAGTTACGGTTTGTTACAAAGAGTTCTGTCTGAATTCTGCCCGAATTTTGTCAGAGTTCTGTCTTTGAAAAAGCTATAAATAGAGAAGCATTTCGATCATTTCAAAACACCAATTCACTTTCAATCTCTTCTCTTCTTAAGCTTACATTCTTCCAAAGAGTTCTTAAAAGCTTTCATTTTCAAATCCCAAGCCAGTTACAATCCTCTAGTCGATTTGCCAGTGCGGTGCGGTCTAGAAGTTTCAAGAGCGATTGTAATCAGAGGCTTGATAGAAGATTCAACTCTTCACAATTGAAGTTGGACGAGTTCTTCGTATCAAAGCTCGCGTCTGTAGAAGTTGCAAGGACTTCGTATGAAAACTTGCGAGATTTTCCAATAGTGGATTCAACTGGAAGCTAGAGTTCTTCCGACTGGACTAGTCCTCACAAGAGAAAAACCAGTATAAATCTCGGTGTTTGCGTTTGCCTTCTGATCACTTTTAAATTTTGTCATTTATTTTTGTGATTATTATTTTATCTGTGATCTAACTGCTAACAAATTTTTAATTAGCAATATTCCGCTGCCTACTCTATTCACCCCCCCCTCTAGAGGATTCTGCTTTACGATTTCGTTCCTACAATTGGTATCAGAACGGGTTATACAGGTAAAGCAAGGTAAAACAGCAGTTATATTCAATTTTATATAGATCACAGCATTACACATGGCAACTGTGAAATTCACAAGTGAAGGCCAAGCCACAAACAGACCTCCACTGTTTGACGGCACAAACTACACTTATTGGAAAACACGTATGAGCTTTTTTCTGAAATCTCTTAATTTTGACTTATGGTCTGTGGTTATTGATGGCTATAAAAAGCCACCTCGTATAAATGTCGATGGAGTTTTAGCTGAAAAATCCCATGACAAATATACAGAGGAAAAAAAAAGGCCAGTCTTGACGCACGTGCTATTAATGCTTTATTTTGTGCTTTAGACAGAACTGAATTTAATAGGGTATCTATCTGCACAACTGCAAATGAAGTGTGGAAACTTTTTGAAGTCACACATGAGGGCACAACTCAAGTCAAAGAATCAAAGGTCAGCAGACTTACTCAAGAGTATGAGGCGTTCAAAATGAAGCCCAACGAAACAGTTACTCAGATGTTCGAGAGATTCTTGGATATTGTAAATCTTTTATCCTCCCTAGGCAAAGATTATAGTAACCATGAAAAGATTCGCAAACTCCTGCGATCACTTACAAAGAACTGGATTCCGAAGACTACTGCAATCATTGAAGGAAACGACCTCACTACCATGACACTTGAAGTACTCATGGGTAAGCTACTCACTCATGAACTAGAGCTACAAGACTTTGAAGAGCCTGCACCAAAGGAGAAGACGATCGCTTTCAAGCCTCAGCACAGAAGATCTGCTGAAGATGATTCAGACAACAATGAATCTGATGCTGAAGATCAAGCACTCCTTGCAAGAAAATTCAAAAGATTCTTGAGATATGAGAAGAAGACAAAAGAGAACAATGGCGGCAACAGCTGGTATCAAGATGATGCTGTCTGCTACGGCTGTAATAAGAAAGGACACATGAAGAAGGACTGTCCTACAAACTCATCAACAAGCAAGAAGAGCAACAGATACGAGAAAGGGAACCTGAAGAGATCAACATCTCGGAAGTATGCCAACACCAGCATATGGCATGAAAGTGAAGCCAGCGACTCAGAAGATGAACAATCAGAAGACGCTGCAAATGTATGCTTTATGGCATCCGATCGGGTGGGACGCCCTTCACATGCTAGGAGCAAATGGATCCTCGACAGCGGTTGCTCACGGCACATGACCGGTGATGCTTCATTATTCGCAACACTGTCGAAGAGGAATAAAGAAGGATACGTCTCCTTCGGTAATAATTTAAAAGGGTATATAATCGGTATTGGTGATATTGGTAAAGCTCCCTATCTAGTGATTAAAGTTGTTTGTCTTGTTACTGAGTTAAAACATAATCTGCTCAGCATAAGCCATTTAGCTGATCACGGTTATGGTATTAACTTCGTAAAAGACAAATGTACTATTATTGATAGTTCAACTGGTAGTACTATATTTGAAGGTATTAGAGAAGACAATATATATGTTTTCTATTTGTTGGAAGATACTAACATTTCAGGTAGATGTTTAATGGCTAAAAGCGATGAGAGTCGTCTGTGGCATATGAGACTCGGTCATGCAAATATGGATACTATTTCCAGATTATCCACGAAGAAGCTAGTACGCGGTTTACCGGATATTACATTCAAGAATGATTCGGTATAGAGTCAATGTGAAAAGAACAAAGCTACTCGATCCACTTTCAAGTCAGTAAACGCTGTATGTACTACTAGACCTCTACAATTGCTACATATGGACTTATTTGGTCCTAGCAGAGTTGCTAGCCTCGGAGGTAAGCTATATGCTTTTATAATTGTAGATGATTATTCTAGATACACGTGGGTATATTTTCTGACACGCAAAAACGATGCATTATCGAAATTTGTCGCCTTTTGCAAGAAAGTACAGAATGAAAAAGGTTACATGATCACTCGTATTAGAAGCGATCATGGAGGCGAATTCGAGAATACGGAGTTTGAGGAATTTTGTGACACACACGGTTTTGTGCACGAATTCTCCTGCCTTAGGACTCCACAACAAAATGGAGTTGTGGAACGTAAGAATAGAACTCTATCCGAAATGGCCAGAGTAATGTTAAACCAGTTTAGTCTACCCAAGTATTTCTGGGCTGAAGCTGTCAATACAGCTTGTTTTGTTCTCAATTGAGTTCTAATTCGACCCAAATCGAAGAAGACTCCATTTGAGTTATGGTTTGATAGAATTTCATCAGTTTCATATTTTAGAAAATTTGGTTGTAAATGCTTTATTCTTAATACAAAAGATAATTTCGGAAAGTTTGACGAAAAGGCCGATAAAGGTATATTTTTAGGTTATGCGGGCAAAAGTAAAGGATACATAGTCTTCAACAAAAGAACCATGATCATCGAAGAGTCAATCAATGTCACCTTTGATGAACTAAATCAAACGACAATCGATGACAATGACGAAGTTCTCAATGTACCCAGCAAAGTACCAGCTGATCCTCCTAGAGAAGATCCAGGAACCAGCTACCTTCGAAGTCTGCCAAAAAGATTGAAGTTCACGGCTGATCATCCAAAGGACTTGGTAATTGGTGAGATTACCAAGGGTACTGTAAGTACTCGCTCCTCTAATAAAGATATAACTTCTTGTGTTGCTTTTGTCTCGCAGTTTGAACCCAAAAATATTGATGAAGCATGTAGTGATAATTTTTTGATAGATGCTATGCAAGGGGAATTAAACCAATTCGAACGGAATTAAGTTTGGGAACTTGTTCCCAAGCCTATTGATTATCCGATCATTGGCACCCAATGGGTATTTCGAAATAAACTGAACGAGAATGGTTTAGTAACTCGTAATAAGGCTCGACTCGTAGCTCAAGGATACAATCAGGAAGAATGTATCGACTACGATGAGACTTATGCCCCAGTTGCGAGATTAGAATCCATTCACATGTTATGTGCATTTGCATGTTTTCATAATTTTAAGTTATTTCAAATGGATGTCAAAAGCACATTTTTAAATAGTTTTATAAAAGAAGAGGTTTATGTAGCTCAACCACCCGATTTTACTGATTTCAAATTTCCTGAATATGTTTTCAAGTTGAAGAAAGCTTTATACGGTTTGAAACAAGCCCCTCGTGCTTGGTACGATCGTCTAAGCTCTTTTCTACTTGATAACGGTTTTTCAAAGGGAAAGATTGACACTACTTTGTTTATAAAGTCTTTGAATAATAATATTCTTTTGATTCAAGTCTATGTAGATGATATTATCTTTGGATCTACTGATGAATCTCTTTGTCAAGAATTTTCAAAGTGTATACAGAATGAGTTTGAGATGAGCATGATGGGAGAGCTAAAGCTCTTTCTCGGACTGAAAATCAAACAAACCAACAATAGGACGTTCATAAATCAAGCTAAGTACACAAAGGATCTACTAAAAAAGTTCGACATGGAAGCAGCAAAGCCACTTAGCACTCCAATGGCGACTTCAACCAAGCTTGATATTGATGAACAAGGCAAACCTGTCGACATACGTAAGTATCGAGGTATGATCGGTAGCTTACTTTATTTAACTGCCAGTCGACCAGACATTATGTTTAGTGTTTGCTTATGTGCACGTTTTCAAGCCAATCCTAAGGAATCACATCTGTGCGCAGTTAAGCATATCTTTCGATACCTTAAAAGTACTTCTTCTGTCGGCTTATGGTATCCCAAAACTACGTCATTTGACCTGACCGGTTACTCCGATGCTGATTTTGCCGGATGCAAGGTAGATAGAAAAAGTACTAGCGGCACATATCATTTCCTAAGAAAAGCTTTAGTCTCTTGGTTTAGTAAAAAGCAAAATTCTGTTGCATTATCAACAATAGAGGCTGAGTATATCACCGCAGTACGTTATTGTGCACAAATTTTGTGGATAAAACAAACCTTAGAAGACTATGGATTGCATTTTACACATATACCCATTTTCTGTGATAATACTAGTTCTATTAATTTGACTAAGAATCCAGTATGTCATTCTTGTACTAAACATATCGAGATTCGACATCATTTTCTTAGAGATCATCAACAAAATGGAGATATAGACCTTGTATACATAGACACACAGAATCAATTAGCTGACATACTCACAAAACCTTTAGCGGAAGATCGTTTCAACTATTTACGTCGAGAATTAGGAATTTTAGATATCAATAATATTAATTAATTTTATTTTATTAATTATTTATTCGATACTCATAAACTGTTTTCGAGACAAGCCTAAAAAGAGTCTGTCTGTCACCACGACTACGGTCGAAGCGAAGCGGTATTTAAGAGTTCTCCGGTGAACCTCCGTTAGCTGGGACAGTACTCCTACAGCTAATCTGAGACAGATGCTGAGTAAAGAATATTAATTTGCAAAATAATATTAATTATATTATTTTGAGATTTAAAATTACTAAACTTTGAATTAAGCATGTGAAACGAATTAATGAAAAAGAATGTGGCCTCATTTGAATTATATATATATATATATATATATATATATATATATATATATATATATATATATATATATATATATAGGAAAAAAATATATATATATATATAGGCAACCCTTGGCGAATTCGGCCCGAGTTCGGCCCAAATTCGGCCAGAGTTCGGCTGGGTATTTATATATACCAGCCCCAACCCGAGGCTTCATTCTTCTTCATTCTTCCCTACATCCTCATAATACCAGCTCCTCCCCTCCGAAATCCTAGTTCTTCTCCATCATTGTTCTTCCAATCCTTGTGGAGTTTCTCGTCAAAACTTTGGATTCGTGCGGAGATCGTCATCCTCTACAACATATCCAACTCTTAGAAGGTATAATCCCTTCTTTCCTCCACTTTTCAATACTTAGGGTTTGTAGAAAATTTTTGGAAAAGAATGCCTAAGTTCAATCCCTTCAAGAGGAAGAAGACCAATGCCAGTGAAGAGGCATCGTCTTCAGATCCGCATACGGATTGCCTCTTTTCTTCGGTCCAATCGGACGATGGTGCGTCCGATGAGTTTTACTTTAAAACTTCCGATCAAGCTTTATTGTGGTACGCCGATTTTATCATGCGTACTATTTGCACCGGGTCGCCGATTAAGTAGACTGTCTTTCCGGATCACCGCCCTTATTTTGAGGCATTAGGGTTACAATATTTTGTCACCTTAAAATTCCCCATTTGCCACTAATGCCATTAGATTATTCTATTATAATTTTGTGTTAGACACATTTACAGCAAGGACACGTGTCGGAGGAATTGATATCGAATTCACTGATGAAACGTTAGCGGAAATCCTTGGTATCCCAAACGAAGGTGCCCTGCTCGATGACATCACTGATTTTGATTTCCTCGATGGCACGACACTCGTTAGTTTCAAGAATGAACTTTGTGCGCCCATACGCGTTCTTCCTGGAAAGTTCAAGGCTAATAACTTGAACTTGTTTAACTACGAATTACATCGCATCATCTATTCCATCTTACTTCCAAAATCCACTTCCAAAGATGATGTCACTGCACTTGAGATTTCTGCTCTTTATCATATTCTTAAGGGGATTCCTTTTTCTGCCCCTAAGACTATCATCCAGATGATGGGTAGATGTCGCGAAAGAGACTGCAACCTATCTTATGCGATGCTTATTCCTCACATTTTTCAGAGCTTTGATATTGATTTATCTACTTGTGTTGTCGACCCCGAGCCCAAGTTTCTCAAACTCTCTCGTCGCAGCATTGTATCTGTTCCTCCACCTTCTGCACCTACTCCTCCTGCACCTACTCCCACTGCTCCCACAACACCTGTTCCTCCTCATTCTTACCCTATGACATTTGAGGGTATCCATCAGCACTTATCAGATCTGCAGTCTTTTTATGTTGAGACCTCTAGGGAACACGAGTTCCGTGATGTGACTCGGTTCCAGGCGATTGCCAACTCCTTCGTCGATCTGAGGTTTGCGTAGACGGGTCATTCTGCTAGCTCTCTGCCTCGAGACCCTTCTGTTTCTGGCTACCGCATTGACGACGAGGCGGTTCACTCTCTGTTCCAGCCAGGGAATGCCTATGATTGGTATCGTACCGCTGGCGCCACTCCTCGCACTTCTGGCGCTGGTACTTCTAGAGCTGGTCCTTCTGGACATGCTGGAGCTGCAGCTGATGTTGATGATGATGATAATGAGTTTTGAGATGTTAGATTATTGAGACTGTTACTTTTGTCTCATGTTTACTTGGAAATGCTCCGACATTCCAAGATTATACCAGTACTCTTTTTTTAGCACTTTTTCTATTATGTGACTATTTATGGACATGGTTTTTGATTATGCCTCAGTTTTGGCATTTTAGTCTATTATTCAGCATTTTATATGTTTCAGTATTATGGTTGCACTATCTATCTTTTGCTACTTCATACTTTCTCAAATACTGCCTGTGACAAATACATGTCTGTGTTGTGTTTTATACCATGTCTGTAAAGATTATTCCTATATTTTTTATTGTGTTTCTTCACTGTTTGTTACTTATGCATTGATTGCGGGGGAGCTTTCTCTTTTGAAATTATTTTGCTAAGTGACAACGGAGGAGAAATAAGGATCTAACATTTTTGTGAATACAGGTTATGAACAATTTCTTTTTGGTTACTATTTTGAATTGATTCCAAGCTTAGATGTTATATCGGCAAGGTTTGTCAATTATCAAAATGGGGGAGATTGTTGGCCCATTGGTCATGGTCAAACCTGATTTTAATAATTGATCAAACTCTGTCTCAATATAAATACAAGTCAACTCAGATGTTTACCTACGACGTTTTGGACACTGCTCAACAATAGTTATCAACAATGTTCAAGACTGTAGCCGTTTGCCATTCAGAATGTACTTCCTGTTAAGCAATGTAATTTTTCATTTTATTGAGTCTAGGAATACATTGTACACCGAGTCGTACTGGCAAATAGGCTATCCGAAAACGTTTTTCAAAACCATCATATTCTTTACAAATGACCTACATTTTTGAAAAATATTCTTTTTACAAAACGCTTCTGAAGGATTGTTCAAAAAGCCAAAATTTATTTTCTCCAAAAATGAACTGGTAGAACCCCAGGAGAACTCGGGCCGAGTTCGGCCAGAGTTCGACCATTTGGAACGTTAGTGAACGTTGGATTTATGAACTTGGTCATCCTTCAGTTACGGTTTGTTACAAAGAGTTCTGTCCGAATTTTGCCCAAATTCTGTCAGAGTTCTGTCTTTGGAAAAGCTATAAATAGAGAAGCATTTCGATCATTTCAAAACACCAAATCACTTTCAATCTCTTCTCTTCTTAAGCTTACATTCTTCCAAAGAGTTCTTAAAAGCTTTCATTTTCAAATCCCAAGCCAGTTACAATCCTCTAGTCGATTTGCCAGTGCGGTGCGGTCTAGAAGTTTCAAGAGTGATTGTAATCAGAGACTTGATAGAAGATTCAACTCTTCACAATTGAAGTTGGACGAGTTCTTCGTATCAAAGCTCGCGTCTGTAGAACTTGCACGGACTTCGTATGAAAACTTGCAGGATTTTCCATTAGTGGATTCAACTGGAAGCTAGAGTTCTTTCGACTGGACTAGTCCTCACAAGAGAAAAACCAGTATAAATCTCGGTGTTTGCGTTTGCCTTTTGATCACTTTTAAATTCTGTCATTTACTTTTGTGATTATTATTTTATCTGTGATCTAACTGCTAACAAGTTTTTAATTAGCAATATTCCGCTGCCTACTCTATTCACCCCCCCTCTAGAGTATTCTGCTTTACGATTTCGTTCCTACACCGTAGGTATATATATGGGTATACTTATATATAGGGATATATACAAATACTTATATGTATATGTAGTTGTATATATGTGTATATGATTTATGTTATATATTATAGTAATCTTAGCTATTTCTAAAATATAGTTTTAACCTAGAATTATATCTAAAATAGTTAGGGGTTTAAAGCCCTAAGATAATTTTTTTAGTTTTTAAACATTTTGATTAATAAAATATATATTTTCAAATATTATAAAATATTTTCTAGGTTCTAAAATATTATCTAAAAATATTGTGATTGATGAAAATATAGTTTCTATTATTATAAATGATTTTTTAAAATAGATATATGTATTTAGTTACACTTTTTCCCTTAAAATCACAAGTCTTGACTAATATAGCCGTTTTCTATTCCTTGATCGCAGATTCCATTCGACCTCGATTATCATCCCGAACTCCAATTCTGGACTTCTATAAACCAAACTGGGCTATTTGGACCATTCTGGACTCAATAGAACCGCTTGTGCCATCGTTTAGGACCATCTTGTGGAGCATAGCATCGTTACCTATTCTGTGTCGATATGTTCATGTTGCGTACGTCGACTATAGCAAATTAAGGCGAGTACATTCTCTGATAGTTTCTATTATTTGATAATTTCTATGATTCTGGTCTATATTATTGTATTACTTGATTCTTGACACGATGGAAACACGAATTGGTATTTATGGATTCATTTCTTGCGACACATGCATCTTACTTGACTGGCCACTATTTTTGAAATCACCTACTGGCATCACTTACTTTCTAGCTGGCCTTGTACTTGATTTATGTGTCGGGATATAGATTCACTTGTACTAGTCGGATGGGGAAATACTTGAGTAGACATGTAAACATTCCTAAACATCCTGGAATTACTCCTTACTGTTCTAATTTGGAACGATAGCAGTCGTACCCCTCACGTGCGATGTGCCGTATTACCCCTAACCCTTTACATATCGAAAGTGGTATTTCAAACAAACTAGTTTAGTTACATTACTGCTGATTACATTGTACTTGCTGGACACAATATATCTACATTAATTGAGTTATCTTGTATTTACTGTCTTTATTTTCATACTCTCTTGATTCACAATGCTTATTGTCATTGCCTTTTATTTAACTACTGCTCTAATTCATTTTCTGTTTCAGTCATTATTACTCATCATGTATTATTTACTACAACTGTTTTAGTTTTTATCATTTAATTGGAATTACTATTAGTGTTTGTACTTCGCCTCAATCCTGACTGGATAACTATATTTTTTAGGAGTTGTTATGCTCCAGATTCTTGGACTACCTAATGATGCTAGTTGAGACATATCTCGATGTTCCATTAATCGTGAGTTGACCTCTGAGAGCTCTAGGCCATTATTCCTTATTTAGATTTGTGTTCCGTTATCGGATTTGTCCCCTATACATTTTTGATATGTATGATCATTTGTAGATTCTGTTTGGTTCAGTGTTACTGCTATCTTTTTTATTCATATCTTCCTTAATTGTATGTGATTTGACTACATATTGTTATAGTAGATCATATAAATGTTGTAGATTGGATACTTGACAATGTTCTACCTCCTATACTGTGGCATCGGCTGGACGTGGCCCACGTACTCGTGCCCGAATATCCGGGTGTGGGTCGTAACACATTTTTTGGTGGCCCATGCATGTCAGTCTTTGCAACTAGTGCGAAGTCGTAGTAGTACATAGGCTTAGCCATACTACTGCGAGCCTGCGATATGATATAGGAAATAGGATATTAGGATAAGAGAGTACTCAATCATAATATAGGACTCCATGAGAGATTATTAGGACGACCCTGAGAATAGCACTCTAAACCCTATCTCAAAATCTGTTTTCACTTATTTCTGTTTACTCTTACTTGTCCGTTGATTGAATCTTGGTGTTCGTTATTGACTTTGATTTTGTATCGAGATGAATTTTATGGACTAAATTAAGGTATATTCTGATGACATATTTGATGAGGACAGTGTGAAAGATAAATGTCTGCTTTAGTTATGGAGTCTAAAGTTTACCACAACCATACTAGCTGGCATGACAAAAAACATAGAGCCTGATTTGAGGTATACTTATCTTAGTTATGGAATTTAGAGTTTCTCGCAGCCGTACCGGTTGGCGTGGTGAGAATTCTAGATAACATAATTATAGGGTATATGCCTTACTTATGTACTCTATCGTTTATTATAGCTATACTTACTGTCCTGGCGAGAACTCTGGGTAACATGATTTCAGATAGATGTGTATGGTTATCAGATCATATCTTAAATTTGGTTCTTAACATATCGTCCATATCATTCCATCTTATTATCATTGAGTTCTGTTCCATCACTCTAATAGCTCAGGGTAAGGATATCTTTAGTTCCTCTAGTTCAGTTTCTTATGGGGCTTTACCTTCATTAGTTTCGAGACAGCTTCTTGGATAGTATAGTAGCTTAGTAACTTGTAGATATGTTGTGTCAGAGGATAGTTACTAGTTGGTATCCTAGATTATCAAGCATGCAACCAGTATAGTTATGGAGTTAGTGACTGTGTACCAAGGGTACCTAGAGGATGCAAGTGTCCAGAAAGTATCAGGATTGGTGAGTAATAAATTTACAGGATTGGCGACTAAGTATCGGATTATGGGTACTTCAAGATTTAACTTATTGAGAGGATTTGACAAAAGCCGGAGTCATACAACATGGTTGTCAGCAAATTAATTTTTAGATTATGAACAATAATTGAGATTGCTTGAATAGGATAAAGGATAATTTGAGAACTAGATTTCTATGACCTTATTATTAGAAAATTTCGATGACATGGAGTTAACATATATGGATGATAGGAGTGATGAATTTTTTTTATATTAGAAAGATCCTGATAATTTAGACGTGAAGTCTATAAGAATTTATATGGATGCCAATTAGATGAAGGACCTTAGGGTTGAAGATTAGGCCGCAAGCTTATCAATAGTTGATAATTAGTGACTTGGAGTCACGAGGAGGACTTAGTGAGGGAGAGTTTGACTCTTAGGCAAAGGTAAACACCTTAGAGGTTGAAATTTTATGCTTTTGTTGATTATGTATAAGTACAAGAAAAGGAAAGGACAATGACTTCGTTACGACCAGATGAGCAAGAGTAACTCATATCGTCATTTTTTTTGCCTTCACTAACTTTATCCTACTTACATCCATTTACTATCTCATATCTAAACCTGCTAGCTACACTTTAAAATCTCTTGAATTTTTGTATCTCTTTACTTGGGAAAGGCCGAGGAAGTATCGTAATCATCTAGCTCGAAAAGGACAAAATTTGTTATCATGTAGTGACCCTGGTAGGAATACGGAATGTGGACGTAGAGATGGAACTAGTGGAATAATCATGACTGAAGATTATGATTTTGGTAGTGGTATATATGAACTTATAAGATAAAAGCATAATTAGGAAATGACGATCAGATAAAGTGTAGTAGTCAAACTAGAGTGAGATGATTACCTTGACTAAATTTATTTCTATCCTAGTAGAAGAGATAAAGAATTGATTTTTTCTATCCTAGTAGAAGAGAATTGATTTTTTTTCTATCATAGTAGAAGAGAATTGATTTTTCCTATCCTTGAATCATTCTTTAAATTTCAATATCGCTAAATTTTGATCCACCTTGATCGTGACCAAACGATTTTGGTCATCTCCTTTATCACGTCAGCATTCTTGATTCTTGACTATACTCAAAACGATTTTAAAACCCGGTCGTGACTTGGATTTTGATCCTATTATCGCTCGTGCCTAAAGTTTTGATTTAATTCTTAAAAGTGGCTAATTTCTATTCTAATCATAATTTGATTTAAATGCTATTTTTGATGTTTGGTCGTGGCTAGATGACCTGGCATGAGTAATTGACTTTAATTCCAATGATCGTGACTATACATATTAATCTTAACTCTAAATCGTGCTTAAGATTTTGATCCTCGACCATGAATATATGATTGCTTATGAACTTAGTCGTGTCAGAATTTGGGTTTGATCATGTCGGAGTAATTTTTTCTATCGTGCCTAAATTTCGATTCTAGAGTCGCTCGTGCTCAGATTTCATTCCTAATCATGCCTAGATTTTAAATTTTTCGTAGCTCTATCCTAAATCGTGCCAAAGTGATTTTAAGTCATTTTCAAGGTCTTAATCGTGTCGGAGCATTGATTATTGTCATCATGACCTAACTAAAATTTTGATCCTGAGACTCTAAATCGTGCCTATATAATATTGTCCATACTTCAATTTTATCATGCCGAAATGATTAGTCGTGAATAAGTGGCTTTGAGTTGTTTATCTTGACCTTCAAAGCCATCGTTCTTCGATCGTGCTGAAGATGTGGACTAAACTGTCCATTGTGTTTTGATCCCTCTGCTAATCTTAAACTTCGAGGATGAAATTTCTTCAAGAATTATAGATTTGTAACCTCTGTTAACCGAATTCTGGAAAATTTTTAAATTTTAAATTTTCTATTTTTTCTAATATCTTTGAAATCATGAATTTTAATATAAAGCATATTTTCGAAATCGTAATGTGCTATAGGTACTAAGTTCAGGATTGTTGGTGCATTAGTTTTGTAAAACTATTTTATGTGAGATTTTATCCCAATTAAATTTCCTGCTCATTTTTTGAATTTATATAAGTATGAATATTACTTTTATTTAACAAAAATATTTGTTAAAATATTATTTGAAAATAAATATGATTTATTACTGGTAGCTTTTTATATGAATCCTATATCTTATAACGATTTGTAAGTTATTATATTTTCCTTCGTTTTGGACTAAGACAATTTCGGTCTTAGTTCTAGCCTATCAAGTTCGGACTTGGATCGCGAGCTAGTCCATTTTAGCCTACCAAGCCTTAAGCTTGGATTGTGGGCTAGGGCTTTGGATTTAGCTAGTAATTGGTAGTTAGTAGCTAATTGGTAATTAGCTAGTAATTAATTAACTAGTTAAATTAGTTAAACTAGTTGTTAGCAGTTAGTGTTAGGATTAGTTTTTAGTGGTTTCGACTAATATTCCTACATCTATTATATTTACATCATTGCCACTAGGGTTTCCTACACTACCCTATAAATATTGGGAACTCCCCAATATTTTACATAGTAATTCCTAAACGCCTAAACACACACACCTAACAGCTGTCGCATCTTCTTATAGTATCGTGCCAACCCATCTACAGCCCCTGTCCCGGCCTCTCCGGCCATCGTCGGGACGCCACCTCTCTTTCGACCCAAACTCCAGCACAACCAAACGCTACCACCACCAAGCCAGAGCAACACCACCACCTGCCGAAACCCTCCCGACCACCATCACCATTCCATCTCCACCACCACTGGCACCACCACTCCATCCCGACCACTTCATCGCACAACCACCATCACCTTAACTTCGTCACTTCTAGCCATTGACTCCACCACGGCAACCACCATCCCACCACCACCAAAACCAAGCACCACTACCAACAACAACAGTATACTGCCACCGCACACCCGCCTCTTCCCGTTTACACCACCATCACCACCTTGCCACAACAGATCCACTACGCCGCCCGACCGATCTTAGCCGCCCATTCTCTGCCACCGTAAACGCCAACACCACCACACACAAAAAACAGAAAAGAGAGGAGAGAACCACCACTCACCCGACCGGCCTTCGGCCACCATGAACAAACTCCCACCACCACTCACTACAACAAAAGACCTATTAATGACGCTTGATAAATGGATTTCATGACGGCTGATAAAGAAGCGTCATCAAAGTTCAGCAAGACTCCATTCTATGACGGTGTCCAATATAAACGTTATTGATAGTCTTTCAGTGATACGAGCGTTATGAAAAAAAGCACCAACTTTAAGACAACTTTTCAACTCTCCCGCACTTCTCCCGTACTTAAGAAAAAGCCTAAACCCTCATCCTCTCTCTTTCTCCCCAACTCGCCGCTTCCGCTTTCCTTCTCCGCGCTCCCCCACTCCCTTCAGCCCGCTCCCTGCTCCCCTCGGTTACAAACTCCACCGTATAGCAAAGGTTGTCACCGGAGCCTTCACCACCGGTGTGCAAACTCCTCCACCGCCGGCGACATAGTTTGTCCTAAATTATGTCTTGATTATTGCTTATTTTATGCCCTAAATTCTGCATCGACATGATTTTAGTAAAATCCTCTAATTTTTGACCTAATTTCTATCCGTAGGTTAGGGCTTATTTTCTATTTCCTAGTTTTCAAAAATGGCTGAAATCTTTGACCGAATTTTTGACCAAATTCTTTTATCTGAAGGTTTGTTGTTTAAGACTCTTTCATAGGTAGCAGCAAAAAGTAACCAAAGTAAAAGTTAAAATTTATCTTTGTTGAAGTTGCTATTCCTGTATATGTTGGAGGTATAATACATCTCTTTCTACATATAACTAGTTTCACATGACCAATTTGTTCTTAAAGAAAATGAAATTTGTTTGTGCTAAGTTGATGCACCTTAAGGTCATAAAAATGAATTTGATAAAAGA
>JANAVB010037419.1:5412094-5882341 GCA_029216955.1 Iris pallida | reverse complement strand
TCCTGTATGCCAGTTTGGTCCAATTCTGAGACAGTTGAATCCGACGTCGTTTTTGCGGCCCCACGGTCCCACTCAACGAGCGATTTTGTGCCGCCCGCCGGAATCCAACTCTGGACATACGGTTGGGTTCGTATCAGAAAACTGGATCTGTAGACATGTAGTTTGACGGCTTTAGAGACCATTCACTCTGGCACGCTTTCGGTGCAAAGCGGGTCCAACGGCGGACATCGTTTTTGCCCGAAATTAACCGTTTTAACCCCTGTGTCCAGAATTGGACTTAGGACAGGCCAATCCTAGCTAATTTGACTATTCTGAGAACGTTGGTACTGTTTATTTCAGCATATGGTGACTTCTGCATGTGTTGACTGATTGTGGCTTATTGAGTGGTATGGTATTTTGGTTCTCCAGCTAAGGACCTCAGGCAAGTGCACTTTCTGATTGCTTTCCGATTCATAGTAGTCTTCATTTCATGTCTATACATATATCTTGCTGCTTGTTGACCGCGTCACACGGAGTAGTCGGAAGGGGAAATACTAAGTAAATACGTGAACAAACCCAATTGCATTACTGAACGATAGCTAAGTCAAACACACGCACGTATGATTTAGCCGTACCATTACTGAACGATAGCCATCGTATGATGTGCCATATTAGCCCAGTCGTTCACGTATTAAAAGGTATTTCACACCACATAGGTAGATATCTTTTATTTTCCTTTTTCTTTTCCACCGTGCCATGTCATCAGTTTTCTTACTAGCTTTCATATTCCATATGCTATCTTCATGTCTTGTTAATTCTATGTATTTTTGCATTGTCGTCGGTTTGTGTACTTGTTCCAATCCTGACTGGATAACCAATATTTTTCAGGTTTAGCCGCGATCACTCTTAGCACTGGGAAGACATGGGTATGCTGAGGCCGACCTAGAAATAGAAAACAGTTGTATCAATTCCATTAATTATAAAATCTTGTATTTCTTTTAATTATAAATGTTGTAACTGTTGTAATAAATTTAGAAATGTGAATGAGTATCAAATATGATTTTTGAGCATTTATTTCTTACGGGCTGGACAGCGTTCTACCGTCGACTCTGCGGCGTAGGCTGGACTTGGACACGTCTGTATCCGAAAACCGGGTGCGGGTCGTGACAATTAGGGGCTGGTCCCCCCCCCAAACAGTAGCAATAGCAGCAGCTATAGCAGCAGCAAATAGAAGCAGTAGCAGCAGCAAGTAGCAGCAGTAGCAGCAGCAAAGTGCAGCAATAGCAGCCCAAAAAAAACCCCCTTAAACCTCCATTTTCCTCCCTATATATACACCATATATACCATATACCCACATGTATATATATAACCATATATACCCCCCCCCCTAAAATAGCCTATGAGTGGGTTTGTGGAATGAGATTAGAGAGTTGAAAGAGGGTTAGAGTTTAGCTAAAGAGAGAAATAGGAGATAGTGAAGGGTGAGTGGAAGGGTGATTTTGAGTTCCGAGTGTCGAAACGCGTCCAAATTTGAGATGGGATTTAGATATGTGAATTAGATTTTGTGGGTAGGCTCCTAAGTTAAAATTGGGATTTCGTGTGGGATTAGGAGGATGGTATCACACGATATCATTGAGATCTGCGATACTCGAGATAATGGATAAATCAACAACATGGACCGTAAGATGGATTGGATGTCCACTCTACCTAGAAACTTGGTAGGTAATATTAGTGTAGGTTAGTATCCTACTATCCTAGGAAGTTGGGAGTGAAACTCCTAAGGAAAATCTACTTGGCCTTAGTACTAGAGTAGAAGGTAAACGGGATAAGTAGGGATAATACCCATTTCACAACATATGGGTTTAGTACTTTAAGATATAGCTAAAATTAGGATATTATGGTTGGTAATGGTTAGAAATAGTGGACTTGGACTAGTTTTGACTTTTGTTGACCACAGTTGACTATTTTGACCAAAAGTCAAGCCTAAAATTGACTAGAACTGACCAAACTTGACCAGTTGACCCAAAGTCAACTGTTAGTCAACGTTAGTCAAGTTGACCTAAAGTTGACCTAGAGTTGACCTAGGGTTGACCAGAGTTGACCAGTTGACCAAAAGTCAACTGTAAGTCGACCTTTGACTTAAATTGACCTAGTTTAATTCTGTTTGACTTGCATTGACCTAGTTTGACCTTGTTAGGCCTAATATGACTTAGATTTACCCTGTAAAATCTAGTTTGACCTTGTTTGACCTAGATTGACTTAGTTTGACGTGTCTTGACCTAGTTTGACTCAGTATGACTTAATTTTACTTCCAAACTATTATATTGATACAGTATTCCATATAGGTCCTCGAGGCACTGTTCTTGGAGTCAGTCGAATTATCCATCACATCACAGACGAGTACATTCTCTGATAATATTTTATTTTATGAGATCGTCTTTGTTTCTAGAATTTAGTGTAGATATCCTTGTTCTCTTGACACATTGTTCACACAGATTGGTATTTGTCTGGATCCGTCATAAGATGTTATTCCTCTTATATAGGTATGCCTTGTGCAAGTCTTCCTAGTTCCTTGTGTATTGTTTAGACAGGGTTCCTGCGAAGGCTAGCTACCTTCTCAGAGAATCACGTGTCATGACCTGTCATGACTGGATCCACTATTAGTCAGGGATGGGGGTATTAGCGTAGATATGTGATCAATACCCCACAGTATTATTATATCATCATTGTATAGTGTTATCATACACTCACGATGATTAGCCAGGCCAAATATTGTATCAAGTTCTAAGCTGATCACATGTTGAAACTAGTGCTAAACTCACATATATATAGTTCCAGATTTTCGTACATGATATATACTATTTTTTTGTTCTTACTTTCAGTTACAGTCTTGATATACCTTACCATAATTCATGTACACCTTATTTACTTTGTATATTCTCTCTATTTATTGCTATATTTTCAATATCGTCTAACTAGAACTGTTATTTGAGATTTGTGCTCGTTCCATCCTGACTGGATATGTTGACAAATATTACAAATGACGTGAGGAGAATTGATGTACCTACAACGGTCCGGTTAACGTAGTGGGCTTAGACTTGGAGACCTTGGTTCAGCAAGGCTTAGCTCCGCCCGACGAGCCTCTAGCTTAGTTTAGTTAGAATAGACATTTTGGACTGGACCTTGTCTCCAGCTTGCTACTTATGTTATTATATTATATTTGGGATTGTATAACCATATTACTTTGTGACTCTCTCTTTCTCTCGTTGTTGCGCTGGATATTGCACTTGTGGTTTTTATCTATCTAGTTTTTGTGCCATGATTCTTCCTTCTAGATTGTGATGAGTTTATCAGTATTTCATACTATATTCCTCCGCGTGGAGATGACAGGTTTTATTATACTGTTTGTTGGCTAGTAGACCTACAGCGTTCTACACCGTTTTTATGGTGTAGGCTGGACGTGGTCACGCATTGTGCCCCTACCTAGGGTGCGGGTCATGACAACCGCCGGCGACATAGTTTGTCCTAAATTTTGTCTCGATTATTGCATTTTATGCCCTAAATTCTGCATCGACATGATTTTAGTAAAATCCTCTAATTTTTGACCTAATTTATATCCGTAGGTTAGGGCTTATTTTCTATTTCCTAGTTTTCAAAAGATGGCTGAAATCTTGACCTAATTTTTGACCTAATTCTTTTATCTGAAGGTTTGTTGTTGAAGACTCTTTCATAGGTAGCAGCAAAAAGTAACCAAAGTAAAGTTAAATTTCATCTTTGTTGAAGTTGCTATTCCTGTATATGTTGGAGGTATAATACATCTCTTTCTACATATAACTAGTTTCACTGACCAATTTGTTCTTAAAGAAAATGAAATTTGTTTGTGCTAAGTTGATGCACCTTAAGGTTATAAAAATGAATTTGATAAAAGAGGATGTTAAATATTTGTTGGGATTTATACAGACAACTTGGTAGAAAAGATGACCTAAACTGTTATATCTTATTGTGATAATCACTATGAAGCATTTATTTCTTAGTATGGTACAAAGAATGAGTCACATTATGCAGCTTATGCTAAATACTTTGTGGTCATTTTTAGGCAGTTCACTTAGGTGCAGATCTTGAATCTGCTGTTGCAACTTGCATGGGCTACAGTTCTGAGGTATTTTTTCATAATTCTACTTTTAAATAGTTATTTCTTGTAAATGATACTTGATGTAGCTTCATTTTTTTGTGGCAGGGTCAAGGATTCATTGTTGGAGTCCAGATCAATCCTATAAGAGGCTTGCCATCTGGTTTTCCAGTAGTTACATTTAACTTCTATTCTCGAAAAAAAGTCATTATAGCAGTTGCCAGTTTTCTTTGTAAATAACTATAATTTCTTTGAACATGAACTATTAAAATTTACTCTAGATCACATTGAAGATAAGATGGTGGAGCCTCTGCTTGAGGTTAGTGACACAATGCATCAGTGGTTTTTTACCTATTTAACAATATTTTGACAATTTCAATTCAAAACCTGAGGCATTAATCCGGCAGAATGTATAAAAACTCTACCTTGAAGAATGACACAGGGGTCCTTATCCGAACTAAGTGGAACATTTGGCATTTTTATGTTTAAATTGCATATATCAACATCTAAACATGTGACATTCCTTACCCTAAAGTCATGTTTCTTTTAGCAAAACTTTTGCTTGTGATGTTGAGGGCTTGTGATCTTTTGTTGTATATAAGGGATGGAATTACGCAATGGAGATGTTGGGGCGAAAAGATAATCAGTGGGCTCTATATGCAAATCATGTCTTGAAAGAACCCGACTTGCACTAACGAGCAATACAGAGCAATACCATCAACTTCTGCAGCCTTTCGCGGATTAATTGGGATCTTTACTTGGAGTTGATCAATGGACGATGTGTATCTTATGAATAAATACTTCCTTACAGTTATAGCTCAACCTGAATTCTGCATTTACAAGAATGTTCCTACAGGTTAGCATATTTACTGAAGAAATTATCCATGCCAGATCAGCTGCTTCTTTATCAGCGCTTCTTAACCGTCTTGACCCAGTGTTGCGAAAGGTTGCAAATCTTGGAAGGTGGTCAAATACTTCATGTACTAACAATTTTCTATCTGTCCTTTGTTCTTTTTATAAACTTTTTTCTCCATAAAATCAAGGGGCTGATGTTGATTAATATCTAGGACACGTAGCGAGAGTAAACAGTGAGGCAAGGTAGCATATTTTGTTTCCTTGTTTGTCATGCCAATTTATACTTTGACCAAAACAAACACATGGTAGTCTTAGAAATAAAAAGCTACTTGTACACAGTTTAAATATGAAATCTTGATAATGATTTCATGTTAGCACACAACACAACAAGTTAAGACTTTGGCTCAGGGTAGTTATTGGAAATAGTATTAGAGCATTAGGCTATTGGGTGTACTAGATTTTGCATGGTAGTAATCTATGAGAGCATTAGGCTCTCTGTGCTAGGTTCAAAACCTTGCTGCAAGGAAACTTCTGGTTTCTTGTGTCTTCCACATGAAAAGAGAGGAAAGCATGAGTTGATATACATTCTTGAACCACCAACTAACAGTTTAAGCTTTAGTTCAGAGTGGTTATCCAAGACACCTTATTTTCTAGTTTCACTAAATATAAATTCTGATGACATTTTAAATTATCTGCCTGATAAATTTTATATTGCATCTTAACATGGTCTCTTCTGACTGAAACAGTTGGCAGGTTATAAGTCCTGTTGAAGTTGCAGGATATGTTGTTGTCGTAGATGAGTTGCTTGCGGTCCAGAACGAATCTTATGCACAACCAACTATTTAGTGGCGAAAGTGTCAAAGGAGAGAAGAAAATACCAGATGGCGCAGTTGCGGTGCTAACACCTGATATACCAGATGTTCTTTCTCATGTGTCTGTTAGAGCAAAAAATAGCAAGGTAAAGAAGATCTAAGTTACCATTCGACAAACACTACAAGATAAGGTTCAATGTTAAATTAAATGTGTTCATGTGCACTCATCTTTTATAGATTATGTGATTGTGAGTGGTGATCTTTTATCCATAACCCCTCGCAGGTCTGCTTTGCTACGTGCTTTGACCCTAGTATTCTGACTGAACTCCAAGGAAATGAAGGGAAATTGTTTCGCTTAAAATCCACTTTTGCAGATATTTTTTATATGTAACTGATCATTCTTTCCAACAAGAAGTATAACTTTCCATTCCCTGAAGGTTTAGTTGAGATCTTTGTATGTTTTGGTTTATGCTTTTAGCTAACTACATTTTAAATAACCCTTAGTTGATTTTCTACCTTTAAACTCATAATATTTTCTCTATATATTTTTTCTGTGTCAAGTTTGGTATATATTGTGTTGTTAGGTTTCTATCATCTACTTTTGATGACATTCCTTTTATATTGTTAATTTTCCCAGTGAGATAAAGGAGAGTGAACTGTCTGATGCAAGTTCAGCAAATGTAGGAGATAGTCTGTCTCCACCAACCTTGACGCTGGTCAAGAAGCAGTTTAGTGGTAGATATGCCATATCATCTGAGGAGTTCACAACAGAAATGGTTAGTAGTGTTGCTTATCATCACATCTATATTACCTCTTCTTTGCTGATAATGAGTGTTTTCATTATCTGGGGTGTTCATATATTTTTAAGACCTTTACTTTGTTTATAGACATAGAAGAATTATCAAATATGAAGATATAGTTATCAGACATAGATGATGACCTAATTCAATTTGTAATTCATAGATCAGCATGTGTCATGATTTTCTGACCTGTGAAGATGTTTCTTCTTTAGGTTGGAACCAAATCACGTAATATCTCATATCTAAAAGGAAAAGTACCATCTTGGGTTGGAATTCCAATATCAGTTGTGCTACCATTTGGTGTTTTTGAAAAGGTTATATCAGATGATATTAACCAGGTTGGTCTCAGCTTCTCCCTTTCTTCGTTTTAGACATGAAACTAAGCATGTGCGTGCACTAACATTTATTTTTGGTATTATGCTCTGTTTTAACTTTTTAAGTTCCCATACCCTGAATATGACATTGGGGCCTGCGTGTTTCGTGGTTCATATAAATTTTAGTGCTCAAATATTTATATTTGCATATATTTTTTTGTAACAATGTTCCTAGTTGACTATATATATTTTCTACAAGTAATATTTCATATTAACTTTCTTTCAGACAGTGTATAGTATCCTATCTGTATCCATGTCCACAATTGTTAACATAGCAAGATGTTCTAGATAGACTGCTTCAAAGAATGTTATTTTCTAATATCTTAATCATGTTCACACAGGCACAACCACTTACAACTGTGTTTTTGGCTATTTGGAATCTAAACATGTGAGGAATTTGACATGAGTATCGAGGAAGTATCATGTGTCAGATACATTACAGTCTTACAGATACAACATAGATGGTCCTTAGAAAGTTATACATGCAACTTAGACTGGAATATACTTTTATGTAGACTCAATTTGCAATTAATTAAAAAATTAAAATTGTATGGTGCGGCTGTACTAAATAGAAATTATCATTCTAATGTCTATTCCTAGACTACTGTTATATTAAGCCCACTAGATTGCTCAATTTTCTTAGGTGCACTAACAGTGTCCTTCTTGCATAAGGTATCATTAATACTAAGAAAAATTGTAGTTGAAGTTAGTTTCACATTGCTCAATTATATATATATGTACACATATACATATATGTTGGAGCTTGTTTCATCTCAAATCTAGCACTTAATCTGTGAATATAAGGGTCCTGGGTTTGTCAATGCCTTGGATAATTGCTTTGCAAGAATAATATTTCGCATGCTTGTTTCTCTGTATCTCTGAGAAGTGAAATAATTTGTCATGAGATGGCTTTGTATTAGTCCTCATCAGTCATCATACTCTTCAAGCTCTGGTCTGTGTATGTTCGTAGAGTCCGAGCTGGCCATTAAAGACTCTAAAATTGACAGACTCTAAAGTGAGGGTTTTGCTTTGTTTTATTTTCTTAAAGTATATTAAACCTTGTTTTATCTTTTTCAGGGTTTTGCTATACGTACATGTGCACAGTCTTCGCTACAAGTTTGCTTCGTCGCTACAGTATCAATGAGATGTTTTGATTTGGATAGTTTTGATGTAGCTAAAGTGTACTCTATATTGGATACTCTATATATTTTGAGAAGATGTATATAATGAAATGGAGAACTGTAGAATGGTACCTAAAGTACTCTATTTTGAGACAATGAAATGTAGCTATAGCTAAAGTACTATATCTGTGAGATGTTGATGTACCCTATTTTGAGACAATGAAAGGGAATGGTACTTTATATTACATTTCAATATTTTTGTGAATATGGTTCAAAGTGGTTGTTTTTGAATTGAATTGAGCAGTGTTTGAATGTAATATATAACATGCAGTATAGAGCGTTATAAATGTGATACAATGACTATATACAGATCATCTATTCATAACGCTTTCAATATTTTCTGAATTCTGCAATATTCATAACGCTTTCAAAATGTCCTAAATTCTGAACTATATTTACTATTCATCATGGTTTTACATAAATATCCACAACGCTTTGAAAATAAACCGTAGCAGAAATTCAACCTATTAATGATGGTTTTGGATGAATTATTTATAACGCTTTTAAAAATATTTATAACACCCGTTTTCATAACGCTTGGATTGAGAAAAAAGCGTCATGGTTTGTAATTAATGACGCTTTTTAGCCGTCATTAAAAGGTATTTCTGTTGTAGTGACTATACACGACCACCGCCACCACCAGATCTTGGACTACCGCAACTGTCTATCGCATCTCCGACGAACACCATGGCCATCGCCCACCCGTGGATCCAAATCTTCGGCAATTCCCACGCGTGCCCGGCACCACACTCCCCATCTTGCCCCCAAATCTGGCCACGACGACTAGATCTGTAGCACCGTGTCGCACCTCCAGCTCTGGGGTGCCACCGTTTGGCCTCGTTTAGCTCGAGCCTCCGCACCGAGCCAGAGCTAGGTGAGACCATCTTCTGCTCTCCCTCCCTTCCGATCTATTTTCTCTCTTAACTCTCTCCCTTGCTTCTTCTTCCCTCTTTCTTAAGTTTCGTGGAGATGTTCTCTCTCTAGAGAACATAAAAGGGATTGCATGGGCCAAATTTTGGGGGGTTTAATTTACCGGGCTTCTACAGTTATTGGGCTGTTATAAATTGTTTTTAATGGGTTTCTAGAGATTGGGAATTTAATTGGATGGGATATGGGCTCAGTTTATTTCTAAATGAAAATAGTTTTGGGTTACTTACATAATTTTTTTTGGGCCTCATAAATCCAATTAGCTTTTAAGCCTTCATTTATAAATTACTTTATTCAACCTTTGTTGAGGCCTTTATCGGTAACTCTTCTATTGGGCTTTGGGCCCTACATATGGAATTAATATTAGGTATGTGCTTTAAGCCCTACATTTTAGATTTTATAACTCAATGAGTTGGGCTTAATCAATGGGCCATAGTTTATTTGTTGGTACGTGTATAGTATATATAATTATTATGGAAGTCGTAGGTATATATGGGTATATTTATATATGGAGATATATACAAATACTTTTTTTAATGTATATGTAGTTGTAATTGTATGTTATATGTATATATGATTTATGTTATATATTATAGTTTTCTTAGCTTTTTAAAATATAGTTTTGACCTAGAGTTATATCTAAAATAGTTAGGGATTTAAAGCCCTAAGAGGATTATTTTAGAGTTTTCAAATATTTTGATTAATAAAATATAATTTTCCAAATATTATAAAAAAATTCTAGGATTTAGAATATTATCTAATAATATTATGATTGATGAAAATATAGTTTCTAATATTATAAATGATTTTTTAAAATAGATAATATATTTAGTTATGATTTTTCCCTTGAAATCGTAAGTCGTGACAAATATAGTCATTTTCTATTCCTTGATCGCAGATTCCGTTCGACCTCGATTATCGTGCTGAACTCCGATTCTGAACTTTTATATACCAAACTAGGCTATTTGGACCATTCAGGACTCAATGGAACCCCCTGTGCCGCCGTTTGGGACCATCTTGTGAAGCATAGCATCGTTACCTATTCGTGTCGACACGTTCGTCGTCGTGCACGTTAACTCCAGCAAATTAAGACGAGTACATTCTCTGATAGTTTTCATTATTTGATAATTTCCATGATTATGGTCTATAGTATTATATTACTTGATTCTTGACACAATGGAAACGTCGATTGGTATTTTGGATTTATTTCTTACGATATGTGCATCTTACTTGACTGGCCTCTATTTCTCGAATCACCTACTAGCATCACTTACTTTTTGGCTGGCCTTGTACTTGATTTATGTATCGAGATATAGATTCATTTGTACTAGTCGGATGGAGAAATACTTGAGTAGACATGTAAATATTCCTAAACATATTGGAATCATCCCTTACTGGTCTAATCTGGAATGATAGCAGTACACCTCATGTGGGATGAGCCGTATTAGCCCTTTTCGTTTACATGTCGAAAGTGGTAATTCAAATACACTAGTTTAGTTAATACCTGCTGATTACATTGTACTTGCTGGATACAATATATCTACATTAACTAAGTTCTCTTGTATTACTGTCTTTCTTGTCATACTCTCTTGATTCACCATGCTTATTGTCATTGCCTTTTATTTAACTATTGCTATAATTCATTTTATGTTTTAGTCATTCTTACTCATCATGTATTACTTACTATAACTGTTTTATAGTTTTTATCATTTAATTGGAACTGCTATTAGTGTTTGTACTTCGCTCTAATCATGATTGGATAACCATATTTTTAGGCATTGTTATATCCCACATTCTTGGTCTACCTGACGATGCTAGTTGAAACATATCTCGATGTTCCATTGATCGTGAGTTGACCTCTGAGAGCTCTAGGCCATTATTCCTTATTTATATTTTTGTTCCATTATCAGATTTGTCCTCGATACATTTCTGATATGTATGATCATTTGTAGATTTTGGTTGGTTCAGTGTTACTGCTATCTTTTTTATTCATATCTTCCTTAGCTGTATGTGATTTGAGTACATGTTGTTATAGTAGATCATATAAATGTTGTAGATATGCATTGGGTACTTGACAGCATTTTACCGCCGATATGTAGCGTAGGCTGGACGTGGCCCACGTACTCGTGCCCAAATATCCGGGTACGAATCGTGACATCTAGTTATAACTAACTAAAGAGCACATGCTAATTAATTAAGAGCACAGTCTTAACTATTTAATTCTAGAAAGTTTTCACTCTAATCCTTAGGCTAAAGACTAATAGAAATTTACCAAAACTAATTATCCTACAATGGTATTTACAAGAATATTACCCCACTCTCTAATATTAATAAACCACTCCACTTCTAAATATTTATAGATTTTCCACCCTCCTCATGAGTTCCTAACTAGCTAACTTATAATCCAAAAATTACTAAAATGCCACTCCTAATAATGAATAATAAAATAGCTAATAAAGAATTTAGGAAAAATACGAGATTTTACAAAAAAATTTGGAATATGGGGTTATACACAGACTTGGGACTCATTCGATTTGGCAGAGGAGGGAAACTCAGTCCAAGGTTTATTGGACCCTTTGAGATATTGAGCAAGGTAGGGGCAATCACTTAGATTAGCTTTGCCGCCTAACCTAGAGGGAGTACACAATGTATTCTATGTCTCTCAGCTTTAGAGGTACAAAGCTGACCTCAGCCATATGTTGGACCATTCAGAGCTTGAGGTAGGCCAGTCTCACTTACTCAGAACAGCCGGTAGAGATACTTGACCACAAGAAGAAGAGGCTGCACAATCTAACGATTCTACTAGTTTTGGTTGCTTGGAGGCACCACTCTCCAAGAGAGTACATGGGAGAGAGAGGATGAGATGAGGGAGAGATACCCTTATCTGTTTGAGTTGTGATGTGCATACTCTCTTGAAATTTCGAGGACAATTTTTTTTTCAAGGAGGGTAGATTTGTAACCTCTCTTTCTCTAATATAGATTTGGTCATTACTCATCTATCACATTTTTGAATATTTTTATACATTCAAATAGTTTTTAGGTTAGCCATAGGCTAATTTTTTTGATTAAAGCCAAGACCCTTATAAGGCCCAAGCCCATAGATCAGGGCCAAGCCCACAAATCCAAACTTAAGTTTACTGACCAGGGCTTACGACAGAGCAGTCTTCTTCCTCTTCTTCTGAAATTCGAAGACACTTGTCCGACAGCGGAGCATCGGTGCTCGCATCCGCATGTCACGACGGTGCAGCTACTTCCTCAACCACTCTGGAGAATTCCATAAGGATCTTCTCCACTGACTTAACTCCGATCATCCTAACCGCTAGTCCCCTCCGACTTATCTTCGGCGATCATCGTCGTGCACTGCTAACGGCCGGTGGTTCCAGATCCTTCCTTGCTATGCCTATAAATAGAACCCCTCGACTCTGTTTCTTTATTCCCCTCTGTTTAGGTGAAGCCCTGCCCAACTCCACCCAGCCCCTCCATTCTTCTTCCTCTTCTTCCTCTACAGGCTTTCAACCCTAACCCTAATTTAGAGCTCATCGCCATGGCCAGGGGCGGAGGGACACAAAGAGTGCACTGGGCTGTAGCCCAGTGCAAAAAAAAAAAGCTTTTTTTTTTTTTTAACTTATATGTGCGGGTTAGCTGACTAGCCCAGTGACTAGTGAGGGGTGGGCTGGAACCTTTTGGATGAGTGGGTGGCACTTTGCTTTCAAGTAGCAGCTCACCCAGTAGGCTAGCAAAAGTAGCAACTTACCAAACATAAGGTGCTACCACACCAGCAAGGCTAGCAAGTAGCAGCTGCCCCCTTCCCTCGAGGACCAAACTCTTTTTCAAATTTTTTGGCCAATTTTTTTTTCAACGACCAAATGGTGGCTGCTCCTCTCTTCCCTCGCCCTCTCCATTCCGATCGGCAGTGGGCCAGCGACGCCTACTCGTCTTCCTCTGCCCTATCGTACAATTCTAACTTTTTTTTTATAAAAACCTAAAACCTAAATCCCAAATTTGTGTTTGATTTTATGAGTCTTTGATCTTAATCTTCCTCATGTTGATGTACTTTGCCATGAGAAGTTCCAAAATATATCAACCATTTCTGAGTTATGCCGGACATTAGTTGAAACAAACAAGTCACAGTATTACAATCTGATCGACAAGTTGATACGTCTTGTTTTAACTCTTCCTTTGTCCATAGCAACTACAGAACGAGCGTTTTCAGCTATAAAACTTATTAAAACTAATCTGAAAAGTAAAATGGACGATGAGTTCTTAGCTGATGCTATGATTATTTACATTGAACGAAAAATTGCTGAAGATATTGACTCTGATTCTATCATAGACGAATTCTATTCTCTAAAGAACCGAAGAGTGCAACTTCGATAGGGTATCTTTCTTCTCTATGTCAGTCATATATATGTTACTTTTAATTATGGTCTAAGGTTATAAATATGTCTTGCTTCAACATGGCTACCTTTTTCCTTCAGGTAGCTGATAATTTTCTTCATGATGCTAGCAGCAATATAGGAACTCTCATATTTTGTATGGTAACTCTCATATTTTGTTCCAAGACTCTTAGAAGCAAGGTAACTCTCATATTTTGTTCCATGAGTCTTAGAAGCAAGGTAACTCTCATATTTTGTTCCTTTTGGTCTTGAACTGTGTTTCTTTTGTGAACCCAATGTATGGACACATGATATATGCATCCAACTTTTTTTGTGAGAATTAACAAGTGAGATATGCAGGGTTGTTGGATACCTTACTACCTCACTAGTTTCAATTATGCAATGTAAACTGATATTGACATGAAAATGTTAATACATCAATGTTGAATTGAGTACATGTTATCTATATTTATGATGAATGCATATTTTGTTAAGTTTATTGTCTATGACAGGTTTTGAATCATCGAATCTACAAAGGAAACTCTGCCAAATTTTTTTGCATAAATTTTTAGAACTTTATAATAACTATTAGCTAGCCCACCCTACTCCAAAATCTTGGCTCCGCCCCTGGCCATGGCAACTCGTAGTGCTCCACCATGATGACAAGATGATCTTTGAGCGGCAACATGTAGTGTCCTGACGTGGTGTTCATCGGCAACGCTCGGAGGTCGGTGACAAACAACGGTGAGTCCATCTCCCTTCCTTTTTCCTCTGTTAGAGTTCGTCAATCGACTCATTCTCAACAGATCTGTGTTGAGCAATGGTGTGCTTTTTCAAATAGTGCATGTCTCTACTACTTCCTCTATGGCACTGATCGGTGACCGTGAGGAGTTCTTCGACGAACTCTGATAGTCGTCTTCTTTGTCGATTCCTCTTGCAGAGCAGCTTCCTTCAAGAAGTCGAAAAGTAAGTATATCTCCGTTGCTTTGATTCGTTCTTCTGATCCAAGTTTATTGAACCAATTCTTGATTGATCGAACTAACCTCTGCCATGGTTTGGCTGGTGAATCGATGCAGGGATTGGTGACTGAACTACAGTACTGTGTGAAGTTTCTTCATGATCGGTTCGCTGACAGGGGTCTTCGTAGATCATCACTTGGTCGGATTGATTGGTCGCTTTAAGAGTGTGGTGCTCTCTTCCTGACAAGTTAGTTGATCTCGGGAAAGTTTTCAAACTCGAAACTGGTAAGAATTCTTGATTCTAGTTGTCGATTGCTCTCTGGATCCTTATTTCTTAGTTTTTCCCATTTTCTCGATCGGAACTATCAAAAGAATCTCTTTAAATTTGGTCTCTGTTCTTGTGCGCCATGTACTCGATGCAATATCCCAGAGCAGCTTCTCATCCGTTTTGGATCCAGGGACATGAGTGTCCGATACAGAAGACCATGACAATTGGACTCATTGGTTTCAGGTATGATATCTCATCAATTCATGGGGTTCTTGATATGGCGACACTAAGCTGGCACTTATCTGTGTATTGGAGGCAGGACACGTGATACTGATTGTGTCTAAACTGACACACTTGACCGACACAAGACTGTATAGACACAAAAGATAAATTCTCACTTAGTGATGTGTTTGACAGGGTTAGGATTGCTCAATTTTGAATATGACTACTGTACACTAGCCGTTGTTAGGTTGTTTTGAATGTTTTTGCTGGGTTCAGATTTGGGCCTTGAACTGATGGAGTGTAAATTCGGTTGTGGGTCGGTCTAGAGCTTTGGGCTCTCGAACAGTAATTCGGGCCAACCTGTAGGTTAGAATTCTAATACAGGTTTTAATGTGGACAAGTGATGGGCCAACATAGGGAAGCAGCTTATATTGGACTATTGGGCATGGGCCTATGCATAGATATTAAGGGATAAATGAGTTAGTACATAAAGTAGTGACAGTTAGTAAACAGTATAGAACTCACATAAACTAGGTTGTGAATTCTTTAGGATATTGTATAAATTCTATTTTTCCTATTTTAGGTGATTTAGAAGACATCGTCATTCTCCTGGAGAAAGGCACTTGCATGCATATTCACAGACACATATTTTCTATGTACATGTTTTCTTTACCTTATTGATTACATATTTCTGTGTCTCGTGTCGGGAGGGAGGACACTCTTAAAGCATGTAGTATACCTAACCTTGGACAAACTCTCATGCCTGATAGCATATTATTTAATATGCTTGATATCCATTTCATATATGACTGATAGCATTGTCAATAGACATGTCTGATTCGTGCGTGACTGGTAGCATATCATTCCATGATATACCTTATACATATTTAGCCCCTACATGCTTAATGATGTCCAATTACACATGTTCACGTAGCTACTGCATATTCTGATGATTCTCATATTTACTTGTCATTTACTTGCTTTTGCTTTACCTACTTCTTTTGTCGTGTTGGTAAGTACTATTGAGTTATACTGTACTTTGCTCCTTTCCTGACTAGATAGTTGATATTATAGGTGAGACTGATCCGTTAGCTTATCCAGAGTATTATGGATAGCAAGGAGGCCTGGGAGCAGAGCCCACTCCAGATGCTCAGTAGGACCAAGACTATTCTTCAGCTTTAGATTCATGTTTAGGGTTGTTGATTGGATGTATTATGATTGATGACATATTACAGGACTTAGATAGCCTTTATATTCGTTACCCGATCTGTTTCTGGAGATTCATTATAAAAGGCTGTAATAACTGCACATAATGATCTGTGATGATACTAATAGTAGCCACATCGTGATAGTTGCTGTGATGAGAAATAAATTTATAATACTATTTGATGAATGTTAAAGTCTATGCGGCTGACTACCACTATCAACGACAACGTAGGTCAGGTTAGATCCGATTAGTACCCAATTATTCAGGAGCGGCTCATAACAACCCAGTGGTTGCTAACATTCGAGAGTGGTCAAGTATAGTCAATGCCTATAACAAAATGCTCGTTTAGAACTACAAGTCAAGTCAATCAAGTTATCTCAGGTCAAATCAAGTCCATATGATACAAGGAACATAATCATATCACTGTCAAGGAACTTGACATATGACTAAGCTACTCTATCACAAGACGTTCACATAAACAAGAAAAGTAAATATGACAAGTAATGGTATAAAATAGAAACAATCTACGTGCACGTAAAACTAGGAAAGAAAGTTAGCAACATGAGCATGGACAATATAATGAAGGAAAACAACAAAGAAATAAGGAACATATATAAAATATATTGTACAGTTCGGCAAGATATACTTGCCTGGTAGTGGGCCCGATTTGATGTGATGATCATGATGGCACATAATTGACTTTTGGTGTTACAACTTCACAAGATGACTCCGATGATGGGAAGGACTGTTCCATCGAGTCCAGAATAATCCAATTAGCTAGGATCGGCATAAGGAAAGTCGAGTTTCGCAAGAGAATATGAAATACGATTAGCTATGACCAACCGTGATAATCAATTAGAATTCGTGGAGGAAATACTTATACTATTTTTAGAAATATTTATAATATATTTTATTAGTCAAAATATTTCTTAAATAAAATCTAGAAAAAATGTTTTAGGGCTAAACTGAAATGTGCTAAAATAGTTTTAGGTCAAAGCTATATTAAAAATAGATATAAAATAATATAGTAATATTGATAGTTTCCAAATATAGTTTAAAATAGATATAGGGCCAAACCCAAAACAATTTTCTTAATAAAGCCCATAATTTTTTATAGTTTAAAATAACAAAATGTGTCCACAGATCTTTTAAATAAACCTAAATAATACATTTAATATATATAACCCAACCCTTATATATATCAGTCAAAAATAAATCTTCTAATAAATATATTCAAAAAAAATTCTATTTTAAAAGCCCAAACCATATATATTCCTATAATTCCTAGATGATGATCCAATGGGCCTTCAGCCCAAACCCACTTTTCTCCTTCGGCTCAGCCAACACAAAAAACAAGAAATAAAAATAAACCACACCAAACAAACAAACACAACAAAAATTAAAAGGTGAGAGAGAGAGAGAGAGAGAGAGAGAGAGAGAGAAAGAGGAAGGAACCAGAGGGGGGAGTACAGAGAGAAAGAGAGATCAGAGAGGGAGAGAACGAGGTAGAGAGAGAGCTTGTCACGACCCGCACCCTGTGTAGGGGCACGAGAAGTGGGTACGTCCAGCCTACGCCGCAGTGTCGGCGGTAGAACGCTGTCCTAGGTTATTATCTAATCAACAACTCACGCAATTATATAATATACTTGTCAAATCTCAACTCCGAACGGAGGACAAGTATAGATATAATAAAATCTCAATCACAGTCTAAGCACGATAAAATAACACAGAAGTTTATAAAGACTAAACAACAACAATTATAAACTACTAAATAATAATATCTCAAACAAACTCAAATACAAACTCGTATCTCAAGTTATTACAATTCAAGTTCCAAAACATGAAAACTAAACCAAGTCTACTAGCTAGTCTCCTGATCACTCCTGAGTGTCGGGGCCAAAGGTAGCTAAGCCATCTCCTGCTCCAAGGCAAGTAGGGCAAATGTCCTCAGGGCAATCATCTGTAATATTTTCAACAGGTCCATTCAGGACAGGAACGAGTACAATTCATCAAGAAATCCCAAGTAAATGACAGAGAACTATAATACAGTTATAGACAGTTGTATTGATGAACATGGCAGTTTGTACGAGTAATGATGTAGAAAAACAGTTAAGGTACAAGGAAAGTAAGGTAACTAAACAAAAGGAAAAGCATGGCAATGAAGACTGTAAAATAAGATCTAGCTGAACTAGAGTAACATGATGAGTCCAGACAGTACGATATAAGTCTAGTGTAATCCCAATGTGAGTCTAATACAAGATGAGTCGAATGTGATTCCAGTACAGTATGAGTCGAATGTGATTCTAATCATTGTTCTAATAAGGTGATTCGAATAAGGTGATATGAATAAGGTGATTCGAATAAGGTAATACGAATAATGATTCACACTATGTTCTAACAATGATTCGAATAAATTCTCCAAGTGTGTTTTAAAATACCGAGATCGACATGTAAACGGCTGTAGGTAATACGCACACCGCACACTCGGCCAAGTGTGGGATGGCTATCGTTCGAATATCATTCACAGAGAGGTGATTCGAATAGGGGAATATGTCTACATGTCTAATCAGTATTTTCTCGTGCAGTCTAATACAAATGAATCCATAATCCAACACATAAGACGAATACAAGTCCAACCAGCACATGAAGATGCGAATAGGTGGTTCGAATAGTGATTCGTATGGTGATTCGAATAATAGAGGCAAGACGAGTAAGTATGTGTGTCGTATACATGGATTCAGTAATAACAATACGTGTTTGTAGCAAGAATCAAATAGAACTAACTAGAACTGAAGTACAGTAATTGACAAGTAAATGAAAGAACTATCAAGAGAATGTACTCGCCTGATACTCTGAAAAGAGTAATGTAATATCAGATGTCTGCACCGGAGCTACAATGTCCTAAATAGAGCAGTACAGGTTATAACATGTCCAGAATGATAACTGTCACGCCCCAGAACCAGAATACTGGAGAGCGGGGGCAGACATAGCCAGCTACGTATAATGAAATAGAATCCATCTCACCTTACGGTCACGGCTGTCTAGATATGTGAGGGTTTATCTACAAGCCATCAGTCTCTTAAGGTCATAAATTATCCTATTGTCTCAATCTCAACCAACTAATAATAATTACAAGATATCAGTCCACCAAATATACAATTGTAAGGCGTCCCAAACATTATATATCCAGATGATCATGAAGCTAGTCGTACAAAATGTAAGGACTAGCAAGAGTTAAGTCATACATGATCAACCTCGAGTTGCCAATCATGATTACAGCCCGTAGACAGACAGTAAGTAAAAGGAGCACGAGCTAACACTTGCTCGGCGGCTAAACGCCTCAAAAGAATAATGTACAATTACAGTGGAAGAACAAAAGAAACCCACTCGTTGCCATGGTTACGCCTGGCGGTCACCATCGGGCTAGAAAGCAGGTAGATCCTTTGCTGCTGCTCCGGTATCTGGCCATACAAAACCAGCTGGGTCAGACCCCAGAACGAGCAAGTACCACAAAGGAGGCTTTACTTAGGAACTAAAACCAGCAATTAGCATAATAATAATAAGGTAATAAAGACAGGAATTAAGGAAAAAAATATAACAGGTGATATACGATGAGATAACCATGGGACTATTCAGATAACCAGGTTACAACCCGTAAACCAAACAAGGACCGGGGTTGTAACCCTTCGTCTGAACGGAACTTGGATTCTCCCACCATTTATCGGCAAAATAATATAAGAAAATCATGACAGGTAGCAATTCTTATGCAGGAATCAAGACAAGACTAGACAGGTTATTCTTATACAATCAATCACGGCCAAGCAATAAGTACGGCTTGCTACTTTAACTAACTAGGGTTATCACAGGCCTAGTTACTAGCAAGATGCAATGAGAATTCCAAGTCCGGTTACCTGTTTGTTACTACCTGAGTGATCCCAGCAAGAAAAGGAAAAGATAGCAGGATATAACAGACACACTGTAGTATGATACATGTGTCCTAAGGTACCACACTCGACGGCGGGCTGGAAGTGCGCTCATCTCGACGGATAGCAACAAATCCCATGTATATATATATATATAAGGCCGGGACCAAAGGGGCAACAGGTAACTGGGAAATTCTCTATGAACTATTTGATCCATCTAGTCATTAACCTAGCCAGATTCAGTATGAATCCCTGACCGTGGTACTCAGGGATCATGTCCTAGACATGATGCAAGACACACATGACTCGTAGTTTATACATGCACAATCAATGCAAACACCCACGGTGTCCAGGCCAATGAATTAATTTGTCAAGAGTGCACCACGACGGGCTACTATCAAGCATTGTCAGGGTACTTGTTAAGAGTGCACCACTACGGATCACTGTCGTGTCATGTGTAGCAGGTCAAGTTATCAGGTCAAGTTATCATGTCAGGAGTGCACCACGACGGGCCACTATCAAGCATGTTCAATTATCATTCCAAACATAATAAATAAATTCGGGATTATCAAGTTCATGACAAAAGGCGTAAGGATATAAAATGGGCATAAAAATATGCATTAAGGAATTACAAAATATGGGCAAATAATGATAAATTATAGTACATAGGGCCATAGGAGAACCATGCGGCTCAGGCCTATGCGGCCAGGAATAATCACATGCGACTGGGAGGAGAACAGCCCATGCGGCTGAGGAGGAGTTCGGGTCCATGCGGCTCAAAATGGGAGCAAGGCCATGCGGCTCAGTAAAGGGATGAGCATAAGCGGCTGGGATAAATCGGGTCATGCGGCCTGGACTCAGAAGTCCATACGGCCGGTTAAGGAGGGTGCATGCGGCTCAGTTATAACTGGGCCTTATGCGGCAGGGTTAAAACTCATGCGGCTGGGTTGGTTCATGCGGCTAGAACATGAACGCGCATGCGGCTGGAAAGGAATACGGGCCTATGCGGCTACAGGTAGACGGAGTCCATGCGGCTCGGTTTACGCCGAAGCCTATGCGGCTGGAAGACTCGCCGCATGAAGGTCCATGCGGTCAAGTGCTGCCATGCAGTCAAGGGGGTTCATGCGGTCAGCATAATTCATGCGGCTAAGGGAATCACTTGCCGCATGAAATATTCATGCGGTCAAGTCAAGCACAGTTCATCTTCTCCAAAATTCCGAGAAGAAGAACACCATGAAAGCCAAGTTCTCAAGCTCCATAACTCCATCATCCGGAGCCCAAATCCGAATGTCCATAGGTCAAAATGGGGCAGAATAAAATACTCTACAACATGGAATCATCAAAACTTGAAAATAACAAGATTAATTAGATCAAAACCCAAGAAATCCGAAAATAAAATAAACTTAGATCTACAAGAATCTAGCCAGGGAAATCAAAAATGCTAAGTACTAAAGAGTGTTAGAATGCTGCTAGGAAGAGAATGGAACAATAAAATTTGGATTCCTCTATGAAGCAAGATGCACTTGCCTAGACCTCTCTCTCTCCTGGTAGGTGAAGAGTAAAGATGGAGAAAAAGAAATGAGTAATGAGTAATAATGGAAGAGAGAGAGAGTGGGATATAAATGAGGGTGGTGGTAGGTGGGAGTGGTTTGGTTCACATAAAACCCAACCAAGCCAAACCCACCAAACCGAACCAAACCAAGCCAATGCAATGCCATGATAAACCATGAAATACTCAATAAACCAAGCTCCATTAATCAGAATTAATCTATGAACGATAAATGACAATTAAACCACAATGCTAAATATGAAATAAACTATAACTAACTAATCAAAGAAAATGAGAAATACGGATCAGAAATACGAACACGTATAAAATACGTATCACAAATTTCGGGGCACTACAATAACATAGAACATTACGGTACAATCTACATGATTTCTAGGTCAATCTAGGTCAAAGTCAACTCTAAGTCAAACCGGGTCAAACCTAGTCAACATCTAGTCAAACTAGGTCAACAACAAGGTTATTATGGTCAACTGGTCAAACTTAGACTAGCAAGGGTCAATTTGGTCAAACTTTTAGGGTTTTGGTCAAACTCTAGGCTATTGGGTCAACTCTAGGTCAAATTGGTCTAGTTAGTCAACCTTGGTCAATTATAATCAACCTCTAAGCATACTAGTCTATTTTAGTCAAAATCTGGTTAAGGCTAGTTAATAGCTAATACTAGTTTATACTCTAGGTAATGTATCTTACACTTATATATGCAATATATACATGTAAATCACATATACTTATTGACACCAACATTGTAGCTTCTGATACCAATATAGGATGAATGACACACACACACAAATATTAGTCCTAACCTCACTCTACAAGACACCCTCACTCTTAGCCTATGGTATATCCCCCTGCTACTTGACTGATACTCATCTTAAGATACTCTAACCCATTACCCTTATGACCTAATCAAATCTCAGGAAAATAGTTTAGAAGATAGGGGTGTAGTGAACTCATTCTCAGTTTTGTGTTGACAGTAAATCATACCTTAACCAAATCCTCATTCTTAAGTGACCATTCATGTTAAAGATTCAAGTTCAATCTCAGGTTGTCATAAACCAAACCGAACCCAGTAAACTATCACATGTATACATCATCAACACAGGAAATAGGAATGCAGTAGTGAACATTCAAATCTAGGAATGAAAACACATGCACAACTAAACCAACTCTGCAAATTTCAGTTTATACCATAACCCAAACTGAATTCAAACCCTGGTTTCAAAATCCTGAACCATCTCAGGGTTCAGTTCCGAATCTCAGGTTTTAGTGCAACATGATAGTTTGTCACCATCCTAAAAGTAAGTTCGAACCAAAACATATCCTACTGAAAACTCAATTGAACACAACATCAAATCATATCGAATCTCAGGAACAGTCAATGTATCTCAGTTTTAAATATGAAATATGTAATGGTAACCAAACCATTTGTCACTACCACATTTCTAGTTTGAGAGTATTTTTGTCATTTTTGAGGTTATTTGAATTTATTATAATTTATTTGAATTTATGGGAATTTTTAGGATTTATTTTGGAATTGTTTGAATGATGGTTGACTAGGTTGACTTTGACTAGCATTGACCTTGGTAGACTAACCTAGAAGCTAACCCTAGTTGTGTTTGGACTTGATTAGGTCATGTGACCCTAACCTAACATTAAGTTGATTCCTAATAGGCCATTAGAATTTAAGTTGGAATAGTTAAGTCATAAGCCATGACTTATGGTTGAACCATTAATTAGCAACTTGGCACATAGGGGCCCAAAGCCTAACCTACTAGCTAACCCTAACCCTAATTCACTCTATGGCCGGCCACACCACACTAGCATTGGGAATCCTACCCTATAAATACTCTATTCCATTAGGGCTAGCCTCTTTAGGAAAGTTTCATTTGGAAAGAGAGGTATGTACCAACTTCATTAATTCATAGAAAATCTAAATTAATTCCTTTTTCCCTCAAACAAATTGCAATAGGTTTTAATTTAGGTTTTCTTACTGTTGGTAAATTTTATTCTCAGTTTGATAACAATTTGGTAAAGTTTGGGGAGCAAGGAGACACCCCCTCTTTGGAGCTTTTTGAGGAGTTGTGACACCAATAGGTAAATCCCTAAAACTCAATGTTCGATGCTGTTATTATTGCATATTGACCTAGATCTAAGTGTCCCCTAGCTAACCCTAGATTTCTGTAGGATTTTGTGTCCATTTCGTGTCCTAAATGGACACGTATCAGCCCATTAGTTAAGGTGCTTGATGAAATGCCCCAAAGGGCATTTCGATTTAATTTTTAGAAAGTTTCTGAATAGGAAATTGTGTTTTAGTATGGCTTACATGTTTCTGATGGACTGAGGTGTTTTTAGTGTTGTGTTGTGTCGATTTGGACACGCGGACACGCGGTACAGGCACTGTGCACATTGTCCTGCCACTCGGGGTAGATTTCTTTGTGGACACGACGACTCGACACGAACCACTTGACACGTGGCTAGGGGCATTGACTGACACCACGTGTGTCAAGTCTCATGTATCCTCGTGTCGTGTCGAGCGAGCACAAGCTCGTGCACCGACTTTGTACTACACGCGCACAGTCTGTTCTTGAGCACTGATACGGCTCGTTAAGTTGGACACGACGACACGTGGGTGCAAAACAGGGTGACACGTAGGTAGCCCTATGTGTGGCGAACCTAGGTTTGTGAACACGTGTCTTGGTTTGGTCTGTGTCGAGTGCACGACACGCGTGCACTTGTGCACGAGACTGCACTGGGTTATTGTCCAGTTTAGTGCTGTTTTAGGTTTAATTGATTTAGACACGCCGTATCCGGCTGTGGTGGGATACAAACTGTATGCTGGACACGAACACACCCTATGTCAGGTTTACCAACCAATAATTTCATAATTTAGTTTGGTTTAATGAATCAATTTTCCAATTTCCTAAAAAACCGATACATGTTATATTCTCAGTATTTTTCCAGTTTTCAATTTGGATTTTGGCATTCCTTTTTGCTAGTTTAAATGTTATTAATTACTGTTTAAGTCCCTAATGATGTTCTCCTACATGTTTTCTAACTGTATGCAAATTTTGGAGATGTTTGGTTGAGTTTTTGATTTCGAAATGGGAATGGAAGTGTTGGACTGTTTTTTTTAAATCAGTAATATGTAAACCTGAGATTGATTTGCTGTATAACCTGAACTGAGTTCACTGGGAATTATAATATGTGGTTTGGCTTCTTAATTCTGAACCTGAGATTGTTGTGGGTTCACTGTTTTCCTGTGCAATGATTTCCTGAGATTTTAGGACACATACACACACCAATTTATATCCTATGCCACTGTTTTCCCTACCTATATGTACTGTCATTGGTTCCCTGTTTCACTGTACACCGGTTCAGTCCTTCACACACTCTTAACAGTCCAGTTTTGGACTGAGATGTTAACTCTTCATTGATACACACACACACACACACACCTATAGCTAAGTCTCTCTCTCACTCACAGTTCACTCATGCATACACACACACACATTTGATTCTAAGATTCCTCACATTCTCTCACACACATTGCACACTCATACACACATGTTGACACCCTCACTCACTCACATTGCTTGCCTCTACACTAACACACACACACACAGTTGACTAAGGCTCACACATCACTCCTCTTCTATATCCCTCTTCACATTCTATATACCTAATGTATATTTATGCATGTATATATATATATATATATATATATATATATATATATATATATATATATATATATATATATATATATAATGTAATGTATATAATATGTATGTGTATCTAATATATAAAGTATATTATGTAAATATGTAGGTATCGTATATATCATAACATGTGTGTGTGCTAGTAAATATGTATTATATATATATGTGTGGTATACATATAGGTAGCCTATATGTATATATGTATGTGTTATGTGATTTCCATGTGTAGGCCTAGATGCAATATAGGTTGTATGATGTTGGTTTGACTTATGTTGTACGGGTCGTATGGACTTGGTATACTAGCATAGGCTAGTTTAGCCTTGATTAAACTAGTATGGACTAGTTAGACCTAGAATGACTTTTTTGACCTAGTTTAGACTTGTTAGACCTAGTTTGACCATAGTTGACCTAGTTTGACTTCTAGGGTTGACCAGAGTTGACCAAGAGTTGACTTTGGCCTAGATTGACCTAGATTCATTTAGAATACATTGTAGTGCATCTTATTACCATTCTGGACTTGTTGTGACTTGTGCTGTTCTAAATAGGAGCCAGACACCACTCCTCGGACAGTACTTTCATCTTAGACACTCAGATACCAGGCGAGTACATTCTCTGATCATTTTATATCCTGTTTAGAATTATTTTCCTGCTTTAAATTACTTTACTTGATACTGTCACGTTGGTCACACGGATTAGTACTATATGGATCCCTTTTTGAGATTTTATCCCCTCAGGGAGCATCGTATACTACATGTTCTATGCGTTTCACTTATATGGTGTATCACTATGCTTCACGGTTCATTGATCACTTGTGACATGTACTCTCAGGATCACAGAGTCTTCCTTGAATCACCCCATTTATGGGCGTTCCCAGAATCACCCATTTATGGGCCTACCATGTATCACCCCTTGCGGGCCATTGCATGGAATCATAACATAACCTGGCTGGATCCTTGTGTATTGATTGGGGGTATGGGAGAGTAGAAGTAGACATGTGAATAATATCCAAGTAGTGTAGTTCCCTGAATCACTCCATAGTGTAGTTCCCAGAATCTCCTATGCCATTCACATGTTTATATTGTACTCTGACTCACTAGCCACAGATAGTTCTCTATTTACAGTATATATATTTCTATTACAGCTTTCTCTGTTTACATCATGTACTTCTTTCAGTTCTTGTATCTTACTTTACTGCATGATTATATTTTCTAACCTGCTACGATCTGTTGAGATGTATTGTACTCGCTCCTGTCCTGACTGGACCTGTTGAAAATATTATAGAGGACGAGGAGGAGGCCTGTGTGGATACCTATTACGGTGCTATCTAAGATGAGTGCTTGGTCCTGGACCAGCAGCAGGTCCCACTAGCAGTGGATGACACCCCTCTAGACTAGGATGTTTTTTATTTACATTACGCTATGGATGACTGTATATATTTGATACTTGGGATATGTATTTGTCTTAGACACTTAGACTCTCTGTTTGTACTTGTGAATTTCCTTTCATTTCAGCAGTATTTATCTATCTATCTTCTATCCTATCTTCCTGCCTTAGTTGTGATTGAGTTTACTTTCTGCTATGTCACCCCCATTCGGGGAGTATAAACTGTTAGTATTATATTGTTAGATGTTGTGACCTAGGACAACGTTCTACCGCCGACACTGCGGCGTAGGCTGGGCGTTGTTACGTTCTCGTACCCTCACAGTGGGTGCGGGTCGTGACACGTTTTTAGTGGTGGCCCGTACAGGTCTAGATTGAAATATAGTGGTATTCGAACTAGAATATCACTGCAGCCTGCAGTAGAATTAGGAAATTTTTAAAGGTACTCAATCACATTAGGAAAACTTTTTATCAGATTCCGTATATCTAAATTTTGCTGCTTGTTGTCTTCCTTTGAATTTAAACTGTCCTCCTTTGATATTTTGACTCATTCTCAGTAATTGTTTCTTTTTGATCTGTGTCTCCAGGATGGTTGAGACGAGAACACATCGCCAGGGCCAGGGGGACGCCGATGAGAGGTCTGCCACCTCTCATACTCAGCAGCCAGCCTCTGGTATCGCAGCCCCAGTTATACCAGCTGGGGTAGGTATTTCAGCTGCTTTCGGAGGAGCCCCACCACCTATGAGGCATTAGCCGAGTCCGGTGATTCCGGATGTGCTTCAGCAACAGCAGCCACCTGTGGGGACAGTTGACGCCGTTCAGCTGTTAGCCTTCTTCCGGCAATACATGGAGGGTCAGCAGACCCAGCAGCAGAGGCACACAGCAGAGCTCACACGAGGCATTGAGCTGGCAGTGACTGCGGTAGAGAGAGTTGTAGCTCAGCCAGCGGCAGCCCCGCAGCCGCACCAGCCACGAGAGAAGGGCATCCAAGATTTTCAGAAGATGCACCCGAGAGACTTCCGAGGGACAGAGGGGATCTTGTATGCCGATGAGTGGATTGAGCACATGGAGGAGATATTCAGGTTGGCTGAGATTCCGACAAGGCTCCAGATTGAGGCAGCGGCCAGCATGATGCAGGATCTGGCTCGTACATGGTACCAGACCGACCCGATGGTTGGTACTGTAGGACAGACTTGGGCAGCATTCAAGAAGCTGTTCAAGGAGAAGTTCTTCCCGGACGCAGCGCTGGGTGCCTCGAGACTCAGTTCGAGGCCCTAGTCCAGGGGAGCCAGTCTGTGGAGGAGTACGCAGGAGAGTTCTGCCGCCTGAGCATATTTGTGGAGGGCTTGTCGGAGGCGACGAAGGCCCGGAGGTTCCGGAAGGGCTTGGTAAAGGAGGTCAAGTCCTACACCAAGAATGCCCGCAGCGCTACCTTTGAGGAGATCCTAGTGGACGCGTTAGCTGCAGAGGATGATCTTAAGCTTAGGCTCAAGAGGGGGCGAGACTTCCAGGGAGGCAGCAGTAGCGGAGAACCGGCCAAGAGGCCGCACTTTCAGCAGCAGTACCACCAGCAGCAAAGGTTCCAGCCGCAGCAGTTTCAGCAGCCGAGGCATCAGCCAATGCAGTATCAGCAGCAGAGGGTACAGCAGCAGGCACCGAGACAGCAGGCCACCACCTATGCTTATTGCAAGAAGCCAGGGTACGGGTGGAACGAGTGTAGGAAGAGACTGGGCAAGTGCCTAGTATGTGGTTCAGCATACCATCAGATGAGGGAGTGTACCTTGACCACGGGACGAGCAGCTCAGGGAGCAGCAGTCAGAGCTCCAGCAGGCCAGCAGAGGGGATCAGCCCTGCCGACACAGCAGCAGAGATTTGTTCAGCATCAGCAGCAGGCCAGGGGAGGCCAGCAGGGACGAGCTTTCGCCATGGCGGCTGAGGATGCAGAGGCGATAGGAGAGCTGATCGTAGGTTTGGTTCTTCTCGACTCCAGACCAGCTTTTGCATTATTCGATTCCGGTGCTTCGCATAGTTTCATATCAGTATACGGTTAGACACGGTATCATAGTTGAATCGTTGCCTAGGACTTACAAGATCACGACCGGGGGTGGCATTATCCTCGTACGTGATGTTTGTAAGGGTCGGAGTATTGTTTTGGGAGGCCGTAAGTTGGAGGTGAGCCTGCTCGTAATGCCATTGCCGAACTACGATATAGTACTCGGTATGGACTGGTTGAGCAGGCACCACGCCAACATTGATTGCAGAGGGAGTAGAGTTCTCTTCAGAGTGCCAGGGGAGCCAGAGTTCGAGTACTCCAGACGTCAGGCGGAGCAGAGCAGCGGAGTTTTCTGTAGAGTCTCGGTTGAGGAGCAGACGATTCCACACCCCTTGATAGCAGAGTATATGGATGTTTTTTCAGAGGAGTTGCCTGGATTGCCACCAGACAGAGACATTGAGTTCTCGATAGACTTGGTTCCAGGAGCGGAACCCATCTCTCAGCACGTCTATCGAGTGAACAACAGTGAGTTGGTGGAGCTGAAGAAGCAAGTGGATGAGCTGCAGGACAAGGGCTTCATCTGTTCGAGTTCATCGCCATGGAGTGCACCAGTATTATTTGTACCGAAGAAGGATGGGTCAGTACGAATGTGTATTGACTATAGGGCACTCAACAACCTCACGATCAAGAACCGATACCCACTGTCGCGGATCGACGATCTTTTTGACCAGTTGAGCGGAGCTCGAGTATTTTCCAAGATTGATCTGAGGTCAGGATATCACCAGGTGAAGGTGAAGAGGGAGGATATTCCCAAGACCGCTTTCAGGACGCGGTACGGGCAGTTTGAGTTTTTGGTTATGCCGTTTGGGCTAACCAATGCACCAGCAGTGTTTATGAACCTAATGAACAAGGTGTTCCACCAGTACTTGGACAAGTTCGTGGTGGTGTTCATTGACGACATCTTGATATATTCCAAGACTGAGGAGGAGCACGAGGAGCATTTGAGGATAGTGCTGGAGACTCTCAGGAGGGAGCAGCTTTATGGGAAGATCTCCAAGTGTGAGTTCTTCTTAGACCGGGTTGACTTTTTAGGACATATGGTGACTGGAGATGGTATCTCAGTTGACCCCAAGAAGATCGTAGCAGTTGAGGCATGGGCAGCGCCGACTTCAGTGGCAGAGATTAGGAGCTTCCTGAGACTAGCAGGATATTATAGGAGATTTGTGCAGGATTTCTTCCGGGTTGTAGCCGTTGACTCGGTTGACTCGGAAGGATGCTGAGTATGTTTGGTCAGAGGAGTGTCAGGCAACTTTTGATGAGTTGAAGAAGCGGCTTACGACAGCTCCGATTCTGACATTGCCTTCAGGATCAGGAGGATTCACTATTTATAGTGTTGCTTCAGGGAAGGGGCTGGATTGTGTCTTGCAGCAGCATGGGAAGGTGATTGCCTATGTTTTCAGGCAATTACGTCCCCATGAGAAGAACTACCCTACCCGCGACCTGGAGCTTGCAGCAGTGATATTTGCTCTGAAGTTGTGGAAGCATTATCTGTATGGAGAAAGGGTGGAGATTTTTATAGATCACAAGAGCTTAAAGTATGTGTTCACTCAGAAGGAGTTGAACATGAGACAGCGCAGATGGCTAGAGTTGAAGGACTTTGACATATCACTTCAGTATCACCCAGGGAAGGCCAACGCGGTTGTCGATGCCTTGAGTAGGTATCCGACAGCCATGTGTTTGACCATGGACCGTTACTTGCTTGCTGACTTGGAGAGCCTTGGGATTAAGGTGATCGTGCCCGGAGTGCAGATGCAGTTATGGGGGATGCAGATTCAGTCGGACTTGATGGAGAGGATCAATGCGATACAGTTTGAGGACGTTGCCCTACGGTGTCTCCGAGAGCAGGTTCGAGCAGGATTGGTGGATGGCGAGTTTTCTCTTGCAGATGATGGTGCCTTGAGGCACGGTTCCAGGTTATGTGTCCCAGCGAAGAGCTCAGGGAATAGGTTTTGCAGGAGGCCTACAGATCTCAGTACTCTATACACCCTGGTGCCAACAAGATGTACCGAGATCTGAGGAAGCATGTTTGGTGGTCTGGGATGAAGCGGGAGGTGGCTCGCTTCGTAGCTAGGTGCTTGGTCTGTCACCAGGTCAAGGCAGAGAGACAGAGGCCCAGTGGATTATTGCAGCCGCTGCCCATTCCCGAGTGGAAATGGGAGCATATCACTATGGATTTCATATCTGGATTGCCGCGTACACTAGGAGGAAAAGACGCGATTTGGGTCATCGTTGACAGGTTGACCAAATCAGCCCACTTCTTGCCATTCAAGGTGGGTACGTCTACAGAGAGGCTTGCAGAGATGTATATACGGCAGATAGTCAGGATTCACGGGGTTCCGGTCAGCATCATCTCGGATAGGGATAGTCGCTTTACTTTCCATTTCTGGAGGAGTCTGCAGATTAGCTTGGGCACTCAGCTCAAGTTTAGTACTGCATACCACCCCCAGACGGACGGACAGTCAGAGAGGACTATTCAGACACTTGAGGATATGCTACAGACGTACGTCTTGGACTTTGGAGGTTCCTGGGAGGATCATCTACATTTGGTGGAGTTTTCTTACAACAACAGTTTCCAGGCCAGCATCGAGATGTCACCTTTCGAGGCTCTGTACGGGCGTAGGTGTCGTACACCCTTATCTTGGGATGATGTTGGTGAACGAGCTTTACTGGGGCCAAAAATAGTTGTTGATGCAGCCAAGAAGGTGAAGCTCATCAGGGACAGACTTCACGTGGCACAGGACAGACATCGGCACTGGGCCGATAGCCACCGGAGGCCCTTGGAGTTTGAGGTACAAATTAAAGTAGGATTAGATTTAGGTTTGTTGTTGTGTTTTATTGATCATGTTTGTTTATCATAATTAATTTAGACCTTGCTTGTGATTAGGTTGGAGACCAGGTTTTCTTGAGGATATCTTCGACTCGTGGTATGATACGTTTTGGTGGAGGCGGGAAGCTTAGCCCGCGCTTCATCGTCCCTTTCGTTATCAGCGGGAGAGTCGATGACGTGGCATACAGGCTAGACTTGCCACCTGCACTAGTATGGGTCCACAACGTATTCCATGTATCACAGTTGAGACGGTACATGGCTGACCCTAGCCATGTGCTTGATCATTCAGAGATTGAGGTTGGGCCTTCTCTCATCTATCCAGAGCAGCCAGTAGAGATACAAGATCGATGGGAGAAGGTTCTGAGGAACCAGGTGATACCTTTGGTTCGCGTCACATGGAGGCATCATTCTCCAGAAGAGTCTACCTGGGAGTGGGAGGATGAGATGCGCGAGCGATACCCATATCTTTTTGGACCGTGAGGTATACTTTCTATCCTTCTCATCAGTTGCATTTTGCCTTTCAATTTCGAGAACGAAATTCTTTTAAGGAGGGTAGATTTGTCACTACCTTATTTCTAGTTTGAGAGTATTTTTGTCATTTTTGAGGTTATTTGAATTTATTATAATTTATTTGAATTTATGGAAATTTTTAGGATTTATTTTGGAATTGTTTGAATGATGGTTGACTAGGTTGACTTTGACTAGCATTGACCTTGGTAGACTAACCTAGAAGCTAATCCTAGTTGTGTTTGGACTTGATTAGGTCATGTGACCCTAACCTAACATTAAGTTGATTCCTAATAGGCCATTAGAATTTAAGTTGGAATAGTTAAGTCATAAGCCATGACTTATGGTTGAACCATTAATTAGCAACTTGGCACATAGGGGCCCAAAGCCCAACCCACTAGCTAACCCTAACCCTAATTCACTCTATGGCCGGCCACACCACACTAGCATTGGGAACCACCCTATAAATACTCTCTTCCATTAGGGCTAGCCTCTTTAGGAAAGTTTCATTTAGAAAGAGAGGTATGTACCAACTTCATTAATTCATAGAAAATCCAAATTAATTCCTTTTTCCCTCAAACAAATTGCAATAGGTTTTAATTTAGGTTTTCTTGTTGTTGGTACATTTTATTCTCAGTTTGATCGCAATTTGGTAAAGTTTGGGAAGCAAGGAGACACCCCCTCTTTAGAGCTTTTTGAGGAGTTATGACACTAATAGGTAAATCCCTAAAACTCAATGTTCGATGCTATTATTATTGCATATTGACCTAGATCTAAGTGTACCCTAGCTAACCCTAGATTTTTGTAGGATTTTGTGTCCATTTCGTGTCCTAAATGGACACGTATCAGCCCACTAGTTAAGGTGCTTGATGAAATGCCCCAAAGGGCATTTCGATTTAATTTTTAGAAAGTTTCTGAATAGGAAATTGTGTTTTAGTGTGGCTTACATGTTTCTGATGGACTGAGGTGTTTTTAGTGTCGTGTTGTGTCGATTTGGATACGCGGACACGCGGTACAGGAACTGTGCACGCTGTCCTGCCACTCGGGGTGGATTTCTCTGTGGACACGACGACTCGACACGAACCACTTGACACGTGGCTAGGGGCATTGACTGACACCACATGTGTCAAGTCTCATGTGTCCCCGTGTCGTGTCGAGCGAGTACGAGCTCGTGCACCGACTTTGCACTACACGTGCACAGTCTGTTCTTGAGCACTGATACGGCTCGTTAAGTTGGACACGACGACACATGGGTACAAAACAGGGTGACATGTAGGTAGCCCTATGTGTGGCGAACCTAGGTTTGTGAACAAGTGTCTTGGTTTGGTCTGTGTCGAGTGCACTACACGCGTGCACTTGCGCACGAGACTGCACTGGGTTATTGTCCAGTTTAGTGCTATTTTAGGTTTAATTGATTTGGACACGCCGTATTCGGCTGTGGTGGGACACAAACTGTATGCTGGACACGAACACACCCTATGTCAGGTTTACCAACCAATAATTTCACAATTTAGTTTGGTTTAATGAATCAATTTTCCAATTTCCTAAAAAACAGATACATGTTATATTCTCAGTATTTTTCCAGTTTTCAATTTAGATTTTGGCATTCCTTTTTGCTAGTTTAAATGTTAATAATTACTGTTTAAGTCCCTAATGATGTTCTCCTACATGTTTTCTAACTGTATGCAAATTTTGGAGATGTTTGGTTGAGTTTTTGATTTCAAAATGGGAATGGAAGTGTTGGACTGTTTTTTTCAAATCAGTAATATGTAAACCTGAGATTGATTTGCTGTATAACCTGAACTGAGTTCACTGGGAATTATAATATGTGGTTTGGCTTCTCAATTCTGAACCTGAGATTGTTGTGGGTTCACTGTTTTCCTGTGCAATGATTTCCTGAGATTTTAGGACACATACACACACCAATTTATATCCTATGCCACTGTTTTCCCTACCTATATGTACTGTCATTGGTTCCTTGTTTCACTGTACACAGGTTCAGTCCTTCACACACTCTTAACAGTCCAGTTTTGGACTGAGATGTTAACTCTTCATTGATACACACACACACACCTATAGCTAAGTCTCTCTCTCACTCACAGTTCACTCATGCATACATACACACACACACATTTGATTCTAAGATTCCTCACATTCTCTCACACACATTGCACACTCATACACACATGTTGACACCCTCACTCACTCACATTGCTTGCCTCTACACTAACACACACACACACAGTTGACTAAGGCTCACACATCACTCCTCTTCTATATCCCTCTTCACATTCTATATACCTAATGTATATTTATGCATGTATATATATATAATGTAATGTATATAATATGTATGTGTATCTAATATATAAAGTATATTATGTAAATATGTAGGTATCATATATATCATAACATGTGTGTGTGCAAGTAAATATGTATTTTATATATATATATATATATATATATATATATATATATATATATATATATATATATATATATATATATATATATATCTGTGTGTGTGTGTGTGTGTGTGTGTGTGTGTGTGTGGTATACATATAGGTAGCCTATATGTATATATGTATGTGTTATGTGATTTCCATGTGTAGGCCTAGATGCAATATAGGTTGTATGATATTGGTTTGACTTATGTTGTACGGGTTGTATGGACTTGGTATACTAGCATAGGCTAGTTTAGCCTTGATTAGACTAGTATGGACTAGTTAGACCTAGAATGACTTGTTTGACCTAGTTTAGACTTGTTAGACCTAGTTTTACCATAGTTGACCTAGTTTGACTTCTAGGGTTGACCAGAGTTGACCAAGAGTTGACTTTGGCCTAGATTGACCTAGATTCATTTAGAATGCATTGTAGTGCATCTTATTACCATTCTGGACTTGTTGTGACTTGTGCTGTTCTAAATAGGAGCCAGACACCACTCCTCGGACAGTACTTTCATCATGGACACTCAGATACCAGGCGAGTACATTCTCTGATCATTTCATATCCTGTTTAGAATTATTTTTTTGCTTTAAATTACTTTACTTGATACTGTCACGTTGGTCACACGGATTAGTACTATATGGATCCCTTCTTGAGATGTTATCCCCTCAGGGAGCATCGTATACTACATGTTCTGTGCGTTTCATTTACATGGTGTATCACTATGCTTCACGGTTCATTGATCACTTGTGACATGTACTCTCATGATCACAGAGTCTTCCTTGAATCACCCCATTTATGGGCGTTTCCAGAATCACCCATTTATGGGCCTACCATATATCACCCCTTGCGGACCATTGCATGGAATCATAACATAACCTGGCTGGATCCTTGTGTATTGATTGGGGGTATGGGAGAGTAGAAGTAGACATGTGAATAATATCCAAGTAGTGTAGTTCCCAGAATCACTCCATAGTATAGTTCCCAGAATCTTCTATGCCATTCACATGTTTATATTGTACTCTGACTCACTAGCCACAGATAGTTCTCTATTTACAGTATATATATTTCCATTACAGCTTTCTCTATTTACATCATGTACTTCTTTCAGTTCTTGTATCTTACTTTACTGCATGATTATATTTTCTAACCTGCTACGATCTGTTGAGATGTATTGTACTCGCTCCTGTCCTGACTGGACCTGTTGAAAATATTACAGAGGACGAGGAGGAGGCCTGTGTGGATACCTATTACGGTACTACCTTAGATGAGTGCTTGGACCTGGACCAGCAGCAGGTCCAACTAGCAGTGGATGACACACCTCTAGACTAGGATGTTTTTTATTTATATTACGCTATGGATGACTGTATATATTTGATACTTGGGATATATATTTATCTTAGACACTTAGACTCTCTGTTTGTACTTGTGGATTTCCTTTCATTTTAGCAGTATTTATCTATCTATCTTCTATCCTATCTTTCTGCCTTAGTTGTGATTGAGTTTACTTTCTGCTATGTCACCCCCATTCGTGGAGTATAAACTGTTAGTATTATATTGTTAGATGTTGTGACCTAGGACAGCATTCTACCGCTGATACTGCAGCGTAGGCTGGGCGTTGTTACGTTCTTGTGCCCTCACAGTGGGTGCGGGTCGTGACACCAATACATGATTTAATCCAAAAGTAAATTTCAGTTTTTAGAACATATATGTGAATGAATTTGTCAGTGAACAAAACTCATAACAAACTAACCCACATACATAACCCAGCATTATAATATCTAAAAATACAGTTTGAATCTATATTTAAACTTTATATCAATACATCCTAGATTTCCTAACATTTAATCCAATTCCAGTTAACCCATCTTAACCCAAACTGAACTCAATGTTCAGTTTAACATGCCCAGTTTCCTCATAACCTCCGATTTTAACTAAATTTAGCATACTGAACTAAGAAGAACCTCTACATAAATCATCCAAGCCTGAAACTCGATCCCAACCCATCCCAGTTTACTGTATTTTATTCTCACGAAAAGGGTTATATGTTACTGTTAGTTTCAATACATGAACTGGAATGATGACTGATACATGAATTCCCCTATTTCGAAAAACCAATCTTTTTATCACAACTCGAAGTTAAATGGGTGAGACAAGTGTACAGGTGTACATGTTAGGTATACGTGTCAGTGGGTGTCATTCGTATCCACTAGAGTGGACACGAGGTGTCCAATAGAGTGGTCAACAGGTAAACAGTTGACAGGTACGCACAGCATTGTGCTGCCATTCCTCAGGGAATTGGACACGACACAGTCCACAAGAGGACACATGGACGTGTCCCCACTTAGTCTAGGTATAGGTCTTTATGTCAAAGTGCCTGAACTGAGTCAGGGTCATGTCGTGTCAATGTTATTAGGGCGTATCAGAGACACGAAAAACGCGTGCACAGTGCAAGGCAAAACACGTGCACACACGATTTCTTCGTGCACACTTATCGAGAACTCGTGAAACTTTATGGGTGTCGTATCAGTCATTAGGACAACATGTCTACCAAGTTTTGTGACCTGAGTCGCCGTGTCGTGTCCGCTAGGACACCCGAGCAGCAGGGCAGCCGTACGAGCCCCGTGCGGTGTCTCGTGCTGCGTGTCCAAGCCCCTAAACAGTGTCTAAAGTGTACTAAAATCGACTCAATCAAGTTGGGTTGTAAAATACACCTATTAGGCTACATATACATGTAATTAGTTTTAAAAATTATCGAAATCCATTTCTATGTGACATTTCGTCGAACACGCATTTAAATAAACCGATACGTGTCCGATACGGACACGAAATGGACACGAGATCCTACCAAACTTGGGCTCCATCTAGGGGGACCCTAAATGAATGCATCTATGGGAAGAAATCAAGAATTTACTAGGGTTTGTAGGATTTTACCTATTGAGTGTTCAAACTCAATGTAAAGAGCCTCGATTCGACGTCTTTCTCGATTTGTTACGGTTCAAACGTCCTCCAACCTCGCTAGCAAGCACCTACAAATCTCCTCTAATGTTTGGGATGATGATGCAATTGATTTGACTCAATTTGGGCTCAATTTAGATTAATTGGGGAAAGTTTAGGGAAGAACAAAGTAGGGTTCTTCTAGGTTTTTAAAAAGAGGCAATGGCCCTTAAGTGGGATACTTATAGGAAGGGGGGCTTGTATGGCTGTTGAAATTATTAGGGTTAGGGTTTTAGATGAGTGGTTGAGGTTCTTCCACCCAATTCCAAGCCTTCCTATTGGTTCAAGGCTTCTTTTTACAAATATCTTAAAAGGAAAATATCCTACCTAGGAATATCGATATTACTAACCTTGGCACTTAGTTGGAATGTTGTAACCTTAATTCTAACCTCACGACTAATCTAGGTTAGGTTAACTTCTTGGTTAAGGCTTAACTAAAAGATTAGCACAATATTTAATTAATATAAATTACAAATTCACAAAATTGTCAAAATAACCAAAATATCCCTAGGCTAAAAAATAGTAATATGACATTCTAATCACATGATTAGGCTCCCTTGGTCATGGTTAGTCTCTAGGCTTAGCAAAACTAGGGTTTAACTAGTTAACCATCAAAATCATAATTCAATACTTTAAATAGTTTTAAATTAATTAAAAATCACCAAAAATCACAATATGATTTAAATATCATTATTAAATGGTTATAATTATAAAATTTCAAAATTACTCTCATTTGGAAAACTGGGTGTTACAGAGCTGGAGTGAGGAAGAGGGAGACTCGCTGCTGGTTCGTCGTGGTGGCACTAGTCAGCGAGGCGGAGGACAGGCGGCCAGGGTGGGGTAGTTGGCAGAGTTTGATGCTCCAGGCGTAGAGGTCGGCAGCAGTGCAGTCGTCGTGTCTTAGAGGTGCGGGTCCTTAAGCGCGGCGGTGTAGTGGTACGACTCGACGGGGCTCGCGAAGGAGGAAGAGAGGACTGGCGGCGTGGCTTGCTGGACACGGTCAGGCTCGTCCAGGTAAGCCGGGGACAGCAACTGGAGGCGGTTAGCAGGGAGATGGAGTCGAGCGAGGAGTGTCGTGAACGTGGAGAAGGAAGCGATGCTCGTAGTGGTGATGCCGGATGTAGTTTGGCCGGAGAAGACGGGCTAGGGCTCGACTGCGAAGGTCGGTGGTCGGGACGTTGGAGAAATGACAAGGAGGAGGTGTGCGGGCTGATAGTGGCGGAGATAGTGGAGACGATGGTAGTGGCGGTGCCCCGGTGGCGGTTGGGAGGTGGCATCGGTCGGTCAATAGAGAGTCGGGGGTGGCTGCTGCTAGGTCTAGGTTTATGGTTAGGGTTAGCTTTCGAATCGTGTCGGTATGTCCTATATGACACGGACATGAGAAGGATTTTGTGGAATAGGTCGTGTCCAGGTGTGTTGGACACAGAGGGGAAGAAAATTGTATATGTAATGATACAAGATAGTGGAAAGACATCCGGAGTTGGACCAGAGACCGTCACGGCTGACACGGAGGAAGGTGGACACCGACACGATGCACAGACATAATTGTGATGGAGATGTGGCTATGAATTTTGCATTATGGAATTTCTAGGAAAAAGAGCAATGTGTCTCCTTATATAGGAGGCGGAGACTCCTAGTTGGATAAGGAGTATAAAATTTAATCCCTTTTAGATAAATCACACATTTAATTTAAAACCATTCTAAATCTGATTTCATAATATCTAATTAAAATAAATACTTAAACATTAATATGAATTTGAAATATTTTTACTATAATTTAAAATATTCTAAATAAATTTTAAAAATAAATTTTATAAAATATACATAAATTTATTTTTATGTAAATCGCATGCAAAATAATACACAAGAAAAATATTATTTTCTAAATTATTATCTATACTTGTATAAATAAAATATTATCTATATAAAAAAATATAAAGTTTGACTAAAATCCGCTATGACACATTTTTATAAAAATAAAAATAAAATATTTACCATATATGTATTTTGAAACAAAATATTTATTTTCTATATTCATTACAAACTTATAATAAACTTTTGTATAAAAGAATAATTAATTACTTCGTATACATGTATTCATACTCAATGTACGAATACTAAAAATAAAAATAATAAAACATTATAGTGAAATTTTAGAGGTTTACACTCTACCTAACTTACAAGAATTTTGTTTCGAAATTAAGAAATAACTAGAGTAGGTAGGATTGATAAGTAGAAGGATTTTCTTATTAGGATAAGACAATTTGAATAACTAAAAAATAAAAATGGAATAGTCTAGAAGATGATCGCATACATGACATTCCAATCAGTGTCTAAATTCGATACTAACATCAAAAATGTGTAACTTCTAAATAGATAATAACTTTATCAATCTTTTAATAGTGCTCACTAGTCCTCGAAGGCTTTAACATAGGTTATATCACATATTGTACCCCTTAATCGCAAAATATAACCACCTAATAATGCAATTGGCTTATGGAATCCATTCGTAGTACTACCCATATATCTATCTTCCCTCAAGCACAAGGGTTTGTCTTTCCAAAATAGGTGAAGACAAAGTCAATAAAGAGTTCAAGGAAGACGTGATCAAATATAAATATGGGGTTCAAAGGTGATTGAAAGTTAGAAAAAGAGTTGTCAAGGCAGTTGCAGATGAATCCTATTTTGGTAGGTTCCTATTTGTAGGCTCGTATCAGTACATTACATAACCGATACGATATGCTCAGACCTGTCTAGAGGGCAAGTATAGGTCTAATTAGCTAAGTCAACTATATCTCAATCCAAGTAGAATAGTTATATAAAAAGCGAACCAAGTGCACTAAGGTTGATTAGACCATAATACACCAGTTCTAATTGGACAATATGTTAGTGAGTGTTTCCAATATAAAATACGTCATGAACAAGCTCCATAAAAGAATAAGCTTGCAAAACTAGGCAATGATAGCAGCATTAGTCAAGATAGTCCAAAATATAATTACTTGAGATGGTGAAAGAAAGTATAAATAGTTCAAGTTTCTTAAAAAAATATCTAAGACTCGTCCGGTGTTTGTGCTTCTTCAATTGTCCTACTATCTTCTTGTTTAAGTATTTAGTCGACCAAATGGGTTAGGGACCTTTAAAATCTATAGCTTAGGTAAACCTATTAGTGCCATTCAATTATACCTCATTAATGGGTCATAATGACAAAGGGGATGCTAGGTTGTGAGGCACACTATCCAACTTACATGAGTTCAACTAATAGTGTAATTGAACAATGGAGCATATATATCGAGTACGAGTCTTCTTCATAACCTCTATTACGCACAAAAAATAAGATCCGTGGTAGAAAGAAATCAAGCATGATGCAAATCAAGGCAGTCAAACGAGAGTTCAAAAATAGAATCAAGGAAGGAGATCAACATGTGGATGAGATTCCTAGATTCTAATCCTATATGCGGGCTTTCTTGGTACAGTCATGTAACCAAACAATTTATTCGTAGACCTGCATGGGACACCAATAAAATATGTAACGCTCCAGTACCAAAATATGTAGGACTAGGTACGTAAACCTGCCAGCCGTATAAATATATGTAAGCTGTAAATGTAATATAATCATAGCACACTAAATCTCATCCATAAAATAAAAGAATAAACATATTATAAAATTAAATATAAATTATCATTGTATAAGTTCTTGGGTGGAGAAAAATCTACTACCAATCGTTCTAAATGAGAAAAAATAATGTTTGAAGAATTTGTCACAACAGCATGGACGATCCAAGAGCAAGTCACCTTCGGTAGAAAAGAGACGTTCACGATCTTGGCTAAAACTCCTATAGAAAGTCAAGAAAACACACACACCTGGAAAGATCACCAGGTTCTCAGAGGGATGTTACAAGACACATAGAATATGCCTATTATGACAGTAAAAAATATGCATGGAAGGACATGATACAAGAATAAAGACTAGACAAAATATAGTACAAGAACGAAACATGGAAGAAATGGCATGCCGTCGGGACTCGTGCTAATAGACGTGACTACAGTAATTATGGTAAACCGTAGTCCGGTGGTTAGTAACGGTCCTATAAATTGCAGTTCGGTGGTTGCGAACAACCTATAGTAAGTCTCTATCGTAGCCCAGTGGTTGCTAACGATAGAGAGTGGTCAAGTATAGTTAGCGCCTATAACAAAATCCCCACCTAGTACAACGAGTCAAGTCAATCAAGTCATCTCAGGTCAAATCAAGTCCAAATGATACAAGGAACATAATCAAATCAATGTCAAGAAACATGGCATAGGATTAATCTAGTCAATCACAAGACGCTCACATAAACAAGAAAAGTAAATATGACAAGTAATAATATAAAATAGAACCAATCTACATGCATGTAAAACTAGGAGAGAAAGTAAGCAACATGAGAATGAACGATATAATGAAGGAAAATAACAGAGAAAAAAGGAACATGCATAAAATATTGTACAGTTCGACAATGTATACTTGTCTGGTATTGGGCCTGGTATGGTGCGTTGATCATGATAGCACATAATTGACTTTTATATTACAACTTCATAAGATGGCCTCTGATGATGGGATATACTGTTCCATCGAGTCCAAAATAGTCCAATTAGCTAGGGTCGACATAAGGAAGTTTAGTCAAAATATTTTTGAAATAAAAAATCTAGAAAAATGTTTTAGGGCTAAACTAAAATTTTTAAAACTAGTTTTCGGTCAAAGCCATATTAAAAATAGATAGAAAATAATATAGTAACAATTTAAGGATTTCCAACTATAGTTTTGAAAAAGATGGGCCAAACCCAAAATAATTTTCTAAATAAAGCCCATAATATTTTATAGTTTAAAATAGTAAAATGTGTCCATAGATCTTTTAGATAAACCTAAATAATACATTTAATATATATATTACATTTTCTAATAAATATATTCAAAAAGCAAAATATCCATTTTAAAAGCCTAAACCATATATATTCCTATAACTTCTAGATAATGATCCCATGGGCCTTAAGCCCAAACCCACTTTTCTTCCTGGGCTCAGCCCATAAAAAAAAGAAATAAAAATAAACCACACCAATCAAACAAAAATAACAAAAATTAAGATAGGTGAAAGAGAGTGTAACACCCACTTTTCTAAAATGAGGGTAATTTTGAACTTTTGTAAAAGTTTATTATTTAATAATATGATTTATGAATTAAGAGAATTTTTAATTAATTTAATACTATTTAAAATTGGTGAATTATAATTTTGATGTGTTAGCTAGTGAACCCTAGAACTGTTGATCCTAGAGACTAACCATGACCATGGGGACCTAACCATGTAATTAGAATGACTATTTACAACTTTTTAGGCTAAGAATATTTTGGTCATTTTGTGACTTTTGAATTATTTAGGATTTTGATTAATTGATAAATTTTAGATTATTTTAATAATATTTAAATTGATGTATTATGATTTTGGTCATTTTTTATATTTTAATATTTTAGGAAATTTTATATTTTTAATATTGTTTTTATTGGATTTGTTTAGTTGGGTTTGAGTTTCGTCTCGTTCCGACTTGTATTGTGACCCGGGTAGCTTAAACTCTAGATGGGACCCAATATTAAGTTAAGCATGGCCCACAAAATCCAACATTTAAGTTAGTTAGTTAGTTAGACTAATTTTTATCATGTTAGAATGGTTAAGTTAGAGACTCAAACCTAGATCCTTTTGACCCCAAACTTGAACCTAGTCTAGACTTAACCATATGAGACTAGAGAGGGGCAATTAGGACATTTTCCATTAGCCCTAATGGACTCTTTATGGAAGCCACCTTTAGGGGAGAATGATTCATTTCATTCACTACAATCTTGCCTCTTTTATTTTCCTTTTGTTCTTCCCTAATTTTAGAGAGCCTTCCCTTTGATTTGATCTCCAAATCAAATCATTCCTTCACCAAATCTTTCCTCAATCATTCCCATTCTCCAAGGGAAGGGTGCTACCAAGGATTAGAAGAGAAGTACAAGGAGGAGTGTCCACTTTGAGAGATCTTCGTATCGGAGCCGTGTCCTAAAAGATTTCATTGGGATTCCACTCCCAATAGGTAAAACCCATCCTCTAAATCGGTTTTCTTTGCATATAAATTAGTTTTGAATCCATAGGATCTATCCTCATGCATGTGTCCCCTTTAGATTCAAATTTGAGGCCATTTGGAGCTCTCTTGAGGATTTTAGATATGTGTCTTGTGTCCTACTTGATAGATCCCAAATTAGGACACCCCATGTGTATGTATGTATGTATGATAATAGTTTAAATAGATATTTAAATTCAGTTTTAGAATGGTTAGAGAGTGGATTGATCTTAGTTAGGATGGTTAGAATGAGTTTCATTTGGATACCTATGTTGGTATCCAAGTATCTTGGCCTACATGTGTTTCTTTTGTCCAAAATAACTCAAATTCGTCATAATATTCATCCATGTTTTTATTAACCAAAGCTACTTAGAAATGTTATAACTTTTAGGAGCCAGACACCACTCCTCGGACAGTATATTCTCGTCAGATATTCAGGATCCCAGGCGAGTACATTCTCTGATCATTTTATATCTTGTTTAGGATTATATTTCCTGCTTTAGATTACTTTACTTGATGCTGCCACGTTATTATCACGGATTGGTACTATATGGATCTTTTCATGCGATGTTATCCCCTTAGTGGATACATTGAGTATTTTATATTTGTGTACTTTATCATGGGCATTGTGTACTCCTTGTGTTCGTGTTATTCATTACAAATCGTGTGAAATCGTGTACTCTCATGTGCTCATATGATCATCGTGTACAACTATACTTCGTGTGCAATAACATAACTTGACTGGATCCTTGTGTATTGATTGGGGACGGTGGAGTAGAAGTGGTTATGTGATCAATCTAAATCGTGTGAACCTCTGTAGATTACTCGTGTGCAACATCGTATCGTTTAAATAACCGTTTTGTGCTTTGAATCACTAGTCACTTACAGTTCTTGCTTATCATGTATATATTTCCAGTTTACAAATATCTCTCTTATTTTCGTGTACATCTTCTTACTGTTCATGTATCTTACTCTTTAGCATGTTTATATTTCCTAACCTGTTATGATTTACATGAGATGTATTGTGCTCGCTCCTGTCAGGACTGGACCTGTTGAAAATATTACAAAGGATGAGGGCGAGGCGCTCTGTACCACGTATTATGGGACTACCCTAGAGGATTGCTGTGACCTGGATCTCCAGCAGGATCCATTAGCAATGGTTGACACACCATTAGTTTAGATTAGTCATTTTCAGTTGTATTTATTCTATGGATTACTGTATTTGAGGTTTGGGATGTTTTCTAGATTAGATTAGTCATTTTCAGCAGGATTACTGTATTTGAGGTTTGGGATGTATTTGAGGTTTGGGATTACTGTATTAGACACTTAGAACTTTCTATCTATCTGTATTATGTGGATTCGTATCATATCTATCTATCTTATCGTTTTCTGCCTTAGATGTGATTGAGACTGTATTCTGCTATGTCACCTCCATTCGGAGTGTATATACTGTACAGGTACCTTATATTGTTAGATAATTGACCTAGGACAGCGTTCTACCGCTGACACTGCGGTGTAGGCTGGACGTACCCACTTCTCGTGCCCTTACTCTAGGGTACGGGTCGTGACAGAGAGAGAGAGGAAGGAATCAGAAGGGAAGAGTACAGAGAGAAAGGGAAAGATCAGAGAGGGGAAGAATGAGGGAGAGAGAGCCGGATTGAAGAAGACGGAGACTCACCGCTGTTTCGTCGAGGTGGCACTGGTCGGCGAGCGGCGGAGGACTAGCGGCCATGGTGGGGTACTCGACGGAGTTCGACGCTACAAGCGTAGAGGTCAGCGGTGGTGTATTCCTCGTATCTCGGAGGCGCGTGTCCTTGAGCGCGACGACGTAGTGGTGCGGGTCGACGGGGCTCGCAGCGGAGGAAGGGAGGACTGGCGGCGTGCTTCGCTGGATAAGGTCAGGCTCGTCGGGGTGTGAGCTCGAAGGAGGCAGTTTGGAAAAGGTCCGCAGAGATGGGGCTTCGGTGTGGTAAGTGGTGGTGATGGTAGTGGGTAAAATTTGGTGGTGGTGGGTTGTGTCCAGGTCAGCCGGGGATGACGTCTGGAGGCAGTTGGCCGAGAGATGGAATCGAGTGGGGAGTGCCATGAACGTAGAGGAGGCAGCGACGCTCGTAGTGGTGTTGCCAGATGTAGTCTGGCCAGAGAAGACGGAGTTGGGCTCGGCTGCGAAGGTCGGTGGTCGGGATGTTGGGAGAAACGACAGGGAGTAGGTATGCGGGCTGATGGTGGCAGAGATGGTGGAGACGAAGGTGGTGGCGGTGCCCCGGTAGCGGTCGGGAGGTGGCAGCGGCTGGTCAATAGAAAGTCGGGGGTGGCTGCTGCTAGGTCTAGGTTTGGGGTTAGGGTTAGGTTTCCAGTCGTGTCGGTGTGTCTTGCGTGACATGGATACGAGGAGGATTTTGTGGAATAAGTCGTGTCCGGATGTGTCGAACACGGAAGGGGAAGAAAATTGTATATGTAATGATACAAGATAGTGGAAAGACACCCCGGTGTCAAACCCGAGGCCGTCACGGCTGACACGGAGGAAGGTGGACACTGACACGGTGTACAAGCATAATTGTGATATAAATATGGCTACGAATTTTGGGTTATGGAATATCTAGGAAAATGAGCAAGAGGCTTCTCCTTATATAGGAGGTAGAGACTCCTAGTTGGATAAGGTGTAGGAACCTTAATCCCTTTTAGATAAATCACACATTTAATTTAAAACCATTCAAAATCGGATTTGATAATATCTAATTACAATAAATACTTAACATTAATATGAATTTAAATACCTTTTTATAATTTAAAATATTCCAAAGAATTTATAAAAATAAAATTTTACAAAATATACATGAATTTATTTTCATGTAAATCACATGCAAAATAATACACAAGAAAAATATTATTTTAAAATCATTTTCTAAACTTGTATAAATAAAATAGAATTTATATATAAAAAATTAATGTTTGACTTAAATTCGGTATGACACATTTATATAAAAACAAAACTAAAATATTTACCATATATGGATTTCGAAACAAAATATTTATTTTCTATATTCATTGAAAAAATATAATAAACTTTTGTACAAAAAATAATTAATCACTTCGTATATACGTATTCGTACTCAATATACGAATACTAGAAATAAAAATAATAAAAAATAATAGTCAATTTTTTGGGGTTTACATATAGAACAAATGGTCAATGCCAAGGATGTTTGGGGTTCTGTAGAGAATCTCGACGAGGCAGATAAGAACAGGAACAAGATCCATATGACCGAAAAGGTATGGAGGATACGATTTGAGGATAACAAAACAATGTTGCCTCAAGTCAAGAAATTTCTCAAGTTACATCAGAAACTTGAGGATGACGGCATGCCCTTGGTTGATGCTTTCGTCGTCGAGGGTATTGTTGCCAAGCTCCTACCTGGATGGAGCAATTTCATCATGGACATACACTACAAGATGATGGAGGTGGATATTAAGCATCTCTTGCACTGGATACATGTTGAAGATGAGTTAATTGAAGAACCAATAGGCAACTCTAGAGGGGAGGGTAAATAGAGTTTATGACAATAATATCCAATTAAAAAATTAAACTCTTTCACCAACAAAAAATAATCAGAGTAAATGCGGAAATAGTAAAGAGCAAGAAAGCATACGCAAACACAGCCGATTTTAACCTGGTTTCCCTCGTGGAGGACTACTCCAGGCCTGAGAACTCTAGCTCAGGATTAAATCCACTATTTGTGAAATAGTAGTTACACCCCGTGCCTTTTCTTAAGAAGAGCACGTCAACTTCTTACAGAGATCGCAGTGGCGATGCTTGGAATTTTCCAAGCGACTTCTTGAACTCTTGCACAAACTCCTAACTGAAAAGTACTGAGCACTTTGAGGCTTAGGGAGCTTGTGGCTAGTAGATGAGAAGGGTATGGCTTGTATAAGGCTTTAGAGAGAAAAGAAGAGAAGATTGGATGAATGAAAATGAAAGAATTTATGGCCTATTTATAGGATAACATACAGGCAGAATTCGGCCAGAATTTTGGTTGGAATATTCAAAAATTTGGCCGTTGGACAACTTGCATCCAGCCAACCCTAAGAATTAGGGTCCTGAATTTTAGGAGGCAGAGTTCGGCCCGAACTCTGTGTGGAGGCAGAGTTCGGCCCGAACTCTGTCTCCAAAGCACAGAGTAGGTCCAATAGGCCAATGGGCTATTTGGATGTTTGGTGGGGCTTTTGGTTTGAGGTATAGGTATAGTCTAAGTCTCAAAATGCTCAGCACAACTCAGTTTACATAAGTCTAGACTCAAATAAAGTGTAAAATACAGACTCAAACTGTGAAGTATTGCAGGTGCGAGCTGTCGTCTGGCTTGTACCGAATTCAGTCTGCATGTGTCGTATTGAAATATTACAAGTATCATGTTGTCAATTGTATCAATATATGGTTAACTGTAATTTTGTGTCAACAATCTTCCCCATATTGATAATTGACAAAATAATATTTGTATATTCAATATTCATACTTGGACACAAAAAAAGTAGCGTAGCTCTCCCGTAATAAGTGCAGAGCTTAGCAATAGCTCCCTCGTAAACATTGCCTGTTGTCCTGATAACAATATTCTTTTCCAAAAGCACAGATACACAAAGCCAGATATAATATGAATATATCAAAATATTTCTCACCCTTTTGTCAGATATCAAACAACCAGAATAATGAATGGCAAGCACACCAAAAATAATAATGAAAAACTGCATAAAACTGAGAAACTGCATAATAAAATGTCTCCAAGAGTCACATAATGAGTTCTTGTACAACCAAAGTGCAGAAATAAAAACAACTACATCAACTAAAAAAGCAGAAACACATAAACTACGATCCTCAGCAGTAGCAGCAAAGAGAAATCCATATCCATCATCGAGCTCGTGAAGGCCCACCGTCGTCGGATGGATCAGTGAATGAACGACGAGGGTCCACAAAGGCCGCATCCGAATCCAGGTACCGGATAACCCAAGGGTCATCGATACGGTATCCATCGCGAGCAGGGTCCCGCTACATGGGAATAGGCATAGAAGGATGCCGGGACATAGAGTACCGAATATCGTGTAGTGAGTTACTGATGGCACTCATCTGCAAGGTAGTCCGATAGTCAAGCTGAGTCCAGCGATCATCCTCTAAGGTGAATCGATCGTGGAGCATAGTCTGGAGTGACTCAAGAGTAGCAGGAGGAGGAGGAGGATCCTGTCCAAGAGGAGGGGCATCGGGCTCATCGTCAGAGTGCTCGGACACAACAGGTGAGCCAACTGCTGCCTGAAGCCGCTGTGCCTTAGAGAGGAAGGTAGGGGCAGGTAGGAACTGGCACTCATCAAGAGGTACACGAAAAGCACGAAAGAGCATAGGAAGATAAAGAGCATAAACCAAGGATCTTGGTTTCTTCCTAGCGTTAATCATCCAGTCCATCATGGTACGTGGAAGATTAAAAGGAACATAAAAATAGAGGTGATACAAAGCAGAGATTTCAAAGTATGTAACCTCATCGGTCGATCCTGCTTTGGGCATAATCGTGTTAAAGACGATCCGATGAAGTTCATAAAAGTAAGGATTAAGAAACTTGGCGAGAAGCTTACGAGGACGTGTGTTAGGGGTACACAAGTCGTCCTTAAAGCTTTCTAGGGATGACCCATCGGGAAATAGAAACTTTCGAGCTTCAACAAGTTTTTCCCATGAGTTTGGCTCCAGGAGTTCAAGGTGTTCGGCCAAGTCGAAATCATCAAAAAAAATATCAATACCCGCAACCCGTGAAAAGATATATGTATCATTGTGAGTAAGGTTGCAGTAGAACATTTGTATGGCATTGAGATATATAACCGAATTGGTAGTGACAAGTTCATCAAGACAAAGATCATGAAAAAGTGAATCATATTGAGAAAATATAGTAAAATTTATAGGGTGACCCGCATACACCGGACGTGACCAAAAATCACTAAACCATTCATTGGAAGCATCAAGTGATACGAAAATCCGGTTATCATATGTGTTGGGGTCGAGTGGACGAGGTGGGTTGAACAACGGGTGAATGGGTTGTTGATTGGGTTGTTCAAAGGGTGGTTCAATACGAGGAGGAGCATTCGAAAGGACGCACCCTCGGTTCGAAGTCTCTTTCCCCTATTGAACAACTTGGAAGCCATGAAATAATTAAAAAAAATTGAGGAATTGTAGATGGAGAGAAGTGTGGAAATATACCTCAATTTGATGATAAAAGAAGAAGGAGAATGGTGAGAGAATCCTTCTCCTTGAGTTTTGAGAAGAATGATGCTCTAGGAAGGAAGAACTAGGGTTAGGGTTTGGAGAAGTTTGGAAGGTGGCAATGGAGGAGAGAGAAGAGGGGAACCCGATTTTTTAGTGTAAGGGTTCGAATGGTCGGAGCAAATGTGGACCATTGGATCACAATCTGATCAGCGGCTGAGGCTGCTTTCGGTTCTGGAACAGCCAGACCGAATTCGGCCCGAACTCTGGGTAAGGCTGAGTTCGGCCCGAATTCTGGTTTATGGTACCAGAACAGAAATCAGGCTAGAAAAGAAATTTGATCAAGTAAGAGAGAAAAAAATAAGAGAGAAATATGATCAAAAAATAATAAGTGGATGCAAGACAGTAAGAAAAACCAAAAACAAATGTAACGCTGAATCAAAGTGAAGTTTGAAAGTTTGAATTAAAGCATGTGATAAATAAAAGTAGACCATGTAATAAACAAGAAAATATGCCATAATTCAATATTTTGAAGCTGTCATGGGGTAGCTGCAGGGGTCGGATCCCAGCTAGCGGTAGTCCTAAGGACTAGTGCACCGTGTCGCTTAGGCTTTTACGCCTTGTTGTCAGAAGGACCCTTTCGGCTTGTACCCATAGCAAGTTCATCATAAAGAGTCAAGACATAATCGATATTTACGCGGGTTACTTTAATAAATAATAGCTTCATCCAAAATTCCTAGTTCACGACACAGAAAATTAAAACGCTCTTCGGATAGAGGTTTGGTAAAGAAATCTGCTAGCTGATGATCGGTGTCAGTAAATTCTAAGTTAATAGTGCCATTTTGCTGATGATCATACAAAAAGTGATGATGTATTTCAATGTTCTTCGTGCGTGAATGACATATGAGGTTCTTAGTGAGATTTATAGCACTAGTGTTGTCACAAAAAATAGGAATGTGCATAAAAGATAAATTATAGTCTTCAAGGGTTTGCTTCATCCACAGAATTTGTGCACAACAACGACCAGCTGTAATATATTCAGCTTCTGTTGTGGATAATGCGACAGAATTCTGCTTCTTGTTAAACCAAAAGACTAGAGCCTTTCCTGATAAATGACACGTGTCGCTCGTACTTTTACGGTCGACCTTGCATCCGGCAAAATCAGCATCAGAGTAACCAATAGGATCAAATGATGTTGACTTGGGATACCATAGGCCCACTGTAACCGTACCCTTAAGGTATCGAAAGATACGCTTAACAACAGTCATGTGTGATTCCTTAGGATTAGCTTGATATCTAGCACACAGGCAAACGCTAAACATAATATCAGGACGACTAGCAGTTAAATAAAGTAGACTGCCTATCGTACCTCGATACTTACGTTGATCCACAGGTTTGCCGCTTTCATCTGGTTCTAGTTTAGTTGTAGTAGCCATTGGAGTGCTGATTGGTTTGACGTTGTCAAGGTCGAATTTCTTCAGTATGTCCTTCGTATACTTTGACTGACAGATGAAAGTTCCATTTGACATTTGTTTGACTTGCAGTCCAAGAAAGTAATTGAGCTCCTCCATCATGCTCATCTCAAACTCGGTCTGCATATACTTGGCAAAATCTTGACAGAGGGTTTCATCAGTAGAACCAAATATAATATCATCCACGTAAATTTGTACTAAGAGAATAGTGTCTTTGAAAGATTTTATAAAAAGTGTAGTGTCAACTTTCCCTTTTGAGAAACCTTTTTCAAGCAAGAAATTACTTAGCCGTTCATACCAAGCTCTAGGGGCTTGTTTGAGGCCATATAGTGCTTTCTTGAGCTTGAAAACATGGTCGGGAAATTTGTGATTTTCAAAGCCAGGGGGTTGTTTTACAAAAACTTCCTCCTTAATAAATCCATTCAAGAAAGCACTTTTAACATCCATTTGAAACAATTTAAAATTTTGAAAGTTAACAAATGCGCAAAGCATTCGAATGGATTCTAATCTCGCAACAGGAGCATACGTCTCATCGTAGTCGATACCTTCCTCTTGGTTGTATCCTTGAGCTACTAGACGAGCTTTGTTGCGTGTAACTGAACCATCTTTATTTACTTTGTTTCGAAAAACCCATTTAGTACCAATAATCGAGTGATTTACCGGCCTAGGAACAAGTTCCCAAACTTGGCTCCTTTCGAATTGGTTAAGTTCTTCTTGCATGGCAGAAATCCAATATTCATCATTAAAAGCTTCTACAATGTTTTTCGGCTCAATTTGTGAAATGAAGGCAGTACTAGCAATGGAGTCTCTTATTGATGATCTATTACTTACCCTACATGAAACATCATCTATAACCAAATTTTCTGGATGTGATGGCTTGAAAGAAAATTTCTTTGGCAAGCTTTCCAGAGAATTGGTTTCAGTGGTTGTGTTCATTGGAGTAGAAGTTGATGGCTCAACATCATCATCAAGAGTAACTGCTACACTGTTATCCTCATCGAAAGTCACATTTGTAGACTCTTTCACAATTAATGAGCGTTTGTTGAACACTCTATATCCCTTGCTCTTGGCCGCATAGCCAATGAATATACCATCGTCAGCTTTGGCATCAAATTTGCCTAAGTTGTCTTTGGTGTTAAGGATAAAACATCGACAACCAAAAACTCGAAAATATGAAACATTTGGAGTTCTTCCAAACCAAAGCTCATAGGGTGTTTTCTTCATAATAGGACGAATAAGCACCCTATTTAAAATATGGCACGCTGTACTGACAGCTTCAGCCCAAAAATATTTCGGAAGAGAGAATTTATTTAACATGACTCTAGCCATATCGCCAAGAGTCCTATTCTTCCGCTCCACAACACCATTTTGTTGAGGAGTTCTTGGACAAAAAAACTCATGATTAAAACCATTTAAATCACAAAACTTTTTAAAATCACTATTTTTGAATTCGTCTCCATGATCACTTCGGATTCGAGTAATCATGTAGCCTTTTTTGTTTTGAACCTTTTTAGCAAATATTTTGAAAACAGAAATGGCATCACTTTTATTTGTAAGAAAGAAAACCCAAGTAAATCTAGAAAAGTCATCAACTATAACAAAAGCGTAGAGTTTTCCACCAAGACTGGCTACTCTACTAGGGCCAAATAAATCCATATGAAGTAATTGCAATGGTCTAGTGGTACTTACAGAGTTTATGGAATGAAATGAGGACTTGGTTGCCTTATTCAATTCTCATTCGGCACATACAGTGTCCTTTTTGAATGTGATGTCGGGCAAGCCTCTGACTAGCTTCTTGGTCGATAGTCTGGATATAGTATCCATATTGGCATGACAAAGACGCTGGTGCCACAGTAATCTTTCATCCTTGTGAGCATAGAGACATCTTCCTGCACTGTTAGTATCTCTAGATAGATAGAAAATATAAATATTATCCTCTCTTATCCCTTCAAAAATAATGTCTCCTATTGACCTATCATAAATAAAGCATTTATTTTATCTAAAGTTAATATCATACCCATGATCAGCAAGATGACTTATGCTGAGCAGGTTATGCTTTAACTCGGTCACTAGGCAGACATCCTTTATTACCGGAGAAGGAGGATGACCAATAGTACCATTACCAATGATATACCCTTTTAGGTTGTTGCCGAAGGATACATACCCTTCCCTCTTCATCGATAGTGATGCGAAAAGATTTACGTCTTCCGTCATATGTTGCGAGCATCCACTATCGAGAATCCACTTACTCTTAGTTGAGTAGGGAAGGTCCACCTACATCAAGAGTAGATGTGACCTTTGGTACCCAAGTTCTTGAGGGTCCTAAAAAGTTAGTTTTCGGCAACCATGCATATATGTTTCTATCTACTAATCTCCTAACTCTACATTGTGGTGAAATGTGTCCATGTAGTTCACAATAAGTACAAATAGTATTCATATTTATGTTAGGAGCATGTTGATGATGTCTATATATAGAGTGATGTGGAGTAGCATGGTGACGATGTCTATATGTAGAGTAATGTGGAGTGTGATGATGATGTCTATATGTAGCATGGTAAGAGTGGTGTGGAACATGATAATGTTTATATCCATAAGCAGTATGATGGTGATTTTGTTTATGTGCAATATAGTGATGATTGTATCTATGTGTAGCATGGTGATTCTGTGTCATATGAGAATTATTTCTATGTGCATGTGGTTTGTGTACTTTATGAAAGTGGGTGTACATATAAGCATGATTACGTGCTGCAGGTGGATGACGTGGTTGACTAGTATGAGTAGTGTTATGCTTTGTGTATGTCTCATGTGATTGGGTTTGAGGTTGAGCAACCTGTTTTCCTAATCTAGTCTCTAATTTCTTAGAGACAGCCTGCAGTTAATTAATCTTAGTATTCAAACCATAAATCTTAGTGATAGAGATCTTGTGTCTATTCTTTTCTTCAGCGATCTCAGTATTGAGTGCTGTGATCTCTTGTGTTTGCCTTTTTATCCGTGCTTCGGCATCATGTAGGCTTAATTTAAGCTTAGACACCTCATTTGTGACTTCCGTGGGTGAAGTGTCTCTACTATTATCAAGCAATGAAGAGAGTCTTTGAATCTCGACTTCATAACTTTTGATCTTTTCCTTGGCGTGTTTATATTTACCAATGACTTTCTTGTGGTCATTGAGTAAATCATTGAATGCATCGCCAAGTTCATCAAACGTGAAATCATCGAGAGTTTCGCTAGTTACCTTGTCGAATGTAGCCATTAGGCAAATATTGGCGGTGTCTTGAGGATAGTCCTTTTCTTCCTCGGAGTCACTAGCTTCGCTTTCATGCCAAATGCTTGTGTTGGCATATTTCTTTGAGGAAGCTTTCTTGTATGGTTTCTCATATCGGTTGCTCTTCTTTGTGAATGGACAGTCTTTTCGGACGTGTCCAGTCTACTTGCAACGTAGCATGTTGTCTCTTCTTCGTCATCTTCTTGTGGTTCCTTCTTTCTTCAATTGAAGCGAAGGAATTTCTTGAAGTTGTGGACAATGAGAGCTTGATCTTCACCTTTCGAGTTGTCGTCATCCGTCTCTTCAGGATCAGCCCTTCGTCGGTGAGCTTTAAAGGCAATCTCCTTTGCCTTAGGAGCAGGCTCTTCGAAATCTTTGAGGTCAAGCTCATGAGTCATCAGCTTTTCCATCAAAGTCTCCATGGACGTAGTCGTGAGATTATTTCCTTCTATGATGGCTGTCACCTTAGGGTTCCAAATTTTTTGGTAGCCCCCTAAGTATCTTGCGGATCTTCTCGTGATTTGTATATTGTTTGCCGAGAGAAGATAAGGGGTTGATGATGTCGAAGAATCTTGTAATCGTTTGTGTGATCGTCTCATTTGGCTTCATCTTGAAAGCCTTATATTCTTGAGTGAGACGACTTATTTTTGACTCCTTCACTTGAGTGGTTCCTTCATGCGTCACTTCTAGAAGTCTCCATACTTCGTGAGAGGTGGTGCATGTTGAGACCCTGTTGAACTCATTCCTGTCTATAGCACAGAATAAAGCATTAATAGCTCTTGCGTCTAGACTTGCTTATTTCTTCTCCTCGCCAGAATATTTGTCATGGGTTTTCTCAACGAGATCACCATTTACAACTATCCTGGCAGGCTTTTTGTAACCATCGGTGACAATGGTCCACAGGTCGAAGTCTAGCGACTTGAGATAAAAACTCATTCTTGTTTTCCAATAGGTGTAGTTAGTTCCATCAAATAGGGGAGGCCTATGAGTGGACTTTCCTTCACCGTGATTGGAAATCATGGATTGTGTGGTTGCCATGGATCAGCTCTAGGATGTTAGTCCTTATTGAGAGAACAGAGCTCTGATACCAATTGAAGAACCAATAGGCAACTCTAAAGGGGGGGTGAATAGAGTTTATGACCATAATGTCCAATTAAAAAATTAAACTCTTTCACCAACAGAAAATAATCAGAGTAAATGCAGAAATAGTAAAGAGCAAGAAAGCATACGCAAACACAGCCGATTTTAACCTGGTTTCCCTCGTGGAGGACTAGTCCAGGCCTGAGAACTCTAGCTTAGGATTAAATCTACTATTTTTGAAATAGTAATTACACCCCGTGCCTTTTCTTCAGAAGAGCACGTCAACTTCTTACAGAGATCGCAGTGGCGATGCTTAGAATTTTCCAAACGACTTCTTGAACTCTTGCACAAACTCCTAACTGAAAAGTACTAAGCACTTTGAGGCTTAGGGAGCTTGTGGCTAGTAGATGAGAAGGGTATGGCTTGTATAAGGCTTTAGAGAGAAGAGAAGAGAAGATTGGATGAATAAAAATGAAAGAATTCATGGCCTATTTATAGGATAACATACAGGCAGAATTCGGCCAGAATTCTGGTTGGAATATTCAAAAATTTGGCCGTTGGACAACTTGCATCCAGCCAACCCTAAAAATTAGGATCCTGGATTTTAGGAGGCAGAGTTCGGCCCGAACTCTGTGTGGAGGCAGAGTTCGGCCCGAACTCTGTCTCCAGAGCACAGAGTAGGTCCAATGGGCCAATGGGCTATTTGGATGTTTGGTGGGGCTTTTGGTTTGAGGTATATGTATAGTCTAAGTCTCAAAATGCTCAGTACAGCTCAGTTTACATAAGTCTAGACTCAAATAAAGTGTAAAATACAGACTCAAACTGTGAAGTATTGCAGGTGCGAGCTATCGTCTGGCTTGTACCGAATTCAGTCTGCATGTGTCGTATTGAAATATTACAAGTATCATGTTGTCAATTGTATCAATATATGGTTGACTGTGATTTTGTGTCAACATTAATGGCTCAACTCAAAGTGGACACCTTATCCAAACAGATGGCCAAGGCTAACTTAGTACAAGGAGGAAACTCTAAGGGGAAGTAGAAGGCTCCCTATAATAAGAAGAAAGACGTTCACCATCTGAAGGTGAAGTCGGCTCAGTTCAAGCCAAAGTCTAAGGACCATGAGGCTTGTTTCAACTGTGGCAAGCAATGTCACTTCAAGAAGGACTGTAAAAAAAAACCTAAAGGGAAAGAGCAATGCGAGGCTAACTTTATTGCTATGATTGTGCAGTTTGACTCGACTAGTATTGACACGGACTAGTAGATAGACACTGGAGCATCATGCCATGTTTGTTCTAAGAAGGAGTGGTTCACCATATATAAACCTATTTCAGAGAAGGTTATGGTGGTGAACCATACACAAGCTGAAGTTCTGGAGATCGAGACGGTGATACTGAAACTAAATTCGAGAAAGTCGATGATGCTTTAGGATGTAAATCATGTACCAATGATAGCCAAGAACCTGGTCTCAAAAAGTCTGCTCTGCAATACAGGCTTGAGGATAGTTATTAACGCTGGACAAATGGTTATGTCATACAAAGGAACATACTTTAGAAAGGCATTTTGTACCGAAGGGATGTTCAAACTTTAACTTGTAACTCTAGTAGAGAAAATAAATGTAGTCTCTTCTTCTGGTTGTTCCCTTGAGTTGTGGCATAATAGACCATGACATGTTCATTATAAAAGAATTAACAAAATGTCTAGTCTAGGGATTTATCTTCAAATACTGGAGTAAGAAGGTAGAGAAGTGTGAGGTATATGCACAGACGAAGATCACCAGAAAATTGTTCAACTGGGTAAACCGAAGACAGATATTCTGGAGTTGGTGCACTCAGATATCTGTGACTTCAAATAGTTTTCCACAAAGGCCAAGATGAAGTATTTCAATACCTTCATCGATGATTTCTCAAAGTACGCATTCATTTATCTGCTCAAGTCTAAATATGAAGCGTTCGAGAAATTTAAGGACTTTGAGGCTGAAGCCGAGTGTCAAACCGGACAATAACTCAAGAGACTCAGAAGTGATCGAGGTGAAGAACATATGTCTCACGAATTTGTATCGTTCTACAGAGAACATGGAATTGTCAACGAGATGACTCTACCATACTCCCCTCAATCAAATTGTGTTGTAGAAAGGAAGAACAAAATGTTAACAAAGATGATGAATTCGATGCTTTTAACTACGGGTCTTCCAAATTATTTCTGGGGGTGAAGCTAAGCTTACCACTACTTTTATTCTGAATAAAGTGCCGCATGCAACTTCCGATGTCACTCCTCATGAATAATGGTTCAAGGTCAGACATAAATTGAATGTCATTCGAGTGTGGGGGTATCTGGCGTATGTGAAGCTTCCGAATTTGAAGATTTAGAAGCTGGGTACGAAGACTAGTAAGACAATCTTTCTGGGTTATGCTGAGAAGAATGATGCTCGGAGGTTTTTAGACATTGAGTCAAATCATATCATTGAATCTCGCGATACAAAATTCTTTGAAGTCAAATTTGTAAGGCACAAAAATATTGTTCTCGCGGACATTACAAAGAATAGTATGGGTGCACAGGTGGTTGAAGCTTCTAACGAAGATATAGTCCAAGAAGAAGTTGTTGATGTGGAAACAATGCTTGAGCTAGAACTCGCAGAACTTGTGTCTAAACGAGTGATGAGACATAAGGACTTCAGAGATAATTTTGTCACCTATCATATGGAAGCAGATCCGTTTACCTATGAAGAGGCGATGAAGACCAAAGGCGCTATCTTCTGGAAGGAGGCCATTAATGATGACTATGACTCGATAACCTCCAACAACACGTTGGTCTACCTGAAGGAGCAAAACCAATCGGATGTAAATGGATCTTCAAGAAGAACATGAAGGCCGATGGAACTGTTGAGAAGTACAAGACAAGGTTGGTAGCCAAGTAATTTTCTTAGAAGCAGAGGATCGATTATTTTGACATATATGCCTTAGTAGTGCAGATGACGATCATCAGGATGTTGATTACTCTGAGTGCAATTCACAAGCTGTTTATTCATCAGATGGATGTCAAAATCGTATTCCTGAATGGTGAGTTGACCGAAGAGATTTACATGCAACAGCCAGAAGTATTTGTCGTCGAGGCCTTGAAGACAAAGTCTACAAGTTGATAAAATTGTTATATGGTCTGAAGTAAGCTCCCAAGATATGGCATAAAAAGTTTGATAAAGTCACAAGATCAAATGGCTACATGGTCAGCGATACGGACAAGTGTTTGTACACAAAATACGCTGACGGAAGAGGAGTTGTCATTTGTCAGTATGTCACGACCCGCACTCTTTTTAGGATGCGAGTATGTGGGCAAGTCCAGCCTGTGTCGCGATATCAGTAGTAGAATGCTGTCTAGTCCATAATGCTCAATATCACAATAATTGGTCATAATTAATTCATTTGCTCATTCACAATACTAAATCTATTTACAACTTCAAGATTACATACGAGTAAAGTACAATATCTCACAAAATCTAATACAATAAATCTAAACTTGATGATCAAATCTATCTAACTAGTCTTTTAGAGTCGACCTCGGCATATACGATATCTTTCTCAATGATCTAATGCATAGCAAACAACTAATCTGAAAAATAGTTTCCAGTCAGGAATGAAACAAGTACATACATGGCAAACTATTCAAGAAATAATAGAAACTATAAAACAGAAATAACATATGATATACATGGAGACATGGTATGACAAATTTAGAGAAAACAGATAACAATGACATTCATGGCTGACAACTAGAAAGAAACATGTAAAGAAGACTATCATGGCATGTCAAGTAGAATGGAACATGTAACATGGCAAACAAGACATATAACTAAGTATTTTGAAATACTACTTTCGACATGTAAACGACTAGGGGAAAATACGGTAACCCGCACATGACGTGTACGAGCGCTATCGTTCTTGTTTGGACACGAGGGAGTGGTTCTTATTTTGGGAATATTCACATGTCTAGTAAAGTTTTTTCCTACCCGGCTCATGGATTCATGTCACGACACAAAAATTATGATATACAATAATCACGAAATATAAGTCACGAAACACGATAAATAACGTAAATCACTGTAAGCTCCCTAATTTTTAGATTTTATTTATAATTATTTTGTATGGATATTTTAAATATTAAAGTCAATAATGGCTATATTAGTATATTATTGTAGCTTTGATTTTTGAAGCACAACAAATATTGTTTTCTTAAATCCAGTTCCATATTTGAATTCTAGATTCGTCCACCTTCAGTTTGATTATCATGTCCCATCCAAATTTATTTTTTAACATTCTTTTGACTTTGCGTAATTTTGGGCCAACTTAGGCCAATTTGAGCCATTGATGTAATTCTAAGCCAACTTCCAATTTGCTTTTGGAACTTCACATAGATCGAAACTGTATAACACAATATATTATTTTGATTCATTTTTAGTCTACAACACACATGTCTAGGGTGTACCATCCAATCGAATTTCCATGTGCTACTGATTTGCAAATGGCACATGAGACTCATTAAATTGATTTTTGGGTCCAATTTAACTAGTAATGCTATTCGGACTCACCTAATCAACCCTACTAGTTAGAGCCTAACTAGGAGTACCAAAACCAAGTATACATATATTTAAGAGAATTTTAGAGGTGTAATTGCAGCCATATGCAATACTCTCTTATATCTTTGACTTGGTCAAACATCTAACCAAAATAGGAAATCTATTAATAATAGTACGATTTGGAGAACCAAATCATATCCAAATTAGATCAAACCAAAGTTCATACACTATATATATATATATATATATATATATATATATATATATATATATATATATATAAAACCCTAACCATCCTCTCTCATAACTGCCTACTACTCCATATATCCCCCCAAACCTAGCGACCGCCACTCCAAGGCCGACCCCTCATAGCCGACCCCTTTTTCTTCTCAAAACCCTAATTTTTTCTTGATTTCTGTGCCGCCACCACCACCACTCATGTGACCCCCTCAACGTCCTCTTCCACTCAAGAAACTGTAGGAGCAACTTGTGGCCGTTAGAGAGGTGCACGACGTGCTACTTGGGCTGAAATTCCGTCGAATCGAAGTCTAAAATGTCACAGCAGGTTAGTCGACTTGTAGATGATGTTTCACCAACTTTTTCTCATTCGTTTCTCCTCAAACCAAATCTGAGAGTTACCTTTGTGTGTCTACTCCAATCATTGATCGCCGGATCCCCTAGTTCCAAGCGGTTTGCCCGTGGCGTTGATTCTACGACAGGGTATCCAGAACTGACAAATTCTCTTGCTGGCCACTTTTCGCCTATCTAAGGTCAGTTTCTAACCTTTTATATTTTTACTCAGAATCTAGATGTTGATACTTTTATGACACATATCTGAAAGTTAGGTTTCGCATCCGTTTGCTATTTTTAAAAATTCATGACATTTTTTGTGTCACCGAACTCCAAAAAATTCTGTTTTCCTTGTGTCCAGAAGTGTCAAAACTCCATGGATCTATATTAAACTTTATGTTGTGCAAGGTTTAACATTATAAATACTATTTTAACTAATTTATGGATTTTTTATAGAATTTATTAATTTTATTTTATCATTATTTTGGAACTAAATTAATGGGTCGAATTGAGGAAGTCATTTGTGGCATTGACATATGACCTCTTGTGAAAGGGTTCCCCTATTGAAAATATTATTATAGAAATATATACGTATTTATAAATAAATTCTAGAGTTTAAATATATTATTTTATTATAATTGTAAAGTATTTACGAGAGGTTTTGTTACCTATATGTACTTATATAATAGATGCAGTGTCGTAACAACGTTATGACAACTAGGAGGCGTAGATACTCATATAATTTATATATGGTGTGTTGATATAAAATATTCAATATAGTGTATTATTATAGCTGAGCTTGGGAGGATCGACAAGGACACCGAAGTTGGACAGGCTTACCCGTAGATAGCAGTTACAGGCAAGCGTGCCTTGCCATTGTTACAGATCTTTCTTTTCTGTCTTGTAGTTCTTTTTTATTAGCATTACATGATGTAGGACATTGATACTTAGTGTCCGTTTATAGACAGGTGCCGATGCCATGATAGTGACATCGAGTATTGACATTAGGCATTACGTACATACTGATGTGTCCATTGACACAATTGACCACAGGACACCGACATATTCATGATGCGAGATTTACATGACTATTCGTGGTATTGACCTCGTGTTAGCATTCTAGATTTTTTATCAGTATTGCTTTTACTTTCAAGATGACTGTACAGACTTGACATTGCTAGATTCTAGACATGGGGATTGGGGAGAACTTGACTACAATATCAGACATATTATCGTGTGGCCCATTATTTAGAGACATTTATCTCTATAGCAGAGTAAAGAATTATCACTGTCGAGAATTTATTGTCCTTGGTGCCATGACACAGGTACTAGGGACAATACCTGCTGAGGTGCTAGTGAGCCTTAGTAGAAGGGGTCTGGTATTCTATAAAAGTATCTCACTTGTATAGCACATAGACGGATACAGTAGATTACCTTAGTTCATATTTTCTTCATTTCTGTACATTGGCATGTATATTATGCACCTTGCTAGTCCTCTGAGGACCTGGCTATTTCTCAGGCTTAGACGAAGCTAAAGACTACCCGGAGGTTTACGGTTCGAAAGCTAAGACCGGAGGCGTACCGGCACAGGAGGACGAGATAGTGCCAGAGAATTTCTCGTGATAATGTTACCTTCATATTTAGTTTTGCTACATTATTTTCTTTTCTTTTCATCAGACTTGTAGTTGATTTGTACTTTGTTTCTATTTCTATGGTTTTGGAATGTTTTACCCGCACAGACTTTATTACTTTTATTGCTGGATATTTGAGACATTTTTTTTATTTATTTTTGATCTATTTATGGACTCTGTGGATGTGATTAGATGTATATACTTGTGGACTGTGTTGTATTTCTTGGTGTTATCATGATTTACAGCTCAAGTATTTCACTAATGGGCATGTTGTGTAGCTTGGTCCATTGGTGAAGTGCTGCTGGCATGTATTCATATACCTGGTCCTACGTATTTTGGGACTGGGGTGTTACATATTTTTGTGGTGGCCCATGCAGGTCTCCGTTAATCACTTCGGTTATGTTACTGTATCGACGTGAGCCTACAAATAGGATAGAAAAGACCCATAGGATCACATCCACATGCTTGATACCTTCCTTAACTTTGTTTCAAACTCTTACTTGACTTTTTGATTTGCATCCAGTTTGATTATGTTCTATTGTACCCTTATTTATTCGTGCTAGTAAGACAAATCTTCGTAATGGATGTATCTTCCCTTTACTATCACATCAGAAAAGTCGGGGCACAGACACTAGAAGCCATAATTGCAGGTAGAGTCTTCATAAATTTTACGAAGTCGTAGTGATACCTAGGATAGTCGTACTGCTACGAGCCTGCAACTAATTGAGGAATAGGACTTGAGGATACATCCACAAGCAAGATTATAGACTTTTCTCAGACTCTTCAGTATGAATGTTTTTATGTGATCTTCTTTTTCAACATGATTGCTTTTGTGTTCTTCCCTACTCGAGATTTGACTAAATCCTTCCTTGTTGACTTCTTGAATAATTCTTCCCGTTATTTTTGTGCTAAGTTGTTGGAAAGTGTCTTATGGATTGGTCCAAGGAAAAGTTTGAGAAATTATATTTAACCTTGTATTACGGAATCACAGTTTTGCAGCCAGAGAAATACTAGCGAGGCAGGACTTCAGATAAACGACATCATGGCTACATATGTTTCTCAAATTCTACTTGACCAATATCCTATGCATGTTGATCTCTTTCCCTATATTTTCGTAAAAAGTCAATTCAGAAATCTTTTATGGATTTGGCCAGGATAAGCTCAAGAACTTGTACTACCTGGCATAGCAGATGTGCACTGCAGCCATCTGTCGTATTATGGAATAAGAAAGTTATTTGCAGCCAGATGCACACTAGCGTGGCAGTAACTTCATGTGACATAATCACGGAGATATATGGTTCTCGAGTCTTACCTAGACTATATCATATGCATCTTGTTTGGCCTCACGTCGTTCTTGGAAATAGTTCGACAAACCCTCCTGCTTTGCTTGACCCTACTGTTATTTGAAATTGGTATATTTGTTTGTTTGACCCAGCCTTAGGCTTCCATTACCTTCTATTTATTAGATGACTAAAATAGACAAACCTTATAGTTATATTATAGAATATAATTAAGCTAGATTATTGGTGTGATTGTGATGTGGGCAGCTAGAAACGGATAAGTTTCTTAGAGATGGATCCAAGTAAGATTATGAGTCGAATATGAGTGTCTGGATATCGGATGCGTAAAGCCTATTAGAAAAAATTGCTAGGGTTGAACTAACGGGTATCATTGAGTAGGTTGATAATACTATACCTACGATAGAATGGTATAACTAGTGGTATTAGAATTTTTCTGCAGTAAATACTTTAATCCTTTTTTTTCTAGCTTATTTTTGAGAAGCATCTTAGAGTTGTGTTGGGAGTATTAAGGAAGGAGAGATTGTTGTAGAACCCTAGGGGGGGGTGAATAGGGAAATTAAAAATTAACTACAACAATTGATGCAATAAAGACAATTGAAAGTAAAGAGTAGAAAGATCAAACGCAAGGATGTATCCTGGTATCCTCTTTTGAGGCAGTCCAGTCCCGAAACTCTCTCCGGCTTTAATCCACTATTTAACCAAATAGTACACACGAGTTTGGATCCGAAGAACTCGCCAACTTCAACACGAGTTTGGATCCGAAGACTCGCCAACTTCTACACACGAGTTTTCTTACGAAGGCTCGCCAACTTCAAACAAAAGAGAAGAGAACTTGTTGATCTTCTAACATGTGAAGATCGAAATGTACAACTCTTTAATACTCTAGCACTTTGGGAGAGGATGACAATGAAAAGCTTGGAAGAGTATTAATGGTGGAGCTCTTGGTTGTTGGAAAATTTATGGTAAGAGTTGGTGAGAAAGCTCAAGAGAGAGAGAGCTTTCTTTTATAGAAGAACCAAGAGTTGGTGGCATTTAATGCTCTGAATACAGACAGACCGGCATGCCGTCGGTATGCCGCGGCATACCGTCGGTATACCGGCCAAATAGTAACGGTCATATTAATGACCGTTCGAGAGCATTAAATGCGGCCATTAATGCTAGTCAGGGCAATTCAAAAACCAAATATTTGAAACTCGGTATACCGCCGGTATGCCGGAGCATGCCGCCGGTATGCCGACAATTTGTCACCGCAAGTTTTGGGTTGCTAAAAACGGTATACCGTCGGTATGCCGTTGGTATGCCGACAATTTGTCACAGCAACTTTTGGGTCGCTAAAACGGTATACCGCCGGTATGCCGGAGCATGCCGTCGGTATGCCGACAATTTGTCACAGCAACTTTCTGGACACAAAAAGCGGTATACAGCCGGTATGCCAGAGCATGCCGCCGGTATACCGACAATTCGTCACAGCAACTTTCTGAGCTCTAAAAACGGTATACCGCCGGTATGCCGCTCTGTAGGTATTTGATTTTTGACTTGTTCTTTTTATTGTCATCCGTCCTTAGGTATTTACAAATATACCTAGACTTGTACAGACACAGAGACTCTAAGCAGGAAGACGCCGTCTTATGTAGGGAACGTCGGTAACTGCTTCAGTCTTCAATGTAAAAGATGATTGCGCTTGAACGGAAGAACTCCATGTAGTAGATCTTCTGATAATATTTGAATCTGAAGAACAAAAGACTAAACTACGAAGATGCTGTTAATAATCAAAATAAAATGTGCCAACAAACTCCCCCATTTTGATAATTGACAAAATAGAGAGATAGCATCTTCAGGGAGTAGCTCCCCCGTAGGTAGACAGCTCCCCCTCAATACGATTTCTCCCCCTTTGTCACTTAGTCAAAGATGGGGATAATAAAGGAAAACGTGCATAATAATAATGACAAGAGCATATAAAGAAAAGCATGTATTAATAGATTTGAAGTGAAAAGTGAATACATGCCCGACACACACATAGCATAAGGTAAATAGAAAGACTCTCCTTAACGAGAGCCGGAAACTAGAGATAACTACAAATAAAGTCCCCGAAGGACTGCAAATAACTGGTACCAACCACACACCGGTCCCCGAAGGACCACAAAAGACAACATAAAAACAAACACATAAAACTAAAACACGCATAAAACGAGACCATCATCCAAAAGCGAATCCGTCCCTACTCATCAGCCGGATCGTCCCCATCACCCTGAGCTTGCTGGAAGACGCCAAAGGGATCAATGTCGTCAGGGTACATAAACCCATAGGCATTGGGATCAGAGAAGCGCGGGGTCTGGTACATAGGATCCTGAAGATTAAGATCCAAAAAAGCATCCCGGTCCTGAAGAGTGCGCTGAATAAAGTACCCCTGATCGTGGAAACGGGACTGGATCAGGGCGCCAAGGCCACGAGTGTGGGCCCGCATCTGTTCCTCCACCTGGGCCATACGTATATCAAAGTGCTGCTGAGTCAGCGGCATATAACGGCCCGAAGCGGGAGGAGTAGATGTGGGAGCAGCAGGAGTGGATGCCGGTTGCTCTTGGGAAGAAGAGGCACGTGAAGTAGAGGCGCCACTAAGGGAACGGGAGACAGCAAGATAGGAGGGGACACCATCCGAGGAGCAAAGAGATAGGTCAACTTGCCGGGCTTCCAGAAGGAGAGTGATAAAGGAGTCGTAGTAGAGATTCTACTTTCCCGAAGGCATGACACGTCGGAAGAGCAGAAGGAGAGTCTTCGGGAAGGAGAAGGGCTTCCGGGCATAGAGATAATACATGCAGACGAGGGCATCACCGGTAATGGCGTCGTAGTTCCCGCCCTTAGGAAATAGTGTATGGCACACTATCCTATGGAGCTCGTAGTAAAATGGCTCCAGCTGTACAGAGAGGACCGGGATGGCAGGAGGGTTGGGGCCCTTGCAGATGATACGGCAGAACTCGTCGAAGGGTGCCGCCGCCGAGGAGTGAAGAGCAGCCAAGGATGGTAAGGCTTCCCCTTTGTCCGGGATGCCGAGGATGTGCCCGATGTCCCGAGAAGTGAGACGGAAGTGACGGTCATTGACCATAGACTGAATGGCGGGGTGATCGTCGTCCCCGACCAAGTTGCAATAGAATAGTCGGACAGCAGCGAGGTAGACCGGTATTTGGCACCGAAGCAGAGAGGAGAGTCCGGCATCGTCAAATAAGGGGACGTGACCGGGGAAGAGGTTCCAATTTATCGCTCGTCCCTTCCAGACATTGTGATGAACGAAGTGCTGGAACCATAGCTCGACCGCCAAAGAGTTGGAAAAGATCCGTTGGTTGTACCCGTGAGGTTGGGCCACCGGAATGAAGGGGTTGAACAAGGAGGAGGAGGAGCGGGGGCGCTTAGGGTTTGCCATGAAGAAAGACTAGGTTTTGGAGTGGATGAAGGAGGAGTAGGGGAAGTAATGGAGAAAGGAGGATTTTAAAGAGGAGGAGGAAGATGAAGAGATAGATTTTGAAAGGGGAGGAGGGTGGGAACAGTTGTAGAGGAGGTTTAAAGAGGGGAGTTGAAAAGGTGGTGGGTTGGAATTTATGAGGGTGGAGTAAAAAGAGGAGTGAAAGGGGAGATGTGAGGGGAGAGTAATAAATGAGATGGAAGGTGAAGAGATGGGTAGTTATGATAGATTGGATGGATGAGAGAGAATAAAAGTAGTTTAAAAAGGAATAAAGGAAGTAGAGAAGAAATGTGGGCCCGAACCCTGATTTGATGTCCTGTCCGCCACGAACCGGCATACCGTCGGTATGCCGGCGTATACCGACGGAATGCCGAGTTTCGAGACAGAACTAAATTCTGAAACAAAAAACGGCATGCCGCCGGTATACCGCCGTATACCGCCGGTGTGCCGATCAAATAAAAGTTTTAAGGGTCAATGGATAAAATGCCTAATTCTTGGCAAAGAAAGGAGAAGCGATCTTCCGGGAGTGGTTTGGTGAAGATATCGGCTAATTGAGAATTGGTCTCAATAAACTCAAGACGGATGTCTCCCTTTTGTTGATGGTCACGAAGAAAATGGTGTCTAATTTCAATGTGCTTCGTGCGTGAGTGACAAATCGGGTTTTTTGTGAGATTAATAGAGCTAGTGTTATCACATTTAGTAGGGGTTCAAGAATGAGAAATGCCATAATCTAAAAGTGTTTGTGACATCCAAAGAATTTGTGCACAACAACAACCAGCCGCAATATATTCTGCCTCAGTGGTTGAAAGAGCAACAGAATTTTGCTTCTTACTAAACCACGATACCAAAGACTTCCCGAGGAATTGACATGTGCCACTAGTGCTTTTTCGGTCAATCTTGCATCCGGCAAAATCCGCATCCGAAAAGCCGTGAAGCTCAAAGGATGAGGATTTCGGATACCAAAGGCCCATGTTAATGGTGCCTTTGAGATAACGAAAAATGCGTTTAACGGCACTCAAATGTGATTCCTTTGGATTGGCTTGATATCGTGCACACAAGCAAACACTAAACATGATATCAGGACGGCTAGCAGTTAAATAAAGTAAGCTACCGATCATACCTCTATACTTACGAATGTCAACCGAGGTGCCATCTTCATCATTGTCAAGCTTTGTCGTTGTGGCCATAGGAGTCATCATTGATTTGGATGAGTCGAGGTCGAAACGCTTGAGGAGGTCCTTTGTATATTTTGCTTGATTGATGAAGGTTCCTTTGGGTCCTTGCTTGATTTGTAACCCCAAGAAGAAGGAAAGTTCACCCATCATACTCATTTCAAACTCTTCCTGCATAACTTTAGCAAATTCTACACAAAGTGTGTTGTTAGTAGAACCAAAAATAATATCATCGACATAAATTTGAACCAACAAGAGAGTCCCATCATGGGATTTAATAAAAAGTGTTGTGTCAACTTTTCCCTTTGAAAAATTGTGAGAAACAAGAAAAGAGCTAAGACGCTCATACCAAGCACGGGGAGCTTGTTTGAGGCCATAAAGGGCTTTATGGAGTTTGAACACGTGATTAGGAAATTGAAAATCTTCAAAGCCGGGAGGTTATTTAACATAAACTTCCTCTTTAATAATACCATTTAGAAAAGCACTCTTAACATCCATTTGAAATAGCTTAAAGTCATTAAAACAAGCAAAAGCACAAAGCATACGAATGGATTCAAGACGTGCAACCGGAGCATAGGTTTCGTCGTAGTCAATGCCTTCCTCTTGGTTATAGCCTTGAGCAACCAATCGGGTTTTGTTACGAGTCACTAACCCATCTTCATTAAGTTTGTTACGAAACACCCATTTTGTTCCAATAATGGGATGATTGCTAGGTTTTGGGACAAGTTCCCAAACCTTGCTTCGCTCAAATTGATTAAGCTCCTCTTGCATAGCTATCATCCAAAACTCATCAAGGAAAGCATTATTAACATTTTTAGGCTCTATTTGAGAGATAAAAGCCACATTTGCACAAAGATCACGAGTGGCGGATCTTGTGCTAACACTGGAGGAAGGATCCCCAATGATAAGCTCCTTAGGATGATTGGTGACAAATCTCCATTCTTTTGGGAGATCCTTTTGAGGAGGCTCGAGAGGAGGAGACTCTTTTGATGGGGTCACAACTTCATTGTTAGATGAAGAAGGACGATCCTCAATAGAGGAGTTCTCCAACCCAAACGAGATGTCATCAATATCTTCGGAGGAGGAGAATATAGAAGAGTTGAGTTCATTAAAAGAGACATTGATTGACTCTTCGACAACAAGACTTCTTTTGTTAAAAACACGAAAACCTTTACTATGAGTAGAGTATCCAAGGAATATTCCTTCATAGGCTTTTTCTTCAAACTTGCCTAGGTTATCCTTGGTATTCAAAATAAAACAATTGCAACCAAAAACTTTGAAATATTCAATAGAGGGAATTTTGTCAAACCAAAGCTCATAAGGAGTCTTCTTAGAAATAGGTCTAATTAAGACTCTATTTATAACATGATAAGCCGTATTAACGGCTTCCACCCAAAAATATTGGGGGAGCTTATATTGGTTTAACATAACCCGGGCCATATCGCCAAGGGTTCTATTCTTTCTCTCCACAATACCATTTTTTTGAGGAGTACGTGGGCAAGCAAAATCATGTCCAAAACCATTCTTTTCACAAAATCTTTTGAAATCGGCATTATCAAATTTCCCTCCATGATCACTCCTAATTTTGTTGATAGAAAAACCTTTCTTATTTTTAACACGTTTACAAAAAGCAACAAATTCACGAAAAGTATCACTTTTGCAAGCAAGAAAAATAACCCAAGTAAATCTCGAAAAATTATCAACTAAAACAAAAGCATAAAGCTTGCCTCCGAGGCTAGCAACTCTACTAGGCCCAAAAAGATCCATATGGATAAGTTGAAGGGGTTTAGAAGTACTCACAGAGTTGATTGATTTGAAGGATGACTTGGTCAACTTACTTTTCTCGCATTCTTCACACACCATATCCTTTTTGAATGAGATACTTGGGAGTCCTCGTACAAGCTTCTTGGAGGCGAGGCGAGAGATGGTATCCATGTTGGCGTGTCCAAGCCTCATGTGCCAAAGCCAGCTCTCATCGTTCTTTGCAACTAGGCATCTGTCATTGTTAGTACCTTCAACAAGATAAAGAACATAAATGTTGTTTTCTCTAATGCCTTCATAAACAATAGTTCCATTAGAACTATCGGTAATGTAGCATTTGAGTTTAACAAACTTGATATCATAGCCATTATCGGTAAGATGGCTAATACTAAGGAGGTTATGCTTGAGATTAGTAACAAGATATACATTATTAATACAAGGATAAGGAGGAGAACCGATATTACCATTTCCAATAATATAACCTTTAAGATTGTTACCGAAGGAGACGTGTCCTTCCTTCTTCATCGATAGCGTTGTAAAAAGTGAAGCATCACCGGTCATGTGCCGTGAACAACCGCTATCGAGAATCCACTTGCTTCTAGCATGAGAAGGATTCGTCACCTACAACATAAGTTGAATATGAACGTTTTGGTACCCATAATTGTTTGGGTCCTTGATTGTTAGTTCTAGGAACCCATTTAAGAACTTTCATGTCAACTTGTTTCCTTGTATAACAAAAATTAGAAGTATGTCCGAGCAAACCACAATAATTGCACATCAAAGAAGATTTAGAAGAAGAAGTGTGAGTGTTGTGCATATGTGAGTTTCTAGTGTGAGAAGTTCTACCATGAGTGTTATGATGATAGTAAAATGCATGATGTGAGGTGTTCTTCTTAACAAATGGTCCTTTTCTTGTGTTAGAAAAGGAGTTGTGTGTAGTGTTCATGTAAGGGTTATGCCTAGCATTGTGATGAGTGTGGGGGTGTCTTGGAGCATGCATGTGAGTGGTATTCTTATTACCTAAATTCTTACTCCGTGTAAGAAGATCATTATACTTAATAGAAGTGTCATATTCTCTTCTATTAGCATCTTGACATTTGCGTATAGCAAATTCATAAGAACTTCTCATGGATAGAATCTCATCATCCATTTTCTTGATGGTGTCAAGAGATTCTTGAAACTTGAGTCGCAAAGACTCTATTTCATCCGTGTCAGAAATAGGAGATTTTCCCTTCACATCAATAATGATGCTTGAGAGCCTCTCTACTTCAAGTTGAAGAGCCTCAACCTCTTTAAGAGATTTCTTGTATTTATTCCGAACACCTTTATGTTCTTTATGTAATTCAAGAATGGCTTTCTCCAAATCATCATAGGTAAGAGTGTTTAAGGAAAGATCATCAAGTACCTCATCGGTTGCCATGAGACAGACGTTGGCATTGTGTTTGTACTCCTTGTCGTTGTCGGAGTCGCTCGCGTCACTTTTACACCAAATGCTTATGTTGGCAAACTTTCTGGAGGATGAGCTTCCCTTGCTAGGCTTCTCGTACTTGCTTGAGTCTTTTCTTATCATCGGACAATTCCTCTTGATGTGTCCGAGTCTTCTGCATTGATAGCACGCCGGATCTTCTTCATTGTCCCGGCTAGAGCGGTTGGCCTTGTTGAATTTTAGGAACTTCCGGAAGTGCTTAGCTGTGAGAGCTATTTCTTCATCGTCGTCTGACTCATTGTCGTCGGAGCTATCCTTGGAGTAGGACCTTGTTGCTTTGAGAGCAAGAGTCTTCTCCTTCTCTTTGGTCTTCTCCTTCTCCTTCTCTTGTATGGAGGATTCCTCTTGATCCTTCATATCGAGCTCGTGAGTCATTAGCTTGCCCAAAAGAGTCTCAAGGTTCATGACAGTCAAGTCGTTCCCCTCAATGATTGTGGTAGCTTTAGGACTCCAAACTTTCGTCAATCCTCTAAGGATTTTTCTGATCTTTTTATGAGCCGGATATTCCTTACCAAGAGAGGAGAGAGGATTAATAATATCACCAAATTGAGTAAACATAGAAGTAATAGATTCATCATGCTTCATTTTAAAAGACTCATATTCTTGCGTGAGTCTACTAATCTTAGACTCCTTCACTTGTGAAGTCCCCTCGTGTGTGACTTCAAGTAATTTCCAAATCTCATTGGAAGTCTTGCAAGTAGAGATTCGGTTGAATTCACTACTGTCGAGAGCACAATAAAGAGCATTCATTGCCTTGGCATCTCGACTTGCAAGCTTCTTGATGTTTTCAGAGAGAGTGTCCCGAAGGGTGTCAGAAGCAATATCCTCAATAGCTCTGGAAGGAGTAGGAAGACCATTTATCACGCATTCCCATAAGTCAAAATCTATGGACTTTAGATAAATGCTCATCCTAATCTTCCAGTAGTTGTAGTTGGTACCATCAAATAGGGGAGGCCTATTTGTGGAGTGCCCCTCATTGTGAAACGTGTTGATACTAGGATTAGAGGCCATGGATCACTCAAGGGTGTAAATCCAAATCAAGAGAACAAAGCTCTGATACCAATTGTAGAATCCTAGGGGGGGTGAATAGGGAAATTAAAAATTAACTACAAAAATTGATAAAATAAAGACAATTGAAAGTAAAGAGTAGAAAGATCAAACGCAAGGATGTATCCTGGTATCCTCTTTTGAGGCAGTCCAGTCCCGGAACTCTCTCCGGCTTTAATCCACTATTTAACCAAATAGTACACATGAGTTTGGATCCGAAGAACTTGCCAACTTCAACACGAGTTTGGATCCGAAGACTCGCCAACTTCTACACACGAGTTTTCTTACGAAGGCTCGCCAACTTCAAACAAAAGAGAAGATAACTTATTGATCTTCTAACACGTGAAGATCGAAATGTACAACTCTTTAATACTCTAGCACTTTGGGAGAGGATGACAATGAAAAGCTTGGAAGAGTATTAATGGTGGAGCTCTTGGTTGTTGGAAAATTTATGGTAAGAGTTGGTGAGAAAGCTCAAGAGAGAGAGAGCTTTCTTTTATAGAAGAACCAAGAGTTGGTGGCATTTAATGCTCTGAATACAGACAGACCGGCATGCCGTCGGTATGCCGCGACATACCGTCGGTATACCGGCCAAATAGTAACGGTCATATTAATGACCGTTCGAGATCATTAAATGCGGCCATTAATGCTAGTCAGGGCAATTCAAAAACCAAATATTTGAAACTCGGTATACCGCCGGTATGCCGGAGCATGCCGTCGATATGCCGACAATTTGTCACAGTAAGTTTTGGGTTGCTAAAAACGGTATACCGCCGGTATGCCGGAGCATGCCGTCGGTATGCCGACAATTTGTCACAGCAACTTTTGGGTCGCTAAAAACGGTATACCGCCGGTATGCCGGAACATGCCGTCGGTATGCCGACAATTTGTCACAGCAACGTTCTGTACACAAAAAACGGTATACCGCCGGTATGCCGGAGCATGCCGCCGGTATGCCGACAATTCGTCACAGCAACTTTCTGAGCTCTAAAAACGGTATACCGCCGGTATGCCGAAGCATGCCGCCGGTATGCCGCTCTGTAGGTATTTGATTTTTGACTTGTTCTTTTTATTGTCATCCGTCCTTAGGTGTTTACAAATATACCTAGACTTGTACAGACACAGAGACTCTAAGCAGGAAGACGCCGTCTTATACAGGGAACGTCGGTAACTGCTTCAGTCTTCAATGTAAAAGATGATTGTGCTTGAACGGAAGAACTCCATGTAGTAGATCTTCTGATAATATTTGAATCTGAAGAACAGAAGACTAAACTACGAAGATGCTGTTAATAATCAAAGTAAAATGTGCCAACAATTGTATGCTAAGCTTAGTAAGTATGAATTTTGTCTTGATAGAGTTCCTTTCCCTGGATACATTATCTCGGGAGAATGACTTTCAGTTGATCAGGAAAAGATAGCTACCATAGAGTCTTGGCCGACACCAACATCGGCTGCAGACGTTAGGAGTTTTCTCGGACTTGTAGGGTATTACTGCAAGTTCGTATAGAATTTCTCACGGATTGTAGAGCCGATGACACGGTTGACCCGTAAGGATCAGGAGTTCCAGTGGACAGAAGATTGTCAGAAGGCTTTTGAAGCGTTGAAGAAGAGGTTGACCTCAATACCTATTTTGACGCTTCCTTCTAGATCGGGAAGATTCTTTGTAATAGTGATGCATCGGGTAGTGGACTTGGATGTGTTTGGATGCAACACGGAAGGTCATATCCTACGCATCGAGGCAACTAAGGGCACATGAAAAGAATTACCCTACTTATGATTTGGAGTTAGCAGTTGTGATCTTTGCATTGAAGATGTGGAGTTATTATTTGTACAGAGAGCGTGTGGAGAGATTTACGGATCATAAGAGCTTAAAGTATGTTTTCATGCAAAAGGAGTTTGAATATGAGACATAGGTGGTGGTTGGAGCTCATGACAGACTATGACATAGATTTGCAGTATCATCCTAGCAAGGCGAACGTAGTGGCGGACGCTTTGAGTAGGAAGCCTACTGCATATTTCTTGACAGCCCAGCCACAGTTATTAGAGGATCTTCAGGAGCTTGAAATAGAAGTCATTATGCCGGGATATCAAGGAGTACTTGCCAATTTAGAAGTATAGTCGTCACTAGTGGATAGAATCAAGGCAACGTTACCTACAAATGCAAGATTTTGAAGACTTCGCAAGAGGACAGAGGTGAGAGCGACAGATACTTAGACCAGAGCTTGTGGCACAGACAGTCGAGAATGTGAAGCGAATTCAGAGTCATCTTCAGGCAGCTCAAGACCGGCAGAAGCATTGGGCTGATATGCAACATCGACCACTAGAATTTAAGGAAAGAGAGCATGTATTTTTGAGGATCTCACCGATACGGGGCACTAGTAGATTCAGGAGTAGGAGGAAGTTGAGTCCAAGGTATATTGGACCGTTTGATATTAATGAGCGCATGATGTATTCCATGTCTCATAACTGAGGAGGTATGTGACTAATCCCAGTCATGTGGTCGATCACTCTGAGATCACAGTGGAACCCAGTTTATCATATGAGGAGCAGCCGGTAGGTATCTTGGACACGAGTGAGAAGATGCTTAGAGGGAAGACGATAGACTGGTTCGAGTTATATGGAGGCACCATTCTCCGGAAGAATCAACCTAGGAGCATGAAGATTCTGTGCGTGAGAGTTATTCCCACTTATTCGTAGATACCGGTAAGTCTTAGACTAATTATTCATATGATAAGATTTTTCTATATAATTGTGTTATTTTAATTTTGTGGACGAAATTTTCTAAGGTGGGTAGGTTTTAAGCCCCCTAATTTTTGGATTTTATTTTTAATTATTTTGTACGAATATTTTAAATATTAAAGTCAATAATGGCTATATTAGTAGATTACCGTAGCTTTAATTTTTGAAGCACAACAAATATTATTTTCTCAAATCCAGTTCTATATTTGAATTCTAGACTCGTCCACCTTCAGTTTGATATATCATGTCCCATCCAAATTTGTTTTTCAACATTCTTTTGATTTTGCGCAATTTCGGGCCAACTTAGGCCAATTTGAGCCATTGACGTAATTTTAAGCCAACTTTCAATTTGCTTTTGGGACTTGACATAGATCGAAACTGTATAACCCAATATATGATTTTGATTCACTTTGAGTCTACAACTCACATGCCTAGAGTGTACCATCCAATCGAGTTTCCATGTGCTACTTATTTGCAAATGGCACATGAGACTCATTAAATTGATTTTCGGGTCCATTTGACTAGTAATGCTATTCGGACTCTAACCTAATCAACCCTACTAGTTAGAGCCTAACTAGGAGTACCAAAACCAAGTATACATATATTTAAGAGAATTTTAGAGGTTTAATTGCAGCCATATGCAATACTCCCTTATATCTTTGACTTGGTCAAACATCTAACCAAAATAGGAAACCTATTAATAATAGTATGATTTGGAGAACCAAATCATATCCAAATTAGATCAAACCAAAGCCCATGCACTTTTTGCCTATCTAAGATCAGTTTCTAACCTTTATATTTTTACTCAGAATCTAGACGTTGATATCTTTCCGACGCATATCTGAAAGTTAGGTTTCGCATCCATTTGCTATTTTTAAAAATTCATGACATTTTCTGTGTCTCCGAACTCCGAAAAATTGTGTTTTTCTTGTGTCCAGAAGTGTCAAAACTCCATGTTTCTATATTAAACTTTATATTGTGCAAGGTTTAACATTATAAATACTATTTTGACTAATTTTTGGAATCTTTATAGAATTTATTAATTTAATTTTATCATTGTTTCGGAACTAAATTAATGGATCGAATTGAGGAAGTCATATGTGGCATTGATATATGACCACTTGTGAAAGGGTTCCCCTATTGAAAATATTATTATAGCAATATATAAGTATTTATAAATAAATTCTAGAGTTTAAATACATTATTTTATTATAATTGTAAAGTATTTACGAGAGGTTTTGTTACCTATATGTACTTATATAATAGATGCAGTGTCGTAACAACGTTATGACAACTAGGAGGCGTAGATACTCATATAATTTATATATGGTGTGTTGATATAAAATATTAATATAGTGTATTATTATAGGTGAGCTTGGAAGGATCGACAAGGACACAGGAGTTGGACAGGCTTACCTGCAGACAGCAGTTACAGGCAAGCGTGCCTTGCCTTCGTTACAGATCTTTCCTTTCTGTCTTGTTGTTCTTTTTTTATTAGCATTGTATGACGTAGGACGTTGATACTTAGTGTCCGTTTGTAGACAGGTGTCGATGCCATGATAGTGACATCGAGTATTGACATTAGGTATTACGTACATACTGATGTGTCTATTGACACAATTGACCACAGGACACCGACACATTCATGATGCGAGTTTACATGACTATTTGTGGTATTGACCTCGTGTTAGCATTCTAGAGTTTTTTATCAGTATTGCTTTTACTTTCAAGATGACTATACAGATTTTACATTGTTAGATTCTAGACATAGGGATTGGGGAGAACTTGACTACAATATCAGACCTATTGTCGAGTGATCCGTTGTTTAGTGACCTTTATCTCTGTAGCAAAGTAAAGGATTATCACTGTCGAGAATTGATTGTCCTTGGTGCCACGACACAGGTACTAGGGGGCAATACCCTGCTGAGGTGCTAGTGAGCTTTAGTGGAAGGGGTCTGGTATTCTAGAAAAGTATCTCTCTTGCATAGCTCAAAGACGGATACAGTAGATTGCCTTAGTTCATATTTTCTTTATTTCTGTACATTGGCATGTATATTATGCACCTTGCTAGTCCTCTGAGGACCTGGCTATTTCCCTGGCTTAGACGAAGCTGAAGACTACCCAGAGGTTTACGGTTCGGAAGCTGAGACCGGAGGCGTACCAGCACATGAGGACGAGATAGTGCCAGAGGATTTCTTGTGATCATGTTACCTTCACATTTAGTCTTGCTACATTATTTCCTTTTCTTTTCATCAGACTTGTAGTTGATTTGTACTTTGTTTCTATTTCTGTGGTTTCAAAATGTTTTACCCGCACAGACTTTATTACTTTTATTGTTTGATATTTGAGACATTTCCTTATTTATTTTTGATCTCTTTGTGGACTCTATGGATGTGATTAGATGTATATACCTGTGGACTGTGTTGTATTTCTTGGTGTTATCATGATTTACAGCTTAAGTATTTCACTAATGGGCATGTTGTGTAGCTGGCCCATTGGTGAAGTGCTGCTGGCATGTATTCGTATACCTGGTCCTACGTATTTTGGGACTGGGGGGTTACAATCACAAAACTCAATAATCATGTATATGAATCCATAACCGTGTGAACAATGTGTCAAAAGTCATGTATCATGTAAGGCATATCTAAAACATGTATCATAAAAACTATTAAGAATTGAAAGTAACTAGTGTAATATACTTGCCTTGAATTAAGTTAGAGTCGACTTGTGCGCAATATGATCATGTTGGCATAGAATAATCTCATATGTCAAAAGTATACAAGATGATCTCGGATGATGGGACAAACTATGTCGTTGAGTCCAGAATAGTCAAATTAGCTATGGTCGATATAAAGAAGTCCAAAATCGCAAAGGAATAAGGATATTTGATTAGTCCTGATCATGATTGGATATTCGAAGGAAATTTTGTAAATAAATATTATCAACTATTTTGGAAAAATATTTATTTATAAACTATTTAGAAATTTATTTAATATATTTGGAAACTATCTTATTTTATTAGCCAAAATGCTTTTAGATAAATAAATAAAATCTAAAAAATATTTTAGGGCTAAAAAAAATGAATTTTGAATATAATAACCCAAATTTTGTTAGCAACACAAATAATATAAATATACATGTGAGCCCATATTCTCCTTAAGCCCAAAAATAGTTTATATAAAACTTTATTTATAAAATTATAATTTATATATAAAAATTCAAATACATATTTTTGTAAACAAGCCCAAAAATATTTTATTAAAACTTATTTATCAAACTTATAATTTATATAAGAAATCAAATATATATTTTTGTAAACAAACCCCACATAGTAAGCACACAATATAACCCAAAATATTACTTTTGTGCCCAATATATAAGCTTCTACATATAAAAGCCCAAATTATATATTTTTACAAAACCCACATATATTAGAAGCCTTTAATAATATTTCAATGCTAATGTTTCTAGTGGGCTTTGAGCTCAACCCTCAACCCAACTAAATGGCTAATAGAAGCATATTTGTTCTCCATAAAATATGTAATTAATAAAAATAAAAAACCCAAAGAGAAGTCAAAGATTAAAACATGGTGAAAGGGGTAAAGAGAGAAAGTTATTTCTTCTTCCCCAACACAACGAGAAAAAGAGGCAGATCGAAAAAGGGGGAGAGAAACCATCGGGAGAGAGAGAGAGAGAGGGAAGTTAAGAAAGAGAGGAAGATAGAGGAAAATATGGAGAGAAGAACTCATTGTGCTTTGGTGAGGCGCCGCACGGTCGGGAAGGCTAGGTTAGCCTAGTGTGCCAGTGGCGGTTCTCGTGGCAAATTGCCAGACGGAGGCACAAACGTCTCCAGCGGGTATGGGTATCACCGGAGCGAGGCTTGGCTGGTCCGGATCTAGGGAGAAGGAGATCGAGGAGATTTTGTGACCGTGGCGTCGAGCGGGGCCGACACTGACTACGGTGAAGGGGCTCGATGGCTGCGGTAGTTGGTGAAGGTCGTCCGGCATCAGATAAGCCTTTTTTACGGTGGTATTGGTGTTTCTGTTGTTGATGGTGGGGGTCGTGTGTTGGTGGCGGTTAGGGGTTTGAGTGATGCGCGGGTGTGGCCAGGCTGTTTTGGGGGTGGCCGGAGTTGGCCAGTGACGCTGGGATGCGGTGGATAGCCGGAGATTCGGTCGCTTATCGTGATGATGGTGGAGAGACTGGCAGCTACGGTAGTGATGTTATCAGGTGCAAGGGCTTGGGTTGGTCGGAACAGAGGGGTCGACCGGGGGTCGTGTCTCGGGGTCGTAGCCGCGGTGTCGATTAAGGTTAGGGTTGAGTCGCCATTCGGTATTGTCAGACATGGCTGTCCTGCGTGACATACAACCGAGTGAAGGGAAGTTGTGTTCGATATGTCGAACACAAAATTTGGTTTATAGTTTGTACTATTGTGGAATAAGATGGAAATGACATGGACACACCTGTCCGAACACGACTATGGTTGGCTTTTGGTAATAGTGGTAGAATATGTGGCTAGATGGCGGACACGCGGATATATGGACATGATGATGGTGATGATGGACACGATGTGGGGATATTGCTGGTATTGGTTGTGGAGAAGGATTCGCTTGGTTGTAGGAGAATAGCTCTCCTTTAATAGGAGACAAAACTCCTAGTTTGAAAAGGAGTACAATTCCTAGTAGATAAAGCCTTCCCTTTATTTAAATCAAATAAACTTTGTGTCTACAAGATTTCCCCCAAGAGACGGCCTACATCTCTATCCATACACTTTAGGTGAGTTCTTTTAAAGGGTCTTTAGCATGAAGCATTTTGCTTCCTTGCGGTGCTACACCGTTATGACATGGCCCGAATCCGAGATACTGCCTCATATGGTGTCATACCACCTGTAGCATAAGGCCCAGCCACTTTGTAGTGCCAAACTATCCAACATAAAGCCTTTTGCTTCTTTGTATTGTTACACCATCGTGACATGGTTTGCAAAGCCGAGGCACTGCCTCATGTGGTGTCACCCAATGTAACATGAGGCCCAGCCTCTTTGTAGTGCTGCCTACCACTCTTTATCATACAACATCAGGCCCTCTTGCCTATGTGCGGTGCTATGCCAGTATGACTTGGCCCGAAGCCGAGGATTTATCCTCACTAGGTTCCACATGTGGTGTCACCCCACTGTAGCATGGAGTACTACGCTCCTTTGTAGTACTGTGCTATCCATGCTTCCTATAAAGTACGCCAGATATCCCAGATGTCCGAGAACTCATTAAGGCTTCCATGCCATCCTCTCACAGGATTTTATTCTTTATAAAGAACAACAAGTAGACAATAGTGGTTCTGGGTTCTTAACCCCGCAACATCCCAAAGGACTACCTACTATTCCTGACATTCTTCTAGTCAATGGTCCTTCTTTGAACTAAAAGTTAGATGCCTAGTAGATTTCTCTTTGAACTAATAGCATAAAACTTTATAGTAGAATTACAAAGACATAATATCAGAGTATCTTCAAGCCCATCTTACCTGCTGTGTCTTCAACCAGCTGGCACTTGAGACCTTTGGTGAGCGGATCTGCCAAATTCTTCTGACTCCGAACATCAACTAAGATAATGATTTCTCTTTTAATAAGATTATTTACCGCTCTGTGCCTTAGGCGCACAGTCCTCTTCTTCCTATTAAAGAGGTCATTTGATGCCACCGCTACAATCGCCTGGTTGTCGCAGTATCTTGGTACCGCCGGTATCTGCACACCAACCATTGGAAGATCATACATAAGCTCTCGAAGCCATTCTGCTTCATCCGCTACTGTCGTCAATGCATAGACTCAGATTCTATAGAAGAGTGAGACAACATAGTCTGCTTCTTCGACTTCTACGATATAGCAGCTCCATCCATGGAGAAAATATATCCTCCTGTGGACCTTTCACTCTCTACTTCTGAGCACCAGCTTGCATACTGAAGCCTTCCACTACTTTGGGATCTCCGTAGTAGTACAATAAATAATTCTGAGTCCTCTTGAGGTATCTCATAACTCTCTTCACAGCTTTCCAGTACTCCACACCCGGATTGCTCATGAAACGATTCAGCATTCCCACGACAAAAGCTATGTTAGGCCTTATGGAGTAGTTGCATACATCAAACTCCTAATGATGCTTGAATACTCCAACTGTCTGACGCTTTTCTTTGGATTTGGCTTCGGCTTCTTGTCACACCTATAAGGCGTATAGATCCTTAGAAGATCCTGATACTCATAGCGTATGAGCATCTTCTCAATGTAATGAGACTGTGACAATGCCACTCCAGTTTACGTTCGGATGATCTTTATCCCCAGGATAACATCAGCTTCCCCTAAGTCCTTCATGTTGAACTTAGACGAGAGGAACTTCTTTGTCTCAGTGACACTTGCTAGATTTGTACCCAAGATCAACATGTCGTCCACGTACAGACAAACGATAACACCTCTCCTATCAGCGAACTTTGTGTGTGTGCCCGTCTCGCTAACCTTGTAACCGTTTGATCTTATGACTTTATCAAACTTCTTATACCACATCTTGGGAGCTTGTTTCAGACCATACATTGATTTCACCAACTTACAAACTTTGTCTTCGAGGCCATTGACGACGAATCCTTCTGGCTGTTTCATGTAAATCTCTTCGGTCAATTTACCATTTAGGAAAGCGGTCTTAACATCCATCTGATGAATTACCAGCTTGTGAATTACGCTCAGAGCAATCAACATCCTGATGGTCGTCATCCGCGCTACTGGAGCATATGCGTCAAAATAATCGATCTCTTGCTTCTAAGTAAACCCCTTGGCAACTAATCTTGCCTTGAACTTGTCAACGGTTCCATCGGCCTTCATCTTTTTTTTGAAGATCCATTTACATCCGATTGGTTTTGCTCCATCAGGCAGATCGAACAACACCCACATATTGTTGGAGGTTATCAAGTCGTACTCATCATTAATAGACTCCTTCTAGAAGACAACAACTCTAGTATTCATCGATTCATCATGGGTAAGCGGATCTACTTTCACATGATAGGTAAAGAAATCCTCTCAGAAGTCCTTTTGTCTCTTCACTCGCTTAGATACAGGTTCCGCGAGTTCTAGTTCAACAGTTGTTTCTGCAACAACAATATCTTCTTGGACTACCTCTTCGTAAGGAACTTGATCCTCCTGTACACTAACATTATTCTCTAGAATGTCCGCGAGAACAATGTTCTTATGCCTTATAAATTTTTCTTTAAAGAATTCTGTGTCACGAGATTCAATGATATAATTTGACTCAATATCAAGGAACCTCCGAGCATCACTCTTATCAGCATAACCCAGGAATATAGTCTTCGTAGTCCTTGTTCCCAGCTTCTGAATCTTCAAATCCAGAAGATTCACATACGCCAGACACCCCACACTTGAATGACATTCAAGTTGGGTCTGACCTTGATCCAAGTTCATGAGGAGTGACTTCCGAAGTTGCATGCAGTACTCTGTTCAATATGAACGTAGCCGTAAGCACAGCTTCACCGCAGAAGCAATTTGGAAGACCTGCAGTCAACTGTATTGAGTTCATCATCTCTGTTAACATTTTATTTTTCCTTTCTGAAACACCATTTGATTGAGGAGAGTACGGAGCACTTATCTCGTTGATAATTTCATGTTCTCTTGCAGAGCGATGCAAATTCATGAGGCCTATACTCGCCACCTCAATTACTTCTGAGTCTCTTGAGTCGTTGTCCGGTTTCACGCTCGACTTTAGCCTTGAAGTCCATAAACTTCTCGAACGCTTCATCTTTAGACTTGAGAAGATAAACAAATGCATACTTTGAGAAGTCGTCGATGAAAGTATTGAAATACTTCATCCCGGCCTTTGTGGAGAACTGTTTGAAGTCACATATATATGAGTGCACCAACTCCAGAAGATCTGTACTTCGGTTTGCCCGCTTGAATAGTTTTCTTGTGATCTTTGTGAAGAACAGGTAGGCAACTCTAGAGGGGGTGAATAGATTTTATAACAATAATAGCCAAATAAAAATTAAACTCTTTCACCAACGGTAAATAATCGGAGTAGTAAATGCGGAAATAAAAAGATCAAGAGAGCATACGCAAACACAGTCGTTTTTAATCTGGTTTTCCTCGTAGAGGACTAGTCCAGGCCTGAGAACTCTAGCTCAGGATTAAATCCACTATTTGTGAAATAGTAGTTACACCCGTGCCTTTTCTTCAGAAGAGCATGTCAACTTCTTACAAAAATCGCTATGGCGATGCTTGGAATTTTCCAAGCGACTTTCTTGACTCTTGCACAAACTCCTAACTGAATAGCACTGAGTACTTTTAGGCTTAGGAAGCTTATGGCTAGTAGGTGAGAAGGTTAATGTCACGACCTGCACCCTCTTTTCGGATACAAGATGTGTCCAAGCCAGCCTACGTCGCAGTGTCAGCGGTAGTACGCTGTCTAGTCCATAATAAACAAAGTGCTCATAAATACTAACTGCTCATTCACAACAACTAAATCAACTTTACAAATATAGAAGTTTTACATGTAAAGAAGAATGTAAGCTTTTACATTTATAGAAAACTACCACACAACTAACTAGTCTTCTATGGTTTGGCCTTCGAGTCTCTATCTTCCCCTCGTATGGTCCATAGCGCAAGAGTAGGCACGTCAACCTCACCTATAACAACGATCCAGTCAGGAAAGGACTAGAGTACAACCATATTGCATTTAATGTTGTTAGCACAAAATAAGTTAGAATAATGAGAAACAATAATGGCAAAGAGCATATAGAGAACTAACAAGAGATGAACTAGCAGGATATGAACTAGCAAGATATAAATTAGTAAGATATGATCTAGCAGGACAGAAACTAGATAAAGGAACAATGGAAAAAACTATGTGTGTGTGAAATACCTTTTAATACGTGAACGGCTGGACTAATATGGCACATCATACGATGGCTATCCACAATAATAGGGTACGGCTAACTCATACGTGATGTATATGACTTAGCTATCCACAATCAAAATAAATGAGTTTGTTCACGTACTTACTGAGTATTTTCCCTCCCGACTCTCTAACAAACAATAACGATCAATGATATACGAAGAAGGATACGATAACTACAGTGTCACAATCGTGTCTCAATGGAATATCAAGCAATGACTCAACGGTATATCAAACAAGAAAACTATAGAGTAAACGTTATAATGAACTAAAACATAAATACAATACTGTACTTGCATGAATCCTTGCACAAACCGTAGTCACAAGTAGAGGATGAGGGGAATGCCGATCTAGAAGCTGTCAACCTATAACACATATCGCACCATGAACCGTGAACGAAAACCATAAATCAATTCTAATGTTCTAGTTCTAAATTCATGGAATAGTGGCTAGTTGGGTTACTAATCTAATAATAATAATTCTAGAATAATTCACTTAAAAACCTAATTTAACCTAATAATAATCTGAATATAATCTAAATATGCAAGTTTGGCCGTCAAAAGTTATGTTTCCAATTTTGCAAACCATGACACGCAAAACGAGGCATGCCATAACTATTTAGTCAAACACTGTGAACTCTAGATTTTGAAAGTGCACCTTGGTAGATTTTAGCGCCACGATGTGCGTTGGAATCAACCGTGCCGTAAAATCACGCTTTGGTCAAAAGATATCGCCGTTATGGCTAATCGTGACCAAAACGGTAATCAACCGATCAATTCTGAGTTCAACAGAATAACTAAAATACTATATTAACGAAATAATTTTTGGAGAAATTATATGTCGTAGAGCTCTGTGTTACCTTTCTGAAACTTCAAACGGTTCATGATTTTGATTTTTGGTTCTCCCGGAATCTCAAAAATACCGAAACGTGTCAAGTTTCGGACAACCGACACTCTACGAATTTTCCAGAACTTTAGGAATAATATCTACGAAAATAAATTACATATTCAGAAAACTTACCTCAATACGAATCCAACAAAAAAATGGCGCACGAAAAGAACGACGGAGTTGGCGAAAATCGCTTCGGGAAGTCGGAAACCCTAGATGAGTTCTCCCACAAAAGGCGGCTATAATTTAATTAGGGTGGGCGAATATAATAATATATATATAGGAGAGAGAGAGGCGGTGGCTGACAGGTTTGAGCGTCGACAGGTGGGCCAGGGTACGGCTGACTGTGTAATGTTTTAGGAAAATAGGTTTTTAATTACCGTAAATGAATTTTTAATCAGTTTTTAATCAAATAACTCAAAATAAATATGTAAAAATATCAGAAAAATCTGTCAAAATTCTAGAAAATATAAAATAACATATAGAACCCTAGAAAAATATTTAGGGTCAATATTTTCTCATAGGCTTGCACAGTAAATTCTAGAAGTCTTTGAAAATAGGTTTTTCCTATATTTAATTATCAAAGTAATTCCAGAAAATACCAAAAATCCAGAAAATTTAGAAATATCTTTTGAGGTTCTAGGACCTAAATAAAATACTAGGTCCCAAAAATAACCCCGAATGGCCATATGGTAAATCATGAAATTCAATAAAATATATAAAACTTCATAAAATAGATATTTAAAAATTATCTAAAATATCTAAAAACTATGATAAACTATCTAATAGATAAATAATTCTTACTAAGGTCCAAATGACCATAAAAGTAAATTATAATCAAATATAAAAAAATGGGAAGTGGGCTTACAAATCTACCCACCTTAGAAAAATTTCGTCCTCAAAATTTCGGAGGATACGATTAAGAATCAACATTTGATAAAATTAGGAATCTACAAGAAGAAAATCAAATAGGTTTTAAAGATTACTATGAGCTAAATAACATTCCAAAAATAGAAGGATAAGATAAAAATGTTCAAGAAATAAAGGAAAGAATAAGAAATAAATCAATAGTCATATGTCGGAAGGATGTAGTCTATATAATATTCAAAAACCATATGTATACATGAATTCACTTTACCGAAAATTTATGCCCCGCCAGTGTACTTCTGGCTGCAGTAAACCTTGGTATCATGACTCAAATATAATATGGTATCGAACACTCCATCAACTTATCCAATGTTGACACAGTAAATCAAAGGATCAAATAATGCAACTAGGATATAGTTTTAGTAATATTTGACAAACTACGCTTACTTGAAATTATTTTAACTTAGGGGTCATGTCACGCCAGTGCGCTGCTGACTGCAGTGCCGCAGTATCAATAATTCAAATAAAAGGGGACAGTGCGCGTCTGCCTTACCATTGTAAGTCATCGAAAAAATTTCAACTATATCCATAAGAATTTCAAAGAAACTTCTATAAATTCAAACAAGTCGATCATGATAAAAAAATGTAAGTATATGTCCTTGAATAAAAGTATCAGTTTTGAAAATAAAACGATCGCAAAATAGTTTTGAAAATAAAACGAGGTTTAGAGAAGGCGGAAGATAAAATGGCACAAAAAATGATCAAAATTAGGAATTGAATCCTATGAAGGCCTAACTTACTAAACGTATATTCTACCAACCTTGGATCCTACCAATATGTCAAAACAAAATAACATATTCTCTTAGAAAAATTCTTCGATTTATCCATGCCTAGACTTCAATAAATCATTGGCTAAATCACATGGCCTATTTAACAATCTTAACTATCCAAGGGTCAAATTGAATAAGGGACTCATAGTCCTATTCATTCTCATAAAATCAGATCAATCCTAATTGTGAATGAGCACACTAGTCGCAGGCTTGCAGTAGTACGACTAACTTAAGTACTACCACAAGTTCAATTTTATAAAAATGACCTGCATGGGCCACCACAAAAACTTGTCACGACCCGCACCCGCTTTTCGATACAAGACGTGTCCAAGCCAGCCACCGCAGTATCGACGGTAGTACGCTGTCTAGTCCACAATAAACAAAGTGCTCATAAATACTAACTGCCCATTCACAACAACTCAATCAACTTTACAAAATATAAAAGTTTTACATGTGAAGAAGAATGTAAGCTTTTACATTTATAGAAAACTACCACACAACTAACTAGTCTTCTATGGTTTGGCTTTCGAGTCTCTATCCCCCTCGTATGGTTCATAGCGCAAGAGTAGGCACGTCAACCTCACCTATAAAAACGATCCAGTTAGGAAAGGAGCAGAGTACAACCATATTGTATTTAATGTTGTTAGCACAAAATAAGTTAGAACAATGAGAAACAATAATGGCAAAGAGCATATAGAGAACAAGCAAGAGATAAACTAGCAGGATATGAACTAGCAAGATATAAACTAGTAAGATATGATCTACAGGACAGGAACTAGATAAAGGAACAATGGAAACAACTGTGTGTGTGAAATACCTTTTGATACGTGAACGGCTGGGCTAATACGGCACATCATACAATGACTATCCACAATAACATGGTACGGCTAACTCATACGTGAGGTATATGACTTAGCTATCCACAATCAAAATAAATGGGTTTATTCACGTACTTACTGAGTATTTTTCCTCCCGACTCTCTAACAACCAATAACGGTCAATGATACACTAAGAAGGATACGATAACTACAGTGTCACAATCGTGTCTCAATAGAATATCAAGCAATGACTCAACGGAAAATCAAACAAGAAAACTATAGAGTAAACGTTATAATGAACTAAAACATAAATACAATACTGTACTTGCCTGAATCCTTGCATAAACCGTAGTCACAAGTAGAGGATGAGGGGAATGCCGATCTAGAAGCTGTCAACCAATAACACATATCGCACCATGAACCGTGAACGAAAACCATAAATCAATTCTAATGTTCTAGTTCTAAATTCATGGAATAGTAGCTAGTTGGGTTACTAATCTAATATAATAATTCTAGAATAATTCACTTAAAAACCTAATTTAACCTAATAATAATCTGAATATAATCTAAATATGCAAGTTTGGCCATCAAAAGTTATGTTTTTAATTTTACAAACCATGACACGCAAAACGAGGCATGCCATTAACTATTTAGTCAAACACTGTGAACTCTAGATTTTGAACGTGCACCTTGGTAGATTTTAGCGCCACGAGTGCGCTGGAATCAACCGTGCCGTAAAATCACGCTTTGGTCAAAAGATATCGCCGTTTGGCTAATCGTGACCAAAACGGTAATCAACCGATCAATTCTGAGTTCAACAGAATAACTAAAAACTATATAACGAAATAATTTTTGGAGAAATTATATGTCGTAGAGCTCTGTGTTATCTTCTAAAACTTCAAACGGTTCATGATTTCGATTTTTGGTTCTCCCGGAATCTCAAAAACACCGAAACGTGTCAAGTTTCGGACAACCGACACTCTACGAATTTTCCAGAACTTTAGGAATAATATCTACGAAAATAAATTACATATTCAGAAAACTTACCTCAATACGAATCCAACAAAAAAACGGCGCACGAAAAGAACGACGGAGTTGGCGAAAATCGCTTCGGGAAGTCGGAAACCCTAGATGAGTTCTCCCACAAAAGGCGGCTATAATTTAATTAGGGTGGGCGAAATAATAAATATATATAGGAGAGAGAGAGGCGGTGGCTGACAGGTTTGAGCGCCGACAGGTGGGCCAGGGTACGGCTGACTGTGTAATGTTTTAGGAAAATAGGTTTTTAATTACCGAAATGAATTTTAATCAGTTTTTAATCAAATAACTCAAAATAAATATGTAAAAATATCAGAAAAATCTGTAAAAATTCTAGAAAATATAAAATAACATATAGAACCCTAGAAAAATATTTAGGGTCAATATTTTCTCATAGGCTTGCACAGTAAATTCTAGAAGTCTTAGAAAATAGGTTTTTCCTATATTTAATTATCAAAGTAATTCCAGAAAATACCAAAAAATCCAGAAAATTTAGAAATATCTTTTGAGGTTCTAGGACCTAAATAAAATACTAGGTCCCAAAAATAACCCCGAATGGCCATATGGTAAATCATGAAATTCAATAAAATAATAAAACTTCATAAAATAGATATTTAAAAATTATCTAAAATATCTAAAAACTATGATAAACTATCTAATAGATAAATAATTCTTACTAAGGTCCAAATGACCATAAAAGTAAATTATAATCAAATATAAAAAAATTGGGAAGTGGGCTTACAAATCTACCCACCTTAGAAAAATTTGTTCTCGAAATTTCGGAGGATACGATTAAGAATCAACATTTTGATAAAATTAGGAATCTACAAGAAGAAAATCAAATAGGTTTTAAAGATTACTATGAGCCAAATAACATTCCAAAAATAGAAGGATAAGATAAAAATGTTCAAGAAAAAAGGAAAAGAATAAGAAATAAATCAATAGTCATATGTCGGAAGGATGTGTATCTATAATATTCAAAAACCATATGTATACATGAATTCACTTTACCGAAAATTTATGCCCCGCCAGTGTACTTCTGGCTGCAGTAAACCTTGGTATCATGACTCAAATATAATATGGTATCGAACACTCCATCAACTCTATCCAATGTTGACACAATAAATCAAAGGATCAAATAATGCAACTAGGATATAGTTTTAGTAATATTTGACAAACTACGCTTACTTGAAATTATTTTAACTTAGGGGTCATGTCACGCCAGTGCGCTGCTGACTGCAGTGCCCGCAGTATCAATAATTCAAATAAAAGGGGACAGTGCGCGTCTGCTTACCATTGTAAGTCATCGAAAAAAATTTCAACTATATCCATAAGAATTTCAAAGAAACTTCTATAAATTCAAACAAGTCGATCATGATAAAAAATGTAAGTATATGTCCTTGAATAAAGTATCGTTTTGAAAATAAAACGATCGCAAAATAGTTTTGAAAATAAAACGAGGTTTAGAGAAGACGGAAGATAAAATGGCACAAAAAATGATCAAAATTAGGAATTGAATCCTATGAAGGCCTAACTTACTAAACGTATATTCTACCAACCTTGGATCCTACAATATGTCAAAACAAAATAACATATTCTCTTAGAAAAATTCTTCGATTTATCCATGCCTAGACTTCAATAAATCATTGGCTAAATCATGGCCTATTTAACAATCTTAACTATCCAAGGGTCAAATTGAATAAGGGACTCCTAGTTCATTCTCATAAAATCAGATCAATCCTAATTGTGAATGAGCACACTAGTCACAGGCTTGCAGTAGTACGACTAACTTAAGTACTACCACAAGTTCGCAATCTTTTAAAAACGACCTGCATGGGCCACCACAAAAACTTGTCACGACCCGCACCGCTTTTCGGATACAAGACGTGTCCAAGCCAGCCTACGCCGCAGTGTCGGCGGTAGTACGCTGTCTAGTCCACAATAAACAAAGTGCTCATAAATACTAACTGCTCATTCACAACAACTCAATCAACTTTACAAAATATAAAAGTTTTACATGTGAAGAAGAATGTAAGCTTTTACATTTATAGAAAACTACCACACAACTAACTAGTCTTCTATGGTTTGGCCTTCGAGTCTCTATCTCCCCCTCGTATGGTTCATAGCGCAAGAGTAGGCACGTCAACCTTACCTAAAAACGATCCAGTCAGGAAAGGAGCAGAGTACAACCATATTGTATTTAATGTTGTTAGCACAAAATAAGTTAGAACAATGAGAAACAATAATGGCAAAGAGCATATAGAGAACAAGTAAGAGATGAACTAGCAGGATATGAACTAGCAAGATATAAACTAGTAAGATATGATCTAACAGGACAGGAACTAGATAAAGGAACAATGGAAACAACTATGTGTGTGAAATACCTTTTGATACGTGAACGGCTGGGCTAATACGGCACATCATACAATGACTATCCACATAACAGGGTACGGCTAACTCATACGTGAGGTATATGACTTAGCTATCCACAATCAAAATAAATGGGTTTATTCACGTACTTACTGAGTATTTTCCTCCCGACTCTCTAACAACCAATAACGGTCAATGATACACTAAGAAGGATACGATAACTACAGTGTCACAATCGTGTCTCAATAGAATATCAAGCAATGACTCAACGGGAAATCAAACAAGAAAACTATAGAGTAAACGTTATAATAAACTAAAACATAAATGCAATACTGTACTTGCCTGAATCCTTGCAAAACCGTAGTCACAAGTAGAGGATGAGGGGAATGCCGATCTAGAAGCTGTCAACCTATAACACATATCGCACCATGAACCGTGCACGAAAACCATAAATCAATTCTAATGTTCTAGTTCTAAATTCATGGAATAATGGCTAGTTGGGTTACTAATCTTATAATAATTAATTCTGAAATAATTTACTTAAAAACCTAATTTAACCTAATAATAATCTGAATATAATCTAAACATGCAAGTTTGGCCATCAAAAGTCATGTTTCTAATTTTGGAAACCATGGCACGCAAATCGAGGTGTGCTATTAACTATTTAGTCAAACGCTGTGAACTCTAGATTTTGAAAGTGCACCTTGGTAGATTTCAATGCCATGAGTGCGCTGGATCAACCGTGCCGGAAAATCACGCTTTGATCAAAAGATATCGCCATTATGGCTAATCGTGATCAAAACGGCAATCAACCGATCAATTCTGAGTTCAACAGAATAACTAAAATACTATATGAATGAAATAATTTCTGAAAAATTATGTCGTAGATCTCTGTGTTAGCTTTTCGAAACTTCAAACGGTTCGTGATTTCGATTCCTAATTATCCCGAAATCTCGAAAACACCAAAACGTGTCAAGTTTCGGACAACCGACACTCTACAAATTTTCCAGAAATTTAGGAATAATATCTACGAAAATAAATTACATATTCAGAAAACTTACCTCGATATGAATCCAACAAAAAATCAGCGCATGAAAAGCACGTGGAGTTGGCAGAAATCGCTTCGGGAAGTCGGAAACCCTAGATGAGTTCTCCCACAAAAGGCGACTGGAATTTAATTAGGGTGGGCAAATATAATAATATATATATGAGAGAGAGCGGTGGCTGACAGGTTTGAGCACCGACAGGTGGGCCAGGGTACGGCTGATTGTGTAATGTTTTATGAAAATAGGTTTTTAATTACCAGAAATGAATTTTTAATCAGTTTTTAATCAAACTCAAAATAAATATGTAAAATATCAAAATAATCTAAAAATTATGATAAACTATATAATAGATAAATAATTCTTACTAAGGTCCAAATGACCATAAAAGTAAATCATAATCAAGTGTAAAAAAAATTGGGAAGTGGGCTTACAGTTAAGGCTTGTATAAGGCTTATAGAGAAGAGGAGAAGATAAGCATGATTGAAAATGAGAGAATTTAAGGCCTATTTATACTAGTTGGGATAGGCAGAATTCGGCCAGAATTCTGTGTCAAGAATTCAAATTTTTTGCCGTTGGACAACTAGCATACAATAAATCCTAAAAATTAGGGTCCTGTAATTTAGGTGACAGAGTTCGGCCCGAACTCTGTGTGAAGGCAGAGTTCGGCCCGAACTCTGTCTCCATAGGACAGAATGTTCAAATGGGCTTTTGTGGGCTAGTTTGGCTTGGTAGATCTTTTGGGTTTGTTTTGGAGATAAGGGTTAAGCCAAGAATATCCAGTGCTACTCAGTTTACATTTAGCTAGACTCAATAATTGTAAAATAGTACAGACTCCGAAACGAGTACGCTGTAGGAGAGAGACGACGTCCGTCATGTACTGAGTTCTGTCTTGATGTGTCATATTGAATTATGACAAGTATTATACTGTCAATTTGTCATATTTAGTTGACTATGTTGGGTCAACAATCTATCTATATTAATAATTGACAAAAATGATATTTGTATATTCAATGTTCATACCTGGACACAAGTTGAAATAAGTAGATATACATAGAAGTGTAGTCCCCCGTAATAGTAGCCCCCATAAACATAGCTTCTCTACAAACCAATATACCTTGTCCTGATATACATAATCTCCTAAAATATAGATATCATACAATATGATAGAAATATGAATATCAAATAGATCTCCCCCTTTTTGGCATTTATCATGAATATCAAACACAGAAAGGCAAAAGACTGTATAAAAGATTAACTGGTAAGCACACAATAATAATGATATAATAACTGCAGATAAAATATAAAGATCCACAGAAACTGAAAGTGTACTCATACAAGAAAATTAAACTACATAATCATAAGTCCATAATGCATAAAGCTAAATAAGTCATCATCAGCAGCAGCAGCAGCAGCAGGTACGGAACCACATCCATCATGGAGCGCGAGATGGTCCAGCGGTGTCAGATGGATCAGTATCCGAACGACGAGGATCCACGAAGGCTACATCCGGATCCAGATATCGCATGACCCAGAGGTCGTCGATACGGTAACCGGCGCGAGATGGATCCCACTCCATAGGAAGGGGCATAGAGGGATGTCGAGACATGGTGTACCGGATATCATACAATGAGTTGCTGATGGCACTCATATGCAAAGTGGTACGATAGTCGATGGGTCCAACTGTCATCCTCCAACATAAAATGATCGCCAAGCGTGGTCTAGATAGAGAAAAGAGATCCTGGACCACTGAACAACCTAGGTGCCATTGAACAATGAAAAGAAATTTGAAATTGAAATGGAGAAAAAGAGAGAGTTATACCTCAAGAGAGTAGAGAATATGGAAGAGAATGATGCACAAGCAATGCTCTTGAGTTTGGAAAGAAAACCACACTAGATAGAGAAATCTAGGGTTAGGGTTTGGAGATGATGAAGTTTGTAAGGTTTTAGAGGAGGCAATGGAGAGGAGAGAGAGAGAACTCGAAAATAAGAAAGGGGGTCCGACTGGTCGGGTTGATCCTGGACCATTGGATCAAAAATTTGGATGGCTGAGAGTAATTTGCAGTTCTGGAATGACCAGACCGAATTCGGCCCGAACTTTGTATGAGGCAGAGTTCGGCCCGAGTTCTGGGTTATGGGACCAGAACTGAAAACAGTTTAAAAAATTGTCAAGTTAGAGAAATAGACAGGAGTGATAAAGATTAAAATAAATTCAAAAGTAAATGGACAAGTTAGAAAATTGCAATAGAATGGAGTAAATGTAAATGGAATGGAGTAAATGTAAATGAAACAAGTAATAAATAAAATTGAACCATGTAATAAACAAGGATTTTTGACATAAATCATTACGATGAAACTGCTATGGGGTAGTTGTAGGGGCCGGATCCCAGCTAGCGGTAGTCCGAAGACTAGTGTACCGTGTCGCTTAGGCTTTTACGCCTTGTTGTTAGAAGGACCCTTTCGGCGTGTACCCATAGCAAAGTCATCGTAAAGAAACATGACATAATCGATATTTACGCAGGCCAATTTAATGAATAATCGTTTCATCCAAAATTTCTAATTTACGACAAAGAAAGTTGAATCGCTCTTCGGATAATGGTTTAGTAAAGAAATCTGCCAGCTGACGATCAGTGTCAATAAATTCTAAATTATAGTGCCATTTTGTTGATGATTATGCAAAAGTGGTGACGAATCTCAATGTATTTCGTGCGTGAGTGACATATAGGGTTCTTAGTAAGGTTGATAGCGCTAGTGTTATCACAGAATATAGGAATGTGCATAAAAGATAGGTTGTAGTCTGCAAGGATTTGCTTCATCCACAGAATTTGTGCACAACAATAACCAGCTGCGATGCATTCAGCCTCTGTTGTGGATAGTACGACAGAATTATGCTTCTTGCTAAACCATGAGACTAGAGCCTTGCCTAATAAATAATATGTACCGCTTGTACTTTTACAGTCAACTTTGCATCCCACAAAATCAGCATCCGAATAACCAATAAGGTCAAAGGATGTAGATTTGGGATACCACAAGCCCACTATAACAGTACCCTTAAGGTATTAAAATATACGCTTAATGGCGGACATATGTGATTCCTTAGGACTAGCTTGATAGCGAGCACACAGACAAACACTAAACATGATATCGGGACGACTAGCAGTTAGGTAAAGTAGACTACCAATCATACCTTGATACTTACGTTGGTCAACAGGTTTGCCGCTTTTATCAGGTTCCAGCTTGGTCGTAGTAGCCATGGGAGTGCTGATTGGTTTGACGGTGTCAAGTTCAAACTTCTTCAGCATATCCTTTGTGTACTTTGACTGGCTGATGAATGTTCCTTACGAAGTTTGTTTGACTTGCAATCCAAGGAAGTAGGTGAGCTCCCCCATCATGCTCATCTCAAATTCGTTCTGCATACACTTAGCAAAATCTTGGCATAGATTTTTATTAGTGGACCCAAATATGATATTATCAACAAAATTTGAACTAAAAGAAAGGTGTCTTGAAAACTTTTGATAAAAAATATAGTGACAATCTTCCCTTTTAAAAACCTTTATCTAGTAAGAAATTGCTTAGGCGTTCATACCAAGCTCTGGGGGCTTGTTTGAGGCCATATAGCGTTTTCTTAAGTTTGAAAACATGGTCAGGAAATTATGATTTTCAAAACCAGAGGGTTATTTTACAAAAACTTCCTCCTTAATAAAACCATTCAGAAAAGCACTATTAACATCCATCTGAAAAAGTTTAAAATTATGAAAGTTTGCAAAGGCATAAGCATCCGAATGAATTCAAGTCTTGCAACAGGAGCATAAGTCTCATCGTAGTCGATACCTTCCTCTTGGTTGTATCCTTGAGCTACTAGACGAGCTTTGTTGCGAGTGACTGAACCATCTTCGTTTACTTTGTTGAAAAAACCCATTTAGTACCAATAATCGAATGGTTAGCTGGTTTAGGAACAAGTTCCCAGACCCGGCTTCTTTCGAATTGGTTGAGTTCTTCTTGCATAGAGAAATCCAAAATTCATCATTAAAAGCTTCTAAAATAGTTTTAGGCTCAATTTGTGAAAAAAGCAGTACTAGCAATAGAATCTCTTAAAGATGATCGAGTACTTACTCCGCGTGATACCTCACCTATTATAAAGTTTTCTGGGTGTGACGGCTTGAACGCGAACTTCTTCGGTAAGCCCTCCAGAAAATTGGTTTCATGGGTGGTATTCATCGACGTGGAAGTTGATGGTTCAACATCATCGTCGGGATATCTGTTGTACTATTTTCTTCATCAAAAGTCACATTAGTAGATTCTTTTACAATCATTGAGCGTTTGTTGAACACTCTATATCCCTTACTCTTGGCAGCATAGCCAGAAAAGTACCGTTGTCGGCTTTGACATCAAACTTGCCTAAGTTGTCTTTGGTGTTTAGGATAAAACAGCGACAACCAAACACTCTAAAATATGAGACATTAGGAGTCCTACCAAACCAAATCTCGTAGGTTGTTTTCTTCGAAATAGGTCAAATAAGCACCCTATTTAAAACATGGAAAGCTGTACTGACAGCTTCTGCCCAAAAATATTTTAGAAGTGAAAATTTATTCAACATGACTCTAGCCATATCGCCAAGAGTCCTATTCTTCCGCTTCATAATACCATTTTGTTGAGTAATTCTAGGACAAGAAAACTCATGATCAAAACCATTTATTTTTCAAAACATTTCAAAATCAGAATTTTGAATTCGCCTCCATGATCACTTTGGATTTGAGTAATCATGTAGCCTTTTTCATTTTGGACCTTTTTGGCAAAGATTTTGAAAACTGAAATAGCATCGCTTGTGTTTGAAAGGAAAAAACCCAAGTAAATCTTGAAAAATCATCTACAATAACAAAAGCATAGAGTTTTCTACCAAGACTGGCTACTCTACTGGGACCAAATAAGTCCATGTGCAGTAATTGCAAGGGTCTAGTAGTACTTACAGTGTTTATGGATTTAAATGAAGATTTGGTTGCCTTATTCAGTTCACATTCGGCACATACCGTGTCCTTCTTGAATGTGATGTCGGGCAGACCTCTTACTAGCTTCTTTGTCGATAGCCTGGATATAGTATATATATTGACATGACCAAGACGCTGGTACCACAATAGTCTTTCATCCTTGTGGGCGTAGAGGCATCTTTCTGCATTGTTAGTATTTCTAGATAGATAGAAAATATAAATATTATCTTCTCTTATCCCTTCAAAAGCAATGTCTTCCGTTGACCTATCATAAATGTAGCATTTATTCTTTCCAAAGTTAATATCATATCCATGATCAGCAAGATGACTTATGATGAGAAGGTTATGCTTTAACTTGGTCACTAAACAGATATTCTTTATTACAAGAGAAGGAGGATAACCAATAGTACCATTAACTATGATGTAGCCCTTTAAATTGTTACCGAAGGATACATATCCTTCCCTCTTCATCGATAGTGATGCAAAAAGATTTGCGTCTCCCGTTATATGTCGCAGCATCCACTATCGAGAATTCACTTACTTTTAGTTGAGGGAGGAAGGTCCACCTACATCACGAGTAGATGTGACCTTTGGTACCCAAGTTCTTGTGGGTCCTGAATATTAGTCTTCGGTACCCATGCATATAGATTAATATCAACTAATTTCCTAATAAACAAAGTAGCATGCCTATTTGTGTTAGGAGCAGGTTGATAGTGATGTCGATATGCAGTATGGTGATAGTTATGTAGAACAGCAGGATAGTGACTATATGTAGCAGCAGGATAATAGTTATGTCTATGTACAGTATGGTGAATAGCTGGATAGTGACTATATATAGCAGCAGGATAATAGTTATGAGTAGATTGAGAATGATGTCTACGTGTATGTGGTTTATGTGCATGGGAATACGTGTACATATAAGCATGGTTATGTGCTGTATGTGGGTGACATATTTTACTATTATGAGTGGTCTGGTGTTTTGTGTGTGTTTTGTAACTGTATGATTGGGTTTGAGGTTGAGCAACATGTTTTTCCAATCTGATCTCTAATTTCTTAGAGACAGCATTCAGTTCATTGTACTTAGCATTCAGACCATTAATCTTAGCAATAGAGATCTTGTGTTTGTTCTTTTCTTCAGCAAGCTCTTTGTTGAGTGCTGAGATCTCGTGTATTTGCTTCTCAATAAGTGCTTCAGCATCATGTAAGCTTAATTTAAGCTTGGACACCTCATCAGTGACTTTCATGGATGGAGTGTCTCTAATATTATCAAGTAAAAAAGAAATATTATGAATCTCTATTTCCTAGCCTTTGATTTTCTCCTTGGCATGCTTATATTACTACTGACTTTCTTGTGATCATTTAGTAAGTCAATAAAAGCATCGCCAAGTTCATCAAATGTAAAGTCATCAAGAGTTTCGCTAGTTACCTTCTCAGATGTTTCCATTAGGCAGACATTAGCAGTGGCTTGAGGAGAGTCATCTTCTTCCTCAGAATTACTGGCTTCGCTTTCGTGCCAAATACTAGTGTTGGCGTACTTTCTTGAAGAAGGCTTCTTGTAGGGCTTCTCATATTTATTACCTTTCTTTGCGAAGGAACAGTCCTTTCGAACGTGTCCAGTCTTTTTGCAGCCGTAGCAAGTTGGTTCTTCTTCGTCGTCTTCTTGTGTTCCTTCTTCCTTCGATTGAAATGAAGAAACTTCTTGAAGTTGTGGACTAGAAGAGCTTGATCGTCACCTTCAGAATTATCGTCGTCAGTCTCTTCAGGATTAGCCCTTCGACGATGAGCTTTTAGGGCAATCTCTTTTGCCTTTGGAGCATGTTCGTCGAAGTCTTTGAGGTCGAGTTCGTGGGTCATTAGCTTTCCCATCAAAGTTTCCATAGACATTTTGGTAAGATTATTGCCTTCTATAATTGTTTTTACCTTAGGGTTCTAGATCTTCGGTAGCCCCCTAAGTAACTTACGGATCTTCTCATGATTGGAGTATTGTTTGCCAAGTGATGACAGAGGATTGGTGACGTTAAGGAACCTTGTAAACATTTGGATGATCGTCTCATTCGACTTCATCTTAAATGCCTCGTATTCTTGAATAAGACGACTGATCTTAGATTCCTTGACTTGAGTGGTTCCTTCATGTGTCACTTCCAGAAGCTTCCATACTTCGTGCGAGGTGGTGCATGTCGAGACCTTGTTAAATTCATTCCTGTCTATTGTACAGAAAAGAGCATTAATAGCTATAGCATCTAGACTTGCATGTTCTTTTCCTCGTCAGAATATTTGTCATTAGGTTTTTCGATGAGATCTCCCTCGACAACTATTCTGACGAGCTTTTTGTAACCATCGGTGACAATGGTCCACAGGTCAAAGTCTAGAGACTTGAGATAGAAACTCATCCTAGTTTTCTAATAGGTGTAGTTGGTTCCATCAAATAGGGGTGGCCTATGAGTGGATTGTCCTTCACCATGGTTGGAAAACATAGGTTGTGTGGTTTCCATGGATCAGTTCTAGGATGTTAGTCCTTGTAAAGAGAACAGAGCTCTGATACCAATTGAAGAACAGGTAGGCAACTCTAGAGGGGGGTGAATAGAGTTTATAACAATAATGGCCAAATAAAAATTAAACTCTTTCACCAACAATAAATAATCAGAGTAGTAAATGCGAAAAATAAAAAGATCAAGAGAGCATACGCAAACATAGTCATTTTTAACCTGGTTTCCTCGTAGAGAACTAGTCCAGGCCTGAGAACTCTAGCTCAGGATTAAATTTACTATTTGTGAAATAGTAGTTACCCCGTGCCTTTTCTTCAGAAGAGCACGTCAACTTCTTACAAAAATTGCTGTGGCGATGCTTGGAATTTTCCAAGCGAGTTTCTTGACTCTTGCACAAACTCCTAACTGAATAGCACTGAGCACTTTTAGGCTTAGGAAGCTTGTGGCTAGTAGATGAGAAGGTTAAGGCTTGTATGAGGCTTATAGAGAAGAGAGAGAAGATAATTGGATGATTGAAAATGAGAGAATTCAAGGCCTATTTATACTAGTTGGGATAGGCAGAATTCGGCCAGAATTCTGTGTCAAGAATTCAAATTTTTGGCCGTTGGACAACTAGCATATAGCAAACCCTAAAAATTAGGGTCCTGTAATTTAGGGGACAGAGTTCGGCCCGAACTCTGTATAGAGGCAGAGTTCGACCCGAACTCTGTCTCCATAGGACAGAATATTCAAATGGGCTTTTGTGGGCTAGTTTGGCTTAGTGGATCTTTTGGGTTTATTTTGGAGATAAGCGTTAAGCCAAGAATACCAGTGCTACTCAGTTTATATTAGCTAGACTCAGAAAATGTAAAATAGTACAGACTCCGAAATGAGTACGCTGTAGGAGAGAGACGTCCGTCATATACTAAGTTCTATCTTGATGTGTCATATTGAATTATGACAAGTCATATTGTCAATTTGTCAATATTTAGTTGACAGTGATTTGGGTCAACACTTTGTCTGCGCACAGACCTCACACCTCTCCAACTTCTTACCCCCACATTTGGAGATAAGCCCTAAACTAGACATCTTGTTTATTATTTTATAATGAACATGTCCTAATCTATTATGCCACAACTCAGAGAATATCCAGAAGAAGAAACTACATTCACTATCTCCATAGGAGTTACATGTTGAAGTTTGAACATCCCTTCGGTGCAAATGGCCTTCCCGAAGTATGTTCCTTTATAGGACAACGACTTGACCAGCGTCCTCAAGCCTGCGTTATAGAGCAGGCTTCCAGAGACCAGGTTCTTGGCTATAACAGGTACGTACTTCACATTCTGAAGCATCAGCGACTTCCCCGAAGTCAGTTGCAATACCACCATCCCGATCCCGTATACTTCAGCTTGTGTCTGGTTCGCCACCATAACCTTCTGAGAAACAGGTTGGTATGTGGTGAACCACTCCTTATTTGAGCAAATATGACAGGCCCTAGTGTCTATCCACCAGTCTGTGTCAATCCTAGCTGAGTCAACCTGCACAATCATAGCAACAAAGTTAGCCTCACCTTGCTCCTTTTGTTTTGGTTTTTCTTTGCAGTCCCTCTTACAGTGGCCTTTCTTGTAACAGTTGAAACAAGTTCTAGGTTCTTTGGACTTGGGCTGAACTGAGCTGACTTCACCTTCATATGGTGAACGTCTTTCTTCTTTTGGTGGGAGCCTTCTGCTTCTCTTTAGAATTTTCTCCTTGCACCATGTTTGCCTTAGCCATCTGCTTGGAAAAAGCATCCACTTTGAATTGAGCCCTCAACTCGTCTTCAATATGTATCCAGTACAAGAGGCATTCCAGATCTAGTTCCATCTTCTTGCAGTGCATGTCCGCGATAAAATTGCTCCACCCAGGTGGGAGCTTGGCGACAATACCCCCGACGACAAAAGTATCGACCAAGGGCATGTCGTCATCCGCCAGCTTCTGACGTAACTTGAAGAACTCCTTGACTTGAGGCAACATGGTTTTGTCGTCCTCAAACCACATCCTCCAAACCTTTTCGGTCACGCGGATCTTGTTTTGGCTCTCATCTGCCTTGTAGAGATTCTCTACAGACTCCCAGACGTCCTTTGCATTAACCGTCTTGCTGTATGACTCCGCCAGAGAGTCCTCTATCGAGTTCTGGATCAACAACTTGCAAAGGTTGTTATCCCGTCTCCACTTTAACTGCAAAGCCATGGCTTCAGCAACCCTTCGAGCATTTTCACCCTCTGGAATCAAAGGCTCAGGATCTGTCAACACATAGTCGACGCTCATGAGTTGAAGATTAAGGCTGACCTTTCTTTTCCATATGTTGAAATGCTCCCCGTCAAACTTCTCAAGTTTAAAACTTGTATCGAAAAGTTGTGCATGGTTGTTCTCCATCATATCTGAATCTTGCTTTGAGATAGTTATTCCCGAAACATATCGTTAGATGGAAATATCGATCTCTACGAGAACACGAGTTGATGAAAGCAACTTAGCAGGAAAAATTAAATCACCGCAATTCTGCTGGATTGAAAGCAACTTAGCAGGCGAAATAAATTACCGCAATTCTGCTGGATTGAAAGCAACTTAGCAGGCGAAATAAATTGCCATAATTCTGCTAGATTGATTAAGATCAGTATTGCTGGAGTGATAAAGATCATCGTTGCTCAAAGCAAGATTCGCCCTATTGCGATCTGTTCCCAGGAAACAGCAAGTTCGAAAGAACTTCTGGAATGCTTACTGTCACCTCCTTTCACGAACTCGAAGAACTCCAATGGACTCCAATGGCAATGGCGGCACTGCTCTCTTCGTCTCTTTATTTTAGCGTAAGTCCTTAATGAAGACACGAAAAGAGTATTTATAGAGAAGGGCTGAAACCCTAATCCTAATCCTGGCTGTAACTGATTGTGAAAAGATAGGAGCGAATAATAGAGAAATATGAATGAATTAAATTCAAATCCCAAAATACGAATCTGAATAATTGACTCAATCTTTCCATAACCGCTCAGACCTTCCAATCAGCCACATCGAGCGCCACCTTTGCCCCAATGCCTACTCAGCACATCAGCCCGTGCGTCTGCGCGTAGCAGCACAGACGCACAACATAACATCGCAGCAGCCCAGCAGTGCAGCAGCACCGCGGCTCCTGCACATGCGACTCGCGCAGAGACGAGCGCATCAACTGTGCTTGTGCCGATGCTAAGTGCAAAGTGCGCCAACAAAGCGCCACTTTGCGCCCTTGAGCCCGAGTCCGAGTCCGGGTCGTTCGGGGCTTAGCTCCATAAGGGAATTATCCCATGAGCATGACAAAAGCATTAATGCTTCTTTGTTGGATTAGCCTTCTTTCCACTAGAAAAATACCCCCACATGGCATCCACATGGCACCCATGTGCCACACCTTATGTGATCTCTCAACACAAGCAAAACTTTATATAGAGATATCATCCATTTTGCCTAGCCAATGTGGGACTATCTTTCTAATCTCTAAGACAATAACACCAACAAGAGTTTTCCAGTACAACACTTTCTATCAAATAACAAAAATTATACAAACTTTAAGTTTTTACTAGAATCCAGAAATAGCTACAGCCTATGAAATTTTAGAAATTGGGTTATTAGTTCTAGCCATCAAGATAAAACACTTGCGAGAGAGGTATTTGTTCACAGTTTCAATTTACACAATGAAGCTAAAAGATAACAGTAAAACAAGGAAACATGAACAATAATAAGATTACTGGAAACTTTATAAGCCATATCTATACATTTGTCTGTATTTGGTTTTCTAGAAATCAATCTGAAGGAAAAGTTGACATGGGTACAAGACTTTCAAAAAGAATCCTGATCATTTTCATAGCATAATGGTTAATTAATTCATGTTATTGCTGAAAGCAATTGAATATTCTCAGGAGCAACTTAGCTTATTTTAGTTATATATGGTGAAAAGGGTTGTACTTCACATATAGTCATATAGGTCAAGGTGTTGTTACGGCCGGACTGGACGACCCGCACCAGGTTTTGACCAGGTTCGACCGGACCTGGCCGGATCGGGCTCAGCCCGGATTTGGGTGCGAGCCAGTCCGGGTCAGCCTCTTCTCTGAACACCGAACCCAGTCGGGACCCACGGTCTGATTTTCAATGGGCCGAACTGAACCAGGTCTTGGCCGGGCCGGTTCAGGGTTGGACCGGTCGGTCCGGTTTGGTTTAAAAGATTAAAAAAATTATATGATTTTAAAAAAAATGAAAAAAATAAAAAAAAATTAAAAAAAGGGAAAAAAAAAAAAAAAGGAAATTTAAAGAACTTAAAAAACTGAAAGGAAATGAAAAAAGCTTATAAAAAGAAAATAAAACTTAAAAAAAAAAAGAAAAGACAAGAAAAGTTAAAAAGATGAAAAAAAAACTTAAAAAAATTAAAAAACTAATGAAAATGGAATTTTTTTAAAAAAATGGAAAAATTCAAAAAAAAAATCTTAAAAAAATGTTATAACCATATATGAACTAAAAACAAGTATTTTCCTATAAAATTTGTAATAAAATCTACAAGTATTTTCTTCCATAAAATTTGTAATAAAAGGTACAAGTTGTAAATTGATATTTCATTTGTAATGAATTGTAAAAAAAATGTACTGTATTTTTTGTCGTCCATCGTCCGTTGTCATTCGTCTGTCTCTATTGCTCAGCTCCTTCTTCAGGAGTGTCCTCCAAGGTAAGTGACTAAAAATCTAGCACACTGATGTCGACACTTTTATCTCTTGAGTTTTAGGTTCGTTCTTCCACATTAGCCCAATCTTGAATGCAAACGCAAGCTTCCAAGATATCTAGTAGCATCTTGATCCTCTTCTTGCTCGGCATCCTAAAACCTGCACTAAAATAATATTCTGATGCTAACGTGGACACCGGGACTATTAGTATATCGCGTGCTATAGAAGAAAGTATAGGACATTTTTTCGTTTTTTCACCATTCTAAAATTAAAAAATAGTATGTACTTTCATCTTCTTCATAAGAATTTAAATATAACGACAATTCTTGAGTTGGTAGGAAAGATTGTTTTTGTTTCTTCCTTTGCAGCACGCTGGCAAGTGAATTTTGACATAGGACCAGAGCTATTAGTACCAACTTGAACGGTCGTACCGGACCTGACCTAGACCAGACTAGAATCGGGTCGTGCCGGACCGGCTTGGTCGGGTTCTACGGGTTTGACCGACCCGAACCTGCGATCAAATCGGTCCGGACTTACGGGTCAAGAGCCACAACCCTATAGAGGGTTTGAATAGGGTAATAAAATAATTACCAACAAGAATAAGAAATTTAAAAGACAATATTAAAGAAGAGAGAATCAAGCACTCGATGTATCATGGTAGCCTCCTAAGGGGCACTCCAGTCCCGGAACTCTCTCCGGCTCTAATCCACTATTTGAGTAAATAGTTACAATACGAACTTTGATCCGAAGGCTCGTCAACTTCTTACACACGAGTTTTCCTCCGAAGGCTCATCAACTTCAAACACACGAGTTTTCTTCCGAAGGCTCGTCAACTTCAAACTTGAGAAAAAGGCTTCGACTTCTTGAATACTTGGAAGATCTAAGTTACAACTCTTGAGTACTCTAACACTTTAATGGATGACAATTTAAAGCTTGGTAGAGTAATGGTGGAGCTCTTTGGTAGATGAGAAATTTAAGGCTAAAGTAGATTAGTCTTTATGAAGAAAGAGGAAGTCTCATATAAATCCAAAGTCATAAAGAGCATTCTGTAGCCGATCGGATTATCTGAGGGAAATGCATGAAAATTCTTCTGATTATCCGACTGAACAGTAACGGCTAGAAATAGAGCGTTGGATGCATTAATTGCTCTGACAGATGGCCATTGGATTTGAATTTGAATTATAGCCAACTAGGCGTTCGGATTATCCGACGGATTATCTTAGAGATCCGCCAGATGATCCGAAAGATACAACAAAATAGTTGTTGTCTTCGTTCGAATTATCCAATGGAGATCCGTGAAAATTCGTCAGATGATCGAAAAGGTCAACAAATAGTTGTTGTCTTAGTTCGGATTATCCGACGAAAAATTCTGGAAGACCGACGGATTTCCCTTCTCTTCATAACTAATTTTGAATGCTATTGCTTTTTAGTTTGTCATCCATGCTACAGAGTGCACATGATTTTCTAGATACTTACAGACACTTAGAGAGACAGGAGCTTTTGATCTTAGATTCTTTTTGCTTGTCATATGTCTTCTTTGAGTGCGATAAAGGATTGCTTTTGTAAGTGTTGGAATCGTCTTTTTCTTGCTCTGAATGACTTGTTTTTCCTATAGAAGTTGGAGTCATCTTTCCTTATATCTTTGAATGACTTATTTGTTTCTGTAGAATAATAGAGGTAAAATAGTACAGAGGTTAATTATAGTCAATATATTAAAATCAGTGTGCCAACAATCTCCCCTATTTTTATAATTGACAAACGTACGGATTTAGGAGATAGCTCCCCCGTAATGTGATATCTCCACCTCAATACAATTTCTCCCCCTTTGGCATTTATACAAAATGAAGGCATGAAACAATATAGAAGCATAATATAGATAGACAGAAAACACATAGCATTTGATAATAATAACTTGTTTGAAACATGGTTAAGCATAAAATAGTACTACATTAAACACAGTTCCCGAAGGATTACACAAGACATACTTAAAAACTTAATACTAGTCCCCGAAGGATTACACAAGACATACTTAAAAACTTAATACTAGTCCCCGAAGGACGGCACAAGACAACTCATTTAAACTATAAAGTCCATGAAGGACTACACAAAAAGAAACAAAAACCTTTGAGACACCCCACCACTAAGTGCCAATATCCATCAACTATCAGGAGGAATCGAAGGGACTACATCATGTCACGTCCCACTCCTCCATGATCGGGTACAGATTGTGAGCGCATCCAGCCTACGCCGCAGAATCGACGGTAGTGAGCTGTCTAGACCTTAATAGTCGTCAAGAATGCATAAGTAATCGATTTACTCATCATAGCTACTCACATACCCAAAATAAATCACCATAGCATCACACATATTCCACTGTCTTTTTAGTACACCTTTTACAATGAGTATCCGAAAACAAATCCGGTGAATGAAAAAGCAACATCTACTGCTCAATATACAGTCATCCATAAGTACAATCATCCATAAGTACAGTCATCAAACTCTCATATAATGGAAATCTATACAAGGTTCTATGTCTATCCTAAGTCAACTGTCTAGTGTAGCACCCATGTCATCCACGACTATCACTCCATCCTATGTGCCACAACTAGAGTAGAAGTCAAGTCACCTGCAACGTATCCAGTCAGGAAAGGAGCAAAGTACAACCCTGAAAAATGAACATATACAATGTAAAACTGCAATGCAACAATTATGATATGGACTAACCTGTAACTAGACAATGATGCAATAACTGAAATAATAAACAAATAATCAATGCAATAGTAATTGAAAATACTAGTTCCTATGTGACCGATTGTCGTACAATAAACAGAATAGTAACAACGGTACGGTCCGGTCTAGCCACACGTGCACGATCTGCGACTAGACTATCCATAATATTACACTAAATAAGTTTGTTCACATAAAATCTATTTCCCCCAACCCCGACTCAAAATCAATCAATGAGCAATAAGCACAATCAATGCACAATAGAACCCGTGTTAATAAAGTGTCTAATATGGAAACCATGCAATGCTAAAATACAAAGTAAATGTCAAGTCGTAGTGTACTTGCCTAGATTGTTGTAGGGTTCAAACCAAAGTCTTGAGAATCTATGTCAAAAAGCACAAATATTTCTTAGAAAAATATTCTAAAATAAATCTAAGCCTATTTAATCTATTTGAAAACGTCTAGAAATTATTATTCCTGATTATTTAGTCAAATTACCTAAATGACCAAACTATTACTCTATTTCTACTACTTAATTAGCAACTAATAATTTACCCTATTTAGCCCATACATAATTCACAGGCCCAGATCCATAGTCCAGTCCACTTGGACCAAACCCAACAGCCCAACTCATATTCCTAAACTTATTCCTTAAAACCCAAGCTTACTGAATCGGTCTAGCTCAATAGGCCAACCCATTCATTCATTCTGAAAAGCTACAAACCTTTTCTGACCGTTGGGTTTAAATTTCCTTGTTGGGAATTAAATCTAACATCTGCTAATTATCGAACAGGACACCATGTCCACAAACCTGTAGTGTCACCCACGTACCTGAGTCTACACGAGCTCTGGCTCATTTTTTGATACAACAAGAGTCATGTGTCAACTAGTAGACACGAATTGGTGTGTGCAGAAACTCTATCCAAGAATTATTTGGACACTAAACAGACTCAGACCAGTCGATCCCGATCACACTCAACATGACCTGCTTGTTGAGTCGGATAGTCCCTGTCGTGTCTAAAACCAATTCAAAGCATGGTTCAGTTATTTCTTCAAACAGTTTATGTGCAGTGCTATGAATTCGGATTCAATCCGATTTTTGGATTTGAAAGTTTGGCGAAATGAAGAAATGGACAAAGAACCAAGGATCGAAATTCTTACCAGATTAAAGTCATGTACAGATTTGACACCGTACTTAATCGATTTGATTGATCAACCCAATATCAACCCCAATTGGATTTGAGCCGAAATCGACATGAACTTGCGTAGTGGTTCGACGGCTTCGAATAGGAGACTCGACGATGTTTGTACCGAGGAGATCGTCGATGGTTGGAGGCGGTTTCCTCTCGCGGTGGCGATCGCAGGAGAACTTGTCAAAAGAGGAGGAGGTCCTCCCTGGCCAGAGCTCGACGAATGGGTGAAGATGACTGACTCGATGAAGAAACCACCTGCGCGAGGAGGTTGCCATCGTCGAGACAGTGGAGAAGGACACCGATCGTCGACGAGTCGGCGGCGGAGAGATCGCCAGAGTTGTCGACTGGAGATTCTCCATGCTCACAATCGTCGGTGAGAGGGTGATGCCTCGCCGGCACCGCTACTGATGGAGGAAGCCCCAGTCGCGGGGGAGGAAAGTTGATCAACGGCGAAGCTTTGCCACTGACGGGCTCGAGATCGCCATGGCCGAGCTTTGTTCAGGTGGATATGGGTTCTTGATTCTCGAAATGGTGGAAAAGAACAGAGGTTTTTGTTTTTATCTTTTAAAAGAATGAAGGGTTTGGGCCTGGCTCTATAGTAATGGATTTTGGGTTTTGTTTTTGAGAATGAGGATTAAGCCTCTATTTATAGGATTTTAAGGAAACTTTCTCTAATACGTTAAATCCTAAAATATCACTAGAAACTTCCTTCTAGGAGATTTAGTAATCGTCATACCCTCTCTATTAATAAGCAAAATATCAGAAATAATAATTAGAAAGTTGGAAAATATAATAATAGAAAATTTGGGAATATGTATTACATCAGCCGCCTGATCCTCATTATCACCCGGGGCTGGGGTAAAAACATCATATTGGTTTATGCCTCCGGGATACATAAAGTCATAGACATTGGGATCGGTAAAACGTGGCCCTGGGTAGCATTTGGATTGACATACAGTTTGCGCTCCTCAAGCATGCGCAGGAAGTAATGGGTGTAAGCTCCCTAAATTTTGATATATTTTTATTATTATGTATTTAATATGAATAATTAATATTAATTTATATTTTAAGATCAATTAGACTTTTACATATTTTATGTTTATTGTAAATCCTAATGACACAATCTCTAGACCTAATGATCTATCGATTTGACTTAGCCCAAACCTAGTCTAGACTCAACCAGGACTTTACATACCATCACATGGTTTACGCCAAACACCATACACCATTGTCCTCTCTACAAAATACCAAACTCCAAGGTTCACCACTCAAAACCTTACATGTAAATTTTTTCAACTTTGCACCCTTTGGAATAAACCCAGTTCTACACCTCACTAGTTAAAACCTAATGGATGACTCAAGTGGGGTCAAACACACTTAGTGGACAGCCATAACCCTCTCACTTTTTATATTCCTTCACCCCATAACCCCTATACCTCTTCACTTTCTCACTCATGCATATCCTCCATTCTTTATGACAATTCAACTCAAATCTTCATCTCCCTCTTAGTAAACGGCCACCCCATGACCTCCCCTTCACTTATTACCTCAAACCACCTGAACAAAACTTCCTTCTAAGCCTATTCCAAACAACTACTTTTCACAAACTATTTCCAAAAACTTTATCCATCTCCCCCACACCTCCATCTATCCACCCTCCATAGGCTGAATCTGAATTCAACTAGTCTCTACCAATCTGGCCATATATCCTCGAAAAGTAAGAATTTTTCTTTAAAATTTAACACACTTCTTCTTCTCTCTTTCCTTAACACTTTCTTTTCACAAACTTTCTATCAAAACTCACTTTAACTTCCTCAAAACACCCCAACAAGCTAGCCGATTTTCAGAAAACTGCTGCAATAATTTTTCAAAGGTAAAACCATCTTCATTGTTGTGTTCTGCTACTTTTATCAACCAAACCTCCTCACCCCGACTCTGACTTGTACTTGTACGTGTATACTCTACCTTTTCTCAAAGTCGTAGCTCCTAGATCGCAACGGTTTGTCCGTGGCGCTCGTTCTACGACAAAGTATCAAGGCTGAAATCGAATTCGGTGTACTGCTGTTCGTGCACCCTAAGGGGACCCTACGACAGCAACTAACCCCTTGGGAACATTCCTAACGCTCTCCTGTAACATCCTACTATGCCCAAATTTATCTCGTAAAGTTTTATGTATATTTGCTTGCAAGTTCGTTATTTCTGTCACCATAATCTATTTAACTTTAAATGAGTTGGTAACAACTTGTGTCGACTTGTTGTATATTATAACCCGACTCTTTGAATCAAATTTCTAAGATGTTTATCTTTGGATATTCTTTATTTTTGGTTTAATTTCAGATTATTAATTAAATTTGCATAATAAGCGATAGAAAACTATGACCAATTTTTGGGTATGTCGCACTAGTTGCCTATGACGTTCTTTCGGTAACTATAACCATGTCAACCATGTTTATTATGATTAGTTCATATTAAAATTGCATTATTCGAGAATTAATTTAAATCATAATTTATTATTTTATTGATAATCTACTTGTGAATCAAAGTAATAAAGGTGTTAACCTAGACTAGTTAGATACCTTGAACCTTGTTTTAAACCCAAACTTCGTAATAATTTTTCTATAAAGAAAATCATGTACTATTTGATATGAACTCATGATTAGCCCTATTTTCTGATTTAATTCAGAATTAATTAAATTTATTTTTCTATTATAATTGCTTCCAAATAAATAGGTAAGTTCGTCATATTGTGTTATAATTATACATACTAACTAGATAATTATTTCTTGTATGTATTCTGATTAAATAATGTTTATAAATATTTTTAATAAATATTTCAGAATTAATATCTTATATTTAGTTTATAAATTATTATTTTATCAAGATATCATAATATTGTGTATAGTAGATATGGTTAATATATGGTTTTGTTAGTTAACTAGACTATACCTAGTGAGATTAGTTGAATGTGTTAATTGGTTAGCTTAATTTCTAGTCTATAAAATAAATATGATATGTTTGAATTTTTTCAATATTATTTTAGAATTAATAAAAATATATTTATGATATAATTAAGTATTTTATTGGGTTGTATGTTACCAATAGGGTTAAGACTATCTAATAATTGTATAGACTAAACTAGTATATTATAATTATATAGGATATATGATTGAAATATGGTTAAAGTAAGATGTGCTTTGTGCAGTAGTGATTTGTGATTAATGTTTAATAGGAGTTCGTGACGGTGTGACATGGGATACAGGAGTCGGTCCATTATATGCACACTTGGAGAATACAAGCAAGTGTACATTGCCAAGTTTTCAGTAATTCTTATTTCTTTATTATTGTTTATTTATATTATTATGGACGTAGGAATAGTTGATACTTAGCGTCCGGTTAGAATTCGGGTGCCGATGTCTAATTATAGATAATCAGGTATCAATACTAGGCATGACGACATGTTGAATTCGTGTCCAATGACACAATAGACCACAGGACACGGACACGATGGATGATGATATGATACAGAGTCTGACATGAGATATTCGTGGCTATGGACTCTGTGATAGCATGTAGTACTAGCTCGCGTGACTTGTTACTGGTACATGATACTTGACTTGACTGGATAGTTCTAGATCATGGGATGGGGAGGACTCTACCGAAGTACCCGGCAGTCGTGACTCATAACCATGTCTCCTTATGTGGGGCTTGGTTATTTTCATGTGCCAAGATCTCTGTAGCAGAGCATGGGAGTTTTTTCGTGTTCACTCATTGGTATCAAGACACGGTGCCATGAGTGTATAGGTTTGGCAGGGCCTGATATTTGGATTGTCCTCAACTCCATATGTGCACTTAGATGATTATGGTAGTTACCCCTCATTATATGGATATTCTTTTTAATGTTACTTGGCAGGTATATTACGTACCTTGTTACGTCTCTCTAAGGACCCGGTGATCTCCCAGGTAGTTGGTTGTGCAGAGGTAGTTCGCTGATTAGGGAACTGTTGTTATTTCTGATTCAGGTATTTATCGTAATTTCATTTTATCCATTACTTGCATTTCACTATTTAGCCTAGTTTGTAGACCTATATTATTCTTCGGGTCTACTCAAACATATGTGTTATTGGGCTACAGACCATGACACATTGTTTATTCTTTGTATTATTCTGTGGATTGAGATAGTATGTTAGTTGATTTGATAGATAGATTTAGAAAACCAAGACAACTTATACATATTCGAGCTGGGCTAGAGTCCACTTGATACGTAACTGCCATGTATACGTATCATAGTCCTACGTATTTTGGGACTGGAATGTTACATGTTTTTGTGGTGGCCCATGCAAGTCTGAGCAAATCGTTTCGATTTGTTACTGTGCCAAGTGTCACATCCATTTTTCTAGTTTGAGGGCATTTTGGTAATTGTAAATTTTTTGATTATTTTTAAAATAATATTATATTGGTATTGTGACTTTTGTCCTTTTGATAGTATAGCCCTAGTGCAACCTAGCCTAGTATCTCACCATGACTTAGAGACTTAGTTAGCATGGTTGGTTAGTTTTGTAATCCCATTCTAGTTAGTTTCAACTTAGAAGCTAATTAGCAAAATGGTTAAGGAGCTAGTTAGACCTATTGATTTTAAGAATTCAATTTAACTTGTAGAAAGAAGCCCAAACCCATTGATTATGAAATCCTAGCCCAACCTTGATGTGGCCGGCCATAGTAGAGTCCTAAACCTCCTATTTAATCCCTTAATGAGACTTGCCTCTTTTTCCATTCCTTCTCATTCTGGCAAAAACTTAGGTATGCGTTCTTTCCTATTTTCTTCATTCCTTCTCCTTTTTAATCCTAGTCTTTTGCATTGGATTCTAATTCATGTTTATGGACTGTTGCTGGTAAGCAATCTCAGTTTTGGAGAGCATTAGAGTTTTGGAGTTGCAAGAAGGATCTTTATTTTGGAGCTTCTATTGGAAATTCACCCTCAATAGGTAAATCTCTTTAAATTCCTTTAAATCAATAATTTCTTTCCATAGATGCATCCATCTAGGTGTCCCCTAGCTGTAGGATGAGTTTAGCAACAATTGGTATTGGTTTAGTGTCCGTATCAGACACATATCATTGTCCAATACACTGTGTTTGCTGAAATGCCTAAAGGGGTTTATGTTTTATTTTTGAAATCTATTTGAATAGGATTGTAGCCCTACATGTATGTTTTCAATTCCCCATGAACTGAGCATCGTGTCGTGTCATTTTCGTATCCCAATTTGGACAGAACATGCCGTACGAGCCCTCGCGCGCGGTCCTGCTACTCGATTGCGATTTCGGACACGACACGCGTGTGGACCGTGCCACTTGCACAGGTAGGGCAACCTTTGACAACACCCCCTTTGAGTTCGTGTCACCTCGTGTCGTATCGAGGGAGTTCTTGCACGTGCACTGGTTTTGCACCACACTATTGCACATGAAAACTCCCTACTGATATGCGTCTTGTGTCGAGACACGACACAACGTGGACACAAAACTAAGTGTCGATCGTATAGCCCTATGCCTGGGCTACACGTGGGTGTAAGCATGCAGCGTGGGATGACCTGTATCATGTCCACGAGACAGGAACACGCCTGTACGATACGGTCTGTGCAGACTGTGTCTGTGCGTGGTTTCAGTGGTTTGGACACTTCATGTCCTATTGTATGGACACGATAGACACTGAGACACATACACATGTACACGAGCATGCATATACATTTGTCTTTGGTTTTTCTTTGAGTTTGAGTTTCGTTTGGGGATCGAAACTGAGAATCCGGATACTCTTTATACTGAACTATGAGTTCGGGTTTGGAACCTGATTTGGGGTTTTTAATTTTGAATTTGGATTGGTTTTGGATCCTTGAGTTGTCTACAGTATGTAAGACTTGATTTTAGTTGTATTTAGGTTGATTTGATTTCAAATTTGGGTTTCGACTGATACATGGGATTTTCGAATTTGGTTTTGATGTTAATTGAACTTAGCTCTATGATATGATAACTGTGATAGGGTTTATAAACCTGAGATTAGATATTAGTTTTAAGATTTCATTTGATTTTGGTTTCGAATTTCAAAACTGTTACATTACTGATATTGAGTTGTTTACTGAGATAATTCTCAGGTTGGGATATTATTTCCCAGTTTTATTTTGGAGAATTTCATATTGAATCTCAGATTCTTGATTCCTTAAAGTCCCAGTTTCATAAGTGTTCCCAGGTTCTTGAATTTCCATTGGGTATCCCTTTGTGTTTCCAGTTTCATTTTGACGAGCTGGATTGATTGAATGAATGCATGAGTTATGTAATGTAGATAACTGATGGCTGTCTCTGGATTCATATTTGAGTTGATTTCATTTCCTTCCCTTCTTTCCTTTTTTCTTTTATTTCCTTTTGATATCATTTATGCTTCTATATGTTTAGGATATATATACTTGATTCAATTGTAGGATATCCTCTCCCTTGATTTCATATATAGGTATTTCCTTTATGTAGTTGAATGGTATGCTTTATATTGTGTGATACTATATATTTATATTCATACCCATATGTAAATTGAATTATATGTATATATTATGATTTTGCTATTAGATATAGACTATGGTTTAGTGAGTCAGTTTAGGATTGACCCAATGAGCCTAAATTGGCCGAGTTGACTAGCAAATTGACCATGTTGACAAAAGTCAACTTTAAGTCAAACTTGATCCAAATCAACTCAAACAGACTTGGAATGACTAGATAACTTATGTTTGACCTAAAATTTGGTAGATAGACTAGTTGACTTATGGTTGACCAGGTTTGACCGAAGTTGACTAGGTTTGACCAAAGTTGACCAAGGGTTGACTTTGACCTAGAAGGACCTAGAATCATTTAGAATGCATTGTAGGCTATTCTTATTTCATATTAGACACTTTGTAACCTATGGTTGTTCTAAATAGGACTCAGATACTCCAGTTCGGACTCCTATTCTCACCAGACAGTCGGGATATCAGACGAGTACATTCTCTGACCGTTTCATACTTGTTAGAAATTATATTGTCAAAGTTTACTTTACTTGATGCTGACACGACGTTATCACAGATTAGTACTATATGGATCTTTACATGAGATGTTATCCCCCTCAGGTGTATCGAATACATCATGTCATGTACTTTTTATGAACAACATGTATTTTGTGGACTCTTATTTCATGTATACTCATGTGCTCTCATGTACTCTCATGATCTCATGAGCTTCATGTATAAACTATTATGTATAATAACATAACCTGTCTAGATCCTTGTGTATTGATTGGGGCATGGGGGAGTAGAAATAGTCATGTGAACAATTCCAACGTAGTGTAATCATGTACAAACTCTTTAGTGTAATCATGTGCAAATCAAGATGTTCACATGTCTATCTTGTACTCTAAATCACATAGTCACTTAGAGTTCTCTATTATCATATATAGATAGCTTCGTTTATCAATTTCCCTCTTTCTTTTCATGCTTATTTCTTACAGCGTTTCATGTATCTTAACCTATCATATGCTTTATATTTCCTGTCAAGATATGAACTGCGTGAGATGTATTGTACTCGTTTTCGTCCTGATTGGACTGTTGAAAATATTACAGGTGATGAGGAGGAGTTCTGCCTACATATTATGGCACAAGCTTAGATGACACCGGTGATTTGGACCCTCAGGAGGATCCAGCAGTCGCTGAGGATTTGCCTATTGTCTAGATTAGATTTCTAGACTAGTTTTCCTTTTAGTTGTCTTATTTCATGTACTTCCAGATATGGGTTATTGTGTTATTTGAACACTCAGATATTACTCTCATTGTAGCTCTTGTTGGAGATTACTCTTTTATCTTATCCATCTTTTTATTCCTTATTTCCACTTTAGATGCTGTGATTGAGTTGTACCTTTATATTGTCCTCCTTTTGGAGCGTATATCATTGTACAGGTATGGTTATATGTTAGATGTTGTGACCTAGGACAGCGTTCTACCGCCGACACTACGACGTAGGCTGGACGTACCCACTTCTCGTGCCCTTACACTGGGTACGGGTCGTGACACCGAGCGAGCCTGCAACAGGATATTGTATTAGGAACACAATCCATAATTGTTTTGAAAATTCTTTTATTTTTATCTATCGCTCTTAGAACTCATAATTGAAGTCGATCAACCTTCTTGAACTCCTTGTCTTGGGCTCTTGTCTTTTCCTATTTCGAAAGGACGAATACTCGTGCTTGAAGAACCAATTGGATTATGTTCTATCATAGCCTAGAAGGTAGTTGATAGAGTATTTTAAAAGGTATTAGTTATGTAAGATAGTAAGAATTTAGATAGATGTCTCAACTAGATAGACCGAGTGGATCGGACTAGCAAAATAGAATTCTTATAGGAGAGTTAATCGTAACAAAAGATTCTAGCATCAATTGGCTACGCCCATTCTATCATCCACCTATGATATAGAGATGGGCTAGAGGTATAGCACGATTTAAGTGAGGATTAGTAAGAAAGGCAAGTTATGTTTCTCAATCATAATGAATGAAGTGACTGGTAGAATATATGGTAGAACTTTATGTTGGCACATCGATTTTGATTATTGTTCACAATAACCCTTGTACGTCTTTAGTTTGTACTTTTCACAGGAAAGAATAGAAGAAAGAATTCTCCATTCCATGACGCTAATCAAAGACCATGAAGCTCTGCAATTCTCCTTTATCAGAAATGCCAAAGACTATGAAGCAGTCCATACAAAAAGATCCAACTTGGAAACTACAAAGAAGACGGTTCTTCTCCTTGTTCTCTTCCTGAGTCTGTAAATGTCTAGGAAATCTTTGTATGTACTTTGTTAGGATGACAATGTTAAAGAAAGAAAATGGTGAAATAGTCATTCAAAAGAGGCGGAAAATCTGCCGGATTTCCGAACAAATCCGCCGGATAATCCGATCACTCACAGCAAGTTAGTGAGACATTGATCGGATCATCCGACGGACATCCGCGGAAATCCGCCGGATTATCCGATCGCTCACAGCAAGTCAGTGAGCCAATGTTCGGATAATCCGACGGACTTCCGCATAAATCCGTCGGATAATCCGATCGCTCACAGCAAGTTAGTGAGCCAAATGTTCGGATCATCCGACGGACATCCGCGAAAGTTCGACGGATAATTTGAGCCTCTCACAGCAAGTCTGTAAGCTAGTGTTCGGATCATCCGCCGGATTTCCGCTGAAATCTGACGGATAATCCGCTTGACTTATTTGCAACTTTTGAATTCAAATCCAACGGCATCTGGCAAGTGCATTTAATGCATCTAACGGCTCTTTTTATGACCGTTACTGTTGACCGGATAATCCGACGGATTTTCGCTGAAATCCGGCGGATAATCCGGTTGACGGCTGATTTGCCTTTATGACTTTGGATTTGTATAAAAGGAGTTTCACTCTCTCCTCTTAAAGACTATCTCTTACAAGCTTTAAATTTTCTCAACCACAAAAGAGCTTCACCATTAATACTCCACCAAGCTTTCAAATTGTCATCCTTTCCCAAAGTGCTAGAGTATTTGCGAGTTGTAATCTTCGATCTTCACGTGTTAGAAGATCAACAAGTTCTCTTCTCATTTGTTTGAAGTTGGCGAGCCTTCGTAAGAAAACTCGTATGTTGAAGTTGGCGAGTCTTCGGATCCAAACTCGTGTTGAAGTTGGCGAGTTCTTCGGATCCAAACTCGTGTGTACTATTTGATTAAATAGTAGATTTAAGCCGGAGAGAGTTCCTGGACTGGATTGCCTCAAGCGAGGATACCAGGATACATCTTGTGTTTGATCTTCCTACTCTTTACTTTTATTTGTCATATATTGCTTATGTTGCTCTAGTTTTATTTTATCTCCCTATTCACCCCCCCTCTAGGGTTCTACAATTGGTATCAGAGCTTTGTTCTCTTGATTTGGATTTACACCCTTTGAGTGATCCATGGCCTCTAACCCTAGTATCAACACCTTCCATAATGAAGGACACTCCACAAATAGGCCTCCCCTATTTGATGGAACCAACTATAACTACTGGAAGATTAGGATGAGCATTTATCTGAAGTCCATAGATTTCGATTTATGGGATTGTGTGATAAATGGTCTTCCTACTCCTTCCAGAGTTATTGAGGATATTGCTTCTGACACCCTCAGGGACACACTTACTGAAAACACCAAGAAGCTTGCGAGTCGAGATGCCAAGGCAATGAATGCTCTTTATTGTGCTCTCGACAGTAGTGAATTCAACCGAATCTCTACTTGCAAGACTTCCAATGAGATTTGGAAGTTACTTGAAGTCACACACGAGGGAACTTCACAAGTGAAGGAATCCAAGATTAGTAGACTCACGCAAGAATATGAGTCCTTTAAAATGAAGCATGATGAATATCACTTGCATGTTTACTCGTTTTGGTGACATTATTAATCCTCTCTCTTCTCTTGGTAAGGAATATCCTGCTCATGAAAAGATCAGAAAAATTCTTAGAGGATTGACGAAAGCTTGGAGTCCTAAAGCTACCGCAATCATTGAGGGGAACGATCTAACAGTCATGAACCTTGAGACTCTCATGGGTAAGCTAATGACTCACGAGCTCGATATGAAAGATCAAGAGGAATCCTCCATACAAGAGAAGGAGAAGAAAAAGACCAAAGAGAAGGAGAAATCTCTTGCTCTCAAAGCTACAAAGTCCTACTCCAAGGATAGCTCCGACGACAATGAGTCGGACGACGATGAAGAAATAGCTCTCACAGCTAAGCACTTCCGAAAGTTCCTCAAATTCAACAAAGCCAACCGCTTCAGACGGGACAATGAGGAAGATCCGGCGTGCTATCAATGTAGAAGAACCGAACACATCAAGAGGGACTGTCCGATGGTAAGAAGAGACTCAAGCAAGTACGAGAAGCCTAGCAAAGGAAGCTCGTCCTCCAAGAAATTCGCCAACACAAGTATTTGGTGTGAGAGTGAAGCAAGTGACTCCGACAACGACAAGGAGTACAAACACAATGCCAACGTCTGTCTCATGGCAACCGATGAGGTACTTGATGATCTCTCCTTAAACACTCTTACCTATGATGATTTGGAGAAAGTTATTCTTGAATTGCATGAAGAGCACAAAGGTATTCGGAATAAATACAAGAAATCTCTTAAAGAGGTTGAGGCTCTTCAACTTGAAGTAGAGAGGCTCTCAAGCATCATTATTGATGTGAAGGGAAAATCTCCTGCTTCTGACACGGATGAAATAGAGTCTTTGCGACTCAAGTTTCAAGAATCTCTTGACACCATCAAGAAAAAGGATGATGAGATTCAATCCATGAGAAGCTCTTATGAATTTGCTATGCACAAAGTTCAAGATGCTAATAGGAGAGAATATGACACTTCTATTAAGTATAATGATCTTCTTATACAGTGTAAGAAATTTGGTAATAAGGACACTACTCACATGCATGCTCCTAGACATCTCCACACTCATCACAATGCTAGGCATACTTCTTACATGAATACTACACACAAATCCTTTCCTAACACAAGGAAAGGACCTTTTGTTAAAAAAATACTTCGCATCATGCTTTTATTATCATCATCACAATACTAATGCTAGAGCTCCTCGTACTAGAGATTCACATATGCATGATTCTCACGTATCTTCTTCTAAATCCTCTATGATTTGTAATTACTGTGGCTTGCATGGACATACAACCAATTATTGTCATACAAGGAAACTTGTTGACAAGAAAGTTTTATGTGGGTTCCTAAGACTAACACTCAAGGACCCATAAGATCATGGGTACCAAAATGTTCATCTTCAACTTATGTTGTAGGTGAAGAGTCATTCTCATGCTAGAAGCAAGTGGATTCTCGATAGCGGTTGTTCACGGCACATGACCGGGGATGCTCCATTATTTACAATGCTATCGATGAAGAAGGAAGGACACGTCTCTTTTGGTAACAATCTCAAAGGTCACATTATAGGGAATGGTAATATAGGTTTTCCTCCTTATCCTTGTATTAAGAATGTGTGTCTTGTTACTAATCTTAAACACAATCTTTTAGTATTAGTCATCTTACCGATAATGGTTATGATATCAAGTTTGTTAAGCTCAAATGCTTCATTACCGATAGCTCTAATGGATCTATTGTTTATGAAGGGATTAGAGAAAACAATATCTATGTTTTATATCTTGTTGAAGACACTAACAATGACAGGTGCTTAGTTGCTAAAAACGATGAGAGTTAGCTTTGGCACATGAGGCTTGGACACGCCAACATGGATACCATCTCTCGTCTTGCTACAAAGAAGCTCGTAAGAGGACTCCCAAGTATCCCGTTCAAAAGGATATGGTGTGTGAAGAATGCGAGAAGAGTAAGTTAACAAAGTCGTCTTTCAAATCAATCAACTCTGTGAGTACTTCTAGACCTCTTCAACTTATCCATATGGATCTTTTTGGTCCTAGTAGAGTTGCTAGCCTTGGAGGCAAGCTTTATGCTTTTGTTTTAGTTGATGATTTTTCGAGATTTACTTGGATTATTTTTCTTGCTTGCAAAAGTGATACGTTTCGTGGATTTGTTGCTTTTTGTAAACGTGTTCAAAATGAGAAAGGTTTTTCCATTAACAAGATTAGAAGTGATCATGGAGGAGAATTTGACAATGCCGATTTCAAAAGATTTTGTGAAAAGAATGGTTTTGGACATGATTTTGCTTGTCCACGAACTTCTCAACAAAATGGTGTTGTGGAGAGAAAGAATAGAACCTTGGCGATATGGCCGGGTTATGTTAAACCAATACAAGCTCCTCCAATATTTTTGGGCGGAAGCCGTTAATACGGCATGTCATGTTATAAATAGGGTCTTGATTAGACCTATTTCTAAGAAGACTCCTTATGAGCTTTGGTTTGACAAAATTTCCTCTATTGAATATTTCAAAGTTTTTGGTTACAATTGTTTTATTTTGAATACCAAGGATAACCTAGGCAAGTTTGAAGAAAAAGCCTATGAAGGAATATTCCTTGGATACTCTACTCATAGTAAAGGTTTTCGTGTTTTTAATAAAAGAAGTCTTGTTGTCGAAGTGTCAATCAATGTCTGTTTTAATGAACTCAACTCTTCTACATTCTCCTCTTCCGAGGATATTGATGACATCACATTTGGGTTGGAGAACTCCTCTATTGAAGATCGTCCTTCTTCATCTAACAATGAAGTTGTGACTCCATCAAAAGAGTCTCTCCCTCTTGAGCCTCCTCAAAAAGATCTCCCAAAAGAATGGAGATTTGTCACCAATCATCCTAAGGAGCTTATCATTGGGGATCCTTCCTCCAGTGTTAGCACTAGATCCGCCACTCGTGATCTTTGTGCAAACGTGGCTTTTATCTCTCAAATAGAGCCTAAAAATGTTAATGATGCTTTTCTTGATGAATTTTGGATGATGGCTATGCAAGAGGAGCTAAATCAATTTGAGCGAAACAAGGTTTGGGAGCTTGTCCCAAAACCTAGCAATCACCCCATTATTGGAACAAAATGGGTGTTTCGTAACAAACTTAATGAAGATGGGTTAGTGACTCGTAACAAGGCCCGATTGGTTGCTCAAGGCTATAACCAAGAGGAAGGCATTGACTACGACGAAACCTATGCTCCGGTTGCACGACTTGAATCCATTCGCATGCTTTGTGCTTTTGCTTGTTTTAATGACTTTAAGCTCTTTCAAATGGATGTTAAGAGTGCTTTTCTGAATGGTATTATTAAAGAGGAAGTTTATGTTAAACAACCTCCCGGATTTGAAGATTTTCAATTTCCTAATCACCTGTTCAAACTTCACAAAGCCCTTTATGGCCTCAACAAGCTCCCCGTGCTTGGTATGAGCGCCTTAGCTCCTTTCTTATTTCTCACAATTTTCAAAGGGGAAAGTGACACAACATTTATCAAGTCCATGATGGCACTTTATTGGTTCAAATTTATGTTGATGACATTATTTTTGGTTCTACTAACAATACACTTTGCGTAGAATTTGCTAAAGTTATGCAGGAAGAATTTGAAATGAGCATGATGGGTGAACTTTCATTCTTTTTGGGCTTACAAATCAAGCAAGGACCCAAAGGGACCTTCATCAATCAAGCAAATACACAAAGGATCTCCTCAAGCTTTTGAACTTGACTCATCCAAATCAATGAGGACTCCTATGGCAACAACGACAAAGCTTGACAACGATGAAGATGGCACATCCGTCGACATTCGTAAGTATCGAGGTATGATCGGTAGTTTACTTTATCTTACTGCTAGCCGTCCCGACATTATGTTTAGTGTGTCTTTGTGCTCGATATCAAGCAAATCCCAAAGAATCTCACTTATGTGCCGTAAAACGCATTTTTCGGTATCTCAAGGGCACCATTAACTTGGGGCTATGGTATCCAAAATCCTCATCTTTGAGCTTCGGTTTCTCGGATGCGGATTTTGCCGGATGCAAACTTGACCGAAAAAGCACTAGCGGCACATGTCACTTCTTGGGTAAATCCTTGATATCATGGTTTAGCAAGAAACAAAACTCTGTCGCTCTTTCTACCACCGAAGCTGAATACATAGCGGCAGGGTGTTGTTGTGCACAAATTCTTTGGATGACACAGACACTAGTAGATTATGGTATTTCTTCTTCATGCATCCCTATTAAATGTGATAATACTAGCTCCATTAATCTCACGAAAAACCCGATTTGTCACTCTCGCACTAAACACATTGAGATAAGACATCACTTTCTACGGGATCATCAACTGAAGGGTGATATTTGTCTTGAATTTATTGACACCACTCATCAACTTGCTGATATTTTACCAAACCTCTCTCTGAAGATCGATTCACTTTTATTTGTCGAGAAATCGGGCTCCTCGATATCTCTATTTGAAATCTTTTGTCTTTCACGGATTTTCGGAGGATTTCCGCAATAATCTGCCGATTTTCCGTTCAATTCCAGCAGCTTTCTGATGTACAAGTTCGGAAAATCTGCCGGATTTTGCTGAAATCCGACGGATTATCCGCATTTATTGTTCTCCGCCAAAACCCGGCCGCGAACGGCTACCTCATTAATTGGACGTGACCCACCACCTACCCGCATTTAATTCGTTCTTATCTTCATTCGGATTTTCGGATTTCGTATAAATCGCCGAATTTTCCGTTTTCGCGGTACAGGCGCAGAAAACGAAGCGTCGCTGCCTTCCCATCCGCTCCCTTTTCTCTCTATCCGTTCCCCTTCCTCTCTATCCGTTCCCAACCATTACAACCCTTCATTAACACCTTTCCACCCACTATAAACTTCTTCCCCTCTCCTTCCATCCTTCTATTCTTCTCCAAATAACTCCCTCTCACTCTCTCTTCCTCCATAGCTTCTCACACCAAACGTCAACGCCATGACGGGAGCTCCTCCTCCACTCAGCCTCTTCCCCTTGCTATGTTTGTTCCTCCTCCCACGCAAGGCCACAATCCACTCGTCTTCAAGTCGGCTTCCTACTCCCGGGAATGGTTTTCCTTCTACCACAAAGCTCCAGTCTGCTCCGGGAAACCTATCTCGTGGATCAACTTCAAGGAACATCGAGATTACTTTCGCTTCTCCCGCATCGATGCCCTCCTCGAGCATCAGGTTGACTTCTATCCACATGCCATCCGCATGTTCTACTGCAATCTTGTTCCCGCCAAAGAAGGTCCGGAGTTCGAGACAAAGGTTGGTGGCGTGAAGATCACCGTCACTTGCCGCATCCTTGGCCACCATCCTTGGTCTCGATGAACGCAAGGTCCATCGTTCCCTTCCGGGCACCATCGACCACATCTCTTCTCTCCTGACATGACTTATGAGGAGTTCCTTTTTAACATCTGTGGGGCTCTCTTGTTCAGCGCCCGAGGACAAGGATCTGAGTCCTTTTTCCATGACATGCATCGCATCCTTTGCCACACTCTCACCCGAAGTTGGGAATATGGACAGCATGACTGCTGAGGAGCTCATCTGCATGTATTATCTGGTCGCCAGACAACCCTTTTGCTGGCCAAGTCCATCATCTACACCATGATGCTCATCCGGGAATCTTCATCGCTCTCTACTTTTGGCATGTACATCACCATGATCCTTGAAGCCAATGGTGTTGACCTCACTCATTGCCCGGTTGGTGATCCTCGTCCCTCCCCTCTTGCCAAATCGAAGGGACGTGCTCGTGCGGCTCCTGCTGTTGCTCCTACTGCTGCTCCTGCTGCTGTTGTCGGTGGACCTGCATCTCCTCTGGCAACTCTTCTCACTCAGGACGTTCGCCGTTACATTGATCGCAAGTTTGCCGATCTCTCTCTCTCACCCATTAGCGTATTCAGGCTAACACTCGGGGACTCGACACTCTTATCCACCACGGCTTTATGGATCAGGCATACTATATTCAGCGTATGTTTGAGGAGCACACTCCCTTTCTCAACCCTAACACTCTCATCCAGATTTTTCGGGACCTCGCTTCACTGATCCTAATGTCTATGGCTTCATGTACCCGGATGGCGTCGACCCTTATGGCGCCTTCACCACTGCTTCCGGGGATGATGACGATCAGGAGGCCGGCCCCTCTCATGCGCCTGACAGTTGATGATGCCTTATTTAGTCTCGTCTTGTGGTCCTTCGGGGACTTTTCGTATGTGTTTGTGTGGTCCTTCGGGGACTTTTCGTATGTGTTTGTGTGGTCCTACGGGACTTTTAAAATCTGCTTTTAGTTGTGTGTTCTGTTGGGCTTTCATAGCCTCGTTTTTTACCCCTGCTTTTTATTAAATGAAAGTTATATTTTGCTTTTCTGTTTAGTATAATTTTTATCTTTTTCTCATCATCTTTGATTAACTGACAAAGGGGGAGAAATCGTATTGAGGGGGAGATCCTTAATTACGGGGGAGCTATTTACTTTCTTTATTCTTATTGTTTGTCAATTATCAAAATGGGGGAGTTTGTTGGCACATCGATTTTGATTATTGTTCACAATAACCCTTGTACGTCTTTAGTTTGTACTTTTCACATGCAAGAATAGAAGAAAGAATTCTCCATTCCATGACGCTAATCAAAGACCATGAAGCTCTGCAATTCTCCTTTATCAGAAATGCCAAAGACTATGAATCAGTCCATACAAAAAGATCCAGCTTGGAGACTACAAAGAAGACGGTTCTTCTCCTTGTTCTCTTCCTGAGTCTATAAATGTCTAGGAAATCTTTGTACGTACTTTGTTAGGATGACAATGAAAGAAAGAAAATGGTGAAATAGTCATTCAAAAGAGGCAAAAAATCCGCCGGATTTCCGGACAAATCCGCCGGATAATCCGATCACTCACAGCAAGTTAATGAGACATTGATCGGATCATCCGACGGACATCCACGAAAATCTGTCGAATTATTCGATCGCTCACAGCAAGTCAGTGAGCCAATGTTCGGATAATCCGATGGACTTCCGTATAAATCCGCCGGATAATCCGATCGCTCACAGCAAGTTAGTGAGCCAAATGTTCGGATCATCCGACGGACATCCGCGGAAGTCCGACGGATAATCCGAGCCTCTCACAGCAAGTCTGTAAGCTAGTGTTCGGATCATCCGCCGGATTTTCGCTGAAATTCGACGGATAATCCGCTTGACTTATTTGCAACTTTTGAATTCAAATCCAACGGCATCTGGCAAGTGCATTTAATGCATCTAACGGCTCTTTTTATGACCGTTACTGTTGACCGGATAATCCGACGGATTTTCGCTGAAATCCGGCGGATAATACGGTTGACGGCTGATTTGCCTTTATGACTTTGGATTTGTATAAAAGGAGTTTCACTCTCTCCTCTTAAAGACTATCTCTTACAAGCTTTAAATTTTCTCAACCACAAAAGAGCTTCACCATTAATACTCCACCAAGCTTTCAAATTGTCATCCTTTCCCAAAGTGCTAGAGTATTTACGAGTTGTAATCTTCGATCTTCACGTGTTAGAAGATCAACAAGTTCTCTTCTCATTTGTTTGAAGTTGGCGAGCCTTCGTAAGAAAACTCGTGTGTTGAAGTTGGCGAGTCTTCGGATCCAAACTCGTGTTGAAGTTGGCGAGTTCTTCGGATCCAAACTCGTGTGTACTATTTGATTAAATAGTAGATTTAAGCCGAAGAGAGTTCCGGGACTGGATTGCCTCAAGCGAGGATACCAGGATACATCTTGTGTTTGATCTTCCTACTCTTTACTTTTATTTGTCATATATTGCTTCTGTTGCTCTAGTTTTATTTTATCTCCCTATTCACCCCCCCTCCAGGGTTCTACACTTTAGAGTTAGATACGGTTTTCCAAATATAATATGATCACCCCCAATGAAATACTGTAGTTGAAAGAATTCGAAAGCCTTGTTATGGATATGATGATTAGATAAGGTACAATACAATCCTTAAAGACATTTTAAGGTTGCAATAAGGTTTAAAAAATGTTTATTTGAAGGATATAGAAAACATAATGGTATGCATATGTAAAGTTATCTCAAACAGTGACATGAAGGATCTTTACTAGGAGATTCTTATCAAGGAAATGAATCAAAATAATGTGTGATGATAGCTGTGCCATGTACCGATCTAGGAATATTTGTTTGAAGAATGACAAGGGCAGTATTAGACTAGATACACTACTATATACATATAAGGAATAGCTTGAAAGGACCTATTAACAACTGAGACTAGAATGTTAGTCAATAGGTAAGTGGTTGCCAAGGTATCATATATAAGCATTGTCTAGCATTAGCATGCCCATTACTTATAGTAGACAAGCATAGAAGGATTAGGACATAGTAGACCACACTTTAGCATAAAAGTACCATATTGCTAGGAGAGACGATTGGAGAAAATCGAAGCCACAGAAGTGGGTGAACTGGTTGGAATCAAGATATATGAGCTCTAAGGTAGTATAAGTTAGAACATGACTTTAGAGATTAGCTAGTCTTATTCTTAGAAAATTTTGATAGATAGTTTATGTTTTAGAATGAGTCGGTGGACGTCATCTTCAGACTGATTGATCACTTGAAGCCCAAGATCGCTCTGGTAACTTGAAGTGTAGTTCACCATCGACTGGTTCAACCAGCTGGTAGAAGCAAAGGTATATTTTATTGACTTGAGATCAGGATACCATCAGGTGACGATGTGGAAAGAGAATATTTTAAGGATATCATTCGGAGTTCGTTACGGCCAACACAGATTGTTGACACCATTTGGATTGTCGGATGTGCCTGCTATATCTATGCATTTGATGAACAAGGTGTTCCATTAATGCCCATACTAGTTGTGGTAGCTTTGATTATATTTTATCGTAGGATAGAAATTATATTGATAAATATTTCGTAGGAGGGTGATTATCTAAGGTATGTACGAGTTTGATAGAACAACAATGATAAAAAGACCAATTATAATGGTGGTAATCTATTTTATAAGAGTTTAGTTTGGTACAAAATCGTTGTTAGTCGATTGATAGGTATTCCTATACCTGCCCAACTAGTTATGATAGATTAGAGACTTTTGGTATGAATAGAATGGCTTGGTAAGCCTTGTATTTAAGGCTAGACCTAAGTCTATATAGAAACGTTATTGTATAAAAAAAATTTATTTGAAGGAGATAGGAATCTAGGATTACAGGACTAGGTAAAAAAATTAGGTGGGTATAATTTCATAGATACTTTCCCAAGAAATAAGTTAGAATATAGTTCAGTATAAAGCCTAACCCTAACAAGCAACTATGGAATCATTAGACTAAACCCTGCTATATTTTGCCTAAGATAGGGCCTATAATAGAAGTACTAGATAAATTATTATTAGGATTATATATGAATATAGTAAGAATATATGGGTTAGAAAAGACGACCATCTCTATGCATGGTAAAACTAGCCTTAAAATGACCTATGGAATTCCAAGATTATAAGGATGACTAATAGGTTTATGTGCCTGTCTAGTTCAGCCTCGGCCTTACCCTATAGATAGGAATTAATAGGTAGACATAATTATAAAGATTGTATAGATCACTTATAGGTAGAAGGGGTGGATCACTAATTGAACTACTATAGAAGTTAGTGATGTAACTTATAGGAATATAGTATAGATTTTAAGGATTGACAGAGTTACGAAGGGATTGTGATTTTTCTATCTCCATTGTTAGTCATAGATAGAGATTTAATAGCGAAGTTAGAAGCCTTACCTCTAGATTAGTAAGAGAGCATGTTGGAGAAGTATCATTTCGTCTTGCATTACCCCCATCTCTAGAGGGAGTAGATGACGTATTTCATGTCTCATAATTGAGGAGGTATGTGACTGACCCCAGTCATGTGGTCGATCACTCTGAGATCACAGTAGGACCCAATTTATCATACGAGCAGTCAGTTGAAATATTGGATACTAACGAGAAGACGCTTAGAGGGCAGACGATTAGATTGGTTCGGGTTGCATGGAAGCACCATTCCCCTTGAGAATCTACTCGGAAACGAGAATATTCTATGAGGGACCATTATTCGCATTTATTCAAGGATTTCGGTAAAATTCTAAAACTAACTTTAGTTCCATAACTTCATAGAGTTTTAGTTTTAGTTATAATTTTAATTTCGAGAACGAAATTTTCTAAGATGGGCAGATTGTAAGCTCATTTAATTTTTGATATATTTTATTATTATGTATTTAATGTGAATAATTAATATTAATTTATATTTTAAGACCAATTAGACTTTTACATATTTTTTATTTATTGTAAATCCTAATGACACAATCTCTAGTCCTAATGATCTACCAGTTTGACTTAGCCCAAACCTAGTCTAGACTCAACCCGGACATTTACATACCCTCACATGGTTCATGCCAAACGCCATACACTATTGTCCACTCTACAAAATACCAAACTCCAAGGTTCACCACTCAAAACCTTATATGTAAATTTTTTTTAACTTTGCACCCTTTGGAATAAACCCAGTTCTACATCTCACTACTTAAAACCTGATGGATGGCTCAAGTGGGGTCAAACACACTTAGTGGGAAGCCATAACCCTCTCGGTTTCATATTCCTTCACCCCATAACCCCCATACCTCTTCACTTTCTCACTCATGCATAACCTCCATCCTTTATGATAATTCAACCCAACTCTTCATCTCCCTCTTAGTAAACGGCCACCCCATGACCTCCCATTCACTTATTACCTCAAACCACCTGAACAAAACTTCTTCCTAAGCCTCTTTCAAATAACTTCTCTTCACAAACTATTTCCAAAAACCTTCTCCATCTTCCTCCACATCTCCATCTATCCACCCCTAATTAGGCTGAATATGAATTCGGATAGTCTCTACCAATCCGGCCATATGTCCCTCTACAGTAAGAATATTTCTCTAAAATTTAACATAATTCTTCCTCTCTCTGTCCCTAATACTTTATTTTCACAAGCTTTCCATAAAAACTTACTTTAATTTCCTCAAAATAGCCCAACAAGCTAGCCGATTTCCAGAAAATAGCTGCAATAATTTTTCAAAGGTAAGCCCATCTTCATTGTTGTATTATTCTAACCTCCTTCACCCGACTCTAACTTGTACCTATACGTGTCCTCTACCTTCCTTCAAAGCTGCATCTTCTGGATCCCAACGATTTGTCCGTGGCACTCGCTCTAATTCAAAGTATCAAGGCTGAAATCGAATTTGGTGCACTGCTGTTCGTGCACCCTTAGGAAACCCCATGTAGAAGCCTAAAAAGTATTCTCAGCACCCTGTGCCACTCATAGGAAGCACCAACATTCAGATCAGCAATTGGCGCCAACTATCAGATGGAGCCAGTCGTCAAGTGGTGTTGCCTGCCACGTGGCCATCTTTTCGGAGAAGCTAAACAGTTATCATCATGACTGACAGCACGTCAGTCGAGAAAAATTTGTTCGAATCCCGAGCACATGGCGCTCGAGAAGATTTTATCAAACGTGTCAGATCTGCCATAAATGACCATCAACTGTCCTGTGCCATATGCAGTTGGCGCATGATGATCATTAGTATCATATTAATTAGTGGAGCACTAAACAGCAGTTAGCGCCTGGCGCCACTCAGCAGTTGGCACTACTTGATCAAATCATCCTGAAGCAGTTAGATTATGTGGCACACATGCCACTAATCTTGAAGAACGTAAATGTGATACTGCACATAACCAAGCGCATATCAATCAAAGCATGCCATGCGTCCAAGCAGTTAAACTAACAGTTCGCGCCAAGGGGTGAATGGAGCGCCACTTGTAGCGTGCGCCAATCAAGATAGCTACTTAACAGTTATCTCTAGAACTCTATAATAGAGTTTCAAATCACTATCAAATCACTACTGATCATAATCTTCTGAGCACTTGCGGCAGTTCTCTCCAAAGGCTTTGCTCTTCGACATCGCATCGTCCAAGGGATAAAGTGATCGTCTTCTGATCAGATTCCTATAGTTGTACTTCCCCAGAAATCAATTGTACTCTTGTACTTTCTTTTTTCTAGTTTATAAAGGAACACTTTTTATTTTTATAAATAAAATATCAACTTTGCTGGAGATGACTTTCTCATCTGACGAGAAAGTGACAACTCAATGCGATATTGCGTCGGTCGACACTACGCAGAAGACATTGGTCATGAAAGTCGACCAAACCGCCTATGAAGCGATGATTGGCGTAGGGGGTGCTAAGCGCACCACTGTTGCTGCCAAGAACAAGACACTCGTTGTCTGGACTCTCAAGTCCTCCAGTATACCAATCACTACTGTTGCACCAGTTGTTGTGAAAAGCTCTGTAGCCACTTCTCCTTCCTTACCGATTCTGAAATGGTGGAGAGTGCTGCTATCACTACCCTGGCACCAACCAAAGGACATCGTCACAAGGCCACTTCTTCTTCCTCGCCAATTCTGAAATTGGCAGAGGGTGCGCCAGTCAATGCTCAGGCGCCAACCAAAGGACAACGCTGCCAGGCCACTCTTCTTCCTCGCCAATTCTGAAATTGGCAAGGGTGCGCCAGATAATGTTCAGGCACCAACCAAAGGACAGCGCCGCTAGGCCATTTCTTCTTCCTCGCCAATTCTGAAATTGGCAGAGGGTGCGCTAGTCAATGCTCAGGCGCCAATCAGGGGACAACACTGACAAGCTAGTCCCTCTTCCTTCCCAGTTCTAAACTTGCTGGAGAAGTTGCTGACTACTACCCCTGTACAGAACAAAGGAAAGCACCCTATGGCCTTTCCTTGTCATTCCCCAGTCCTGGACTTGGTGGAAAACGCATCTAACTGTGCCCATGCACCAGTCAATGCAAGAATGCTTCTGAGTAGAGATTCTACTTATCTTAGCAGAGACAATCAAATCAATGTCAAGAGACTAGACTTTGCTCAAAGTCTATCTTTTGTTGATCAACTGCGTCGTGCCAAACGTACAGAAAAATGTTACGTAGAACAACATGGCATCCTGCCTATTCCTCATGGCCAGCGCCAGTCAAGCCAGAGCCAAGATTTGCCTATCCTGCACATTTTAAGAACAAAGCAGGGTAAATTGAAGGTGTCTCAGACAGACAGTCAGGTGGCGCACAACTCTGATATGCGCACCTACCTCAACCAGTGCAGGGCAGTGTCAAACATACATCAAGCACCATCTGTGCCCTCTGCCAAGTTGCGCACAGGGAGAGTTACTCAGATCAAGAACCCTCTCACCTATGCCAATGAAGCACTTTTCTGTACACATAGGGAATATAGCACCTTAAAAATCAGAATCATGTTCCTAACATCATCAATGAATATGTACCTCCGACTTCTCCTTCTCTTGTTACTGTAACAGATCTCCATGAACTTCTTGTACAAAAGTGGAAGATCGCAGTCCATCTATAATTCCTCATCAGGAACATCATTGTAATCACCACCATGAAGTAATGATCAAATATTGCTGCCAGTCAGCTAAACGGTCTGTCTTCTACCGTTTGAACTATACTCGGACTCCTGAACTTGTGATGCTGGACAAAGATGAACTGTTGTATGCTTCAGTCAATATGACATCTCGAAGCACTTGGGGTGGAAAACGTCCAAGACTTAATGCAGCTCGCAACCCTAGTCAACAATACCTTGATCGGGTCCGTGACTCCGACGAAGGAGTCTACCAATATACCAGATCAAGAAACCGAGAGACAATCGATCAAAGGAATCTTCCTTCCGACCAAGAAATAATTGGTCAAAGAAATCTTCCCGAGTCAGACCAGGAATTCCTTAATCAAGGGAAACTTCCCTCTCTTCATCCCGAGGGTGGTTCTTTGCATGATTCTGATGCCGATAGTGAAGGCTCTGAACGGACCATCTTTTCTACCAGCTCTTCCTCGGTGGCCAGAGAAGTGAATGCCTATGTCACTAATGAAGAACAAGGTACATCTAGCTCCGACAGTCAGGAGCAGAGGATCGCTGCTCTAGAGGCCAATTTAAAGAACATGGCCGAAATGATGGCAAGTATGCATACTGTGATCATGGCACAACACTCTGTTCCATCGATTGCGAATCCGATTCCAACCCAAGAGCACATTACAGCATCAGCTCCTGCCAACACCGGTCTAGGGGTACAACCTCCTCACAATGCTACTATGTCGGCTCTAAGTCATTCTGGTGTTGGGGGTGGCGCTTATCATGCAGTCCCACCTCCTGACGCATCGAACCAATCTACTTCTCCCCAAGCATCAGGGGATACCAATGAGGCGGTGAAGCCTCTACGTTGTCAGTTCGAAGCTTTCAAGCAGAAGGACGGTTTACAGAAGCTTGGGATCAAGCAACCCTACCCTATAGAGTGGAAGGAAGTCCCGTTTCCACCTAAATACAAACCACCAACCATCATGCTGTTTGACGGCAGTTCATCTCCAAGTCAATACCTCAATCACTTCGAGGTAAAGACCGATCAGCTCCAACCAAATGATGCTCTACTCATTAGAGTGTTCGTCGGATGCTTGGCAGGTACAGCCTATGACTGGTATCACAGCTTGCCAGATGGTTGCATAACTTCCTTTGCAGGGTTCAAGCAACTGTTCCTGGAATGGTTCTATGAGGGAACAAATAACATGACTATGTCGGCCCTCATCAAAATTAAACAACGACCTAATGAAACTGCTGAATATTTTATTGAGCGCTTCCGTCGAGAGGCACTCAAAATGCCTCTACGAACTCCAGATGCTCTGACTATAGATACATGTAAATCAAACTTGTTACCTATAGTCAGTATGTGGACTAGATCTACGCAATTCCAAGACTGGCCTTCCTTCATAGTAAGTGCCAGGGCAGCCAAAGAGAGCGCCGAAAAGTTCACACAATTAGGCATCTAGATGCTTGATCTTGACAAAGATGAATATTTTGTATCCAATAGCGATGGCCGTCAAAACAACCGCAAAGGCAAAGAATCTTTAGCCATCAATATCAAAGGCAAAGAAGCTTTAGCTGTCAATGTGGGTCAGTCAACACCTACTACGGCGATACCTCCAGAGAGAGCACAACGTCCGAAAGAGGAGTACTCCTTTGATGAGGATCATGTAATGAGCATCTTTGATTGCTTAATCAAGAGCAATAGACTTCAGCCGCCCGAAGCAAAGTGGCCAGATGAAGTAGGTAAAACTGATCATCCTAAATACTGTGTGTATCACAGGTTCATCGGACACTCGATCAGGGAATGCTACGTGCTCAAAGGGAAGATATAGGAGATGATTAATGCCAGAGCGACCACTCTCCAACAGGATGAGAAGACTGTGACAGCCAACATCGTCTCTCTACAGTTTGGCAACTTTTCTGCTCAACTTGTGCTGGATGGAGTCGTTCCCATCCCGAAGGCTACTCTGGAGATCGCCAATCTTCCACCAGCACGAAGTGACGGTCTTGTCCCTCTGTCAACCAACAAAAGGGAAATCATATGGATCCATTCCGACTTGGTTGCCGACTTTGAGACGCCTGCTTCGTCTGTATTTGCAAAAACAAAAGTGTAGAACTTTATTGATATAAACTTTGTAAAAGATTACAATTTGAATTCTGGGAATGGTACAACTGTAGGAATCCAATCTAGATGACGATTGCTTTATCCCTTGGACGATGTGAACTTTGAAGATGGAGCCTCTGAAGTTGAAGACAACTCTGGAATTGAAGACAAAAAGCCTCGAAAGTTGAAGGCAAAAGCCTCGGAAGAATGCAGCAGCACTTGGGCAAGAACTCCTGAACTCTCTGAACTTTGAAGTCTGATCTCTGATCTCTAATTCTTGATCCCCCTTTAAATGGAGACTTGAAACTCTATTTATAGAGTTCTGAGATATAACTAACTTTTAGTTATTCTGGACTGCGCATGTTGGATTGCGCAGCAGTTGGATTGTGCAACAGTGGACTGCGCAGGCAGTTGCTGGATCATGGGCCAACTGTCTTGGACACACGGCATCATTTGATTGAAATGCGCATGATCGTGCATAGACGGTTGCCACGTAATGAGCAATCGATGGCATGAATGTCACGTGTATTTTGTTATTTGTGTTGATAGAACGCGCAAACTGAATTGTGCTGGCTTTGGATTGCGCAGACTTGAACTGCACAAGAATGGATTGCGCTGCCAGCTGTCAGCCGTTCTCAAGCGTTGTGCGGCGCAATAAACGAACAGCCTCCTCGTTCTTCGTATTGCCAGTTGTCAGGAAGATTTGATTGTGTCAAATAATAATGATTTTTGCCACGTCAGCCTGCCGCGCTCGGGAGAGTACGCAGTCTAGCGTGCACAATCTGAAGGATGCACAATCTGATGTCTGCGCAGTTCATCTGAAAGTTGTATTTCTTGATTTTCTGACTTTGTTGATGTGTGCAACTTGATTTTGTAGGACCTACAAGACCCCCTTCAAAGTTTTCAAAAGTTGAATTATTCAAAATTTCGAAATACTTTAAATTTTGAATTTGAAATCAATTTGCGCATGTAGTGAGCTGTCTGCGCAATCTGAGGGATTAGTCCCATTTTTTTAGGCGCAATCTAAGACGGCCATTTCGATTTGAAAAACTATAAATAGCTCTTCAATTCCTTCGAAGTGTTCTTTACTTGCTTTCTTCGTGCACTTGAAAGAGAAAAAATTTCCGAGCTCTTTCTTCCTTTCTTCTCCAACAATCTCGATGGCTCCTCAACGATCCTCCGCCGCTGCTAAGGGCAAGGCCCCCGCCGAGTCATCGACTAGGGCTGCACGACGCGCTTCTCGTCACGAAACTGCTCATCCAGCGCTGCGAGGTAGATGACGTAATCAAAACTCTTTTTAGGGTTTTGATTTCACTGTTCCTTCAGAATCCATCTCTTTTTAGAGATGTGATCATACTGCGCCACCCTTTTTAGGGTTCTGGTTGTACAAATCAGTTCGTTCTTTATTTTTATGAAGGACGACTCTCTGCGCAATCGGTTGAACTGTGCTGGCAAAAGTCAGCGCAATTTGCTAATTTGTGCGGGACTGCCAGCGCAAACTAATGACTGTTTGTTTGCGCAATCAGATTATTGCGCAATCTGATATTGCGCAATCTGATGTTGCGCAGTCTGATGACAAAATTTTTGACTTGACTTGTACTGAATTTTTGTTTTCTCTGTCTGATGCAGTTAATACTAGAGAAGATCCCGGATATAAGGACTTTGTAGGAACTCTTTCAGAGTCAGAATACAAAAATGACTTATCTCATTTGCACTATCCTCAATATGATCTACCAACCTCCCGTCAGGCTATTTTGATATCCCAAGATAATGAGACACTGCAATGTTTGATGAATGGACAACTTCTGGAATCAGCAGACATTGTCATACACAAGAAGCCATTATTCTTGTTCGGCGAAGCTTTTGAGAAAAGTTCTCAACCGAGACCAAGGATGGAAGAAAGGATTGTCCATCAGACGGATAGGTCATTCTCGATACCAGATGTTTCCCGTTGCCTCCCCTTATCCCGGTATGCTCATGCGAGCTATCCGAGGAAGATGGAATGGAACCTTACACCTTTCCAAGATGCCCGTCCAGGAAGGATTTTTGTGAAGAAGGGGCCGAGCAAGAAGGACATGTTCTACAGTTCCTCAGAACGGTACAGTGTCTTGTTAAGAGGTTTGAAACCCGGTTGTATTCCGCTGGAGAATTCTTCCTTGTTATTACCTGTCAGAACTCCAATATTCGCAAATGAGTTTGCGAAAGTCGAAGGAAGGTATCCTGAGCAGGACATCAGATTAACTGGATTGGTGAATCCAGATTTTAAGAGATGGAACTGCATAGCAAACTGGATTCTGACCAAGTTTGAAAACAAACTTCAACAAATCAACTTATACCAAGCAGTGCATGCCACTGTTTATGGTTTTGCCCCCAACTCGCATCTGTTCTTGGCTCTAGCAGAAAGGTATAATTACAGAACAGAGACTTTCATGACTCCTGGCGGAGAAATCGGGTTTGCACTTCATGAGATACGGTACATCTCTTACTTGCCAATGGGAGATGCCCCATATGAAGAATTTGTTCCAACAAATGATGAGTTGGACAAACTACGAAAAGAGAACGCAGAAATGGTAGCAGTCTTCGAAGAACTGCTATGTCATTATAAGATCTGTTCTCTGTTCTACAAAAGTGCTACATCAAATACCTGCTATTCCTCAAAATGGTTACCTTATCTATTCCTTAACCACATTAAAGAACCGAAGACCAAGGAACATGATAGATGCTATCCTGACTTCTTTAAGCCTTTGAGTAACACAGAAGTGATGAAGTTGATGGAAGAAAGTGGCGATTTTGATGAAGAGATGAGGGATGATCATCAATGTCCTCCTTTGAAGAAAGGAGATACTCTCGAGAGTTATTTGAGAGTAGGATATAGATCTATGTCAAAAGAAGCCCAATTAGCAGGGTTTCTGACGTATTGGCTCCGTCGGTTTGTAGTCCCGGGATCCAGTGCCGTAGACCGCTTCCATCGCGGTGTTCTTTTTGCCGCCGTTAGATTAGTCTTCGGCTATAAGATGGATCTTTTGTCAGCGATGACTTGTAAGTTGAATGCCGGTCTTCGTCTGTACGTCGATCTGATGCTGAAATCTAAGGATGAAAAAGAATTTCCTCGGTTGGAATTACCGTATACATATCTATTTGGGTGGTTGCTCCTTCACCATCCTACTTTAATGGACCCCGGCATGGGACCGGTCGACGACAGCTTTTTGTGGAGATACTCTCATAGTAAGTGGAAATTCACTGCTCTGAGAGATTGTAGATATGCTCTGAACCTGAGCAAAGGATGGAACTTTTGTTGCACTCCTTCTCCTGCTGGATATGAACAAATGCTGACAAATATGATTAACTCGAAGATGCAACCTTTGAGCCATACAGCTTTTGAGTGGTTGAAGACAATTCGACCGTCCCATTTGGTGTATCGATTTGAAGAAGAGTGTTATTTAGAGCCATATCTCCCCAGTCGATTTGCTCGTCAGTTCGGGTACGACCAATTCCATGTGGGAAATGCTATCACGTGCCTTCCAGGAAAGGGTTTTTTGATAGATGGGGCCCGAGCATGGGCTTATTATAATGCTCGAGATACGAAAGTAACATTCTCGATGCCAGTAAATAGCAATCATGGCCCCCGGATGCTATTTACATACTCAGTATTCTATACATCTTCGAACACCTTTGCTGAGAATTTCAATCTCGCGGATAGCTTTGCGTCTTCAACAAGATTGTAGAGGGGAAGAATCGCCATGTCACTCCCAGGAAATGATGAGGTGCATGAGCCAGTAGGTGCACCCTTGGAAGCTTCAAGGGACGTTATGTTCCCTCAAGAGGTTAACGTGCCACTACGTATCTCTTTGAAGGTGTCTAAATCTCCAGCCAAGAAAAAGAGAAGAGAGGAGCCTCCTGCTCCGGCAGCAAAAAAGAAATTGATCTTAGATCATTCTTCTGAAAAGATTACCACTAGATCTCAATCTCGGCAGCTGGTCGAGACAATTCAGCAAGAAGAGGCTACCACACCGACCTCTATCCAAAGACAAGTCGAGACAATAAATGTAGAGAGTCCTGAAAGACCTCTACACAGAAAGAAAAGTCCGTAGAAGTCACGCTTTGTCTTCGATCGTGGCAGATGCTACGGCAGGAATCACTATGTCTTCTCCCACACCTGTTTCTGAATCTGGAAATAAAACTCTTAGTCTAGAACATAGGGAAGAGATTGAACAGAGGGAAGATCTTGATCCGAGAACTGAGGCCGAAAAGCCCAGAGAAAATATCATGGAGGAAGAGCAAGATGTTGTACGACATCTTTCACCTGTCGCGGAGACGATTCAACTTCCTCCTACTCCTAGGACCCTCCGTGAAGAGGAAGATCGTGAAGTAATTACGACTCTAGAAGATTGCAGCTACAGTCCGCTGGAGGACTATTGTGACCAAGCTGCAACTACCAGCGTGAATGCACCAGAAGAAGATGAAGATGAGGAGAGCTCTTCGTCTGAGAATATTGATAAAGATATGCAAGATCCCGAAAGGGATGATGAAGTGCATATATCTCCTAATGCTGTCGATGATACCTTAGATCCTAACAAGGAAGTTGAGGTAGAAGCATCTCCAAAAAACGTCGCTGATACCTTAAATCCTGAAGAGGATGTTGAGGTAGAAATATCTCCAGAAGAAGCAGCAGATAAAGAAGCTCCGGAGGAAACTCCTGCCACTGGTCCTCAAGGTATAAAATGAAATTAGCAATCTCCTCTTAAATAGATTGATAGCTAACATCTTTATTTGTATTTTCCTGCAGATCTTGAGACTCCTCTAGCACCTCCGATGTGCACAGACATAGTGCCTATAACGACGGTGATTGTTAGTAGCAGTCATCATTTATCCTGTGGTTCTGAAGCGGGCAGTAGCCAGGCTATTATGGCTGAAGCTACTTCTGCTCGGCTAGAGTCTATTCCTGCAGATGATAGGCTTATTGCTGGATTCAACCATGGTAAGACAATTTATATCTTTATTCTTCTTGGACAATAGCAAACAACAGGCAAGATGACAATTTTTACTTTTGCAGAGGAACAACCAGGAGGGGCAACTAGCTCCACTTTGGCTCCTTTATTCAAAGAGCCCGCCATCCAGATGCGAAAGATTGAACATCCTGCGGCCTCGTCATCAACAGGAGTAGCTGCAACTCCTGGTGCTATAGCGATTAATAATCTTGTGATCCAATCATTTACCATATGCTTTTTTGAGTCATTGGGACCTCTAGTAAATAGAATGATGGAAAAAGAGGGTACTGATTTTTTTATGGTTAGGGGTCCAACCTCTCTCTTAGTAAGGGCTATCCGAGAATAAGGTGACGAGGCTCAGGCCACTTTCCTGGAACATATTTTGAATGAGCTAGAGATTTCCATAAAAAACTATAAAGAACTCAACCAAGGAGATATGGAGTCTCTAGTGCAGGCAGAATTCGAACAACTGGCTCAGGCAGCTGACATTGAAATGGTGAATCTCCAGAACCTTTTGGAAGCTTTCTCTGCAAGATCTGCTGAGTATCAGTCCAAGCTAGAATCAGTGACCTTGATGGCTGAGAGAAAAGAGAAGAGAGCTGCTGAGCTGAGGGCAGAGATTGCTCGTCTCCAGAAAGAGTTAGAAGATGAAGTTACTGATCATCAGGTTGCAGTCCAATAAGTCAATGCTCTGATTCAGGAGAGGGATGAGTACGTGGCAGCTCATAATGCTGAGATTACTCGTCGAATGGTGGCCATGCCTGCTTTCAATGAAGAAACCGGGATGGAAGAGGCCAGAAGGAGGGTGATGTCCACTCGTGAAGAACGGCTGCAGACTCTAAAGCAGCAAATTGCTAGTCTGATAACACCTCCACCTTAGTAGGACATTTTGTATCTTTATGTCTTTTGTAGTACATGTGTTTTTGTAATGTCTCATATTTTAATTAATAAAAGATATTTTTGCTGTGGCTCCATTATTTGTTGTATATCTTGTTCAGATATAAATAATAGAGATAGAAAATATATTAAGAGGTGCAAGACATGATATATTTCTTGATGATTTTGTAGAAAATAATTATATTCATTATATCTGCTCAGAGGTAACATGGACGTGATAGAATATACCGAATATTATTATCTCAATTGATAACTTAATCGAAACGATAAGTTGCTGATGTAGATGATGAACGATGATGAATCGTCAGTGTATATGAGATAAACGGGAAAACCGTCAAATGATGGAATGAACGGACAAACCGTCAAAATGGATGATAATGAACGGATGAACCGTCAAGTGATGATGAATGAACGGGTGAACCGTCAGATAATGATGAATGAACGGGTGAACCGTCGGATGATAATGAACGAACGAACCGTCGGGTGGTAAATGAACGGATGAACCGTCGAATGAATGTGAATAGATGAACCATCGGATGAATGTAATGAACGGACGAACCGTCGGGTGATAATGAATGAACGGATGAACCGTCAGGTGAATGTAATGAACGGACGAACCGTCAGGTGATAATGAACGGACGAACCGTCAGGTGGTAAATGAACGGATGAACCGTCAAATGAATGTGAATAGATGAACCATCAGATGAATGTAATGAACGGACGAACCGTCGGGTGATAATGAATGAACGGATGAACCATCAGGTGAATGTTATGAACGGACAAACCGTCAGGTGATAATGAACGGGCGAACCGTCAGGTGAATGTGTCGCTTCGTTGTTTGAGGAATCTCTGCATATAAATAGAACAGAAATCTGACAGAAATGAGCACTTTCATTTTTCAACATAAAAATGTCATCTAGAGATGCATCCAAGAAGGCTAAACTTGCCCCGAAGGTTGAGAAGGGCACTGAAGAATGTCCTGTCGATCCAGTTCAGCCAAAGGAGGCAGAAGCAGGCGAAGGTTCGTCTGCACCCAAGCCACCGCGAGACATGCTGGACTTTCTGCTTGAACCAGGAAGGACTGAAGAAGAGAAAGCCATGAGGATGGCCGCTTGCAGGTTCCTGGTGGGTTCCAGCAAGGTGGTTCTCGGCTCTTTTGCTGACCGTATCTTTGAGAAGGACGGCAGTGGTCCGCGTCCCAATGTCGAGAAGGATGACAGTGACCTTCCTTAATATTATGTAACATCGTTTATGATGAAATAAAATTTTATTTATGCACTTGAACTTGTCTGATGATTTACAAGCATTTACATTTACACATAGTACTTTTTAAGGAACTTGCCATTGATAGGCATCATTGCAATTCGTCCATCCAGTTCTGAGAGTTGATAAGCTCCATTTGAGAAAACTTTGCTTACAACGTAGGGACCTTCCCACTTTGCGTCAAATTTGCCTTTGCTCATATGAGTCATAGTCATAGGACGTCTGACTGTTAAGACAAGTTCTCCTTGCTGAAAGGCTCTGACCTTAACTTTACGATTGAAAGTCTTAGAAATGCGAGCTTGGTATAACTCAATATGTTGTTGAGCCATTAACCGCTTCTCATCAAGTGCTTCCAACTCTTGAAGTCGAAGAAGATCATTATTCTCTGTAGTGAGCTCATTAGCAATGGCAATCCTTAAAGAAGGAATTTGAAGTTCCAGAGGAAGAACAGCTTCACAGCCATACACCAAAGAGAAAGGTGTAAAGCCTGTAGGATTGCGGACCGTAGTTCGGTAAGCCCATAGACATTCACCAAATTTTTTACTCCAATTTCGTTTGTTAGCGGATACAAACTTCTTGAGGAGCTTAATAATAGTTTTGTTGAATGCTTCAGCTAATCCATTAGCGGCAGGATTGTAGGCAGTCGAGGCGACGTTGTCAATCCGGTGATCATCGCAGAATCTGGTGAATTTCTGGCTGATGAATTGAGGTCCATTGTCATGAATGATCCTTCGAGGTACACCGAATCTGTAGATGACATGGTATTTGACAAAGTTGATAACGCTACTGGTCTTGACTTCAGCCAGGGGTATAGCTTCAGCCCGCTTGGAGAAGTAGTCCGTTATTGCCAGTATGAATCGATGTCCTCTAGAAGAAGGAGGATTAATAGGACCTATGACATCCATGCCCCAAACTTCGAAAGGCCAGGAAGCAGCATTCGGATGAAGAAATTTCGACGGTTGATGAATGAAATCTGCATGTATTTGACAAGCTCTGCATTTTCTTGCATATTCGATGGCATCTGATACCATAGAGGGCCAGTAGTAACCCATTCGTCGAATGCGATCCTGTAGTTTAGGACCGGGTTGATGTGCTCCACAGACACCGTCGTGAGCTTCACGCAATACTTGTTTTGCTTCATCACCAGCAAGACAGCGTAAGAGAAGACCGTCATAGGTTCGTCGATAAAGAGTCTTGGTGGTTTGATTGTAGTAGAATCGGAGAGATCGTCGTCGAACACTTATAGCCTCCTTAGGATCTTCGGGGAGTATGTCATGAACCACAAAGTCGATAAAAGGAGTTCTCCAGTCTTCATCGATAACATTGACCTCAGCAAAGTTGCTGAACTCAATATTATGATTGTTTTCAATGCAGAACAATTCTCGGTTAGAGATAACCACCACCTGCTGTCTTTTGATAGGGATGGCTAGGACAGCTACAAGATTGGCTAAGGCATCTGCTTCGGTATTGCAAGCTCGACGAACATAGTCGATGAAGAAAGCTTTGAATGATATAGCCATGTTGATCGCTGCTTCATGATAAGGCACCAAATCTTGATATCGAACTTCATAGGTTCCTCTAACCTGATTGACAACCAGCTTAGAGTCGCCGTAAACTTCGAGATATTTGATATCCAATTGCTTGGCTAACTGAAGGCCTATTAGTAGAGCATTATACTCCGCTACATTGTTGGAATAGGGTTCATATAGAGAGTAAGCTCTTTGGATGGTCAATCCATCTGGAGAAACAAGAACAACTCCGACTCCTGCTACAATGGCACCATTTGGTCCAATTCTGGATGTACCATCAAAGAATAGACACCAGGTCGGAAATTCTTCAGAGATCAAGTTGACTTCCAGCGTCTCGTCCGGAATTTCATCGTAAAGCTTGGATGTTTCTGGTACGGGATGAGCCGCCAAGAAATCTGCCAATGCTTGTCCTTTGACAGACTTTTGAGGAACATACACCATGTCATATTGGGCTAGAAGAATGGCCCATGTAGCCAGCCGAGAATTGAGTGTACTGGGCTTTTTCATGAGTACCCGAAGAGGGTTAACTCGAGATATGACATGAATGGTTTGACCGATGATATAATGCCTTGTCTTTTGAACAGCGAACATAAGGGCTAGACATTCTTTTTCAACCGGACTATAACGATGTTCAGCACCAATCATAGTACGACTGAGATAGTAGATGGCTTGTTCATAACCCTCTTTATTCTTTTGGGCGAGTAAAGCACCCAATGAATGATCCATAGCACGGACATACATTAAGAATGGAATGCCCGAGATTGGTGGCACCAAGACTGGTAGGTTCATGAGATATCTTTTGATGTCGTCGAATGCTTGTTGACATTCTTCAGTCCAAATAAAAGATACACCCTTCTTCATTAATTGAGTGAATGGTCTACAGCGTCCAGACAAGTTCGAAATGAATCTCCTGATGTACGCAAGTCGACCTTAGAATCCTCGTAGCTCTTTTAGGTTGCGTGGAGGACGCATCTCTTGAATGGCTTTGATCTTCTCGGGATCCACGTGTATACCCTTAGAGGTAATGACAAAGCCGAGAAACTTGCCACTAGAGACACCCAAGAATGACTTGGTGGGATTCATCTTGAGCTGATGTTGACGCATGAGATTGAAGATTGTTCTCAAGTCTTGGATGTGATCTTCTTTCAGACGACTTTTGACGGCGATATCGTCAACATAACATTCGACTGTTTTGTGAAGATGATCTCTGAAGATAGTACTCATAGCCCGTTGGTAAGTTGCACCAGCATTCTTGAGACCAAATGGCATCACTGTGTAGCAATAGACTCCCCGAGGAGTGCGGAAGGATGTGTGTTTTTCATCTTCGGGATTCATCTTGATCTGATTGTATCCAGAGAATCCATCCATAAAAGATATTCGCTCGAACCCGCAGGTATTGTCAATCATGACGTCCGTAATAGGAAGAAGAAATTCATCTTTCGGACATGCTTCATTAAGATCCCAAAAATCAATACAGACTCGAACCTTACCGGTTTTCTTCAGGACTGGAACAACGTTGGCTACCCAATCAGGATGTTGTTCTTCTCGAATAAAGCCACAAGCGATGAGCTTCTTAACTACATCGTCGATTGCGTCCATCATTTCTGGCTTGAATCGTCGTTGCTGCTGTTTGACTGGTTTAGCGTTAGGCAGAATGTTCAGTTTATGAGTAGCAATTTTGGGATCTAAACCTGGCATGTCTTCGTAACTCCAAGCAAAGACATCAAGGTATTCTTTAATGAGAAGAATCAACTCTTGCTTATCTGCTTCTGGAAGATTCTTGCTAATAAAGATCGGACGAGGTGACCCGCTTTCTCCTACATCAACTTGAACTAGTTGATCTTCAGTAGGAGGTTCTCTTTGTTCAAATCGGAGTACCCACTGATTATCCATCTGTTGAGCCCAAGGATCTGTTTCAGGATTTTCTTCAACGTCCTCATCATAGCCTTCCGGAAGTTCAGCGGAGACCATGTTAGAGGATACGACCAGCCGATGGACTTCACCGATACTAGTGTCAGAATCCCATGATCTGGAATCGGAAGAATTAGAACGTTCTTCACTGTCGAAGTCGGAGACTGTTGGGGATAAAACCGGAGGAGAAGCATATCCGAGACCTTTCTTAGTCCTGCTGTAGTACATCTCTGACTTTCCTTTCGGAACAGTCGTACGAATAGGAGTTCGTCTACCTTTACCGTAATTGAGACCACTTTTGAAGTCATAGCCTATTTTTCGGACGATGTCTTTTGATTGTTGACTGTAACGACGGAGTTGAATATGCCCCGTGTCGTTAACTTTACTATCATCCGTATAACTGAATTTTTGTTCCGGTCCTTTACTAAAAAGTATTGGACGTTCGCCTTTCTTACGAGCAGGGACAATACGGTAAGAGTCATCTGGATCTTCAAATGAGACTTCTGTTTGAAGAGATTGTACAACTCCTATTGTAAATGATTTGAAGCTATCTAACATATCCAAATAGCATTTAGTATGATAAATAACATCAGTATACTGGAAAGTAGATGCTTTTTCATTGATCTGTACATTCGTATTTACAGCAGGACCTTTAGCCTTAGCAGGCTTGGTCAGATTGATTACAAGAGGGGGAGAAGAAGAACGTGGAGGTGGCTTGTTACGACGGAGGTCGATAACAAGTGGCTCAGAGGAGGTGAGCTCCTTTTTTTTCCTTGTTGTGAGTTATATCAACAACAAGTGGCTCAGAAGAAGTGAGCTGCTTTTTGTCCTTGTTACGACGCAAGTCGATAACAAGTGGCTCAGAAGAGGTGAGCTCCCTTTGACTTTGATCAGCATCAAGTGATTTCTTTTGGACTGGCAAGTGAATAGCCAGTGGTTTAGAAGATTGAGGATGAGAAATACGCCCTTTGACAGGTATGATGAGAGTGTCATTGGGTGCTGCTTCTTGATCTTCTTCAGTATCCATTGCCAATACCACTTTCATAAATTCCTTCTTATACATACGAGCGTCGTTGTAATATGCTTTGACATCCTTGAAAGGATAAAGGTCTGCAACTTCCTTGTGAACTTGTCCTTTATCATCAACATATTTAAAACATTGATGAAGAGTCGATGGAACAACATTGTGTTCATGGAGGAAGGGTCTTCCCAGAAGAGCGTTATAAGAACAACCATGATTGTCGATGATATAAAAGGTCACCTTTGTGCGAAGATTGTCTATTTGGAGTTTTAGGCGAATTTTACCCAAAGGTTCACTTCTTCCTTGGTTGAATCCTAAGATAGTAGTGATTGTGCTTGAAAGACTATGAACTGGTATCTTCAATGCGTCCAACATCGTTTTTGGTATGATACTGAGAGCATACCCTGGATCTATCAAGATACGATCGACTTTCATTGAATCAACATATCCTGTATAGTAGAGAGGACGATCATGTCTATTATCCTCCAACAGCATATCATCCTGAGTGAAAATGATATTTGGAATTAACTCCAAGACACTATGACAGTGATGGCAAGAGACTGGTTCTGATTTCGGCTTTTTTAGGAGAGTTAAGCAAGTTTCAGCCTGCATCAGAGCTTCACTTAAAGTCTCTCGAGTCACCTTGGAAAGGCGCAAGAGCTCGAAGATTGATAGCCTAGCTGGTGTATTGGCTAATTGGGCCAATATATCAAAGTTGTACGGCTTTTCAAGTCCTATAGGAGATGATTTCTTCAGGGGTTTATCAAAGCGGACTTGTTGCTTGCCTTTGTCAGCCGTCATTGGCTTGGGAGGAATAGGTACTACAACTGGTGAAGATGTAGAAGGGATCTCTTCAGTGGAAGCAGGTTGTGCTGGAGCAGGTTCAGAAGAAGAAGCAGGATTCTTTTGAGCTTCAGAATGATCTTTCAGATAGGCTTTCCCTGATCTGGTGCCTAAAAGAATTTTCTCGTCAACTATGGGGTCAAAAGACACCATGTTACAAATCTTCGTCTTGCCTTTACAACGACTTTTCTTCTTAGAAGAAGAGGAAACCTTGAACTCTGGAGTAAGATCGGGATGAATCCACATAATTTCACCATTGTCAAGAGATAAGGGAACGAGACCTTCATTTGGTGGAGGTAGAAGATTCTCAATCTCTAGAGTAGCCTTGGGAATGGGAATGACACCGTGTTGTACCATCTGCGAAGGAAAATCACCGAACTGGACCGAAACCATGTTTGCAGTCACAGTCTTCTCATCTTGCTGTATAGTAACGACACCAGCATTGACAACCTCTTGAATTTTGCCCTTGAGCACGTAGCATGCTCGAGTGGGGTGTCCAATGAACCTGTGGTAGACACAATATTTAGGATGATCAGTCTTACCAACTTCATCAGGTTTCTTTGGATCTGGGAGCTAAATCTTGTTGCTTTTAAGTAAGCAATCAAAAATACTTGCAGTATCATTCTCGTCGAAGGAATATTCTACTTTCGGATGAGGTTTCCTCGGTTGCGGTGCAGAAGGAGTGGAAGTAGATGTAGGTTGAGCTACATTAACAGCTAAAGACTCTTTATTCTTGTTCAAATTGATGTTTAAAGTCTCTTTTGCTTTGCGGTTGTTCTGGCGGTTGCCACCACTTGATGTCTGGTGCTCATCTCGATCGGGGTTAGACATTTGTACCTCCAATTGCTTAAACTTCTCGGCACTCACTTCAGCAGCTTTAGCGTTGACAATGAATGAGGGCCAATCTTGAAACTGGGTAGATCCTGTCCACATACTGATGATAGGCAAAAGATTTGTCTTACAAGTATCAATAGTGACAGCAGCTGGAGTTCCGGTAGGCATCTTCAAGGCTTCACGGCGGAACCGTTCGATGAAACTCTCAGCAGTTTCATTGTGTTTCTGTTTGATTTTGTTGAGGGCCGACATAGTCATGTCGTTGAATCCCTCATAGAATCGTTCCAGAAAGATTTGTTTAAGACCTGAGAAGGAAGTGATACAACCATCGGGCAAACTTCTGTACCAGTCGTATGCTACGCCGGCTAAACACCCGACGAACACTCTGGTAAGAAGAGCGTCATTTGGCTGGAGTTGAACGGTCATTACCTCAAAGTGATTGATGAATTGGCTTGGTGAGGTACTGCCATCAAACAAAGAGATCGTTGGGATCTTGTACTTTGGCGGGAACGGGACTTCCTTCCATTCAACTGGATAGGGCTGCTTGATCCCCAACCTTTGCAAGTTGTCTTTCTCTTTGAAAGCTTCAAACTGAGTTCGCAAGAGTTTGACAGCTTCATTGGCGTCTTTCGATGACGAAGAAGGAGCAGGTTGAGTCAGAGTAGTAGGAGGAGGAACAACGTTGTAAGCACTACCCCCAGCTCCTGACTGACTGGGTGTAGTTTGAACTTGTACTTGTACAGGAGGTATTTGAGGAGATACTACCTCCAGTCCAGCATTGACAGGTATCGAAGATGCTGTGATCTCCGGACTTGCAGCAGGTACAGTTGGTGGTGTGGCATGTTGTGCCACAATAATAGAATACATATTAGCAACCATTTCAGCCATGGTCTTTAGCTTGTCTTTAAGTACAGCGATTCGCTGTTCTTGATTTGCTGAAGTTGAAGCATCTTGATCTTTATTAACAATGTAAGCCGTAACTTCTCTTGGTACAGTGGAAGACACTGTCTGTTCAGAGCTTTCACTATATGCATCATAGTCGGAGAAAGAGTCGTCTCCTGACTGAGAAGTATAAAGATAACTCGAAGGGTTTTGAGGAAGATTCCTTTGACCGATTGTCTCTCGGCTTCGGGATCGGGTATGTTGAAATACTCCTTCAGAAGATTCATGGAGTAGATCCAAATACCGCTGGCTTGGCTTGCGAGGTTTGCCATGTTTAGAGCATTTTCTACCCCCAGTGTCCCGGGAAGTCATGTTGACAGAAGCGTACAAGACTTCGTCTTCCTCTGACATAGCTTCAGATTTAGCAAGTCAGACGATCGAAGACAGATCGTTTTGTTGTTTGACAACAACATTGGATGATGACTTCGTGATTGTACTGATGATCAGATGGTTGAACTGGAGGTGTTGAGACATTGTCCCGCTTTTGCCTGAGATGTTCTCGGAGATCGGGAATAGCAGCAGGACGAGGAAAACTCTGAGGGATCAGTTCTTTGATAATATTCGGAACATGATTCCGATTCTTCAAATGTTTAGTCCTATGAGTGTATAGTGAAGTGCTCACTTCATTAGCATAAGTGTCAGGATCTTTGACCCTGGAAGTTTGTCTTTGATGTTTGATCTCGGCATTGGCTGTTTGCGTTTTGCTGAAGTAGGCCTGTTAAGATAAGTTCTTAAATCTGCAAACTCACCCCCAGGGGTTTCTGTTTGAGACACCAGCAGTTTTTTCTGTCTTGAGCGGGATATCTTGAAAGTTGGGAGGTCTTGGAACTCTGCTACCAGGGTTGGCAGAATACCTCTTTGATCAGTACAAGTTCTCTTATCATGAAGGAAAGAAGAACCCTTATTTGAAGGAGTTCTTGTACTGACTGGTGTCGGAGCACGTTTAGAATGATCTTCTATGGTAAAAATCGAGGAAGATTGGGAAAAGACCAAAGGGCCTTTTCCTTTGTTTGGTTGAGAAGGGTTAGCTAAAGAGCGTTTCCCTCTGTTGTCTTCCAAGTCACGAGACAAGGAAGTTTGAGAAAAGACCAATGGGCCTTTTCCTTTGTTTTGAAGATGATGAGGAATAGCCAAAGGACTACCCCCAGTAGATTGCGCAGGAGCAACAGGGTGTTTGAGAGGATGAACAGAGCTCTTCTCCTTGTTATGAGAAGAAGAGAGTTTAGCCAAAAGGCTATCACTCTTGGATTGCGCAGGAGTAGCTTGCGCATGAATGGATGGCGCACTGGTTTCGGCCACAGAAACTGTGGTTTGCGCATCAAGAGTTCTTGCCATAGAGTGCTTAGGATGCACTCTAGATGCTAGAGTATTGGTTTGCGCAGACAGATTGGCAGCCAATTGCGCCAGAGGCATAGGAGTCTTGCACTTAGCCAAGGCAGCATATGAAGTACTCTGTATACTGGCAACAGCAGATTGCGCAGCAGTCGCAGAGACAGATTGTGCAGCAGGCTTGGTGACAGAAGCCTTGGACTGCACAGCAGTCTTGATGGCAGACTGCACAAGAATCTTGCTGGCATCATCAATAGACTGTACAGCAGTCTTTGGGACCCACACTGGGCGCACTTTGCTCGTAGCAGAAGTGGTTGCAGTACGAGGGGTGGTTTTGGAGTTGATCATGGCTTCATAGGCAGTCTGGTTGATCTTCACAACCAGTGTCTTCTGCGTCTTCCCGATAGACGCTATGTCACATTGAGTTGCTACTTTCTCGTCGGAGGAGAAAGTCGTCCCCAGCAGAGTCGCCATTTTGTTTGCAAAAACCAAAGTGTAGAACTTTATTAATACAAACTTTGTAAAAGATTACAATTTGAATTCTGGGAATGGTACAACTATAGGAATCCAATCTAGATGACGATTACTTTATCCCTTGGACGATGTGAACTTTGAAGATGGAGCCTCTGAAGTTGAAGACAACTCTGGAATTGAAGACAAAAAGCCTCGGAAGTTGAAGGCAAAAGCCTCGGAAGAATGCAGCAACACTTGGGCAAGAACTCCTGAACTCTCTGAACTTTGAAGTCTGATCTCTGATCTCTAATTCTTGATCCCCCTTTAAATAGAGACTTGAAACTCTATTTATAGAGTTCTGAGAAATAACTAACTTTTAGTTATTCTGGACTGCGCATGTTGGATTGTGCAGCAGTTGGATTGTGCAATAGTGGACTGCACAGGCAGTTGCTGGATCATGGGCCAACTGTCTTGGACACATGGCATCATTTGATTGAAATGTGCATGATCGTGCATAGACGGTTGCCACGTAATGAGCAATCGATGGCATGAATGCCACGTGTATTTCGTCATTTGTGTTGATAGAACGCGCAAACTGAATTGCGCTGGCTTTGGATTGCGCAGACTTGGACTGCGCAAGAATGGATTGCGCTGCCAACTGTCAGCCGTTCTCGAGCGTTGTGCGGCGCAATAAACGAACAGCCTCCTCGTTCTTCGTGCTGTCAGCTGTCAGGAAGATTTGATTGTGTCAAGTAATGATGATTTTTGCCACGTCAGCCTGCGCGCTCGGGAGTGTGCGCAGTCTAGCGTGCGCAATCTGAAGGATGCGCAATCTGATGTCTGCGCAGTTCATCTGAAAGTTGTATTTCTTGATTTTCTGACTTTGTTGATGTGTGCAACTTGATTTTCTAGGACCTACAGTCTGCAAAGTCCAAGAAATAATCAAATATAAATCATGCCACATGACTTCTATCGGTGGTCATCATCTTTCTCTTTTGAATGCTACCTTCATCCCGGCGGCAGATTCACCTTCTTCTTCTGAGACAACACTACCAAAGCCAAAAGTCAATTACCAGCCAGCATTCCATCTATATAGTCAACGGTCCCGCGAACTGAAGACAAAGATGGGATATGATCTGTAGAAAGCCCTCGGCTTGAACCATGGAAAAGGGTCTCCTATACCTCTTTCCTTACGTCTTCAACACAATCAGTCTCGTGTTGGCCTGGGATTCTGGACAGATTTTTAGCTTGCCAAAAGAAGTCTTCCAAAGGCAAGAATCGGATGAAGAACTGCAACATGGCGTCCTTCACACCTGTATCGAAAGAAGAAGCCTTGACTTGTACCAGATCTGGGAGACTCTACCTAAGAGACTATTCAGAAGGACAAAAGATCCCTATTCCAGTCCCTGATGCTTCTCCAACTCCTCCTGATGTTAGTACCCCATCGGCTTCATCGCTTTTAGTGGAACCGACTCCTCCTAAATCGACGGCGACCGAAAAAGGAAAACAGCCAGTTCGCTTCGATAAAATATTGAAAAAACTCTATCTCTGGGATTTGAGAAGCTATACAACTTCAACATATTGGCACGCTAGCCAATACTCCAGCAAGGTTGTCAATTTTTGAGCTTCTTCATCTTTCGAGGGAAACTCGAAAAACACTGAGCGAAGCTTTGATACAAGCTGATGCTTATCTGGTACTCCTCAAGAAACCAAAGGAGGAACCTGTGGCATGCCTTCCTTGCCATATATATGATGGAGCTAATTCCCAACATCACCTTCACACAAGATGATATGCTTCTGGAGAATAATCGACATGACCGTCCTCTTTATTTCACGGGGTATGTCGATACGATGAAGGTCGATCGCATCCTGATTGATCCTGGGTCTGCACTTAGTATCATGCCGAAGACTCTACTAGATGCGTTGAAAATCCCAGTCTATAATCTCTCTGTAATAATCACCACTATTCTAAAATTTAATTCTAGGAGAAGTGAACCACTGGAGAAGATTCGCCTAAAAGTTCAAATCGACAATCTCTGCACGAAAGTAACCTTTTATGTGATTGACAATCGTGGCTCCTATAATGCTTTATTAGGAAGACCATGACTACATGAGCATAACATTGTGCCATCAACTCTTCACCAATACTTCAAGTATGTGGATGATCATGGTGAAGTCCGCAAGGAAGTGGCTGATCTCAATCCCTTCAAAGACATTGAAGCATATTTCATTGACTCCAGGATGTACAAAGAGGAGTTCATGAAAGTTGTACTGGCTATGGACACTGAAGAAGATCAGAGAGACAACTCTGATGATGTCCTTGTGATTTTGGTCAAAGGACGCACTTCTCGTCCTTCATCTTCTCAGACACTGACCATCTATCTATCCTCTCATGCTAAGCATCCTCTTGCTGAAAAGACGGAGCATAGAGAGCTCACCTCATCTGATCCTCTTGTTATCGACCTTCGTCATAACAAGCCTTCGCCTTTTCCTTCTCCTTCTCCTTCTCCGCCTCTGGTTATCAACCTTAGTAAGCCATCGACTAAGATCAAGAGCCTTGTTGTAAATGATGATATAATTATCAATAAAGTAGCATCTTCTTTGCAGTATACTGATGTCAACTACTATACTCAATGTTATTTAGAAATACTATATAGCTTCGAACCTCTTACATTAGGAGTAGTTCAACCTCTCCAAGATGAAGTATCACTTGAACCAACATGAGATTCATTCTTTCTAGTTCCTTTTCGGAAGAAAGATGAACATCCTATCATCTTCAGCAAAGGGTTGCATCAAATAGCTACATCTGATAGTGAGGCTAAAAATGATGATAACGGGCGACTTCAGCTACGTCGTTACAGTCAACAATCAAAGATCATCATTCAAAAGATGGGCTTCAACTTCAAAACTGGCCTCAACGGTGGTAGGGGAAGGCAAACTCCTATTCGTATCCCTGCTCCGAAAGGAAAGTTGCTAAAATACTACAGCAAAACAAAACATGAGTTGGGTTATACTTCACTGATCACGATCCCAGTAGCTTCTGAGTCTGATAAGGAGGAGCGATCTAACTTTTCTAACTCTGTTTCATAGGATTCAAACACCAGTATAGGGCACGTTCATCGAGTGACTCTATCTTCTAATATGGTGACCGCCGAGTTCTCCAAAAGCGATAAAGACTTTGTTGAAGCTCCTGAATCTAATCCTTGGGCACAAAGGATGGATACTCAATGGAAACTTCACTTCGAGCAAAGCGAATCACCTACTGAAGATTAATTGGTTTAAGTCAATGTTGGAGACGAAACCTTCCTAAGACCAATCTTCATCTGCAAAGCCTCCCTGAAGCGGACAAACAAGAGTTGATTCACCTTATTCGGGAATACATTGACGTATTCGCCTGGAGCTATGAAGATATGCCGGGATTAGATCCTCAGATCGCTACTTACAAGCTCAACATCCTGCCAAATGTAAGGCCGGTGAAGCAACAAAATGTTGGTTCTGACCTGACATGATGGATGCCATAGAAGCTGAAGTCAAGAAGCTCAGCTCCTGTGGCTTTGTCAGAGAAGAACAACATTTTGACTGCGTGGCTAATGTTGTCCCAGTTATGAAGAAAACAGGGAAGTTCCGAGTCTGCATCGACTTCAGAGACCTCAATGAAGCTTGTTCCAATATGAGTTTCTTTTTCCGATCACTAAGGTCATGATCGACAACACTTGCGAGTTCGAACAGATATCTTTCATGGATGGATTCTCCGGATATAATCAAATCAGGATGGATCCCGAAGATAAAAAACATACATCTTTTCGCACTCCTCTAGGAGTCTACTACTACACAGTTATACCATTTGGTCCTAAAAATGCTGGAGCAGCCTATCAGCGGACCATGAGCACCATCTTTCGCAAACATTTACGGAAGATATTCGAATGCTATGTTGAGGATATTGCTTTCAAAAGTCGTCTAAAGGAAGACCACATCCAAGACTTGAGAACTATCTTCGATCTAATGTGCCAGCATCAACTCAAAATGAATCCCACCAAGTCATTCCTGGGAGTATCTAGTGGCAAATTTCTCGGATTCGTTTTTACCTCGAAGGGTATACACGTTGATCCCGAGAAAGTCAAAGTCATTCAAGAGATGCGTCCCCCATGCAACCTAAAAGAGCTACGAGGATTCCAGGGATGGCTTGCATACATCAGAAGATTCATCTCAAATCTCTCTGGACGTTGCAGACCGTTCACTCAACTAATGAATAAAGGTGTATCTTTCATTTGGACTAAAGAATGCCAGGAAGCCTTTGAAGACATAAAGTGGTACTTGATGAACCTGCCAGTCTTGGTGCCTCCAGTTACAGGAATACCCTTCCTGATGTATGTCCGGGCAATAGATCATTCCTTGGGTACCTTGCTAGTCCAGAAGAACAAAGAGGGTCATGAGCAAGCTATCTATTATCTCAGTCGCACAATGATCGGTGCTGAACATTGATACAGCCCGGTAGAAAAAGAATGTTTAGCCCTGATATTTGCTGTTCAAAAAATGTGACATTATATCACGGGCCAAACTATTCATGTCATCTCCAGAGTCAACCCTCTTCGAGTCTTGATAAGGAAACCCAGTACACTCAATTCCAGACTCGCTACATGGGCCATACTACTAGCATAGTAAGATATGGTCTATGTCCCACAAAAGTCTGTTAAGGGTCAAGCCCTAGCTGACTTCCTGGCTTCTCATCCAATCCCTGAGACGTCCAAACTCTATGATGAGATTCCTAATGAAACTCTGGAATCCAACATGATTTTAGAAGGGATCCTTGCTTGGCGACTGTTCTTTGACGATGCTTCTAGAATCGGATCTAAAGGCACTATAGTCGCTGGAGTCGGAATCGTTCTGGTATCTCCTAAAGGACTGGCAATTCAGAGAGCTTATTCTCTGGACGAGCCATGCTCTAACAACGTTGCTGAATACAATGCTCTACTCATCGGTCTCCAGTTAGCTAGATAATTGGATATCAATTACCTTGAAGTATATGGAGACTATAAACTGATGGTCAATCAGGTTAGGGGTACGTATAAAGTTTAGCATCAAGATCTCATGCCATATCATGAAACATCAATCCAACTGGCTAGATCATTCAAAGGTTTCTTCATTGAACATGTACATCGAGCTTGCAATACAAAAGCTAATGCGCTTGCCAATCTAGCAGCAGTGTTGGTGATCCCGGTGAAAAGACAACAGATGATCGTCATCACCAACAAAGAGTTATTCTATATTTAGAATAAATTGCATTTGGAATCCAGCAACTCAGTCGAGGTGTGCACTATGAATGAAGATTGGAAAGCTCTTTTTATCGACTTTGTGGTACATGACATCCTACCTGAAGATCCGAAGGAAGCAACTATAATCCGTCGACGATCGTTGCGATTCTACTACAATTACATCACCAAAACACTCTATCAACGATCATATGATGGTATGCTTCTACGCTGTCTTGCTGGAGATGAAGCAAAGCAGATATTACATGAAGCTCACGATGGTGTCTGTCGTGCACATTAGCCCAGACCTAAACTACAAGATCGAATTCGTCGCATGGAATATTATTGGCCAACCATGGTATTGGATGCTATAGAGTATTCAAGAAAATGTCGAACAGGTCAAATCCATGCAGATTTCATTTATCAACCATCGGAATTTTTATATCCGACTGTAGCATCATGGCCCTTCGAAGCTTGGGACAAAGATGTCATTGGTCCTATTAATCTGCCTTCATCTAAGGGACATCGATTTATCCTAGCTATAAACGATTATTTCTCTAAATGGGCCGAAGCTATACCTTTGACCGAAGTTAAGACAAGCAGTGTCATCAACTTCATCAAACGTCATGTGATGTACAGATTTGGTGTTCCTTGGCGAATTATCCATGACAATGGGCCGCAGTTCATCAGTCAGAAGTTTACCCGATTTTGTGATGACAATAGGATCAATAATGTTTCTTCTACAACCTATAATCCTATAGCTAACGATTTGGCAGAAGCATTCAATAAAACAATCATCAAGCTTCTCAAAAAGTTTGTTTCTACCAATAAAAGGAATTGGAGCAAAAATCTTGGAGAATGTTTATGGGCTTATCGCACTACCGTACGCACTCTGACCGTTTGACACCTTTCTCCTTGGTGTATCAGATCCCATCATTGAAAATAGCCATTGCCAATGAACTCACAACAGAAAATAATGATCGTCTTCGACTTCAGGAGCTTGAAGCACTTGACGAGAAGCGGCTACTAGCTCAACAACACATCGAGTTATATCAAGCCCGTATCTCAAAAGCCTTTAACCATAAAGTCAAAGTATGAGCATTTCAGAAAGGCGAATTGGTCCTTACTGTCAGACATTCTATGACTATGACACACATGAGAAAGGGCAAGTTTGAACCAAAGTGGGAAGGTCCCTATGTTATAAGCAAAGTTTTCTCTAACGGAGCTTATCAATTGTCAGGGATGGATGGCCGAATCGCTATGATGCATATTAATGGCAAATTCCTGAAGAAATACCATGTTTGAAAATATGTACTATGTTTCCTAACAAATATTGTACATGTTTCAAATCTTTAAATCTCCAGCGGAGTCTATCCAGAACGACAACATCATCTACCACATCATTGTAAATATCATCTTTTGAAACCCAGTTGTTTTAAAAGATATCCTGTTCTTGAGTCCTAGCTGGCTCAAGGATAATCAATAGATACACGAATTTACGTCTACATCACCTCTGAATTCTACTATCTACATCAATGACTTGTCACGTCTATATTACCTTTGATGATGTCATCGTCGAAGTGACAATACTACAAGTTATATTTTGTCATATCTACATTACCTCTGAACAGATATAATAAGTATTATTATTTTTAAGAGATATGTCATATCCGGTACCTCTGAACATATTTCTTACTCCTATCTATTACTTGTGACTTAAACAGATACACAATAAGTAATAGAGTCATAAAAAGATAATCAAATTTTATTCCTGTGACGTGCAAAACATCAAATTTTGTACATCAAACAAAATAGAATAAAAGTTGTCACAATCTAGATGGCTTCACTTGGGATCAAGGATGAGTGCTGAGTTCAGTAATCATCCTCTTCAGAGCATCAACCCTCTCAGTTCTGGAGTCGAGTACCCTTTCCTAGCCAAAGCTCTCCCAGATTTTAGATCAAAAGGTTGTAGGGATTTGACTTGGCATTCAGTTTCTGTACTCTGAGTTCGGAGGAATTCTTCTCGTTCCCCTTCCAGATCGTCCAGATGGCTCTCGGCAACTTGATGCATTTCCAGGACTTCTTCTTCACATCTCTTGGCGGCTCTAAGTGTCTCGTGAAGTTGGGCCATCTCGGCTTTCAACACCTGAAGATGAGTTTGGCATTCAGCCGCTTCCTTCTCCTTCTCGGAGGCTTCAGTCTTATAATGCTCAATAGAAGAAGTAGTCTCGAGAATGCTAGACTCTAACTCTGTGGATCGCATTGAAAAAAGAGCCACATAATCTTCTAAGGCTGCTTGTCGTGATGCATACTCACAAGCCATCCCATCATACTCGGCATCTACGAGCCTCTGGATATTACCTCTGGTTAGATCTTGGTAGGCTTTGATTGGCTCTTCGAGCGCATCCAAAATGTGTTACAAGAAGCTAACTCTATCCAAATCACTAAGATTGCGGATAGCATTGATGATAAAGGAGACAGTTGTCTTCATTGACTCATAGGGGTGGCCTTTCTCCAAGACCATCTGAACCAAAGTTCCCAGGGCGGCAAAGAAAGCAGTGGTGTAAGTCTCGACGACGGCTTTGTTCATCGCCGATACACCAGGAGTTGATACTTCAGCTTGAATTCTTTCTTCTACTAAAGATGGAGGAATCATAGTCTGTGCACCAGGAGATCTTAATGCTGTCATCATCGAGGAGTGTCCTTCTCCAGCCCTCCAGAGGAGCATGGTCGAGCTAAAGGTGAAAGCAGTAGACGGAGCTACTGCAATCATCCCCACGGGACCTTCTGCAAATCAAGAAGCACAATCTTTATACATCATCAAAGGAGCTAGGGTAAATAATAAAAGTAAGAAATTTACCTGAGCCTGGCAGCAGATATGGGGTCTTACGAGGCACGTCTAGCTCTGTACGGAGACTTGTCACCGTGTTCTCAGAGACAGCCGCCTGGCTGCTTCCAGCCTCCGAACCACCTAACATAAAATGGCCGCTTCCGGCCTCTGAGTCAGCTTGGCCACCTGGGGCTGCAGCTGCTTCCACCCCTTTTGTTTCAGCAACTTCAGCTGGAGTCTGGAGCTCCTCAGCATCCACTTCTTCATTATATTTAGGGCTTTGATGGCCCTCGTCTTCAACAGGGTATTCTTTACCCTCAACGATAGTTTGGCTATTCTCAGCCGCTGGATTTTTATCATCTTCTTCTTCAAGCAGATCATCGTCGAAATTGTAGTCATCTAGTGCCTCTATTGTCTCCTTGCCTTCTGGAAAGAGTTCAGAAGAAGCATGAACATTTGAGGGTAATACCTCCTTGGTAGTTCCCATCTCCGGAGCATCCTTGGTTGGTGACGGGAACATTACTCCTGCCGCAGCAAGTGCAACCACTGGAGCAGCAACCTTTAAGGATGCTAGTTCTACTGCTGCAACAATTGAGGCCAGACATGCGACGCTGGAGTCTCTGCGAAGAGAATATATATATATATAAATACAAATTTCCAGTAAATTAATGATTGGGAAGGCAAGAATATTACCTGCGAGGAGTGGTCTTGCGACGTAAAAATAATTCTGGTTAACCAGGGGACTGTCCTGGCATTAAAGATGTAAGTGAAGTTGCAGTCTCTTGTTGCTCAACCTCGGTTGTCAACAACCTCCTCCTTGTTTTGTGCATAAGTGGCATTGGAGGGGATCCTTTGGATTCAGAAGGCTCATCGTGCACATCTGGTCTCTTATCTTCTTTTGGGATTGGAGAACGGGTTGTCCCTGTTCCCCCAGAGGAAATCCCTGCTTTAGCTTGTCGTGTCTGAGATCTAGTCCTCGCTACAGGCTGCTCAGTAATAACAAGCGCTGCTTCTTTCGTCTTTTTCCCATGAGCCTTATGGAGAGGAGGTTTAACTGGGACAGAAGGTGCAGGTGACTCCCTGACTTTTCATCTTTTGCTAGTCACTTTTGCTGGAGATTTTTCTTTCTGCTTCTTGAGAGAAATATCCAGTGGATCATTCACCTCGTTAGGGAGACCAACAAGGGTAGCTTCAAAAGGTTCATCGGCTGGAGCATTCTCTTCAACTTCTTAGAATTCTAGGGTAGTTCTGGTCCCCAACCATGAGCGCTTGTCACTTGAAAAAACTGTTTGACAAGGTGAATCCCTCGAAGAAAGTATTGGCCAAGGTATAAAGTTCGCATATGTATATAACATACACGGGCCTATCTCATGAGTAGCATTGGGCATGGAGAAAGTAGCTTTAGTACCCCTGGCACTATAATATCCCCATCCTCTAACGCCATCAATCAAATAGCCGGAAGCTTGTAAACAAGTAGTGGCGTTGCCCACATGCATTTGATCATAACCGAATTAGCGAACAAATCGGCTAGGCAGGTACGGTTCCAGGCTACATTCACCACCAAATCGATATACCAGGTGGGAAGGCCTGATCATCTTCAACAACATGAAGGCAGTTGGTGGTGGACGGACGACCATAGGCTTTAGACCCGTCTGCAAAGGAGGAAGATTCTCGGTTCCTTGAAGTAGAGGAACGCAGTAGAATCTCCATTCTGAACCCATATTTAACGCCTTTCGGCAGTCGGCAAGGGAGTTCACTTTCCACTGGCCTATGGCAAGACGACTGATGAAGTTCCTCCTGCAACGCCTAAAGCCGGATCCATCAAAATGGGGTTGTGTAGCAACAACCAGCCAAACAGATAAGTGTACGACATCTCAGTATGGGGAAAATCATCCCGGGTATTAGGATTTATCATCATGGTCTCTGTGAAAGAGCGAAGACCTGCATTCAAACGGCAGGTCACCGTAGAGAGAAGATCCATCTTATGCCTAAATACTAAGCGCACGGCGGTGAACAGTACACCGTGATGAAACCAATCAACAACACTGGCTCCGGGGACCACAAATAGTCGCAGCCATAAGGATAAAAAACCAGCCAGAGCTGCTTCTCGAGACATTGGCCTCCCACTTTGTCTGACATAAGTTTCAATGGGAGTACCAGCTGTAAATCCTTGCTAATCCTCTGTCAAATCTTTATCAGCATGCCAGGATCTTTCTATCAATTTTTGAATAGTACTGCGATCGAACGGCTCAAAGAAGTTAGGATCGCAGTCCAGGTGCTCTTGTGCCTTGTCTTTATGAATGCGGCCCAAAAATAAATATGCCAACCATTTTGATAAATAACATATCTCCTGTGCGTGGCTCTTATATAATATGGTGCAGATCATGAAGTAGCATAATAATTCCTCAAAGACTGCAATCATTATACTCTTCATACGGGTTTTCACCCATTCGCAGATGAGAGATATACTACATCTCATGAAAAGCGAGGCCTATCTCTCCGCGAGGGGTCACAAAAGTGCCTGTTCTACTATTGTATCTCTCTGCTAAGGCTAAAAATAAGTGGGGATTGGTGCGAATTCCATGGGAAGTAGTATGGATTGGCTCGTAAAGTTCCAAGTCAAGCAGTTCATCTTTAAAATTATTCAGAGCCCAGATCGAAAGACGGGTCCAACGTTTGTTCCTTGGACTCATTAGACCTGTCAGCCGCATATTTTTATCTGGATACCTCTCTTCAGCCTTAGCAAACAAGTTTGCGAAGAAGGGAATTCTCATTGGGATCAGCAGAGAAGAATCCTTAGGAGGCACACAACTGTGTTTTAGGTCCCTCAGTTGAGTGTTGCTTCTCTCCGATGAGCTATAAAATATATCCCTATTTTGGGGACCTAGTCTGTAGCATATTTTTCCCACCCTGGCCTGCTGGAAAGGAGTTAGGTCCCGAACCATACTAGGAGAATGACTGTGTCACGCCCCAGAACCAGAATACTGGAGAGCGGGGGCAGACATAGCCAGCTACGTATATGAAATGGAATCCATCTCGCTATACGGTCACGGCTGTCTAGATACATGAGGGTTCACTACAAGCCAACAGTCACATATGGTCATGAACAAGCCTAGTGCTTCAATCACAAACAAGTAGGTAAAAGTCGCAAGATATATGATCATTAAATATACAATAATAAGGCGTCCCAAATATTACATATTCAGCTGATCATGAAGCTAGTCGTTACAAAATGTTAGGACTAGCAAGAGTTTAGTCATACATGATCAACCCTAGGATCTGTCAATCATGTTACAGTCCGTAGGCAGACAGTAAGTAAGTGCAATCGAGCTAAACAGGTGCTCGTCGGCTAAACGCCTCAAAAGAATATTTTTTACAATAAAGTGGGAGATAAAAAATAAACCCATTCGTTGCCCTGGTTACGTCTAGTGGCCACCATCGGGCTGGAAAGTCGATAGATCCTCTGGAGCTGCTCCGAAATCTGGCCATACAAAACCAGCTGGGTCAGACCCTAGAAAGAGCAAGTGCCACAAAGGAAGCTTCATTTAGAAACTAAACCAGCAATTAGCACAGAAGATCATAATATATAGTAAAACTAGAGAAATAAAACATCACGAGCATATACGGTAAGATAACCATGGAACCATTCAGATAACCGGGTTACAATCCTTAAACCAAACAAGGACCGGGATTGTAACCCTTCGTCTGAATCGAACTTGGTTTCTCCCATTTATCAGCAAGGTAATATAAGAAAATCAGGACATGTAACAATCTTGTACAGGATCAAGACTAGACAGATTATTCTCCATTCAATCAATCACGGCCAAGCAATGAGTACGGCTTGATGCTTTAACTAACTAGGGTTATCACAGGCCTAACTACTAACAAGATGCAGCGAGATATTCCACAGTCACAAGCCCTGCAGACCATCCAGGTAACCTAGGTCAAAAATTAGGGGTTGAATTCAGGTGGGTACATCATCCAGGAAACGCATGTACCTTTAAGTAGCTTGAAGGGTGCAACACATAACAGTGTGCTGGAAATGTGCCCTACTCGACGGCAAGCTACAGATCCCAAGCGCGCCCAGGTAACGGGATTGCCTGTAGCTGGGAGATCTCTTTATGACTAATGTATTAATCTAGTTATTAGCCTTAGTCCACTTCAATAGGTACTCCTGACCGTGGTACTCAGGAGTCCCATCCTTGACATGATGCAAGACAGGACTGGATTATTTGTACAAGTACAATCGCCCACGGTGTCCAGGTTATTTATACAGGTCATGTCATGTCAGGTAGCCGTCGCAACAGCTTATCAAGATATGTCAGGTTTATCATGTCAAGTTTATTGTCAAGAGTGCGCCACGGCGGGCCACTACCATGTCATGTCATGTTTACTTGTCAGGAGTGTACCCCTACGGGTCACTATCGTGTTTAGGGTACATGTGCAGGGCATCATAGTACAAGCCTTCAATCAGGAGACCCAAGTTATGCTGAGGTTACAAGACATGAATTATCAGTAAAGATCAAATAATAATAACAACTTAATCATAAAATATGAGTCTATGGAAAAGCCATGCGGCTCAGGCATATGCGGCCAAGAAAGGAATCCATGCGGGAGCAGCTCATACAGCTGAGGGCGGGAGCAGCCCATACGGCTAGGAATAGAAGGAGGCACATGCGGTTTGGAGGAAATAGGTACCATGCGGCTTGCGGGGAAGGAGTCCATGCGGCTAGAACGGACCCGGGCTAATACGGCTCGCAGAGCAAAGGTCCATGCGGCTTGCGGGGGAGGGGAGGAATCCATGCGGCTTGGTTTACAATGGTCTCATGCGGCTCAACTGAGTGGAGCCCACTGCGGCTGGGTCAGTGTGGTTACTTATGCGGCTGGAAGTGACGGGTGTATATGCGGTTCAGGAAGAAGGGCCCTCATGCGGCTGGCGGGAATGGGTGCACATGCGGCTAACGGGGGAGAAGTCCATGCGGCTAGGAATACAAGGGTCTCATGCGGCTGAGAGCGACTTGTCGCATGAATGTTCATGCGGTCAAGTACTGCCATGCGGCCAGAGAACTGTTCTTCTTCTCCGAATTTCCGAGAAGAAGAACACCATGAACCCATGTTCCCAAGCTCCATGAAACCTTCATCCAGAGTCCAAATTCGAACTTCCATAGGTAAAAATGGGGCAGAACAAAATTTTCTACAACATAGAACCGTCAGAACTTGATAATAACAAGATTAAGTAGATCAAAACTCAAAAAATCCGAAAATAAGATAAACTTAGATCTACAAGAATCAGGCCATGGAAAGTAAAAAATGCCAAGTACTAAAGTATGTTAGAATGCTGTAAAGGAGAGAATGGAACAATAAAATTAGAGTTCCTCCATGAAGCAAGCTGCACTTGCCTAGGCCTCTCTCTCTCTGGTAGGTGAAGAAGTTATGGTGGAGGAGAAGAAGAGTAATGAGGAGAGAGAAAGGAGAATGGGTAATAAATACTAATGGTGGTGGTAGGTAGGGGTTCACCTTTGGTTCATGATGAACCAAAGCAAAACCAAGCCAAGCCGAACCAACCCAAGAATAAACCAAGCCATAAAGAAAAGCTAAGCAATGAATCATGCAATACAAGATAAAATATGTACACGTATTCCAAAATACGTAATACGAACCACAGACATTACAACTCTACCTACCTTAAAAGAATTCCGTCCTCGAAATTTAATTAAGAGGCTAGAGAGACGAGGACAAGCTATATTAATCACAAGCAAGCTATAACTAGGCAGGCAATCACTCATTCAAGCAAGGAATCGAAGGCATGAGGCATAAGGAAGACATTATACCTCATGTGTCAAACAAGTCGGGATATCGCGATCGGATATCGTCCTCACGCTCCCACGTTGACTCACCCAAAGAGTGATGACCCCAAGCGACTCGGACTAACTTGATAGTCTTGTTCTTGAGTGTCTTTCCTCTTCGGTCCAATATAGACACGGGCCTCTCCTCATACGAAAGGTTGGTACCAACAACCAATTCCGAATGATCCAGGATGTGGCTCGGGTTCGGAATATACCGTCGCAGTTGGGATACATGGAATACGTCATGCACCTCACGTAGCGATGGTGGAAGAGCGAGATGATAGGATACATCTCCTACTCACTCCAGAATATCAAATGGCCCTATATACCTAGGACTAAGCTTTCCCCGCACGCCGAAACGAATGACGCCACGATTAGGCGAAATCCTCAGGAATACATGGTCATCGACAGAAAACTCGAGAGGGCGCCGATGAGAATCGGCTCAATGGCGCTGGCGATCTTGGGCAACTCGAAGATGATCCCCGACTCTTCTGACTACCTCAACTGTCTGGGCAATCATTTCTGGGCCAAGCATCTGCCTCTCTCCCACATCATCCTAGGCTAACGGAGATCTGTACTTCCTACCATATAGTGCTTCGAACGGTGCCATCTGGATACTAGCTTGGAAACTATTATTGTACAAGAACTCCACCAGGTACAGGTGATCTTCCCACGAACCACCGAAGTCAAGTGTACAAGATCTCAACATGTCTTCAAGAGTCTGGATCATACGCTCTGACTGACCATCTGTCTGCGGATGATATGCTGAACTGAACTGGAGGCGAGTTCCCAATCTCTCCTGCAGGCTAGCCAAAAGTGCGACGTGAATCTTGAATCTCGGTCCGAGGTGATACTGACTGGCACTCCGTGCAACCTGATAATCTGCCTGAGGTACATCTCTACTAACTGAGCTGTCGACTGACCGACTCTAAACGGGAGGAGGTGAGTTACCTTCGTGAGCCTGTCAACTATAACCCAAATAGTATCTCGACCAGCTGGGGACCTAGGTAATTCAGTCACAAAATCCATGGTCACATGTTCCCACTTCCATTCTGGAATCGGCAAGGGCTGAAGAAGTCCAGCGGGCCTCTGATGTTCAGCCTTGACTTGTTGGCAGACTAAACAACGAGAGACAAACTGGGCTATCTCCCTCTTCATGCCATTCCACCAAAAATGCTGCCGGATATCACGGTACATCTTCGTACTGCCCGGATGAATAGAATATTGAGAACTGTGAGCCTCTGCCATGATTTCATGTCTGATATCTTCACTGGGTACACAAAGACGCTTACCATGCCTAAGTGTACCGTCTTCATGAATACATAACTCTGGTCTTCGTCCTGTCTTACGCTCTGCTCTGAGTCGCTGAAGCTTGGAATCTGCTGACTGCGCCATCCGGATCCTCTCGACTATGGTGGACTGAACTTGCATGCTGGCCATCAATGCCATACTGGAAGGGAGGACAACTTCAATATCTATCTTCTGGAGATCTGCTAACAGCTCTGGTTGGGCTGTTAGGAAATAAACTCTGGCTCTCATGCTCAATGCATCTGCAACAACGTTGGCCTTCCCGGGATGATACTGCAAGTTGACATCATAATCCACAAGTAGTTCCAGCCACCTCCTCTGACGCATGTTAAGATCCTTCTGGGTGAAAACATACTTCAGGCTCTTGTGGTCGGTGAAAATCTCTACCCTATCTCCGTACAAGTAGTGCCTCCACAACTTAAGTGCAAATACTACTGCTGCCAGCTCCAAGTCATGGGTTGGGTAATTCTTCTTATGATCACGAAGTTGTCGTGATGCATAAGCTATTACCTTCCTATGCTGCATCAGAACACATCCTAGGCCTCTGCCTGAAGCGTCACAATATACTAAAAATCCTCCAGTTCCATCTGGAAGCGTGAGAATAGGTGTCGTCATCAAGCCTTGCTTCAATTTCTCAAATGAATCCTGGCACTCTGCTGTCCAAGCAAACGGCACATCCTTACGGGTCAACTGGGTCAATGGCACCGAAATTTGAGTAAAGTCCGAAACAAATCGTCGATAGTAACCGGCCAATCCAAGAAAACTACGGACTTCTACAACTGTGCTGGACACTGGCCATGACTCAATGGCCACGATCTTCTGGGGATCCACTTCTACTCCTCCTCTGGTGATGATATGACCCAAGTACGAAATACGATCGAGCCAGAACTCGCATTTACTAAACTTGGCCTACAACTGGTACTCCCTGAGAATCTGAAGAACCACACGGAGATGATGCTCATGCTCCACTTCACTCCTGCTATAGACCAGGATGTCATCCAGAAACACAATCACGAACTGATCCAAATAAGGCATGAAAATACGATTCATGAGATCCATGAATACAGTCGGCGCATTGGTCGCTCCAAATGGCATCACTAGGAACTCCTAATGCCCATACCTAGACCTGAAAGCTGTCTTCGGGATGTCCTGCTCTCTGACTCTGATCTGATGATATCCTGAGCGCAAGTCGATCTTCGAGAATACTGCTGCCCCTTTGAGCTGATCAAACAAGTCATCTATCCTCGGAAGAGGGTATCTGTTCTTGATTGTCACTGAGTTCAAGGTACGATAATCAACACATAACCTGGACGTACCATCCTTCTTTTTCACAAGAAGCATCGGGGCTCCCCAAGGCGATCCACTAGCACGAATGAATCCATTGGTTCTAAGTTCTTCAATTATCTTGTACAAGATCTCCAATTCTGACGGCGCCATCCTGTAGACTCTCTCTGATACAGGGGCTGTCCCAGGAATCAAGTCTATGGTAAACTCGATCTCTCGCTCCGACGGCATACCTGGAAGCTCTTCTGGGAAAACATCTGGAAACTCTTCGACTATCCGGGGCAACTGCACTGCTGCTACTGTCATCCGTAATACTGGAGGAGAAGGATCAATTTTGCCTCGGGAGAAGGAAAACTCCGTCTCGTCTGGAATGCTAAAAACAACCCTGCTAATGTGGCAGTCTATTCTAGCATACTGGTTCCTCAACCAATCTATCCCTACGACCACATCATAATCGGCCATCGAGAATTCTATCAATCTAGCAGGGAATTCTCTACCGCTAACTACGATCCGACACGAGGAAAATACTCTATCGACTCCCATAAGTCCGTTACCAGTAAGTATATTAAGCCTTACTAATAATTACTCGGGCTCTAATCCTATCCGTGTCGTAAATCGTGCAGACATAAAAGAATGTGATGTACCAGAATCAAATAAATCTGAAGCTGGAAAGGAGTTGACGAGAATAGTACCTGCCACTACCTCTCCTGGTGCCAATTCTTCCTCTACGGTCATCACCATAGCCTGACCATGCCCTCGGGGTGCTGGTCCCCTCTGCTGAAATCCTCGCTGCCTATTCTGACTCAAGGCTTGGGCTTGAGCATGCTGCTGGGGGTTCTGCTGCTGGAACACCTGGGACTGAGGCGGCAAGGGCCTCGGCAATGGATACTGCTGTTGCTGGACCGGAGCTGGTCCTCTCACCGAAGAGCTAGAAAGGTTGGACGATGATGAACCACCCCTATTCGGGCAGGATCCAACCCTATGGTCTGCTGCTCCACAAGCCAGACACAATCCATGTGCCCTGCGACACTCTGCCACTACATGGCCTGGCTTCCCACAATGAGAACATCCCACTGCGGAAGACTGCTTCTGCTTCTGCTGCTGCTGCTGAGGGTACGTCGGGGCTGAATGCTGAACCGACGTTACTGAGGCCGCTCGCCTCAGAGCTCCAATAGTCAAAGCCCTGACTGTCGAGACTGGTGCTGAAGACTGATTCATCTGGCCGTGGGATCTCTTCCGACCTTCGGCCCTATCCACAATTCTCTGGGAGGTATACTCATGCCTCCTAGCTGCTCTCAAGACTGCATCAAAAGTCTGATGCTCAAACTGCTCAACTGCCAACAAAATCTCCAGGTGAAGCCCCTGCTGAAATCACTGGGATCTATCATACTCGGTTGCCACCAAGGTGGGAGCAAACCGACTGAGCCTCGAAAACTCGGCCGCATATCCGTCGACCGTTCTGTCCATCTGCTTCAAATTGGTGAACCTCGTCTGTAGGTCGTACCGAGCTACAGCATCAAAATACTTGGTCTGGAACCTCTCCCTGAATACTGCCCAAGCAATGGGTGCCACTAATCCCATGGCCTGCGCCGCCCACCAGTTGCGAGCAAGATCTAACAACTGCAGGCGCACCACGGCTACCTTCTCGTTCTCTGGGGTCCTGGCTGCTTCTAGAATCACCTCTGTGTCCTGAAGCCAAGCATCTGCGGCGATCGCATCTTCACTACCGTCGAAGAAGGGAGGGTTCAAGCGCTTGAAGCTGTTGGCCGAGCTGTTACCCTGATGACCGCCTCTGGTCAGAGCATCTGTCACTGCCTGGTGCAAGGCATCTCCTCGACGATCTTGGAAAGCTATCAAGGTCCTGACGAGACCTACCAAAGTGCCATCATCAGGTTCTACAGGCTGAACAGGCTGGACTGGTGGCTCTCCGCCAGAAGGCACGACTCTGGAGGCTACTCCGGAATGCTGGGCTTGATCCCCGGGTTGCTGCTGATCCACGGGAAGTGCTCCGCATTGCTGACCGACAGGTCCAGGAACGATGCCGCTAAAAAAGACGACGTGGGGAACAATAAGGAAGGACCAAGACAAATCAATGATACAAGCATATGATCGGGACAAGAATCCAGGGATTCAGATGATACGAGCAGAGATCAAGGGCGAATACTGATTGAGACATCTATTCGGTAAACCCTCACATATCTTGATTTACAAGACCTGCATGGGCCACCACTTAAACCATGTCACGCCCCAGAACCTGAATACTGGAGAGCGGGGGCAGACATAGCCAGCTACGTATATGAAATGGAATCCATCTCGCTATACGGTCACGGCTGTCTAGATACATGAGGGTTCACTACAAGCCAACAGTCACCTATGGTCATGAACAAGCCTAGTGCTTCAATCACAAACAAGTAGGTAAAATTCGCAAGATGTATGATCATTAAATATACAATAATAAGGCGTCCCAAATATTACATATTCAGCTGATCATGAAGCTAGTCGTTACAAAATGTTAGGACTAGCAAGAGTTTAGTCATACATGATCAACCCTAGGATCTGTCAATCATGTTACAGCCCGTAGGCAGACAGTAAGTAAGTGCAATCGAGCTAAACAGGTGCTTGTCGGCTAAACGCCTCAAAAGAATATATTTTACAATAAAGTAGAAGATCAAAAATAAACCCACTCGTTGCCCTGTTACGTCTAGTGGCCACCATCGGGCTGGAAAGTCGGTATATCCTCTGGAGCTGCTCCGAAATCTGGCCATACAAAACCAGCTGGGTCAGACCCCAGAAAGAGCAAGTACCACAAAGGAAGCTTCATTTAGGAACTAAACCAGCAATTAGCACAGAAGATCATAATATATAGTAAAACTAGAGAAATAAAACATCACAAGGATATACGGTAAGATAACCATGGAACCATTCAGATAACCGGGTTACAATCCTTAAACCAAACAAGGACCGGGATTGTAACCCTTCGTCTGAATCGAACTTGGTTTCTCCCATTTATCAGCAAGGTAATATAAGAAAATCAGGACATGTAACAATCATGTACATGATCAAGACTAGACAGATTATTCCCCATTCAATCAATCACGGCCAAACAATGAGTACGGCTTGATGCTTTAACTAACTAGGGTTATCACAGGCCTAATTACTAACAAGATACAGCGAGATATTCCACAGCCACAAGCCCTGCAGACCATCCAGGTTACCCAGGTCGAAAATTAGGGATTGAATTCAGGTGGGTACATCGTCCAGGAAACGCATGTACCCTTAAGTAGCTTGAAGGGTGCAACACATGACAGTGTGCTGAAAATGTGCCCTACTCGACGGCAGGCTACAGATCCCAAGCGCGCCCAGGTAACGGGATTGTCTGTAGCTGGGAAATCTCTTTATGACTAATGTATTAATCTAGTTATTAGCCTTAGTCCACTTCAATAGGTACTCCTGACCGTGGTACTCAGGAGTCCCATCCTAGACATGATGCAAGACAGGACTAGATTATTTGTACAAGCACAATCGCCCACGGTGTCCAGGTTATTTATACAGGTCATGTCATGTCAGGTAGCCGTTGCAACCGCTTATCAAGATATGCCATGGTTATCATGTCAAGTTTATTGTCAAGAGTGCGCCACGACAGACCACTACCATGTCATGTCATGTTTACTTGTCAGGAGTGCACCCCTACTGGTCACTATCGTGTTCAGGGTACATGTGCAGGGCATCATAGTACAAGCCTTCAATCAGGAGACCCAAGTTATACTGAGGTTACAAGACATGAATTATCAATAAAGATCAAATAATAATAACAACTTAATCATAAAATATGAGTCTATGGAAAAGCCATGCGGCTCAGGCATATGCGGCCAAGAAAGGAATCCATGCAGGAGCAGCTCATGCGGCTGAGGGCGAGAACAACCCATGCGGCTAGGAATAGAAGGAGGCGTATGCGGTTAGGAGGAAATAGGTACCATACGGCTCGCGGGGGAGGAGTCCATGCGGCTAGAACGGACCCGGGCTAATGCGGCTCGCAGAGCAAAGGTCCATGCGGCTTGCGGGGGGGAGGAGTCCATGCGGCTTGGTTTACACTGGTCTCATGCGGCTCAACGAGTGGAGCCCACTGCGGCTGCGTCAGTGTGGTTACTTATGCGGCTGGAAGTGACGGGTGTATATGCGGTTCAGAAAGAAGGGCCCTCATGCGGCTGGCGGGAATGGGTGCACATGCGGCTAATGGGGGAGAAGTCCATGCGGCTAGGAATACAAGGGTCTCATGCGGCTGAGAGCGACTTGTCGCATGAATGTTCATGCGGTCAAGTACTGCCATGCGGCCAGAGAACTGTTCTTCTTCTCCGAATTTCTGAGAAGAAGAACACCATGAACCCATGTTCCCAAGCTCCATGAAACCTTCATCCAGAGTCCAAATTCGAACTTCCATAGGTAAAAATGGGGCAGAACAAAATTCTCTACAACGTAGAACCGTCAGAACTTGATAATAATAAGATTAAGTAGATCAAAACTCAAGAAATCCGAAAATAAGATAAACTTAGATCTACAAGAATCAGGCCATGGAAAGTAAAAATGCCAAGTACTAAAGTATGTTAGAATGCTGTAAAGGAGAGAATGGAACAATAAAATTAGAGTTCCTCCATGAAGCAAGCTGCACTTGCCTAGGCCTCTCTCTCTCTCTCTCTATGGTAGGTGAAGAAGTTATGGTGGAGGAGAAGAAGAGTAATAAGGAGAGAGAAAGGAGAATGGATAATAAATACTAATGGTGGTGGTAGGTAGGGGTTCACCTTTGGTTCATGATGAACCAAAGCAAAACCAAGCCAAGCCGAACCAACCCAAGAATAAACCAAGCCATGAAGAAAAGCTAAGCAAGGAATCATGCAATACAAGATAAAATACGTACACGTATTCCAAAATACGTAATACGAACCACAGGCATTACAGACTGGCATGAGCATAGCGGGATAACGACAGATGTCTCATCATTTCAGTAAGATGAATAAATCTGCTTCCGCTTTGATACATTCGCTTCTCGCATTTTGCCTTAGGTTGGTGGTCTTTCTTGATAGCATCGCCAAATAAGAAGGCCAGGTTTTTGTGAGGAACCTGATCAAAGCTTACGAGGGGTTCCACATTCATCAGGCATAGTAGGGTCTTATCATCCTGAGACCTTAACATGGCTCTCTGGGTCTCAGGCAGATCATACTGAAGAAAAAGGACATGGGACAAATCTTCCTGATACTCAGACACCCGGAATGCAGATGCCAGTTCTTCAGCATAAGGGTCTTCCCTCAAATCAACTGTAAAAGAAAATTCAAAGTTAGACTTATGAAAAAATTGTTTTTCCTAAAAAAAATACCCTACGCCAATCATAGATAGCGCAGGGGAGGGAGAAACAATCCTCAGCCAGCACATGCCAATTCTCAAGTTAGATGGCACATCACATCAATTAGCGCATGGTCTGCACATAATGATAGATGGCGCACTATGTGGAAAATCTGACAGATGGCACATGGCATCATTGGTTCAGATTTTTAGCCTAACACTCTGAAAGAGGTGGTGCAAGGTGTAGATGGCGCAAAGCATCGACCAACACTCTGAAATAGACGGTCGATGTTGGATTTGGTCGCACTCCACGCGAATGGCGCCTACTGTTGTCTTCTCCGTTCAACTTTCTTACCGTCCAGTGCTGGGTTCGCCTCTTCGACTTTCACCGACGGCATGATGTGCTGTGGTACCCTCAGCGGGGGCACACGCGAGGTGGCTCCGGCCACTCTCTTTTCCTTTTCGGCGGTGGTGGATTTCTTTGGGGCCATTTTCGATCGTGAGAAAGCTTTAAAGAGTTCGAAAGTTTGAAGAGAGAAGGAGCTCGGGAGAAAGAGATTGCAAAGTAAAGTGTTGTTCTCTTTCTTTTTGGCTATTTATAGCCAAAACCTAGCTGTAACAGTCGGGCGATCTGTGCCTGAAAAGTGGGTCGATTACGATACTGCTCTGCGCCAACCACTTTTTATTCAAAGTATTTTAAATTTTAAAGCTGTTCAAATTTGAAAACTTTGAAGGGTGTCTTGTAGAAGCCTAAAAAGTATCCTCATCACCCTGCGCCACTTATAGGAAGTGCCAACATTCAGATCAGCAATTGGCGCCAACTATCAGATGGCGCCAGACATCAGATGGCGCCAGTCATCAAGTAGCGCTGCCTGCCACGTGGCCATCTTCTCGGAGAAGCTAAACAGTTATCATCATGACTGACAACACGTCAGTCGAGAAAAATCCATTCGAATCCCGAGGACGTGGCGCTCGAGGAGATTTTGTCAGACGTGTCAGATCCGCCATAAATGACCATCAGCTGTCATGCGCCATCTGCAATTGGCGCAGGATGATCATTAGTATCATATTCATTAGTGTCCCGAGCGCGTGGCGCCAGGCGCTACTTGCTGAGTGGCACCAGGTGCTAACTGCTGTTTAGTACCGTAATCTATTTAACTTCGAATGAGTTGGTAACGACTTGTGCCGACTTGTGGTATATTATAATCCGACACTTTGAATCAAATTTCTAAGATGTATATATTTGGATATTATTTATTTTTGGTTTAATTTCAGATTATTACATTAAATAAATTTGCATGATAAGCGATAGGAAACTATGACCAATTTTTAGGTATGTCGCACTAGTTGCCTACGACTTTTTTCGTTAACTACAACTATGTCAACCATGTTTATTATGATTAATTTATATTAAAATTGAATTATTCCAAAATTTATTTAAATCATAATTTATTATCATTTTACTGATAATCTACTTGTGAATCAAAGTAATAAAGGTATTAACCTAGACTAGTTTAGATACCTTGAACCTTTGTTTTAAACCCAAACTTCATAATAATTTTTCTATAAAGTAAATCATGTAACATTTGATATACTCATGATTAGCCCTATTTTTTGATTTAATTCAGAATTAAATATTAAATTTATTTTTCTATTATAATTGGTTGCAAATAAATATGTAAGTTCGCCATATTGTGTTATTAATTATACATACTAACTAGATAATTATTTTTTGTATATATTTTGATTAAATAATGTTTATAAATATTTTTAATAAATATTTAAGAATTAATATCTTATATTTTAGTTTATAAATTATTATTTTTATCAAGATATCATAATTTTGTCTATAGTAGATATGGTGAAATATATGGTTGTGTTAGTTAACTAGACTATACCTAGTGAGATTAGTTGAATGTGTTAATTGGTTAGCTTAATTTATAGTCTATAAAAAATATGATATATTTGAATTTTTTTTCAATATTATTTCAGAATTAATTAAAAAAAATGATATAAATAAGTATTTTATTGGGTTGCATGTTACCAATAGGGTTGAGACTATCTAATAATTGTATAGACTAAATTAGTATATTATAATTAGATAGGATATTATGATTGAAATATGGTTAGAGTTAGATGTGCTTTGTGCGGTAGTTGATTTGTGATTAATGTTAATAGGAGTTCGTGACGGTGTGACCGGGGATACAGGAGCCGGACTGTTATACACACACTTGGAGAATACAAGGTACCTTGCCATGTTTTCAGTACTTTCTTATTTCTTTATGTATTGTTTATTTATATATATTATGGACGTAGGAATATTTTATACTTAGCGTCCGATTAGAATTTGGGTGTCGATGTCTAATTATAGATAATCGGATATCGACACTAGGTATGTAGACATATTGAATTCGTGTCTATTGACACGATGGACCATAGTACACAGACACGATGGATGATGATATAATACGGAGTCTGACATGAGATATTCGTGGCTATGGACTCTGTGATAGCATGTAGTACTAGCTCGCATGACTTGTTACTGGTAATTGGTTCATACTTGACTTGACTGGATAGTTCCAGACCATGGGGTGGGGAGGACTGCCGAAGTACCATTACTAGGATAAGGACTTTAGGTGACCGGTGGTTTTTTGTCGCCTGAAGGCAAAATTAGTTGCCTAAGGCTTATCCCCACCAAATATCTTGGTTGCAAACATCGTCGCCACAGGCTCCTGACCCAAAGTCAGGGACGACTAATTAAGTATTTTATTCGCAAAAGATCTTTGTCTACTACATTGTTGTGAGAAAATGTCTTTGTTGTTCTAAAGTTTTGGCTAAAAATGCTTTGTCGTCTTAGGTTGTTTGATTTTTTTGAAGGAAGGGACGTGCCAATACCTTTGGCGACTAAAATAATTGACATAGGTAGTCTATAACAACTATATTTGGTTGCAATAAGTAGTATGTGGCGACTATCATTGGTCTTCGAAGGTTGTATTTGGTGATTATGATTGGTCGTAATAGTTAGTGTGTGGCGACTATCATTTGTTGCCTAAGACACTTTGTGGAGACTATGCATGGTCACAATAAGTAGTATGTAGAGACTACTATTGATAACCAAGGGTAGTCTGTGGTGACTATCATTGGACGCCTAAGACACTTTGTGGCGACTATTATTGGTCGCCTAAGATACTTTGTGGTGACTATAATTGGTCGCAATAGCTAGTGTAGAGACTAATATTTACTGCTAAAGGTAGTTTGTGGCGACTACCGTTGGTTGCCTAAGACACTCTTTAACAACAATGATTGGTCGTAATAGGTAATGTGGATACTATTAGCTGCCAAAGGTAGTATATGGCGATTATTATTGGTCGCCTAAGACACTCTCTAGCGACTATGATTAATAGTAATAGGTAGTATATGGAGACTATTATTAATCACAATAGGTAGTATGTAGCAACTATTATTGATCATATGGTCACCTTAGGTAATCATTGGCTACTAGTTTATTGTGGTAGAAGATTTTACTTGGTGACGAAATGTACGTGTCATATCTGAGGCGACCAAATAATTCGTCCTAAAAATAGTCTTTCGGGACTACACATTTAATTAGTCATATCATGTACCATACGATTTTATTCTCGATAAATAGAAGTAAACTAAACAAAATCAAATATAAATATTATTATACTAATAGTTTATTATAACTCAAAACAACGAATATATAGTACACAAAAAAATGATTGTTAAAAGTTTTTAGTAAACTACAACCAAAAAATATCTAATCTAAGTAAAAGAGTGGGTTTACTCTCATCATCATCTTCATCGTCTTTACACTACCAAAAGTTGTCCATTTAGCGACGGCCAGATCCGTCGCGAATCCGCCGGTAATATAAATTACCGACGGCATAGCGACGGATATTTGATGAAAATGGCCGTCGGGAAAAACGTCGTCGCTAAAATTGGTCCGTCGCTAAGCCGTCGGACAAATGATTAACCGACGGACTAGCGACTGATTACCGACGGTTGCCTTTCAACGGATTAGCGACGGATTAGCGACTTGTTCCCGTCGGTTTACATGCCATATAATATTAAAATATCCGTCGCTAAGCCGTCGTAAATAGGTCGGTAAAAGCGTATCAGAGAGGTTCCTGATACGCAAAATCAGTCGCTATTCCGTCGCTATTCCGTCGTTACCCTCGACGTTATAGCGACGGATGAGCGACGGGTAGGGCGTCGGCCTGGTTCTGGAAAGCTTCCATAATTCCAGAACCATGTCGACGGATAATGGGTCGCTAGGCCGTCGCTAGTCCGTCGTCATCCTCGACAGATTAGCGACGGATTAGCGACCCATTATCCGTCGACATGGTTCTGGAAACCTACCATATTTCCAGAACCATGTCGACGGATTTGCCGTCGCTAGGTAGTCGATATTTCGTCGCTAATATTAATTGTACCCAGTTAGCGACGGATTATCCGTCGCTCGCCCGTCGGTAACTGCAAATATTTATATAACCCAGTTAGCGACGGATTATCCGTCGCTAGTATGTCGCTCATCTGTCGCTAAAAAGATATATCCGTCGCTAAGTAGTCGCTAGTCCGTCGCTAAATGCAACATTAATAAAAAAAATTACAGAAACATTCTATTTCCTTTTCGTAAATATTACACATATTCATAATATCCAATATCCAAACATCCATGTACGATCAACAAATATCTAAATATCCAAATTCATAATATCCAATATCAAACAGAAATATCCAAACATCTATGTACAAATATCCAAACACAAATACACAAATTCATAATATCCAAACATTCATGTACGCTTCCAAAATATCCAGAATTCAAAATCCAAAAACAGTACAAATATCCAAAAACAGTACAAATATCATTGAGATGGATCGCATCGTCGTTCGGCTCTGCGGATGTACTCTTCCACCATGTACGCTGGCACCTGGGACAACACATACTCTGTTAGCGTGCGGAGCTGCTCTGGCGACATCAATTCCATGAGCCCAATGAGCGCACTATCCGGTACCAGGCGAACCTCGGCAGAACGGTCAAATGAATAACGTCCAGGGTCGGAAGGACCGGCAACCGCACTAGACGGACCGGGAGCAGACGGATCTGGACCGGGAGCAGAAGAAGGACGCGGAAGGCGCTCCAGCACATCCGACATTAGACTCCGCATTTTCGACATATCGGAGGTGAGAGTCGCAAGCTGCTTCCTCATATCGTCCGACGGGGGCGCGGGAGAAGGCGGGGGCGGTGGATATCTCGGAGTCGCGCCCTGCAACGACGCCGCCAGGGAACCTACGCCGTAGACGCGCCCTTTATTAAAGCCGCCGACAGACTCTACGAACACGTCGTCGTAGCGAGCGGCCATAGAAGAGGGCGTCTGGGTGGGCGTCGTTTCGCCGACAACCTCGGCAGGGGGCTCAATCTGACTAAGGGCCTCACGATATGCAGCCTATCCAATGAATGTGTTTATACTATAAGTTTTCCTAAGTTATAATCTAAATCCTATGTTTCTCTAAGTTATAATTTGAATCCTACGTTCACCTAATTAAGTTAACAATAATTATATTTCTAATATAAATCTCATAAACGTAATTACTTACATCAGTCGCCTGGGCCCTCGCGTCGACGAAGCTCCCGTCTGCCCGCCTCTTGTGTGTATGCAGGAATACATCGTAGGCGGTGATCGACTCCGGCTCTCTCCCCTCCTTTATCGCCCGTTGTGCCTGCATACGAAATATACGTCGAATTTAATTAACTACGTATATTAATAGTACCGAATTTAATAGTGAAATGAATTTGCGGTATCTCACCAAATCTGCACGCGTCGCTGCGTGGGCCCTTGAACCTCCCGTATGCAGACCAGCGGCCTGTCTGCTCGCCTTCGCTTTCTCTGATTTCTCCCTGTACTGAGCAGTATTCATCTTATCCAACATCTGCTCGTAGTACTCCTCCCGGAGCCACTTCTTCCTCGAATGTGCCGTACGAACGTCGTACACCGCATCCCGTATCTTCTTCCCGGCGGCGGCTTTGTAGGCCTTGCGAATCAACTCCTCGCGATGGGGGGGCCACCAGAACGTCGTCTGACATACAAATTAAATTATCACGTAATTAAAAAATTAGTGGATTAAAGAATAATTAATAATTAACCAAAAGATATATATATACCTTCATCTCCTCGAGCCAGACGTACTGCATGTTCTGAGGCACCTCAGAAAAATTGAGGTAGGGGCCATGGTAGTTTTTCCGGATAATTTGCCCGAGTATCCGGGCAGCATCATACGGGAAAAACCTACAAAGAAGCAAAGACTGGATTATTAACTTGAATAAATGAAACAAATTTAATAAATTAACTTAAATTTACTTACGTATCACCCGCGGGCCATAGCTCTCGTCGGTTCTCGCCTATCGGCCTCTCTGGAGGCGTCGGAGGATCCGCGGGTCCGCGGATGTACTCACCGGTAGCAGGATAAAGCTGAATCCGGGGGTACTCCGGAGCCCACCCTGCAGTAACTGATGGTGTACCCGCTGATGCATCCGGGGGCGGAACGGATCCGCTAGCGGATGGAGTCTCAGGCCTCGATGAAGATGAAGGTAGCGCCTCGGCAGATCGACGGCGGAAAGAGTCTGTGGCCGGGCTCTCCAGGTCGGGATCGGAGGACTCTATATCCGGGGAATGTGGAAGGCGACCACGACCGCTACCACCACGACCGCTACCATCACGTCCACGGCCAGTGCCGCTACCACCACGACCGCTACCATCACGTCCACGGCCAGTGCCGCTACCACCACGCCCACCACGGCCAGTACCGCCACCACCAGCACCACTACCATCACGTCCACGGCCACTGCCAGCAGCACGAGTGGTAGTGACCATGACCTGTAAATAGAACACATAAATATAATTAACAATATAGAAGTATAAATGAATATAAAACTGAACTAAAATATATATACCAGCAGCAGGGCGGCGAGTGCCGTCAAGACAATGAGAACTAAGAGTGCCATCTGTAAAAAGAAAATCATACAATAAGTAGATGATCGAACGACAAAAACATAAACTGAAATAAGAATGTGTCCGTCTAAACTGAATTCACTAAGTTGTAAGTGCTTCTAATATATACCGATATTTAATCTAATCATCGTTATCGTCCTCGTCCTCATCGTCATCGTCATCGTTCTCATCCTCATTCTCATCGTCGACTTCATCTATATCATCATCCTCATCGTCGACTTCATCTGTATCATCATCCTCATCCTCATCCTCATCCTCTTCTTCTTCTTCTTCTTCTTCTTCTTCTTCTACTTCTTCTTCAGGCTCAATACTTGGGACAAGACGCCTCTTTCTCCCCTGGTTGACAGCTAAGTCTTGTATATCAACCTCTTCCTCCCCTCTATTTTCCTCAGCATGAGGTATATCGACATCTTCCACGTCCATGGTATCCGACTGTTGTCCCATGTATTGGGGCTTCTCGATCTGGTCCTCTTGGTATGCTGGGTCTCCAACGTTGAATGTATTTCTAGATTTAATCTTGCATACTGCCCACCAGTCAAATCGATCTCTACGACGCCTTGGGTAGCTTGTATAGTAGACTTGAACAGCCTGACTTGCTATCGCAAACGTGTCGGACCCTCTATACCTCCTGCGATGATTTATATCGACGAATCCAAATTGTTTATCGATTCTCCATCCGAAGAAGTCTTCATACACATATAAGGAGTCTTCATACACATCCATGGTGGCAGATTGTAAGGGGTAAGAATGACCGGCCAGCATGAGTACTGAGATCCCGACTGTCCGAAAGGGGCGAAGCCATCAGCACATAGCGCCAGGCGTACATTTCTAGGCTCTGCAGCAAAATCTGGATGACACAAATCAAAATGTTTCCACGCCTCTCCATCCGAAGGATGTGACAATTCTCCTTCGTCCTTTATGCGTTCTTCGCTGTGCCACGTCATGTGTTCTGCTGTATTTAGAGACATATACATCCTCTGCAAGCGCTTCGTGATCGACAAGTAATGCATATACTTGTAAGGACGTCGTTTTCTAGTCGACTTTCCTTTTCCCTGTACTGGCTTGTAACGATCCGCATTACAGAAGCTGCAACTTTCTGATACGCAATTCTCTTTGTAGTACAACATGCATCCGTTGCGACAACAATCTATCTTCTCGTACCCCAGTCCCAGTTGTCGGACCATCATCTTTGACTTGTAGAAGTTTTTTGGTAGCTCTTTTGATTCCTTCGGTAACACCTCCTTGATTACTTCTGTGATCCGATTATAGCAAGCTTGTGGCAAGTTAAAATCAGACTTTATGTTCAACAACCGCATCGTCACTGACAGTGCGGAATGAGTCTCACAACCAGGATATAGAGAAGTATCTGCGTCCTGAAACATGTCATAGAACTCCTTCGCCTCGGGATTAGGATCCTCCGGATCAAAATTAGGCCCTGCCGCATCATACACCATATCTCGTGCAAGGTTCTGCAGATCTCCATAATCAACAGAGCATCCGTGGTCTTCGATGACATCCGTTGCAGCATTATCATCAAAAGCATAAGTAGCAGCTTCCGCAGCCTGTCTTTCCGAATATAGTTCACCTTGCGATGACCACAGGCCGTAATTACGTACGAAACCCTTACGGGTCAAATGATCTCTCACAGTCACCACTTCTTCGTAACGTCTATTGTGACATTTAACACATGGACACTTAATTTTGTTACCGTCCATGTACTGAGCTTTGCTCATTGCATAATTAAGAAATACTTCCACGCCTGCCTGAAAATCGTCACTCACACCAATTCTACTCTCGTGTTGCCGTTTGTACATCCATGTACGATCAACAAAATAACGACTCATCCTCAATTTGGATGTGAAAATCTGTATCGTAAGACAAACTAAACATAAGAATAGCCCGATACCGATACTCATAAATTTGGATTAGGGTTAGGATGTTAGATATAAGTGAACTAGGTGATGTAGAGTACAATATAGGGAACTGTGAATGGACTGAAAGTTGCACATGAGAAGGTTCAATGAAGGGCCCATAAATGGGTTCACATGATAAGTTAGTAAGAATCCACATCACTATACATACTCCCCCGTCTCAGGAGTGTGTCTGGCTCCTATTTAGAACAGCACAGGTCACAACATGTCCAGAATAGCAAAACAGAGCTCTACAATGTATATCGGTATCGGACTATTCCTACGAGTATTGGTATCGGCGATATCAATACTCGTGTGAATAGGAGATTGCAATATAAGTCTAAGCTATCTAGCTAACATGTATACTTGCATTTACATTGTATCATAACTTGTATCTAGTTACCTTGCTAATCATGTATATACTCTTAACATATATGTGAAGACACTATACTAACATGTATTTAAATCAAGGTTCAAAGTATCGGTATCGGAATCGGTATCGGACTATATATTCCTACGAGTATTGGCATCGGCGATATCAATACTCGTGTGAATAGGAGATTGCAATATAAGTCTAAGCTATCTAGCTAACATGTATACTTGCATTTACATTGTATCATAACTTGTATCTAGTTACCTTGCAATATAAGTCTAAGCAATCTAGTATTGGTATCGGCGATATCGGTAGTATCGGCGGTATCGGATCGAAGTATCGGATTTTTTTGGTATTGGAAAACAAATAATTATTAAGTTATTCTCAACAAGACCAACCACACATTGAAGAATGACAAAATCTACTTACTACAAATCCTTCATACTTGACATCATGTACACCATCTATTCAAACATGATGAAAGAATACCCAAATAAAGAACAAGATCATACCCATGATGGAAGAGATGACACATAAATAACTCATCATACTCAACAAATAACTACCCAGATCAAAGAAGTCCAAGATAACCCATACCTATCCTGGAATATCTTACTAGAAGCACACTGTTGTACGGACACAAATACGACACGACATAATAGGGGGACACTGCGACGATTCGGCACCAATTTTGGGTGTCTTAATGTATTTTCGAGTAACCATATTGTATTCAATACATGTCGTGTCTTAACGTATTCTGGAGTGTCGGTGTCATGTCCAATAGGTGTCCCACAGGACCCCCGACCCCCCTGCCCTCTCCACCCCCCACCCCCCCGCCCCCCGACCCCCCTGCCCCCATTCCCGACCCCCCCGACCCCCCTGCCCCCATTCAACACCCCCCCCGACCCCCCTGCCCTCTCCACCCCCCACCCCCCGACCCCCCTGCCCCCATTCCCCACCCCCCCAACCCCCTGACCCTCATTCCCCACCCCCCCACCCCCTGCCCCCATTCCCCACACCCCCCCCGACCCCCTGACCCCATTCACCACCCCCCCCGCCCTCTCCACCCCCCGCGAAGCCGACCCCCCCCACTCCCCCCCCCCGGCCCCAAAACCCAAAATTAGAGAAAGAGAGAGAGAGAGAGAGAGAGAGATACCTGGTAGAGAGAGAGAGAGCCGCGAGAGAGAGAGAGAGCCGCGCGCGAGAGAGAGAGAGCCGCGAGAGAGAGAGAGAGTTTTGGGGGGAATGAAAAATTCCCCCCCGTCGGTTCAATTTAAGTTAGGGCACAGAACCTAGCGACGGAATAGCGACGGAATAAATTAGTCGCTAAACCGTCGCCAATTAAAAGGTTTTTTTCGACGGATATATCCGTCGCCAGTTAGTCGCTAAAGTTCCCGCCAATGTTTTAAAGATTTTGCCGCCAACATTTGCGACGAATAAGCGACGAAAAAGAATTCGTCGCTAACGTTCGTCGATTAGCGACGGAAACCCGACAAATTTTTACATTTAAAATTGGAAAAAATTATGTTATGTTGTCTGTCGCTACTCCGTCGCTAAGATGTCGGAAATTGGTCGCTATTAGCGACGGAATCCGTCCGTCGCTAAACTTCCGTCGATAAAGTGGGGTATTTTAGTAGTGTTATGAGATAAAGGAGTAGGTTCAGGAATTGAGATTCCGACGACTAGTACTTGTAGTTGTTGCATCACTAAACCTATTGAGCCTTCTGTTCTTCGTGTTCAGCAATAACTCTCATCCGAGCTTCCTTCTCCATCTGAAGTTGGGCATGCAACTTTTGTACTTCTTTAGTCAAGGCAGTTGATGATGTATTAAATGAAGATGGCGAACTAGTTTCCCGACCTCGCCCTTTCTAGCTCCACGAATCGTCCTACCACACCCACGCCCAATCACACATTCCATAATCTCAGTGCCTACAATTGGAGCTACAATAATCTCGTCCATCGGGGTTCCCTCATGATACAGCTCTGTAATATCCTCAAGATAATCATTCTTCTTTTTATCATCTCATCCTGTAAAACTAATATTCTATTAGTTAAAAGGAAAAAAATATTACTCTAGTATACAATAGAAATAGTTTCTTTAACCAAATAAAATGTATACTTACATCTGCACCATTTGTTGCATCATTGACCAAATCCTTCTTATTTTTGACATATGAGTTGTACCCCACGGATTGATATTAGAAAATTGTTAACCACCCTAATAATAACATCATACACAAAAAATAATCCAAATGCTAATATTGATGTTCACAAACTTTAAAAATAAAAATAATTATGTGATTACCTCAACATGATCATGGTAACACATTGAGAATGGTCGTGAACCACCACAATAATCTCATGATTTTTTTTATCGGCTAATTTAAATTACTTCAGATCTTTTCTGCAAAAATCAAAAACTTATTTGGTTTAATTACATTTGATTAAATTGGTACTTAATTGCAAGAGCAGAGACCTCTAACTATATATATAGGCGCTTAATTAGAAACTTGAAAAGTACAATATTTATATCATAGACCATAAACAATCCAGAAAAATATAATTAAAAGAACTATTGAAAAAACTGAATTAACTGTCTAAGGTTTTATACCATATTGTCGAAAAAGCCGAACTGTTGAAAAAGCATGGACCCCTATATATAGGTATTTTCTTACAAATCTCTTTTTCTTCAATATGTCTAATTCTCATGTCTAATTATTAGAATAATACAGACTGAAACATGAATATAGCTAGGGAAAGAAGAGAAGGCAGTACTGAACAATCTGATGAGAAGCCTCAGTGTTGTGAATAATAATAGTAGCAGATCTCTAGATGATTCTTTGGCTACTCCAACAAATTCTTTGGCTCTACAGACATGTTCCCAGTTAACCAAGCAATGACAATAAACCATTAACACTAACCATGCCTCTGGAAAAAAGCACTTTCAATGGGTTATATCTTTTTATAAACCAAGCATGGGGCCAATAAACAAACACCATAGTTTGGAATAGTAGACAACCCGACATTACACTACCAGAATAAGTCATATTAGCGACGTCCAAAAGCGTCGCTAAAATGAAAAAAAACGTCGCTAAAATGAAAAAAAAACGTCGCTAAAACTTTCAGTATTCCATCATTAGATTCTTGATATTCGTCGTCGTTTCTCGGAGCCCTCGTTTTATTTGTAGAAACATGAGCATGAGGTTTGAAATACGTCGAGCAGAAATTTGTAATCTTCTCGAGAATATAGGCTTCACAAATAGAACCTTCGACCCGAGCCTTGTTTTCACCTTCTCTTTAGGTGGTTCAAATGTCACTCAAACGGGTACATCCACCGATAACCGACGGGCCCACCAACACGTGTCTCGTAGGAAAGATGAATTGGCAAATGCTCCATGGAGTCGAAGAATCCATGAGGAAATACCTTCTCGAGCTTGCACAGTGTTACTACAATATCTTTCTCCTGCTTTTCTAGACGATCGACGAGCAACTTAGTAGAACAAAGATCTCTGAAGAATATGCTAAGCTCGGTCAATGGATCCCAAACAACCTGGGGTAAGAATTCCCGAAATGCAATCAGAATTAACCTCTCCATGAATACGTGACAATCATGGCTCTTCATACCTGCCAATTTGTTCTCCTTGAGGTCGACGCATCTTCTCAAATTCGAAATATACCCGTCTGAAAATTTCAGACCTTGAATCCACCTACAAAGTCTCACTTTATCCTCCTTCTCCTGTGAGAAAATTGCCTTAGGCTGCTTCAACTTCCCATTCCCCTCTATCAAATGCAATGCAGGACGTCTACAAATTTCTTTCAAGTCCAATCTAGCCTTTGGATTGTCTTTCGTCTTCCCCTTTACGTCCATTACAGTATTAATTATGTTGTCAAACACATTCTTTTCGATATGCATGACATCAAGGTAATGTCTAATCAGATTGGTGCTCCAATATGGCAGATCCTAAAATATACTCCTCTTCGTCTAGTTATGAGTGCGACCAAATCCGTCACACTTGTAGCCCTTAGCAGACTCTTCAATAGCTCTCGATAAATCTTTTACCTCTTCCCATATCGTGTATCTAGGCTACCTTGGCGGTAGATTAGCCTTCTCCACAATGCCAGCACGAAAATCATTCATGTTCCTCCGGTACGGATGATCCTTGTCGATGATAATCGAAGAAGCAAGGTTTGCCTCCGTGTTTCAAACGAAAATCCTTAGTATGGTCCATGCAATACGGACATGAAAGACGACCATGCGTGCTCCATCCAAATAACATTCCATAGGCCAAAAAGTCGTTAATGGTCCACATAAGTGTTGTCCGCATATGAAAATTTTGTTTTCTAAAAACATCGTACGTGTTGTAACCTACTTTCCACAGTTGATTCAACTCATCAATCAATGGCTGTAAATACACATCGATGTTCCTTTTCGGATTGTTCAGACCTGAGATAATAACGGTGAGGAACATATACGGAGTCTTCATGCACATCCAAGGCGGTAGATTGTACGGAGTGATGATCACAGGCCAACACGAATACTGGGATCACGAAAGTCCGAATGGGGTAAAACCGTCGGAGCAGAGACCCAATCTGACATTACGCGGATTAGAAGCAAAATCTGGATACTCTCGATCAAAGTGCTTCCATGCTTCTCTATCAGATGGGTGATCCAACACTCCTTCGATCTGTTCCCGCTTATGTCAACTCATGTTTTCTGCAGTTTTCTTCACCATAAACAATCGCTGCAACCGCGGCGTCAACGACAAGTAGTGCATCGAATCGGTAGGCTTCCTTGCACCGACAGACTTTCCTCTACCACTGCCCTTGTAGCGATCAACACCACCAAATCTGCAGGCATCTTTATCCTTGTCGTCTTTATAGTACAACATGCACCCGTTGTGACATGCATCGATTTTCTCATATCCCATCCAGAGCGATCTCACCATCCTCTTAGACCGGTAAAAGTCTTTAGGCAACTTAGCACCCTCAGGCAATATTTCTATAATTAACTCCATAAGTCGGTTGTAGCAATCTTGTGACATATTAAAATCGGACTTGATGCTCAACAATCTTGTAACCACCTCCAACGGTGAATGATCCTCACAACCAGGATATAATGGAGTCCTTGCATTCTCCAGCAACTCCATGAACTTTGCAGCATCGGCGTTCGGTGCCTCTTCAGGTGTTTCATGATTGTCCGGATCGAAACTAGGCTCCGTCGTGTCAAAAACCATGTTCACCAACCCATCGTCATAAGCAGCATGGTTGTGGACATCCACATAAGGCTCATATTCCGATGCTAAAGACACAAGTCCTTCGTGCGTGCTCCACTGATAGTAATTCGGCGTGAAACCCTTCAAGTATAAAAGATACGTGACTTCCACTTCTGGATGATATTTCAAGTTGCGACATCTCACACACGGACACTTAATTTTGGTACCGTCCATGTACTGAGGGAACTCCTTGGCAAACTACAGGAACTGTTGTACACCATCTATGCATTCATCCCACACACCACACTTGTCATCAGGATGACGGTTGTACATCCAAGAACTATTCCGCATATAGTAATTCAGCTCCATATCCATTTGAGGATAATTCTGTAAGATAGATACATGCACATCGTTGAAAGACTTGTAAAAGTAATAGAATTAATCATGACATATCCTAAACATTGAAATAGATACTAAAAAGACAGTAGGTAGACAAGTATGTACATCATGGTTCCTCCTCTATATATCCTTCTCTCAACTGCTCTATACTCTAACTGTTACTCCTTGCTCTTAGACATATCTACAAACCCTTTGACACCTACTTAAATATACACAATGGTTCACCCTCTCCCATCTCAAGCCTAACCTTGTCCCTAGTGTACTGCTATATACTAGTCTAAACTCTTCCTCCTCTCCAAATACCTGGTACTAGTTAACCCTCCCATTTTCTCCCACTAGCACACACATACATATACATGATGTACACAACCACACCATAGTTCCCAGGTTCTTTTAACCTCACTTTCCAGTTGGTACTAACCTCAATAGAACAAACACTCTCACAGCTCAAAATACTAACACATGCTCACGCCTTACTCTTGTGACACTCCCTTTCAAACACAAACACACACCTATATGTGCCCTTACACATGTTGCCATGTTACCCGTAAAAATAGGAAACCCTTGTTGTTTAAAATAAGACACAAGTCCCTGCTACCAAATGCTACTGCTATATTCCAACAACAAACCTTGCTGCCTCCAACCAAATCAAGCCAAGCCAATGCAATGCAAGGTGAAATACATATGTGTATTTTTGTATTAATTTGGATTTGGATGACCATGATTGGGCTGGGGCTAATAAGGGTTTTCATATCCTAATTATGTTTTTCTTGGCCTATTTATGAAGGATAAGGGAATGTCATCTATGTGTTTTCATTGAGGAGATTCAAGGAGATAGCCTACCAATTCTACAAAGAGAACCATACTGTAGAACTCACACTTTAAGACAATAGATGAAGGAAAACTTGTATGGAGGATCGTCTACTTTATTCATGGAGTTGTCATAGGGTGTTGAGCGATCTCATTTTATTCTTTTCTTCTTCTTCTTCTTAGGATTTTTTAGTGTTGGATCTTAAGACAAATGATCCAACAAATATTGTAACTCATCTTGTATTAATCAATTAATATATACTAGAATTTTTTTTGGTGACAAAGTCACCATAAAATACCATTTTATTTTTGTCTTGATTCTTGCATAGTGGTTTGTTATTTTCCAAGTAGGTATTGCTATCATTTTTTGCAATGCAGCGATCCTTAAAATCTCCGGCCATTGGGGATATTGGTAAACTAATATACCTAGATTACCCAAAAGTACACTTGCGAACTAGGATAAAATAATTAGTTGTGTACTAAACGTCTCTAAGTGTAGGATATGTTGCAAGGTGAACCAATGTATCAAACACTATATCGAAACCCAAACCCAATATGTAAATCCAAATTAATACAAAAATACACAAGTGTAAGTTGGGGATTAAGTGTACAGAGGTGAAATACATATGTGTGCATGCTTAGGGGTGTCCACGTGTCCAACAAATGGACACAAAGTGTCCAAAACCACACGAAAACAGTGTATCAGTAAACACAAGGTCGTGTTGTGTCCCCATGTCCATTTTGGACACAAAAAACACCTCAATTAGGGTTAGGATTTACCTTTAGAGGAGCTCGCGGTGGTGGAGGAGGAGGAGGAGGACGAGTTCGGTGGTGGAGGAGGAGGAGCTCGAGGTGGAGGAAGAGAAGGGGCTCACGGTGGAGGAGGAGGAGGAGGGGCGTCGACCGAAGGCAGAGGAAAGGGGTTTGAGCGGCGTCGGAGGGAAGGGGGTCGGGCTGTCATCGAGGTCGGGGGAAGAGGGGCGGGAACTTAATATTTGGTGAGAGGGAGAAATAAAAAATCGAACCGAGGAACCCTATTAGCAACAAGTTAGCGACGTCTGTAAATACGTCGCAAAGCGTCGATGTATTTCTAATATTCTGCGACGCCACAGGCTTTGCGACGCTAAACGTCGCTGAACTAATAAAACTGGCAACGTTTTCCGATACATCAACGACGTTAGTTTTTATTACACTAAAGGTAGTCGCAATATGTCGCTGTCGCTATCAGCGACGTATTGCAACGTTTACTGTTGGCATCGCTAATTCCATAAATATTAGCGACGTTTTACGTTGGCTTCGCTAATTTCATCGCTGATATGACTTATTTTGGTAGTGTTATCCAACATTAACCTTACTAACCCTCCTTCCTAGATAAAGAAGAACACTTTCACCTACAGCTGATCACTTGTCAGTTTTTTGAATAATAGGAAGGAAAATTTTATCATGTATGGATGAGTTCTATACAGTTTTGAGGGTGTTTCTTGGCGCGTTGGTAAGTCTTGTGTTTGCATGAACATATACAGGTAACAAAAACATGAGTGGTGAAAGAGAATCCCTTTGCTTCAACCCCCTTTTAATGCAACAAATTGCTCTTCTCCCCACACATAGTTACCCATTTTCTTCAATTCCTCTTACTACCAGAACTTTCTCTAGAAAATCCCATTTGCTGCTTCATAAGCTTTTTTGTTCTAAATTCACTTTCCGAATTACCCTTTCAGATGGAAACAAATAGTAAAATCAATTCTTGGTTAGCAGTTACATAATTCAAATTAGATCTTTTTTGGTAAAGTCAGTTCAAGATGATCCATCTGGCCCAATGTCTATAAGCAAACACTTCTGTTATAATCTTAAAATTGTAAAATATCGCTAATAGATAACTTGGAAACGCTTTCTTCCTATGGAATAAAGAGACCATATTAATTCATCATTTTAATAGCAACAGCTCCCAACCAGGGGCAGATCCAGACATTATATAGTGGGGGCTTGAAAAGTAGGGGAATTGTTTTTACAAATACCTATCAGGTGAGTGGAACAAGCTTCGAGTCCAAGACATCCTAGGTAAAAATTAAGTAGTTTACCAATTGGAATATAGTTCGTAGATAGAGTTGAGAGTCAAACTAATTGTATGGTTTGGCAAAAAAAATATATACTTACTATATAAAAAAGAAAAATCTAAAACTCAGCGGGGGGTTGAGCCCTCATCAGCAATATGCACCCGCCCCTGCTCCCAACTATATTGTACATAAAAGATAGCTATAATATGGATCTTAGCCAACTACAAACCCTCTGAAAGAACAAAGGAAAACATTAGGACCTAGATCTTTACGCCCACCTATCATACACATAATTTAACCTCTTCCACCGTAAATTTTGGTAGTAAGACTACCAGTCTTCATCATCTAACTAAAAGTTCCTAATACAAGTCATATTGCAGTCAAGTGAATTACCAAACATATTTTAATAGAAAATAGAAAAAAAAAACATTAGAGATCTAGTACTAGTCCTAAACCAAAGACTGATCCACTTCAATCTGGAAAATGTTGTTAAATCGTTTAAAAGTATAATTAAGTTGAAATGAAGCCTATTTGGAACTTTGTATCAGAGATACCAAATCAATCTAGTATCAGAGCTAATGGCTGTGTCTGGAGCAGTATATGGTCAGGAGCAGTAGCTCAAGAAGGAGAATGTTGTAGCTCAATGCTCAAGTAGAATATAAGTTGCAAAAGCTCATGTACAAGACATCAGTAGTAATAATATAGTAGCAGTATATGCATCAGAGTAATCTAGTATAAGAGGCCAGTATAAGCTGCCAGTTCTACTGAGTTTAGTGACTCAATGATCAGTCTCCAACTACTAGTTCCAATTATGGAAATTTCGACTGCTTTAATGGTGAATTCAGTTTGTTCTCCTGTTAATTCGGTACAGCCACGAAAGAGGTACTATCAGTAGTATAGAGAGAAATATACCTGAGCATAATTTTTATCTTGATTCATCTCAAACAAAATCTTATGAAGTCTTTGATCTCTGAACATTGAATCTAGATTCACTCAGAATAACTTCCTAAGGATATATACCCAAAGGGTAATTGCTTTAACTCATCTAATTACAAGCCATTGGTTGGATGCACGGTGATTAGATGGTGAGTAGCAAGTAGTGAATGTGAACAAGTATATCCCCGATGTTAAACAATGTTGCTAAGCAGATTGCTTGTTGAACCTCCAAGTCCAGGTCACTATAGTCGTATCTTGTTTAGCACCAATTATCTAAAACATGATGATACTAAGTTCTATAATTGCATGTAAAGTATAGATACTAAGTGAAAAATTAGTTGATGAAGACCTATTAGGGTTCGAACCTATTCCACCACCAGAAGAATTGCCATTCATACCCAACATCTTTGAGGGGATAGTTGGTGGTAAACATGTTCCATCACCTGGGGAAAAATAGATTTGATCAGTATTTATGTCTGTACAAGCTGGAAAATTGGTATACTATTTTATGTGGATCATAAAGAACTGATATAAGTATGGACAACATAGCAAAGAAAAAAATTAAAGAACTGATACAAGTATGGACAACATAGAACAAAACATATCCAGTGAAATTTCTAATTCATAGTACCTGAGATACTTGCACATTACATAATCCTGGGCATAATTTGTAGGTTGTTTAGAATTAGTATTCTGTAAACATTTTTTAGTTCATATCTCAAGTAAATTTAGTTATTTTAACAATCCAATCCCATCATCTATGGAGGGAACAAAAGAATGTTGCTAACCAAAGAGCCCATGTAGCTTTCTGCAAATAAACTCTCGCTACCAAATAATATTTTGAGCTCCAATTTGTATTAGGTAGCGACCATCACATGAGGCCTTGCTGAATTATATTTTGATCATCACCAGACATAAACTGATATGTTCAGATCCTTCGCAACCTGGCTCTGCCGCAGCCTTGATTCAAATTCATCTTTGTAGCCTGATGGACTATACAAGTATACCAGTAAAGTTAGTAGTAAAAAAAATTAATGGGTGTAATACAGTATCACCACGCCTTCGGAACGAATGTACTGACACTATATATTTCAATCTCATCACAAATAAGTAGCGACTCCAATGCAACATGGTTCATTTACAAACAGAGTATCAACTGTCAAGTATCAGAGTATATCAACTGTCAAGTAAGCTTGACCTTGATTATCCATCATAAATAATATTCTAATTTGATGGAGCCGGTATTCAATCTACAGAAAGGGGTTGAAATTGTGGATGGCATTGACTTTGGGTGGTCTAGCACTAGAAGTAGCTAGACAAGGCCAATAATGATAGTATTGAGGAAATGTGAACAATGATTTAAAAAATGATAAGTATGACCAGAGAGATACATGAAGCAGCTTGGCAGAAGTTTATTTAGAGTTAATTTTACCAAGATCCTATCCACCAATTCACTTCTGTTTGTTAAGACAACATAGACCAAAAGAAAATCATACCCACTCAATCACATGGGAAGTATTCTTCCTACTCCTTTCGTATGTGCTATTAATTTGCCATTATTGTATTTGGATGCTTCATTAAAGTTTGACAAATTTCTTTATTATCTAGAAGCAGTATAATTTTCATGAGCTACATAGTAATGATGTTCTTTGTGCCTACCAAGACAATATCAGTATCATCATCTTCTAGGTCTGTTTTCCCTTCTAACAGTGTTACCTATTGATTACAACTCTGAGGTTCCACACCCAAATCTTGTACTGGCTTGATGCAAAACCGATGCTTGAGGGAACTTAGGAAAGAAGAGTGAATGCCATCAGAAATCTAGAAGGCCAATTGGTTTGGGGAAAAGTTCCTTTTTTGATCATATAGTTTAAGAACTTGTAAGTAGGGTGTAACCTCTTAAATTCTAAGGCTTAGAAGGGTGAGCCCCAAGACCATACTCCTTTTTGGTTGTTGATCAATAAAGTTATGGATGGTGTATAGCTTATAGTTCTTACACATTAGGAGTGCAAATTAAGTAAGATTTTTTTTCATGTTGATTTGTTGTTCCTTGCTAGCTCGAATCCTGATGGTGTCTACTTCATTTGGTTCATTTTTAAACTATATATTAAAAATACTACCATATGATTTTCTTTTTATTATGATATCACTTTTCTTATCATAGACTCCAAATCTTGATGGTGAGACAAATTTGAAGATCATAAAAGCTCTATAGAGGAAATGGGATTACTTGCTTCCCGAACAGAGGTGGCTATGTCATGTCTGTTATTGCCGGGACACAATTTTTCGATGGAAAACTGAAATATCGTAACAATTGTACAAACAATCGTTATTACGTAACACTTCACAAAAGGTACGTAAGAGAAATTTCAACTCGTGCTACACTTCACAGAAGGTGCACAGAACGTAACACTTCACAGAAGGTACGTAAGAGAAATTCCACTAGTGCTACACTTCACAGAAGGTGCACAGAACGTAATGCTTCACAGAAGGTACGTAAGAGAAATTCAATTAGTGCTACACTGTACAGAAGGTGCGCTAATAGAATTCTGATAATATCAACGCAAACTCTTCACCGAAGGTGTGCTAATAGAATCCTGATAAAACCAACAAAGAAAGTGACAGGCGAAAGGTGAAAAAACTCCTGCTGGGGTGAATGATCACCGTTACTCAAAGCTTTATTCGCCCTACACGAATAGCTTCCAGGAACCAGCAAGTTTGTCGGAGAACTTGGAACACTCTGCTTTTCTGACTCCTCGGATGAACTCGAACTCCTGTGCAAAACGCAACGCTGGTACAATACCTCTCTTCTCTCTCACAGCCTCTAAGCACTTGTAAACTTTCTGTCTACTACTTGTGTATTAGTTCTAACCTGTGATTGAGAAGGAGGAGGCCTTATATAAGCCCCAGCAATAACTGTCCGGTTAGCACAATGTTAGGGACGTGGTAGTTACCACTCCGAACATGGAGCAACCGCTCAGAACATGTAAAGACACGTTCTGCTGCAAGTTGTGCCACTCACGTAACCAGCGTAATTTGCACTTTACGCACATAACCCCTTTACGCACCCTACGCACCCTACGCACTCTACGCACACTACGTACGCTGCGTACGCTGCGCACACTGCGCACCCTACGCACGCTGCGCACACTGCGCGCACTGGGCTGCGTACTGGGCTGCGTAACTGGGCCAGCGTAACTGGGCTCGCGTAACGGGCCGCGCAACGTGGTCGCGCAAGTGGCTCGCGCAACGAGCGCAACTTAAGCGCACTATGCGCCAAGCGACGATGCTGACGTGCTAAGTGCAAAGTGCGCCAACAAAACGCCACATTACGCCTCATGAGCCCTTGAGCCCGAGTCCGAGCTTGAGCCCGAGCCCGAGTCCGAGTCCGAGTCCGAGTCCGAGTCCGAGTCGCCAAGCCCCTACGGGGCTTAGCTCCTATGGAAATAAATTTTCCAAGAGCAAAAAGCATGAATGCTTTAATTGTTGATTTTAGTCTTTTTCCTATTAGAAAAATAACCCCACATGGTAAACCCATGTGCACCTCCACACCACATGTACATCTCCAATAATAGCAAAGCTAATATATAGAGATACAAACTATTTGTTTTTTCTGATGTGGGACTAAAGCTTTCTAAAGGAAAAACCAAAAATCCAACAATCCCCCACATATCTATATATATGGATATAAGTGTTCCCCACAGTAACTGTCCATCATGCATTAGGAGAGATGTCGCTGACGACTTGAATCTTCCCGCATGGATCAAAAATCAAACTATAATACAAGAATGGACTAAGCCTTGAATTCTACATCATAGCTGAAATTCTTTCCACTCACATAATGTAGTTACATGTGCTTCTGGCTACACATTAAAGGCCCTGTGCCAGTCTGGTTTCAGTGTATAATTTTGGGCGTCTACAAATTTACCCTCAAGAGACGGCCTGATATCTCTGTCCATACACTATAGGTGAGTTCATTATAAAGAGACATGGCATGAAGCGCTTTACGCTTCCCTTGCGGTGCTACGCCGCTATGACATGGCTTAAAGCCGAGGCCTTATCCCGTACCGGGAACCTCATTGTAGTGTCATACTACTGTAGCATGAGACAACTGCCTCTTTGTAGTGCCAAACTACCCAGTATGAAGCCTTAGGCTCCCTTGCGGTGTTACGCCGCAACGACATGACTTGCAAGGCCGAGGCTTTATCCCTAACCGGGTACCTCATCGTGGTGTCGAGCCACTGTAACATGAGGAACTCCTCCTCTTTGTAGTGCTGACTACACCCCTCTTTATTTTTAACATACAGCATTAGGCTAACTGCCTATTTGCGGTGCTACGCTGCTGTGACTTGGCCTACAAAGCCCACATATAGGAACCTCATTGTGGAGTCACCCCACATATAGGAACCTCATTGTGGAGTCACCCCACTATAGCATGGAGTTTCACTCCTTGTAGTGCTGCTCTACCGTGCTTCCTGTAAAGCACACCAGGCATTCACTATGCCTGAGAACTCATTAAGGCAATTAAGCCAACCTTCCCACAGGAACCATTTTTCGCAGAAAACAACAGTAGACAACAGTGGTTGTAGGTCCGTAACCTCTCAATGCCCATTAGAACATGTACCCACCGTTCCTGATATTCTTCCAGTTAATGGTCCTCCCTTGAACCAAAAGCTAGATGCCTAGTAGATAAATCTTTGAACTAATAGCATAAAACTTTATGGTAGGAATACAATAACTAATATCAGAATGCCTTCAAGCCCATTTTACATGCTGAGTCATCGACCAGCTGGCGCTTGAGGCCCTTGGTGAACGGATCCGTCAGATTTTCCTGACTCCGAACATCAATCACTGCAATTACACCTCTTAATAAGATCGTGTACTGTCCTGTGCTTTAACCGCACAGTCCTCTTCTTTCCGTTGAAAAGGTCATTTGATGCCACCGCAGCAGTCGCCTGGTTGTCACAGTATATCGGTATTGTCGGTATTTGCGCCCCAACCACTGGAAGATCATACATGAGCTTCCGAAGCCATTCTGCTTCCTCGGCTGCGGTATCAAGTGCAAAGAACTCAGATTCCATGGATGACCGCGAGAGCATAGTCTGCTTCTTCGATTTCCACGATATAGCAGCTCCACCCATTGTGAAAATATATCCACCTGTGGACCTCTCGCTCTCCAAATCTGAGCACCAACTGGCATCACTGAAGCCTTCCATTACCTGCGGATCTCCGCTGTAGTACAGTGCATATGCCTGAGTCTTCTTGAGATATCTCATTACCCGTTTCACAGCCTTCCAGTGTTCAACACCAGGATTGCTCGTGAAACGACTCAGCATTCCCACGGCGAAAGCTATGTCAGGCCTTGTGGCATTAGTAGCATACAACAAACTTCCGATTATGCTAGCATACTCCAGCTGCCTGACGCTTTCCCCTGAATTAGGCTTCAGCTTCACATCACACATGTACGGCGTATCGATCCCTGGAAGATCCCGATACCCATAACGAGTGATCATTTTCTCAATATAATGAGACTGTGACAACGCTAATCCAGTGTCTGTCCTGATGATCTTGATCCCTAAGATCACATCAGCTTCCCCCAAGTCCTTCATACTGAACTTGCTCGAGATGAATCTCTTTGTCTCTATGACACATCTCATATCCGTACCTAGGATAAGCATGTCGTCCACATACAGACAAACGATCACACCTCTTCCATCAGCGAACTTCGTGTAAACACACTTGTCCGTCTCGCTGACCATGTAGCCATTTGACCTTATAACCTTGTCAAATTTCTCATGCCACATCTTGGGAGCCTGTTTAAGACCGTACAAGGATTTTACCAACTTGCAGACTTTGTCTTCAAGACCCTTGATGACAAATCCCTCTGGTTGTTGCATATAAATCTCTTCGGTCAGCTCGCCATTTAGGAAAGCCGTTTTTACATCCATCTGATGTATCACCATCTTATGTATTGCTGCAAGAGCAATCAACATCCTGATGGTGGTCATCCGGACAACTGGAGCATACGTGTCAAAATAGTCAATCCCCTGCTTCTGAGAAAACCCCTTGGCTACCAACCAAGCCTTGAACTTGTCAATAGTTCCATCTGCTTTCATCTTCTTCTTGAAGATCCATTTGCATCCGATGGGTTTCGCTCCTTCAGGAAGATCAACCAACACCCAAGTGTTATTTGAGGTGATGGAATCAATTTCATTGTCAATCGCCTCCTTCCAGAAAACCGCGTCTCTGGTCTTCATCGCCTCATCATAGATAAGCGAATCTGCTTCCACATGATAGATGACAAAGTCACTTCTGAAGTTCTTCGGCCTCCTCATACGCTTAGCTGACGGCTCAGCTTGTTCTGGTTCAATCGTTGTTTCAACAACAACATCTTCTTGGACCACATCTTCATTGAAGACTTCAGTTTGTTGTGCACCCTCATTGTTCTCCGGTACATCCGCAAGAATAATATTCTTGTGCCTTGCAAATTTGTCTTCAAAATATTCTGCGTCGCGAGATTCAATGATATGATTTGACTCAATATCAAGAAATCTCCGAGCATCACTCTTCTCGGCATACCCCAAGAAGATCGCCTTAGTAGTCCTTGTCCCAAGCTTCTGAATCTTCAGATCTGGAAGCTTGACATATGCCAGACACCCCCACACTCGAATGACATTCAAGTTAGGTCTGACCTTGAACCAGAGTTTATGAGGAGTAACGTCTGAAGTTGCATGAGACACTCTATTTAGAATAAAAGTGGACGTCAATGCAGCTTCACCCCAGTAGCACTTAGGAAGGCCAGCAGTCAACAACATTGAGTTAATCATTTCTGTTAACGTTCTGTTCTTCCTCTCTGCTACTCCGTTTGATTGAGGAGAGTACGGAGCCGTAGTCTCATTGACAATTCCATGTTCTTTGCAGAACGATGCGAATTCATGAGACCGGTACTCCCCACCTCGATCACTTCTTATTCTTTTGAGTTGTTGTCCAGTCTGCCGCTTAGCTTCGGCTCTGAACTCCTTGAACTTCTTGAATGCTTCATCTTTAGCCTTCAGCAAGTAGACGAACGCATACTTTGAGAAGTCATCGATGAAGGTTATGAAATACTTCATCCCGGCCTTTGTAGAGAACTGTTTGAAGTCACAGATATCTGAGTGTACTAACTCCAGAAGATCTGTACTTCGATTAACCCGAGGAAAGGGTTTCCTTGTGATCTTAGTTTGAGCACAAACTTCACATTTCTCTACCTTACCCCCACACTTGGAGATAAGCCCTAGACTAGACATTTTGTTAATTCGTTTACAATGAACATGTCCTAGCCTATTATGCCACAACTCAAGAGTATAAGCAGAAGGAGTGACTTCATTAATTACATTAATTACATTGGACTGATTTATAAGTTGAATTTTGAACATTCCTTCGGTATAAAAAGCTTTTCCAAAATATGTTCCCTTGATAGACATCACCATCTGGCCAGCATTGATGTCCATCCTGAGGCCTGCATTGCAGAGTAGGCCTCATGAGATCAGGTTCTTGGCGATAGCAGGTACGTGCTTCACGCCTTGAAGCGTCAGAGACTTGCCAGAAGTCAGCTTCAATACCACCGTCCCAATCCCGAGCACTTCAGCTTGTGCCTGGTTCGCCATCATAACCACTTCAGAAGTAGGTGTGTAGGTGGTAAACCGCTCCTTACTGGAGCAGACATGGCAGGAGGCTCGAGTGTCTACCCACCAGTCAGAGTCAGTCCTTACCGCATCAACCTGTGCAATCATAGCAACAATGTCAGTGATCATAGATACCTTACTAGGCTCTCCTTGCTCTGATTGCTTGGTCTTTGCTTTGCACTCATTCTTAAAGTGGCCCTTCTTGCCACACTTGAAGCAAGACATTTGAGACTTTGGCTTCTTTTTCTTGATAGAAGTTCTCTTGACTTTCAGATTGTCAGGGTCCTTCTTCTTGCTGTGGAAAGTCGCCTGCTTTCCCCTTGGTTCCTTGGTTCCTTGGTTTGAACCAGATTGGCGTTAGCCAATTGCTTGGACAGTGTGTCCACCTTTAGTTGAGCCCGCATCTGGTCCTCAACATAGATTTCCTGCAAGAGATCTTCAAGGCTGATTTCAAGCTTCTTCCTATGCATGTTTGCATAGAACTTGCTCCATCCAGCGGGGAGCTTTGAGACAATCCCTCCAACAACAAACTTGTCGGGGAGAGGCATCGCCTCGTCTTCCAACTTCTGTCGCAGTTTTAAGAACTCCTTCACCTGCGGCAGCATAGACTTTTCGTCCTCAAAAAACCACTTGTGATATTTTTCAACCACAAATATTTTACTGCGGTTCTTGTCTTCTTCGTAGAGTTTTTCTAGAGACTCCCATATGTCTCTAGCGATATTCTTCTTAGAATAGGATTCTGCAAGGAAATCTTCCATAGCATTCAGGATAAGCAACCTACAAATACTATTTTCCCTTCTCCATTTTGCTTGCAGTTTAGTAGCCGCGGTGATTGCGGCAGCAGATCCAACATCTGGAATAGTAGGTTCTTCCTCCAGAAGCACGTGATCTACGTCTTTGAGTTGAAGGGTGAGATATAACTTCCTCTTCCAGACTTGGTAATATTCTCCATTAAACTTTTCTAACTTGCAAAAGTCAGAATTGAAGAGTGAAACATTAACGTTTTCCATCGTAGCAATAAAGCTTTGAGATTGTTATTGCCGGGGCACAATTTTTCGATGGAAAACTGAAATATCGTAACAATTGTACAAACAATCGTTATTACGTAACACTTCACAAAAGGTACGTAAGAGAAATTTTAACTTGTGCTACACTTCACAGAAGGTGCACAGAACGTGCACAGAACGTAACACTTCACAGAAGGTACGTAAGAGAAATTCCACTAGTGCTACACTTCACAGAAGGTGCACAGAACGTAACGCTTCACAGAAGGTACGTAAGAGAAATTCAATTAGTGCTACACTTCACAGAAGGTGCGCTAATAGAATTCTGATAATATCAACGCAAACACTTCACCGAAGGTGCGCTAATAGAATCCTGATAAAACCAACAAAGAAAGTGACAGGCGAAAGGTAGAAAAACTCTTGCTGGGGTGAATGATCACCGTTGCTCAAAGCTTTATTCGCCCTATACGAATAGCTTCCAGGAACCAGCAAGTTCGTCGGAGAACTTGGAACACTCTGCTCTTCTGACTCCTCGGATGAACTCGAACTCCTGTGCAAAACGCAATGCTGGTACAATACCTCTCTTCTCTCTCACAGCCTCTAAGCACTTGTAAACTTTCTATCTACTACTTGTGTATTAGTTCTAACCTGTGAGAGAGAAGGAGGAGGCCTTATATAAGCCCCAGAACATGGAGCAACCGCTCAGAACATGTAAAGACACGTTCTGCTGCAAGTTGTGCCACTCACGTAACCAGCGTAATTTGCACTTTACGCACATAGCCCCTTTACGCACCCTACGTACGCTGCGCACACTGGGCTGCATAACGTGGTCGCGCAAGTGGCTCGCGCAACGAGCGCACTATGCGCCTAGCGACGATGCTGACGTGCTAAGTGCAAAGTGCGCCAACAAAACGCCACATGAGCCCTTGAGTCCGAGCCCGAGTCCGAGTCGCTAAGCCCCTACGGGGCTTAGCTCCTATGGAAATAAATTTTCCAAGAGCAAAAAGCATGAATGCTTTAATTGTTGATTTTAGCCTTTTTCCCATTAGAAAAATAACCCCACATGGCAAACCCATGTGCACCTCCACACCACATGTGCATCTCCAATAACAGCAAAGCTAATATATAGAGATACAAACTATTTGTTTTTTCCGATGTGGGACTAAAGCTTTCTAAAGGAAAAACCAAAAACCCAACAATGTCTTAGGACATGTATCAAACACTTAACGAACACACATCCGACTCTCCAAAATACACTTGGCCATAGGTGTTGTGTCTGTGTCCTCATGTCATATCGCATCTGTGCCCGTGCAACATAAATGTAACCAATCATAATTCGTGAATTAGACTAAATCAATGCGCATAAAGAATATTGAAAAACAACTCATAAAACCAAAAACAACATATAAAAATAACCTATAAAACCAAATCCTTACCATGAATAGAAGATTCCTCTTGTTGTGGCTGCTTTGGATTGTAGGAGAAGAAGCGAGGGAAAAGGAGCGATGACACGATGAGGACGTTCCGAGAAAAGGAGCGCGCGACGACCCTGATCAGATGCTCTCAAAAATATTTGGACGATGGCACCGAGGATTGTGTGAGATCGAAGGAGGATCCTTCCATCTTCTTATTCTTTGAAATTTTACAGATTAGGTTTGGGCCTAAATTTTCACAAGTTGTGCTTTTTGGTTGGCAGGCCAGCAATGCTTTTTGGTTGGCGATACAATATAATCTTACATTTTTATGTGGGCATCAATATTTTGCCTTTTGTTTTCTTTTTTGTTGGCAGAAATTTATTTCATTTTTTGTTGGCAATTATATTTTTCCTTTTTTGTTTGCAGCAATTTTTTATCAAAATATATTGCAACTAAAATATAGTCGCCTAAAAAAAATTCACCTTCGCTAAAAAATGGGTGGAAAAATTAGTATTCCCGCTCTAGTTTAGGCTAGAAATTGTTTTCATAGTTGCCTTAAATTTTTCTTGCAAAAAACTTATTGGTTAGCCTAAACTAATTAATAGTATCTAAAGAGTTTATAATTATTTTTGAAAATATGGAGGATTTAGGCAAAAAAATTATTTTTTTAGTCGCTAAAGTTCAGTTTGGGCGACTATATTTTTTTGATCATGCCAAATTTTGTGGCCTAAAACCCTTATCCTTGTAGTGTACCCAAAAGTCGTGACTCATGACCATGTCTCCTTTTGTGGGCTTGGTTATTTTCGTGTACCAAGGTCTCTGTAGCAGAGCCTTAGAGTTGTTTTCGTATTCACTCATTAGTATCACGACACAGTGCCACGAGTGATTGCCGGTTTGGCAAGACCTGGTATTAGGATTGTCTCAACTGCATATGTGCACTTAGATGGTTATGGTAGTTATCCCTCATTATATGGATATTCTTTTTATTGTTACTTGGCATGTATATTATGTACCTTTTTACGTTCCTCTGAGGACCTGGTGATCTCTCCAGGTAGTTGGTTATGCAGAGGTAGTTTGCTGATCAGGGAGGTGTTGTTATTTCAGATTCAAGTATTTATCATAATTTCATATTTTATCCATTACTTGTATTTAGTTATTTAGCCTAGTTTTATAGACTTATATTATTCTTCGGGTCTACTTAAACATATAAGTTATTGGACTGCAGACCATGACACATATTGTTTATTCTTTATATTATATATTCTGTGGATTAAGATAGATATATGTTAGTTGATTGAGAAAAACAAGACAGCTTAAACGTATTCGAGCTGGGCTGGAGTCCACTTGATATATAGCTAGCATGTATATGTATTCTAATCCTATGTATTTTAGGACTGGGGCGTTATAATAGGCCTAAACCATGAAGCTGTGATGAATAAGGGTTCCAAGGCCTTGGGTTGTCGCCTGAATACGCTCTGTAGTGGAGACTGAAAGAGATTCAAACTTGCGATCGATGTAGCGTCGAACCTCGGGAGTAAGGATCGTAGAGGGCTGAGCAGAGGAGTCAACAGCTGCCCCTTGAATGGCTCAACCACGACTCTTGGATTTTGTAAGCAGGGTAGGCTTCTCCTACGGGGCAGTTAATCAGGTTGACCCATTAGCTTTTAGGATCAAGGTTATGAACATTCCAAAGATGACAGAACGATGGGAGGATTCCCGAATTTAAATCATGGTAAAGATGATATTTTTGGCTAGGGAGAATGGTTGCTTGGAGACAAGGTAATACATCGCAATTAACTCTTCCATGGAGAGACTATCCATATTCCTAAGCTTCAGAGTGATGGTGTGGCAGAGGATGCGATGGAAGCCATGAAAGAACGGATTGAGGTCATTGTCATCCGGCTTCAGGACAGCAGGCCGACCGCAGATGTTGAAGAAAAACTCTTCGTAGGAAATATCACTGGAGATAGCCATGTCTTTGAGCGTCATCTGTAAATACCTATATTTCGAATTTCGATTTTTAAAAATTTAGAGCTCATTTTTAGTTATAAAATTCTTTTCCTAAATTTGAAATTCTATTTTACAGTGCCATTATTTTTTTAATTTATAAAATCATTGTTTCGAATTTATTTGTGAATTTATTTCTAAATCTAATTATATTAATTAGTTAATTTCATTTACAGATTATTTTATTATTATTCTTTGGGAGCCTACCAAACCTTTGACTTGGATTATGGGCTAGCTAACCTAATTGTCTACCAAGTTTTGGGCTTGGTTCGTGGGCTACTAGCTAATACGGCATTACTAATTTTATAGTATTTATTATTGGTCTTAAATTTTAGATTAATTAGTAATTTGTAATTAGTTACTAATTAATGAATTAGTTAGTGGATTTGTTATTGTTAGTGGTTAGTTAGTTAGTGACATTCATTAATTGTCCTTAGATCTATTACATATTACATTCTTGCCATGAAGGCTTGTGGAGCACTCCATACTTTTCCCTATTAAAATAATGGAGACTCTCCATTATTTTATATATACAAACTAATCCTACTCTCTACATCCTACATCCATATTTTCTCCGCCCCTGTCCCCTAACTCTATCGCGTAGCCGCCGTGTGTCGCCGGCCGTACTCTGGTGAGCACCGCTTCCTCGCCGAAATTCCCCTCTTCTTCTCTGTTCTTCTCCTTCTTCTTCTCTACTATTCTTCCCTAGCCGCCACCGACTCCCAACTCTGTCCATGCCCACTGTCTCTATACAAACACCACCGCCAACTCACCATAACACCTACGACCACCATCTGAACCCAGGCCAAGCCCGGCCATCTCTCCTCCCACCTCCACCCTCTACTCCTCTATACACCGCCATCACCCAACCCAAGCTCAACCCGCACCTCCTCTCTCTACTCCCCAAAACCATCACCGCTACCATGACCGAGCTCCGGTCGCCCCCTCAACCTTACTGCCACCAACAGAATGTCTCCACCATCCTAACATTTTACCACTACCACCGATGTCCTATTCTCCATCGCTCCCTACCACTATCCTCACCCATGGCCACTTGTCGTTGTGGTGGCCCATGCAGGTCTGAGTCGCAACTAGTACAATTTCGTAATGGTACTCGACTTAGAGTACTAATTATGATCCTGCTGTTAGGATATAGGTTCTAGGTTATGATAGGAGTTACTTAATCACTTATTAGAAAAAATTTTGATCTTTTGATTATCATGCCAACTCTTCTTGTATTTTGAATTTAACTATCCTTCTTTGATAATATATTATCTTGTGCCATATTGATCTCCTTGCTTGAATCTGTGTTCAGGATGATGAAGACTCGAACGCAGACTGCTGGACCCGGTACAACATCGGAGAGGTCCGATCCTTCGCGACATGTTTCTCCGGTAGAGGGAGCTGCAGTTCGTGCTCTTCCAGCAGATGATGGAGGCGAAGCGAGCACATGCTGAGGCATCGCAGCAACAGGCAGAGGTTCTGAGGCAGAGTATCGAGTATGCGCACCAGTTGGCACTTGTAACTATTGAGAAGATGCCTGCAGTTCAAGGGATGGCTCCGTGTTAGACTTCAAGAAGATGTACCCTAGGGAATTCAAGGGAACATAGGGGACCCTGTATGCCAATGACTGGCTAGAGGACGTTGAGCGAAGCTAGGAGCTAGCACAGATTTCGGAGGGACTGTGGGTGGAAGTAGCAGTGAGTCAGTTCTTTAATATCGCTCTAACTTGGTACTGCATGGACCCTCGTGCGTCAGTAAGAGGCCTGACATGGGAGAACTTCAAGAGGCTCTTCAAGGAGAAATTCTTTCCTGATGTGGCTCTTATTGCGCTGGAGGGCCAGTTTGCGAGACTTGTGTAGGGGAACTCATCGGTAGATGACAAAGTTCTTCCGTCTGAGCCGGTTTGCTAAGGGCATGGTTCAGGATGCTAGGGATAAGGTTTGCAAGTTCATGAGGGGCCTGAACCACAGCGTTAGATCTTGCACGTCTGGGCATCGTACGACAACCTTTGAGGAGATTCTGATGGACGCTCATATTGTAAAGGAGGACTTGGGTCTCAGGTCCAGAGGAGCAGCGATGTTATGGGTGCTGGTTCTAGTATAGGACCGGCCAAGCGTCCTCAGACTCAGTAGAGGTCGTTCCACCAGCAGCATTAGGATTAGCAGTACCAGGCACCAACACGTGCACATCATCACCAGGGCAGAAGCAGATTCCTCAGTGTGCTTTCTGTGGGAAGCCGGGGCACACCCGATAGGTCTGTAGGAAGAGGTTGGGCGCTTGCTTGTTCTGTGGAGCGTCCGACCACCAGTTGAAGGATTGTCCTACTCATCCAGCTCAGGGAGGTCAGGCTAGAGCACCTCCTGCTAGAGGTCCAGCAGGACCTGCTGTTCAGCCGAGGGGTCTGCCACTTCCGATCCAGCAGCAGCGCTTTGTCCAGCATCAGAGGGGAGCACCCCAGGACAGAGCGTTTGCATTGTCCGTCGAGGAGGTCGAGCCTGTAGCAGACGTGGTGGCAGGTTCTATTCTTCTCGATCCCTTTCCTGTATTAGCTTTATTTGACTCTGGTGCTACACACAGTTTTATATCTGTCTCGTTTGCTCTTAGACACACTATTATTACTGAATCTCTCTGTAGGACTTACAAGATTATGAATGGGGAGGTATTATCCTGGTCAATAATATTTGTAAGGGGCGGAGAGTTATATTGGGAGGTCGAGATTTGAGTGCGTACTTGCTCATAATGCCACTTCTGAGCTACGATATAGTACTCGGTATGGATTGGTTGAGCAGGCACTATGCTAGTATAGACTATAGAGGAGAAAAAGTTTTGTTTAGACCATTGGGAGAGCCAAAGTTTGAGTTTACCAGGGGAGAAGCTGAGCCAAGAGATGGTTTCTGTGGAGACTAGTTGGCGGGGCAGGAATTGCCATATCCATTGGTAGCAGGATTCTTGGATGTTTTCCCTGAGGAGTTACCTGGGATGCCGCCAGACAGGGATGTTGAGTTCTCTATAGACTTAGTACCAAGCGCTGAGCCTATCTCACAACACATCTATAGGATCAACAACAGCGAGTTGGCAGAGCTGAAGAAGCAAGTCAACGAGCTGCAGGACAAAGGCTTCATCAGATCCAGTTCTTTACCTTGGGGCACACCTGTTCTATTTGTACCGAAGAAGGATGGGACGGTATGCATGTGTATCGACTACAGAGCGCTCAACAACCTCACTATCAAGAACAAGTACCTATTGCCGAGGATTGACGACTTGTTCGATCAGTTAAGCGATGTGAAGGTGTTTTCGAAGATAAACTTGAGGTTCGGTTACCATCATCTAAAGGTGAAGCGGAAAGACATTCCAAAGACGGCTTTTCAGACTCAGTGCGGCCAGTATGAGTTCATTGTTATGCCATTTGGGTTGACCAATGTCCCAGTTGTATTCATGAACTTGATGAACAAGGTATTCCATCAGTACCTTGATAAGTTTGTGGTGGTCTTCATAGATGACATCTTGATCTACTCGAAGATGCCGAAGGAGTACGAGGAGCATCTGCAGATTGTGCTAGAGACTCTCAAAAAGGATAAGTTCTATGGGAAACTGTCGAAGTGTGAGTTCTTCTTGGAGCATGTAGAGTTCTTGGGCCATATTGTGACCGAGCAGGGGATCTAAGTGGACCCGAAGAAGATTTCAGCAGTTGAGTCTTGGCCCACACCGAGCTTAGTTGCCGAGATTCAAAGCTTTTTGGGTCTGGCAGGCTACTATCGGAAGTTCGTTCAGGACTTCTCCCGGATCGCAGAGCCGATGACTAGACTCACCAGGAAGGACGTGGAGTTTGTCTGGACCGAGGAATGTCAGGACGCTTTTGATGAGTTGAAGAAGAGGTTGACCTATATAACGTTCTATCGCCGACTTTGCGGCGTAGGCTGGACGTACCAACGTGCTCGTGTCCCTAAACAGGGTGTGGGTCATGACACGTTTTTATGGTGGCCCATGAGGTCCTATCTTGGCGTTGCCATCAGTAACAGGCGGTTTCACTATCAACAATGACGCATCTAGGAAGGGCTTGGGTTGCATTCTTCAGCGGCACGAGAAGGTGATTGCCTATGCATCCAGGCAATTACGAACTCATGAGAAGAACTACCCTACCCATGATCTAGAGTTGGCAGCTATTATCTTTGCTCTGAAGCTGTAAAAGTACTACCTGTACGGAGAGCGAGTTGAGATCTTCATGGATCATAAGAGCTTGAAGTACGTGTTCACCCAGAAGGAATTGAACATGAGATAGAGACGGCGGCTAGAGCTGATGAAGGACTTCGATATCTTATTACGGTATATTGCAGTACCATCCAGGGAAGGTAAACGTAGTTTTTGATGCCTTGAGCAGGTATCCGGTCGTATGTATTTGATGTCAGATTGTCATCTATTGGAAGATCTGGATAGTTTGGGTATCGAGGTGATCATTTCGGGGATAGAGATTCAGATGTGGGGCTTACAGATTCAGTCTAAGTTGATAGACAGAGTCAGATCAGTGCAATATAATGATGTGGCCCTGAGGAGCATCATGGAGCAGGACAGGATTGCTAGACGATTTCTCTGTAGCCAAAGATGGGTCGCTAAGGCACGATACTAGACTGTGTGCTCCGAGTGGAGAGCTTCAGGAGGAGGTTCTTCAGGAAGAGCATCATTCTCAGTACTCTATGCATCCTAGAGCCAACAAGATGTACAAAGACCTGAGAGAGCACGTATGGTGGTATAGCATGAAGCGTGAGGTATCTCAGTTTGTATCTCGATGCTTGGTGTGCCAGCAGGTGAAAGCCGAAGAACAGAGGCCAGGTGGTTTGCTTCATCCACTACCCACTCCAGAGTAGAAGTGGGAGCACATCACTATAGATTTTGTGTCTAGACTTCCAAGATCTCTGGGAAAAAAAGATACGATATGGGTCATCGTTGATAAATTGACCAAATCAGCCCACTTCTTGCCTTTCAAAGTGGAATTGTCTACGGAGAGGCTGGCAGAGATGTACGTACGACAGATAGTCCGATTACACGGAGTTTCGGTGAGCATAGTCTCGAATCGGGATAGTCGCTTCATTTCTCACTTCTGGAGGAGTTCGCAGACTAGCTTGGGCACCTAGCTCAAGTTCAGTACCGCATATCACCCTCAGACAGACGGGCAGTCGAAAAGGACCATTCATACACTCGAGGATATGCTTTGCACTTGCGTGTTAGATCTTGGGGGTTCTTGAGAGGACCATCTCCACCTGGTAGAGTTTTCTTACAACAACAGCTATCAGGCCAGTATAGAGATGTCGCCATTTGAGTCTCTATACTGTCACGACCCACTCCTGAATAGTCGGTCACGCCCAGCCTTTGTCGTTAGACATGATGAAGTAAGCTGTACTAATATCTAGGGAGAACTATGAATCCAGATAAGAATAAAAGTAAATCACAGCATCTAATATATTGAATCCCAGAATCTCAGATACAAGTCTAAAATGTTATTACATTCCAGCAAATATAAAATGTACTGATGTCTCTAATACAAGTCTAGATAAAACTAAAGAAGAAAATACTATGCTTCCTCAGCCTCTAGGTCCTGGGCAACATCAACTGGCTCATAGGTGCCTCCAGGCTCATGTCCATAGTTAGTGTCACAGATAGCCTCCAACTCACCTGCAACATATCTTAGTCAGGAGCGGAGCTAAGTATATCCAAGGAAATGAACATGAACATCATGGTTTGAACAAGAACACATGAATATATATAAAGTACAAAAAATAAGAACAAGACATGAAACCTGAACATGAATACTGAAAGTAAATACAGGAAATATGAAATGAGTCCTGAACATAAAATACAACCTGAACCTGAAATATGCAACATATCAAAATACATCCAGAGTGTGTGATCGGCATAGGTAGATTCAATGAACATGAAATGGTACGGCTTTGGTCCCGCATGCACGATGCGGGGCCTAAGCTATTCACGTGAATAGTAACACCGGTTTGATCATACATCTGTAGTATTTCCCCTCCCAGAAACAAGTAAACTCAAGAAAAACATGATACAAGACAATCTCGTGATATATCGTGTCAACAAGGAGATACAGGAATACTATACAAGACATGATGAAATAACAAATCCGAGGAGTATACTTGCCTTGCTCAGGGTGATCAAGTGTGGGTAGTAAAGCTGGGAATCCTCCTGTTATGAATTATAATTTGTTAAGTTCATCAATTTAAAAGTAGATATTTCTAGCCTAGAAAAATTACTTTAACAATATCCTTGGTTTTTACACTAAACCTATCTTTGTATATGTCTTATTAACTTCTACAATTATACAACTAAAACAATATCCTAAAATATGAAACAAGCTATCATTAATTTCCTTATAATACATTACTAAAACTATATGTGTCATGACTCCTAGAATGGCCAACACCCATTGATACCATGGTCTCCTAACTGTGGTAGTATGAACTATACACATTCAATAAGGGGGCAGGGCATTGACAGTTTAGGTTTAAAAGTCCAATGTAGGACTGATATAATTCAGTCCTTAAATAGGCTAGTGCAAATCAGTCTTCAAATATGATGCTGATGCATATCAGTATAAATATCAGCTAACTATCAATAACCATCTTAATTCTCAGGTTTACCAACTACTTAACATTCTAAACTTCAGTCCTAAGCAGAACATGAGAATCAATTCAGTCTATGACAGAACATGAGAATAATTCAGTCTATAGCATATACGGACGGAGGTGTCGCACTCCTTTTTCATGGGATGATGTCGAAAAGAGAGTATTGCTTGGCCTAGAGATGGTAGTGGATGTAGCTGAGAAGGTCAAGCTGATCAGGGATAGACTTCGAGTGGCTCAGGATAGGCAGCGGCATTGGACCGATAGCCACCGAAGATCGTTAGAGTTTGAGGTATAGTTTTAGTTTCCTATTTGTGTTTGATTGTGATTGTTTGCTATAGGATTGTTGTGTTGAGTCTTGTTTTGTGACTAGGTTGGCGATATGGTGTTCCTGAGGATTTCTCCAATACGGGGCACGATTCGCTTTGGCTGGGGTGGGAAGCTTAGTCCGCGATTCATCAGACCTTTCACTATTTTTGAAAAGGTCGGTGCAGTGGCCTATCGACTAGACTTGTCGCCTACGCTCGAGGGAGGTCACAACATGTTTCATTTGTCGCAGTTGAGACGGTACGTGGCAGACCCTAGTCACATATTAGATCACTCCGAGTTAGAGGTGGGCCCTACTCTCCGCTATCCAGAGCAGCCTGTGGAGATTCTGGATCGTCGGAAGAAGGTGCTCCGGAACCAAGTTATTCCTTTGGTTCATGTTGCATAGAGGCATCACTCTCCGGGTGAGTCTACCTGGGAGAGGGAGGACGACATGTGGGAGCGATACCCATATCTCTTCGAGCTTTGAGGTATTGTTCTTCTTATTCTTGCTTGTATTCTTGTGCTAGTTTTGTCTTGAATTTCGTGGACAATTATTTTTTTGGAGGGTTGATTTGTCACTACCATAATCCTAAATAGGGTTATTTATGTCATTTTACATTTATTTATATAATGTGTATATTATTTTTATTAATTAAATAGGATGGTTGCATGTATTGGAAGACTAGCCTATTATTTGACCCTTGGTTAGTGAACCTGTGGGAACTTGTCATGACTCCTAGGCCTACAACTTAGGTTGGACACAACTAGACTTGTTTAAGTCATCTTAGGTTAAGAATATAATTAGAATTAACAAAACAATTAGGCTAGAAACAACCCTAATTTAAACTGTGTCATGACAACAAAAAGGGGAATTTTAGACATTTCCAATAGGCTCCTATGGTTTCCATATGGCTGGCCACAAAAGGAGGCTTTCTTCTTTTTTATTTCATTTTGGAGCCTCCACAAACCCTTGAAGAGCTCTCTATAAGCCTCTTTCATTTCCCAATTTTTTTTCCACCACCAAAATTCTCCCAAACTCCTCCAAAACCTTCCTTCTTCAAGGCTAGGAGCTTGGGGATCCAAGGAGCTCGCAGGGAAGTGTCCAAGGAAGGAGAAATTGTGTCTAACTTGACACAAAAGGATTCCACAAGAGATTTAATTTGGATTTCAACCACCCAATAGGTAAATCATTGCATTCTCATAGTTTTAGATCATTTTTTCATGCATGACACCTTGTAGGAGCACTCACCTTGGTTAGGGATAGCCATGGGGAGGCGAGCAAGGCTCTAACCTTCCTTTTTGTGCATTTCACATGGGGTTTTTGATCCATCCTTGGAGAAATCCGAGGTGAGCCCCCAAGTGTTTGATGAAATGCCGCATAAGCTAGATTGGACTTTGTTTTCAGTTTTAGGCATGGGTTTAGATAGGTTATTCATTGTTTAGGTGTTCTATGTGTCTTCCTAATGATTTATATATATATATATATATATATATATATATATATATATATATTATATATATATATATATATATATATATATATATATATATATATATTTTTTTTTTTTTGAGACCCACATGATATGATATATATATAATATATATGTTAAGTGTGTGTGTAGGGGAAGACTTTGAGTTCACTGTAAAGTGAGTTGTTTTCTTTGAGGTTGTATCAGCGGTGAGGGATATATGAGATATAATATATTATGTGTGTGTGTCTGTGAGATGGGGAAATAGGAACAACAGCTTATCAAAAGCAGCAGCAGCAACAACAATAGCAATAAGCAGCAGCAGTAGGCAGTAGCAACAGTAGTAAGTAGCAGCAGCATCAGTAAGTGTAACTCTTCTTCCAGGAAAAATTTTGAAAATATTTTTGATTATTTATTTGATTTAAATGGTGATTTTTAGATTTTTTTTATATAAATACTTATTTATTTAATTATAACGGTAGATGACTTTAGCCATGGTTCAGTTTTGGAGTACCAGACGACTAGAAATCATGGAAAGGATAGTGCAGTGGCGTGCTTTGACTAGTGTTTAGCCATGGTAGGGGAATGCCGAGCCATAGGTGTGTTCTAACTAGGAAAACAAGGCCAAGTTGCGACATGACCACTATAAATAATTTAATTATTTATTATTAATATTATTTAACTTTTAGGTTACCCGGTTGTACCAATTTAGTTCGGACTGCACCCGAACCGAGCCTATGCCTACGTAATCCGGTAGGTGCATCCAGAGACGTCCGTGTAGATATGTATTGGATATATGTATAGCTGTATTTTATTTAATGTTTTAGCAGGAGATTGTATAAATGGGTGATATACATTTATTGAATATTTTATTGGATATTTTATCTTAAAAATAGGATAAATACCTTCCTTAGTTATCCTTGTACATTTTGAGAATATTCAGACTATACCTACAATTGTGTGTATACGCATATATCATCATATAGGTGTAGGTATATATAAATATATGTTATATATATATATATATATATATATATATATATATATATATATATATATATATATATTATATATATATAAAATATATATATATATATATATATATATATATATATATATATATATATATATATATATAAAATATGTGTGTATGTGTATGTTTATATAAATATATATATAGGTGTGTGTATGTATAGATAAATATATATGTATATGTATGTGTGTATATATATATATATATATATATATATATATATATATATATATATATATATATATATATATATATATATATATGTAGATTCATATACTAATAGATAGGAAAACAAAGAAGCAGCAGCTAATCCCAGCTATTGAGCCCAAGCCAGGCCAGCTCAGGCCAAAGCCTAGCCGAGCCAACCCCTCCCACAGCCCAACTAAGCCAAGCATAGCAGCAACACACCTATTCCAGCCCAGCCCGAGAGCAAAACGTATGGATATACGCATATATACATATATAGTAGAGAAACAGAGAGAAGGATCGAACAAAAAGGAGTGGGGATTCACGTAAACCCTAGCCGCGTCGATACCCTACCTCTGTGCGCACGCCGGCCACCGCAGCGCAGCCGCGTGCGGCCGGAATCAGCCAGGAACACGCGTACGGGCGCGGACAGCAGCAGTGGTGGTTGTTCGACCAACTTCATCGCGGCATTCCGCTCACCACGTTCAATCGTTTCCAGAACTGATTTCACAGGTACAAACCTAAATTATACACTTTATAATATACTGGATATTTTCAAAGCAAATCAAATTGAAATCGATATAAAATTGATGCAAAAAATGGCAAAAACTGTTTGGAAACAGGACAGAAAGTCAGTCCTCGGACCCCTTTTGGAAGGCAGTTTCCGGCGAAACCTTCGACAGTTTCAAAAATCCGCTTGAAGGGATTTATAGACAAACTAACCGTGATCAAAACATAGTAATTAGTTTATTTTTTATCTATTATATTCTATTTAAATCGGGATAAAAGTTGACCAAAAATCATTTTCTAAAATATTAAAAACCTAGAAAATTCCTTCGATACGACGTACGTCCCGCCAAACGGGATGACATGGTCGCGAACCGAAAGCATCTAAAGGTGCGTAACGGCTTTGTGGTCGTGTGGGTTTCGACAGAATTCAAATTGGTCGCGTGTGCGCGACGAATTTTATGCGTATCTGTCAAAATTCACCGTATCGGCCCCTTTGCAAATTTCCCAAATTACTTCATGCACGTTTGTCAGATCGAAACAAAACTTGTGCCAACATGACCGTATCATTTTTTTGGTCCTGTATGCCAAGTTTGGTCCAATTCTGAGACAGTTGATCGGATCGCCGTTTTACGGGCCCCACGATCCGATTCAACGGGCGATTTTGTGCACTGCCCACCGGAATCCACAATTGGACATACCATTGGGTTCGTATCATCAAAACAAATCCGTAGACATATAGTTTGATAATTTTAGAGACCATTGACCCTGGCACATTTTTTGGTGCAAAGCGGGTCCAACGGCGGACACCGTTTTGGCCCAAATTTACCGTTTTGCCTATGTGTCCAGAATTGGACTTAAGGATAGGCAATTCTAGCTAATTTGACTATTCTGAGAACATTGGTAATGCCTATTTCAGCTTTTGGAGACAATTGTGAGATTTGGACTTTGTGGCTTATCAGTCGACGATATATTGTTGGTTCTTCGTGCTACCACCAGGCAAGATACCTTGCCTCCCTCTACAGTTTATGTTTATGCTTATAGTTTTCCTGTTTTTATATATGTTATCATCTTATTCTCTTGTTGATGTGAGTTTATCTATATGTTTCCTGCGTTTCATGTTTTACTAGATCATCGTCTTGCTTGTATGTCAGCTTCATGATTAGATAGTGTAGTTACACCAGGCTTGTTCACTTTATAGTTCATGCTAGAGTTGTCCTTACTCGTATCTTGATATGAGTTGTACCTTGTCTCACCTGTACCCTGACTGAGTCGTGTCTTAGAACGAGTACGTGTAGTTGAACTGCTATTTCCCTGTATCGCTTTTTCCTCAACCAGAGAGTCCACACTCGGGACGAGGGTTGATCAGTTGCACCAGAGAGTCCACACTCGGGATGAGGGTGTTTGTTTCCTTGGCACGAGAGAGTCCACACTCGGGACGAGGGTGTTTGTCTTGATCTGTTTACATCCGTGAGTCCACACTCGGGACGAGGATGTTGTACTTGCACCAGAGAGTCCACACTCGGGACGAGGGTGCCTTGCCGTGAACTAACCTGCGAGTCTACACTCGGGGGTTAGTGATTAGTTCAAACCTGCGAGTCCACTCGGTGCGAGGGTTTGGTATTCCATTGATTTCGTATTCACTTGTTCATCTAGCAGTTCAGTTACGTGTAGTTGTTCTTGTATCCCAGTTCATAGTCACTTGTCGGTAGCCACTTGTCGATAGTCACTTATTAGCAGTTTTGGCCATAGTCTCTTACCATGTGTATGTCTCATTTCTTGCTTACATTCCGTTTATAGTTTATGCATGATTAAACTGGTAGATAGGCATGTTTTTATGTATCTTGCTATGTCTCCTGAGGACCTGATGATCTCTTCAGGTTAGTTATTGCGTGGAGTTAGTTAGCAGTTTTGGATGGCGGATGATTACGTCACTTGTGGGTTTCAGATGATTACGATATTGCTTGCGAGATTCAGGTATTGATACCATATTTATTATTCAGCTCGTCCAGCTTGTGCTTTTCTTTTATTATCATGATATATCCTATTTATTGATTCAGTTTGTAGACACTTGTTATATTCTTTGGAGTCTTATCGGACATTATGCTAGTGGGCTGCAGACCACGACCCATAGTGTTCATTCATGCTTTATAATCTTATTGTGGATTGAGATATAGATTGCATTGCCATGATTTGGCAGTATACCATTGCCTTGACAGCGTTTACGTATTCGAGATGGGCTAGAGTCCGCTCGATACGTAGCTGGCTTGCTCATGTGCTTGCATCCGAAAAGCGGGTGCGGGTCGTGACAGTAAGAAGAAGCAGCAGCAGTAAGCAGCAGCAAGCAGCGACAGTAATTGCATATGCTACAGCATGGATAGCAAGGAAGATGGCCATTGGCCACTGGGTTCAGATTTATGTATCAGAGAAATTTGTATTTATGTATCAGAGGATCGAGGGGATATGAGATTTAGGTTTATTAGAATAGTGTGTTAGAGTGTTGGTTGGTATCAGAACATGAGGACAATGGGGAGTTCGAGTGGTTCTGGCACTTGGCCATTTCTTGTGAGAGTAGATGTTAGTTAGGATAACTTGGTATCCTAGCAAGAGGGGTTTGTGCCCAATGTGGATGTATTAGTTAGTTTAGATAGGATATGTGTATCTTGAATATTAGTTTATATGGCCTTGGTTAGGAGGGTTGTTTAGTTTTATTAGTTGGTAAGGTATTTTAGATGTATAACTCAATACTATCTATATTTATATATTTGGTAATATCTATATATATAGGATATAGGGTGTCCACCTATTAGCCTAGCAAGAGTTTAAGCCTATAGTCTAGGTAGTGTATTACCTGGGAGAGTTTAGAGTATCCCATATACATAGGTATTCATGTATAAGGTAATGCGTATGTTAGGAATGGGTGTTTAACTATAGCCTAAGGTAATGAGTTATTACCTAGATGTTGTATATGATACTCTCTAAATGATCTAGGTATGGGGTTTTGGGCTAGTAGCCTAGGTAAGGGTAATTACCTATTAGGATAAGGTAATAGACTAATACCTTAGATATCTAGGAAGGTTTACCAATAGTCTAAGGTAGGGTTGTCACGATCCGCACCCACTGAGAGGGTACGGGTACGTAACAGCGCCCAGCCTACGCCGCAGTGTCGGCGGTAGAACGCAGTTCTAGGTCATTATCTAACTAACAACTTACACAATTATATAATGTATTTGTCAAAATCTCAACTCCGAACGGAGGACAAGTATAGATATAATAGAATCTCAATCACAGTCTAAGCACGACATGATAACACAAAAGTTTATAACTAAGACTAAATACAACAATAAAACCAACTACTAAAATAATATAATCTCCAACAATCTCAAAACGACATATCTCAACTTATTTACAATTCAAGTTCTAAAACATGTAAAACTAAACCAAGTCAACTAGCTAGTCTCCCGATCACTCCTGAGTGTCGGAACCAAAGGTAGCTAAGCCATCTCCTAGTCCATAGTAAGTAGGGCAAGTGTCCTCAAGGCATGCATCTGTAATATTTTTAACAGGTCCAGTCAGGACAGGAACGAGTACAACTCATCAAGAAAACCCAAGTAAATGACAGAGAACTATAAAGCAGTTATAGACAGTTTTATTGATGAACATGATGGTTTATATTCCGATGATGGTATAGAGAAACAGATAAGATACAAGAAAAGTAAAGTAACTAAAATAAGAGTAGAATCATGGCAATGAAGACTGTAAATAGAAACTAGCTGAACTAGAGTAACATGATATAAGTCCAGACAGTAAATGTAAACAAGTGTAAAACCTATGTAAATCCAGTACGGGATGAATCTAATACAAGATGAATTCAGTATAAGATGATTCTAGTCAGTGATCAAGAATCCAGGTGAGACCAACTATATTCTAACAATGTGTTTTAAAATACTGAGATCGACATGTAAACGACTTTAGGTATCATGCACATCTCTCACTGATCAGGCGAGAGATGGCTATGCTTCCAGTAGATTCCAGTTAGGAGATTCCAGATTTGGGGTATGTCTACATGTCTTACTCAATATTTTCCTGCCCCGCAATACAAGTGAATCCAGTACAAGACACGAGAATTGAAAAGAGTCCAGCCAAACATGATGATACTAGCAATAATTCCAAAATGATTCCAGTAATATAGGCCAGACAATATGGTATGTGTGTCGCATACATGAATCCAGAAATATCCATACGTGTTGTAACAAAGAATTACATAAAACTAACTAGAACTGAAGTACAGTAACTGACAAATAAATGTGAAAACTATTAGAGAATATACTCGCATGATACCCTAAAGAGAGTAGTATAATATCAGATGTCTGCACCGGAGTTACAATGTCCTAAATAGAGCAATATGGGTTATAACGTGTCTAAAATATGGTAAATGAAGTTTATGATACAATCTACATGATTTCTAGGTCAATCTAGGTCAAAGTCAACTCTAAGTCAAACCTGGTCAACTGTCTAGGTCAAACTAGGTCAAAGTCAAACTTCGGTCAACCAGGGTCAACCCAAGTCAACATCTAGTCAAACTAGGTCTAGTGTCTAAGGTTTGGTCAACTCAAGTCTACAATGTCACATGGATCTATTTGGGTCATTTCTAGGATTTTCCATTTTGGCCATGTTCTAGGCTAAAGGTGTCAACCAAGTTCACCTATAATAGTCTCAACCTTAAACTACTATAAGTATCATACTACCCTTACCTCTCATTCATATAATAAATGAAATACCATATATTGTATACCTATAAGTTAATACATATATATAGATATATCTAACCCATCTCTACATTATCCTTGTAACATATGTACATAACTATATGAAAATACCACTACTCTAATCTCCATAGCACACAATATGTTATCCTCTAACCTACTAACAATCACCATACTCTCACCCTCATATAACAATGCACCTATATATATAATATGTATAACAAGATGCATTAAGGGGATTGGTCCTAAGTCTAGGCATGAACCATGCATATCAAAACCTGGAGGCTAAAACTGGACAGATATTGGAAGACAAGGCTTAAACAAGACTGACCTACAGGCTAGGGGGTTAAGAACCTGAGCAACTCTCCTAACTGTTACTGACCTTACATATCTCCTCTTCACCTGGCTTAACCATGACTGATACAATAAGGAACATATACATCTATACATATAAATCCTAACTCTCAATACTAACCTAAGCTACTCAACTAATACCACATCACTAACTCCGAAAACCTATCAACCCTATACACGACAGCAACAAAACTCACAACCCAACCTAGGGAACTGCTACCACACAACCACAATATATATATATATATATATATATATATATATATATATATATATATATATATATATATATATATATATATATATATATATATATATATATATATATAATGCAAAACCTAAACTTGAATTGAATGGACAATACATGTAAAACTTAAATCCCCCTACCATACACATGTCTCTATCTAAACCCAAGCCAACTGATACACTATATGATTGATCAACAACTGATAATGTCCGATTAAGGACTGAACTGCATAATTCGAACGGACTGAGTTGTTCATTGCAGGGGACTGAAATCTTATAGGAACTTGACTGAACAACCATAGGAATTTAGGACTGCACAACAACAAAGCATTATATTAGACTGATATCATATTCAGATACTGACTGAACATTCAATATAGGGGCTGAGCATTAGGGAAGTAGTGAACTAGTGTCAAATACAAGTGTCCAGATGAATGTGTCTAGTGTCAAGTATGTGTGTATAGAGCAAGTATAGTGGTGTGTGTGAGTAGGGATATTAGGAAAACAGGGTTCACATTAACAGTTCAGTATTTCAGTGTAATCAGGAACAGTCCAATGTGATTTCGAAACTAAAGATTAGACACCAATCATGGACCCTACATGTGGCAAAAACCCAGATAAATATAGATGAATCATTCATGATAACTAATCCTCAACAATTCAGTTTAAATACAAATGAATCTCAGCAAAATCAATCAGTGAACAAGTGTCAGTAAAAATCCCTCTTTAAACCAAAACCAAATCGAAAACCTAAATAAACATTCATGTGTCAGGGGGTACATACATGGGGACATGTCATGCACATCCATGTGTCCCAATGTGTCAAGGAATTGGGACACGAAGTGTCCAAGAAATCGAATGCCCATACTTTCAGAACTGGCAGTTGGGGCTGCCTCGTGCAGGCAGTACTCGACCTCGTGGACACGACACAGGGTGCCATTGGCCACGTGCTCGTGTCCACGTATTCGCCAAGTATAGGGGGACGTGTTCAAGTGTCTTTTTTGTGTCCAAGTCGTGTCAGTATGCGTGTGTGGGTGCGTATCAGTGAGGTTTCCTGCGTGTGTGCGTGTCTGTATAAAATCAGTCTGAGCTCAATAACTTGGAGAATACTCCACCAACTCACCCCAAATTTTGGGAGAATGGTGATAGAGGTTGCCCCATTGTGTCCACCAAAAATTGTGTCACGAGAGGCCGTTTCGTGTCCTGTGTCGAGCCCGTACAGCAGGGGACTGCATGGGCACAGTGCTGTGTCTCGTGCGCGTGATGTGTATCCATTTTGGATACAAAAATCTACCAAAATCATGCTCAGTCTTTAACATAATTAATCTACACATTAAGAGCTTCAAAAACATGTAATTAGTTTTGGAAAATACGAAAATCCATTTCTATGTGGCATTTCAACAAACACTTGCACATATACATAGACACGTACCCGATACGGACACCAAACGGACGCAGTTTCCTACCAAACTTGAGGGACAGCTAGGGGACACCTAGATCTAGCCTAATATGCAAAGAAATCAGAATTAAAATACAATTTGAAGGGTTTTACCTATAGGTGCAAATGATCAAGAAAAGCCCCAAATCGATTGATTCCCGATGCTAGCCAAATCCTCCAAATTGTACTCAAACTGAAATTACTCTCCATGAATATCAAATAGAGGGTGATTATAATCTATTGCAAAAGATTTGGATGAAAAAGGAATTAATAGGAATTTGGGAAGATGGGGATTTACCGTTCCTTTCTCTAAGTGTTGGAATGATACAAAAGAGGCAAGAACTAAATGAAGAAAATATTTATAGGGAGGAGAGCCCTAGTGGCTGGTCACTTATGGCTGAAATTAGGGTTAGCGTTCATGTCATGGGCCATGGGACAAGTTTTATAAGTCATGGAATTAAAATCATAAGTCATGAACCTATTCATTATTCCTCCTATTCAACTTGATTCTAAATGACTAAAATTTGGGTTGACTTAAGTTAGACTAGGGTCACACTATGGTAACCAATTCACCATAGCTAGAGTCAACATCTAGGTTAGCCTACAAAGTCTCAACTAGTCAAAGTCAAAAATAACAACCACCACTCCAATAATTAATCAAATAATTTCGATAAGTCAAAATGACCAAAGTACCCCTAGGCTAAAAATAATAATTAAATATCTCCAATCACATGGTTTGGCTCTAGGTCAGACAGTCTCTAGGGTTTCACTAGCAGCACATCAAAATCACACGTCATGACTTAAACAGTTTTAAATTGATTAAAAATCACCAAAAATTATAATGAGATATAAATATCAATAAATAATAATATAATTTCAAAAGTTCAAAATTACCCTCATATCAGAAACTGGGTGTTACAAGTCTACCCCCCTTAGAAAAATTTGGTCCTCAAAATTAAGATGATCGTACCCCTACTAGGTCAAACCCCCAATCAAATCAAGGTCAAGAGATAATCAGGTAACATAATCTTACTGGTCGTAATTCCATAGTCTTGAACAGGGTAGCTACACTATCTAATATATCACAAGCATATCTTGGCAGGTACTAATAGAAATTACACATGAAAGTGGAAAGGAAGAACAAGAAGGACAAACCTACTAACCCATCACCTGCAGCGTCGGTCTCCTCGACCGCCATCGCAAAACCTCCACCCCTCTGGTGCTAAGCTACAGGTGGCCTAGATCTCTCAAAAGGAGGTACAAAGGGACAATATATCTTCTGGTGGGCTTCAGACCCATAGGAATAGAAAACATTCAGTCTCTTCTTATACTGCTCTCTGGTGTGTCCCAACTTCCTGCAGTAGGTACAACTGATTATCTTCGGGTCCTGACCCCGATACTGATGCTGTACCTGCTGAACCATCACTGGTGCCTGTGTCTACTGAATCTGTACGTAAGACCTCTTGGCCTGGCCTCCGCTGCTACTGACTCCCTGAAAGTCCCGACCCCTCTTCAGTTTCAGCCCCAGGTCGTCCTCTGCCGCCATAGCTCCTGCCAAGATCTCTACGAAGGTAGCATTCTGGTCACTCTTAGTCAGTGACCGAACCTCCCTGATCAACCCACGACGGAACTTCCTAGCCTTCGTCTTCTCCGTCAGATCATCTATAAACCTGGCCAACCGATAGAACTCTCCGGCGTACTCTACAACTGTCTGGTTCCCCTGAACCAGACTCTCGAACTGCGTCTCGATGCCTTCTAGTGCCACATCTGGAAAGAACTGTTCCTTGAACAGCTCCCATGTATGACCCTTTGTTCCCACTCAAGGATCTGTCTGGTACCAGGTATGAGCTAGGTCCTGCATCTGACAGCCCGCTGCCTCAATATGAAGTCTGGCTGGTATCTCCGCCAGCCGAAAAATCTCTTCGATATGCTCAATCCAATCATCCGTATTGTAAATGCCCTGGTACCCAGAAAATCTCAAGGATGTATCTTCTGGAAGTCTTGGATGTCCTTCTCCTTCTGTAAGGCTGTTGCTGCGGGCCCTGAGTAGCCACCATCTCCACAGCCATACGGACCTGCTGGTGGGCCTCGTCGATCCCCTGACGGAAGTCGATAGTCTGACGCTGCTGCTGCTGCTGCTGGTGAGACCCCAGAATCCTTTCCACAAAGGAAAATAGGTGGGCAGCATCAACCAATCCTACAGGTGGCTACGAGTGCTGCTGCTGAAATATCTCAAGAATGACTGGGGTAGTCCTCTGAACAGGTGGAGGCACACCCCTAAAGGCTACATTCGTTCCTATCTGATCAGGAACATAAGGTACTACAGTCCCAGCATGCTGCTACACTGGATGAGAGGTGGCAGACCCCTCTCCAGCTGATGCTGTACCAGAGCGATGTGATCGTGTCTCCACCATCCTGAAGACAGATCGAACAAGGAAGTCAATACTGAGCAGGAATCGATATAATCAAAGAAGGATAGTTTATTTCAAAGAAGGCAAATAAGTAAGATATATAGATGGCATGAATTGAAGCAGAATTTTCCTAACTGTGAATGAGTACCTCTCCATTAAAGCCTATCTCTCAATCCTATCGCAGGCTGTAGTGATACTCTAGTTCGAATACCACTACATAAACTAGACCTGCATGGGCCACCACTAAAAATGTGTCACAACCCGCACCCACTGTGAGGGTACGAGTACGTAACAATGCCCAGCCTACGCCGCAGTGTCGGCAGTAGAACGCTGTTCTAAGTCATTATCTAACTAACAACTCACGCAATTATATAATATACTTGTCAAAATCTTAACTCCGAACGGAGGACAAGTATAGATATAATAGAATCTCAATCACAGTCTAAGCACGATATGATAAGACAAAAGTTTATAACTAAGACTAAATACAACAATAAAACCAACTACTAAAATAATATAATCTCCAACAATCTCAAAACAACATATCTCAACTTATTTACAATTCAAGTTCTAAACATGTAAAACTAAACCAAGTCAACTAGCTAGTCTCCCGATCACTCCTAAGTGTCGGGGCCAAAGGTAGCTAAGCCATCTCCTGGTCCATAGTAAGTAGGGCAAGTATCCTCAGGGCATGCATCTGTAATATTTTCAATAGGTCCAGTCAGGACAGGAACGAGTACAACTCATCAAAAAAACCCAAGCAAATGACAGAGAACTATACAACAGTTATAGACAGTTTTATTGATGAACATGGTGGTTGAAATTCAGGTGATGGTATAGAGAAACGGATAAGATACAAGGAAAATAAAGTAACTAAAACAAGAGTAGAATCAATGCAATGAAGACTGTAAATAGAAACTAGCTGAACTAGAGTAACATGATATAAGTCCATACAGTAAATGTAAACAAGTGTAAAACCTATGTAAATCTAGTACGGGACAAATCTAATACAAGATAAATTCAGTAAAAGATGATTCTAGTCAGTGATCAAGAATCCAGGTGAGACCAACTATATTCTAACAGTGTGTTTTAAAATACTGAGATCGACATGTAAACGGCTGTAGGTATCAGGCACATCTCTCACTGATCATACGAGAGACGGCTATGCTTCCAGTAGATTCATTTGGAAGATTCCAGATTTGGGGTATGTCTACATGTCTTACTCAATATTTCCCAGCCCCGCAATACAAGTGAATCTAGTACAAGACATAAGAATCGAGAAGAGTCCAGCCAAACATAATGATACTAGCAATGATTCCAAAATGATTCCAGTAATAGAGGCCAGACAATATGGTATATGTGTCGCATACATGAATCTAGAAATATCCATACGTGTTGTAACAGAGAATCACATAAAACTAACTAGAACTGAAGTACAGTAACTGACAAATAAATGAGAGAACTATCAGAGAATGTACTCGCCTGATACCCTGAAAAGAGTAGTATAATATCAGATGTCTGTACCGGAGTCACAATATCCTAAATACAGCAATATGGGTTATAATGTGTTTAAAATAAGGTAAATGAAGTTTATGATGCAATCTACATAATTTCTAGGTCAATCTAGGTTAAAGTCAACTCTAAATCAAACCTGGTCAACTGTCTAGGTCAAACTAGGTCAAAGTCAAACTTCGATCAACCAGGGTCAACCCAAGTCAACATCTAGTCAAGCTAGGTCTAGTGTCTAAGGTTTGGTCAACTCAAGTCTATAACGTCACATGGATCTATTTGGGTCATTTCTAGGATTTTACATTTTGGCCATGTTCTAGGCTAAAGGTGTCGACCAAGTTCACCTATAATAGTCTCAACCTTAAACTACTACAAGTATCATACTACCCTTACCTCTCATTCATATAATAAAAGAAATACCATATATTATATACCTACAAGTTAATACATATATATAGATATCTAACCCATCTCTATATTATCCTTATAACATATGTACATAACTATATGAATATACCACTACTCTAATCTCCATAGCACACAATATGTTATCCTCTAACCTACTAACAATCACCATACTCTCACCCTCATATAACAATGCACCTGTATATATAATATGTATAACAAGTTGCATTAAGGGGATTGGTCCTAAGTTTAGGCATGAACCATACATATCAAAACCTGGAGGCTAAAACTGGACATATGTTGGAAGACAAGGCTTAAACAAAATTGACCTACAGGCTAGGAGTTAAGTACCTGAGCAACACTCCTAACTGCTACTGACCTTACATATCCCTCCTTCACCTGGCTTAACCATGACTGATACAATAACAAACATATACATCTATACATATAAAACCTAACTCTCAATACTAACATAAGCTACTCAACTAATACCACATCACTAACTTTGAGAACCTATCAACCCTATACACGACAGCAACAAAACTCACAACCCAACCTAGGGAACTGCTACCACACAACCACAATATATATATATATATATATATATATATATATATATATATATATATATATATATATATATATATATAATGCAAAACCTGAACTTGAATTGAATGGACAATACATGTAAAACTTAAATCCCCCCTACCATACACATGCCTCTATCTTAACCCAAGCCAACTGATATACTATATGCCCATACTGTCAGAATGTGTCCAGGAATTGGGACACGAAGTGTCCAAGAAATCGAATGCCCATACTGTCAGAACTAGCAGTTAGGGCTGCCTCGTGCAGGCAGTACTCGACCTCGTGGACACGACACAGGGTGCCATTGGCCACGTGCTCGTGTCCACGTGTTCGCCAAGTATAGGGGGACGTATCCAAGTGTCTGTCTTGTGTCTAAGTCATGTCAGTATGCGTGTGTGAGTGTGTATCAGTGAGGTTTCCTGCGTGTGTATGTGTCTGTACAAAATCAGTGTGAGCTCAATAACTTCGAGAATACTCCACCAACTCACCCCAAATTTTAGAAGAATGGTGACAGAGGTTGCCCCCTCATTTCCACCAAAAGTCGTGTCAGGAGAGGCCGTATCGTGTCCTGTGTCGAGCCCTTACAGCAGGGGACTGCACGGGCACAGTGCTGTGTCTCGTACGCATGATGTGTATCCATTTTGGACATGAAAATCTACCAAAATTGTGCTCAGTCTTTAACATAATTAATCTACACATAAAGAGCTTCAAAAACTTGTAATTAGTTTTGGAAAATACGAAAATCCATTTCTATGTGGCATTTCAACAAACACTTGCACATACACATAGACACGTGCCCGATACGGATATCAAACGGACACGGTTTCCTACCGAACTTGAGGGACAGCTAGGGGACACCTAGATCTTGCCTAATATGCAAAGAAATTAGAATTAAAATGCAATTTGAAGGGTTTTACCTATAGGTGGAAATGATCAAGAAAAGCCCTAAATCGATTGATTCCCGATGCTAGCCAAATCCTCTAAATTGTACTCAAACTGAAATTACTCTCCATGAATATCAAATAGAGGGTGATTAGAATCTATTGCAAAAGATTTGGATGAAAAAGGAATTAAAATAGAATTAATAGGAATTTGGGAAGATGGGGATTTACCTTTCCTTTTTCTAAGTGTTTGAATGATACAAAAGAGGCAAGAACTAAATGAGAAAAATATTTATAGGAAGGGGAGCCCTAGTGGATGGTCACTTAAATGGCTAAAATTAGGGTTAGGGTTCAAGTCATGGGCCATGGGCCATGGGCCAAGTTTTATAAGTCATGGAATTAAAATCATCAGTCATGAACCTATTCATTATTCCTTCTATTCAACTAGATTCTAAATGACTAGAATTTGGGTTGACTTAAGTTAGAATAGGGTCATACCATGCTAATCAAGCCACCATAGCTAGAGTCAACATCTAGGTTAGCCTACAAAGTCTCAACTAGTCAAAGTCAAAAATAAGAACCACCAATCCAATGATTAATCAAATAATTCCGATAAGTTAAAATGACCAAAGTACCCCTAGGCTAAAAATAATAATTAAATATCCTGGATCACATGGTTAGGCTCTAGGTCAGACAGTCTCTAGGGTTTCACTAGCAGCACATCAAAATCATAAGTCATGACTTAAACAGTTTTAAATTGATTAAAAATTACCAAAAATCATAATGTGATATAAATATCAATAAATAATAATATAATTTCAAAAGTTCAAAATTACCCTCATATCAGAAATTGGGTGTTACAAGGGTACCTACCAATCTAGGATATGATTGTAGAAGCATGGAAAAGATGGAGTTTATGCGGATCATCACTCCATGCGGCCAAGTAAAACTAAGCCGCAGGAGCAGCACTTTTGGAGAACCCATGCGGCCAAGTGAAACTAAGCCACAGAAGCTGTGCTCATGGTGACCCCATGCGGCCAAGTGAAACTAAGCCACAAAAGTAGTGCCCCTGGAGACTTCATGCGGCTTAGACAACTTGAGTCGCAGAAGCAAGATTCTCGAAGACCCCATGCGGCTAATGGGACTCGAGCCACAGAGGGAATGTCCCCATAGATCCCATGCGGCCAAGTGAAACCAAGCCGCAGAAGTAAGGGTCTCAAAAATATCATGCGGCCAAGCAGAGCCGAGCCGCAGAAGCAAGGCCCCTAAGGTCACTATACGACCAAAATGAGTTAGACTCTACTTTGTGGAGGGGGCACATGGCAATTTGACCAAATCTCAACCACCCAGATTCGCTAGAACAAAATCTCAACAACCCCCACCAGCTGGCAGCCCAAGATCGAGTCTTTGTGTGCTATTACAGACACGTGGCCACGTGGCCCTTTATGCGGCCCAAAATCTGCTATTACAGGGATCAATATAAATAGCAGGGTACCACATGTAGTGTTCCGCTCCTAGCGATTCACTATGTAAGGTTTGTGGCTTGGCTAACTCGGTCAGAACCGAGTATTGTAGAAACTTACCGTCGGCATCGAATCGATCACGGACAAGTGCATAAGAACCTTTCCAACTAATGGATTGGTTTCTCTTGAAATGAGTCCAAGAGTTTTCTCTGGATGTTTTGCTGCTGGTTTTGTTGTTTGGTTTTGATGGATGCTTTTCTGAACGATTTTCGATGATTTGATTCCTGCCCGTTTTTATCGATTTGCATAGCATTTATTCTTGAGAATTCTGAGAGAAGAGAACACAATAAGATGTAATATTAACCAAACTTTTGGTGCCAATACAGACTGACGCATGACGGAAGGCTAATCGTGCAAGTGTTTCTCTCTCTTGGCGATTCTCTAATTTGGTGAGTGTGGATCTCTGTGGTGGTATTGTCCCTCTCGCTATTCCTTCATGCCAACTAAATAATTGTCTTGCAACTGTTTGCCATGAAATATAAAAGAGCAGAACAATTATCGGAGGACTGGACTTTTACTTCACGTTACAAACTCGCTTGTGTAAAGAAAGCCTAGGGACGAAAACCTAGGTACAACAATCTAAGTATAATTATTTATTTTAGATTCTGGGGGGTGACAATAGAGGCTCAGGAAAGCGATGGCAGCTCTGTCTTACTCCTTGGACGATCGGTATGCAGCCTTGGCTCCAGAAGATTGCTTGACGTTGAAAAAATGCTCTCTTTGCTCTCTTTCTGCTTTTTCTCTCCAAGTATTCTGGTGCTCTATGATCTCGAAAAAGGGTCCTTTGCAAGGGAATGGCACCTTGCTATTTATAAGAGGGGAATGCAATCATTAAGGTTTACAATGATTGTCCCTTAAAGTGGCGGCGGCATGTTGATTGATCAATCTGGGCCATTAGTTTTGAGTGTGATGAATCTGGGCCATTAATAGAGATTGCGCCAAATCCTATCAATAATTAATGCTGATTGCAATAAATCTCCATCTTGATGATTTGCTGATGTCTGCAAATCTGAATGAATAAATTTAATTCATTCTCCGGCCACGTGTCCCAGATTATTGGAATTTGACCCAATCTTTGGTTATAGTAAATCTGGGAGATTGATTGGCTTTATGACACGTGTCCTGCAAGCCACTGAGGAAATCTGAGCCGTATGAGGATTGAGCCGCATAAGGCTGACCACGTGTCAAGGCTGCTTGGGGAGTGGCCCCTGAACATTCGAACCACATGATGATGATCTGAGCCGCATGAACGTAGGCGGCCGCATAATAGGTAGCTCCTTCGTGAGCCGTATGGAGATAGTACTTGTGAACCGTATGGGGAAGCCTCTGCTTGAGCCGCATAAGGGGGAGCCTCTGCTTGAGCCACATAGGGGGAGCCTTTGCTTGAGTCGCATAGGGGGTCTCTGCTCGAGCCGTATAGGGGGTCTCTGCTCGAGCCGCATACGGCTGTCCACGTGTCGAGGCCGCGTGACACTTTTTGGATCTCGGGGGATTGTGTCAGAGATCTCCTTCGTTTCCCTAGGAGTCTGCCATTATGACAGAGTCATAATTACATTTTTGTGTCAAGGCTGTCACTTTTTTAGAGCTGTCAGCCGTCAAGGTAATTAATACAGTATAGGACGAAGGGAAGAACTGTTTGCAAGCCACGTGTCTTCTCTTCTGAGCCGCATGGAATGTATCGAGCTGCATAGTCCCTCGCGCCGCATGAATCTCTGAGCCGCATGGGGTTCCCTGGCCGCATAGATCTTTCTTTATTCTTTTCCATGCTTCTACAAGACCCCCTTCAAAGTTTTCAATTTGCAAAATTGAAATACTTTGAATAAGAAGCATGGCTGTGTATAAATTCTTCTGGCCGCATATGAAGTCCTGACCGCATGGATGTTTCAGCCGCATGGATGGCTTAGCCGTATAGATGGTTCAGCCGTATGGATGGCTTAGCTGCATAAATGTCTCAGCCGCAGGGGCTTTCTACCACGTCATCGTTGCCACGTATGGCAATCTTTTGCATTAAATGCTGTTGATTTGCTGTCAGTTTTAAAGGCCACTTTTTGGTGCGGGATCCCAGGAGTTTGGCTTTCATTTTAGGCGGCTCGCCTCGATAACCGAAGAGTCAGTCTTCGTGTATGCACGGGAATCGAAATGCCTCGCTTTTGTTTATAAATATGGATGAGTTCAGTCGGAGGGATTTCTTTACTTCCTCTTTTGTTCCAAAAATTGCTGTCTCGTCTCTCTTTCCTCATTTCCCTTCTCCGTCCGTCGGAAATGGCCCCCAAATCTTCCAAGGTCGCCTCTGCTGCTACGAAAGGCAAGAATGCGGCTTCCTCGTCGGCCGTCGTACCCGAAGTGTACCCCGATGTCCGCCCTACTTTCAAGGATAAGGATTGCCTTTGAATTTTTGAACCCTGAGATCCCATGGCTCTGTCGCATGATTTATGCACAAGCCTTCGTTTGAACCGCCCAAGTTTGATCGTGATGGAGCCGCATATGTTGTATGGGCCACATGACCCTCTCACATTCGAGCCGCATAGGAGATGCCCTATGTTTGAACCGCATGAGAAGGATTTGAGTCTCTGGATATGAACCGCATGAAGTCTTCTTTGCACGGAGCCGCATATGTTTCTGACAAACTAAACCGCATAGCATTTTGCTAAGTCGCGCCGCATAAGCTCTTATGCTAGATAGAACCACATATGTTCAACCGATCCGCATAATCTATTGAACCAGTGTCACATGGAACTTCCAACTGAATTGGGCCGCATGAGGCTGTGTTGACCCGAACCGCATAGGCTCCATTGAAGCCGTGCCGCCTGAAGCCCAGTTGAAATTGAGCCGCATAAGGCTTCGTTGATCCGAGCCGTATAGACTCGTGGGAACTTCTTTTTGAGATTTGTTCAGTAATTTCGCTTTAACCATCTTTTAATCCTATTTCTTTTTTGTCCTTTTCCAGTGAACCTCCCAACCAACTCAGCAGGAGAGCATCTTGTGGGTTCAGCTCAATTTGCCGTGGGCGTGCGGCTCGACGGCTTAATTCGACATATAACGGATCAGCTTCCCGCTAATGAACCTTTGGAAAGGGTGGCTGCCATCAACAACCAGCCTTTCCATTTCCTTTGTACTATGATGAATTCGGGGAGACTGGACGAAGAATATCTGAAACCGGCTTTTCTCTTTGGAGATGCTTTTTCCATAAAGAACTCCCGATTGCTGGACATTTCTGAGAACTGGGACTTTACTGTGGACGGGGTGGAGATCCATATTCCCGAGATGGAGCAGCATTTTCCCCTCTCGTGGTTTAACATGGTACCGTTGAGCAGGACAATGACGGGCTCCCTAACTCCCACCCAATCGAGGATGTTCGTGGGCAACATCTACTATAATAGGCGTACGGGGTCAGCATGTGCGGGCAAGAATTCAGTCTGTCGGAGTGTGATGGGGCTGCTTCCTGGTACTTTTATAAACGTGACTGGTCCCAACTTCACTTTTACTCGAGCTGATACCTTTCTGAATCAACTCGCTCGCAAGGGGCCTTATCCTGTGGGCAGGTTGTCGCTGCTGAATTGGATAAACCCCATTCCTACATGGGCCAATCTTACCTCATGGATCCTGAGGAACTACGGGGAGTCCCTTCGGGAGATTGACCTTTACTACGCCATCCGGGACACCTGTTACGGGTTGCCCATTAACAAGCCCTTGTTCATGGCCCTTTTGGAGCTGTATAACCGGCGTACGGGGACTTTCTTCGCGCCCGGAGGGGAGTTGGGACTTGCTCTCCATGAAATGCATGCTGTTTCTAAGCTGTCATGGGGGGACGAGGCATTTGAAGTATACACCCCGACGAACGAAGAATTCGATGATCTGGATCGACGATTCCCAGGTTTCGTCGCTGTGTACCGGGAACTGCTGTGCCACCATAGCATCTGTCACCAGACTGCTATTAAGAAGAATAATATTTCAGAAGGGAGCGCCCCCATACCACGACCTGGGTCGCATATCTTTTCAAATTGCATCCTTCCGGCCGGGTTTCTTCTCGGAGTCCTCAAACCCAGGCGGAGGTAAAGGACCTGAAGTTGACTGCAAAAAGGTCGAGGTCCACCCGTGATAGATTTGGGAGTCGCACTGACTCCTTCAGTTATTTCCACTACGGTACCCGGAAGATGTCTAAAAAAGCAATTTTGGCCAGGTTTTTGATGGTGTGGCTACGGAATTGCGTAGTCTCGGAAGGGACAGGTTTTAATGAAAGGATCAGCCGCCACTTCATTCTTCCGGCTGTGAAGCTGGTCTTCAAAGTCAGACTGGCCCTTCTTCCGGCCATGGTGTGTAGCATACACCACGGCCTCCGTGCCTTTTCGTCTAAGGTCATTACTCGCGAGACGACGCTGGACTTTGAGCGGATAGAACTACCATACCACTACCTCATGGGGTGGTTATTGGTGCATTATCGGTTGTTGATGAGGCCAGGAACTGAAGAAGATGTTACTGCTGATGACGCCTTCCTTTTCCGATACCGCCATCAGCCTTGGGAGCACGACACCATGCCAGCCTGTCGGAAGGCGTTGGCGAGAGTTGACGGGCCCGACTTCTTTGTCTCTCTTCCTCAATTTACCGCTAGAGAAGTGAGGGAAGTACATGTTGACGGCGTTGAACCTCCCCAACTCTTATCTGAGAAGATGCTTCTTTGGCTGCACAATATTCGCCCCGCGCACCTAGTATATCGTTACCGAAATAACGTATACCTGGAGCCCTATTTGCCCAATAGATTTTCCCGTCAATTCGGGTATAGTCAGCTGTTCCTTGATTGCCCCAGCGCTTGCCTGGGCTTTGAGGGCAGTGTCCTCGATGGCATCCGGGCTTGGCATTATTACAATACGGTCCATACCCGGGCTAGCTTCTCGGTCCCTAATGCTAAGATGACAGGGGATATTTTGTGCATGGCGGCCCTTTATCATGTTGCAGCGAGCAAGCCTCCTGTCAACTTTGACATCAGTACTAGCTTCATTGCTGGCACTGGCTTGGCCGAGAAGCCCGAGGGATCCAAGAAGGGGAAGAGAGGGGCGAACAGGGTTCCTGTGCCGGACTCAGAGTCCACTGCGGCAGACGAAGAGGATGATGAGCAAGACGTCGATGACTCGTCGCATTCTTCAGATGAGGAAGTTAGGAATCAGCCCCCTATTATGTCGGATGAAAGGGTGGCGGGTCAGCCGCCTTCTGGGCCTGACGAGGTGGTGGAGGATCAACCACTTGCTGTGCCTGGTCCTTCGTGTAAGCGAAGCAGGCACGTGTTTATCGATGATGATAGGACCTATTCCACGAAGCATGCTGCGGTAAAACGTCGCAGGCTGTTTATTGATGATGTTGACGTTATTTCTGAGGTAATTTGAAATTCAACTACCTCCTTCTTCTTTCTTCTATGTTATGGCCTAATTATTTTTTTCCTTTGCTTTTTATAGGCATCAGATGAGTTTGCTTCTCAGGACCCGATTGCCGAGGTCGATCCGGTCTTGTCCCATTCGGTCAGTGATGTGTGCACTGCTATCATTTCTGCTAGGGTTCTTCCGGAGGCGGCCGAGGAGTCTCACCTTGCTGGGACCTCAATCCAGGGGGATGGGGGCTCTACTGCTCCCGTCCCTGAGACATTTGAACTTCAACAGGATGACACTGTCCTGGCTGGCTCCATTTCAGGGATGGCTGTGACAGAGAAACCAGTTGAATTCGGCTCGGAAGCCGCGGGTGGAGAAACTACGCCAGCTGCGAACGAGCCGCAGCCTCCATGCTCTTCCCCTGGTAAGATAAGTCAAACCTTAACTTGTGAGGAAGCCTATTTACTCCATCATCCTATCCTTCGGGTTACGTCGATTAATGGTTGCTTTGGACGTACAGGTCCCACCCCTTTATTGCCGGTGATGGACATCGCCGGGGTGGACTCCACCGGAGGGGATCTGACGGAAGCACGTGTGCCTCCTTCTTTTTCAAACGATATTGAGGGGCCTCCAGCCGGGTCGAGTTCGGGAGCCCAAGTGGCAATACAGCTGGGGCAAGGGACGATGCTTCCTGCACCCTCCTCTGCGAATATAGTTTCGGGGGTTAACCTTTTCGCCCTGCCAAGCATCTAGGCTCTTCGGGCGGCGGAAGAGGAGCTAGCTGCTATTCATGCCTCTTTTCGCAAAGAATTTATTTCCTTGGTGGCAGGGACGGCAAGTTCTGAGGCTACTCCTTCGGTACTGTCTGCCACACTCCCTTTGACGCCGTCCTCTACAGAGGTTTTGGATGAAGTGTCCCAGGATGTGGTCGACAGTTTCCACCGCCACCTGAAGAGGGGGATCGAGGCAGCTGTGGAAAGGGGGACTCCCTTTGCTATGGCCCGTCAATGCGCCGGTGGCCAGATCAATATCCTTAGAACACTCCCCGGTGGAGGGGAACTGGCTGCACTTCTGGAGCCTAAGCTGTTAGAGGCTGATCATCTTGTGGCCCAGTTTCGTATGCTGCAACAAGCTGATTTACCCGCGGCAATAAACCAAGAGCGCAATTTTCTCATAACCACGGTGGAGAAGGTGATGATTGCCCGAGAATCGCTCAAGCCGGCTATATTGAAGGACCGCCGGGATTTGACTCGGTTGTACGATCAATGGAGCCGTCGAACTGAAGATTGCGCGGCTCGGAAAGCGGCTGCCTCCCGCGGGGTAACCGACACTCGGGAGCAGATCCTCGAGCTCCAGAGAAATCTGGCCTTTCTGGAGTCCGAGCTCAAAACTGCTTGTACTGAGAAAAGGATTGCCATTCAGGAGGCTGACAAATTTAGTAGGGCTTCTGCCAATCTAGAACTTGCCTTAAAGAAGATGCAGAACGACTGGCAGGCATATATGTATTTGAATGACACAGAGCAGTTATCCCAAGAGGCCGAGCACCGAGCTAAACAGAGGCTTGAGCGGGGGACTGCCTTGGTGAAAAACTGCCTCTTGGAGTTGTGTAATGCCGAACTATAGTCGGCTTTTCCTTCTTTTGTTTCTTCTTTTCTTTTCTTTTTGAGAGGGACGTGGTCCCAAAACATGTAATGCCTTTTTTTCATCCTTCAAATAAAGAGTACTTTCGATTCTAACCTTCATTTGTATTGCTTGTTGTGCTTTTCAGGTGTTTACCCCGCATGGGGGACTTGTTTGTGGACCTGTTACCCTTGGCATACCTTAGTTTTAGGTACGGATAACAAGTTTGATGGGGATACCTGTAACAGTTCTATGGTAAGGTGGTCATGGACGTTCTTGGTAGTAGAAGAAGGAATGCCATGGAGCAGCTGGGCTCCCGAGGCATGGTGAGAGATGATGGGCCTGTACTAAGAAACTTAGCAAAGGATATTTGTGGGCCTATTATCCTTGGCGTACCCTGGCTTATGATACGGATAATAGGATGAAAAGGGAACCAACATACTTACTCAGAGGTAATGAGGACATGGCAAGTATGAAGGCTTTGTTCACCGCGGAATCTTCCTACTCAGGGGTAATGAGGACATGGTAGGAGGGGACTCAACGGAGGATTTTTGTGGTCAACAGAGGACGTTTTGTGGACCTACTATGTCACGCCCCACTCCCGTATGAGCGATCGTCCTCGCTAAGGTGTGATGCCGCACGAGCCTAGATTGCGCCCGTGCAAGGCAATTCCATAACGGCCGATTACAGCGGCGGCGACGGGGTCGTCGCACAGAAGTCCCGAGCAGAGATATTGAACACGCAGCAGAAATTTAGAACAAACACAAGTTATTCAAAGAAGCTCTTTTATTGATATTGAAACAACGGTTACATTGGGGGCACAAGGCCAAGATTACAATCACTCAAATACACTCGTCTCACATTACAAATCGCTCAGCTCTCTCTCATCTCTCGATACATATTATCGATCCAGCGGAAGCTTCGGAAGGCGATGTCCATACATTATGTCCCGTATAAGTCTTCGAATCTATACGGCTGCACGCTTCGAATGCCAAGGAACTCCGTGCCTCGATGCATCCAAGCGAGCTCCGCGCCACGAGCTTCTACCTGTGCCTGCACATAAATACTGTGTGGGTGTCAGTACCACTGTACTGGTGGAGTGAGCTCCTCGCCTAACCATACAAAACCTACACGTTCATTTACTTTGTGCAATACAAGCCCCCCTTTACGATTGTCTTTCTAGTCTTGCCTTAGGATCGATTTTAGGACCGACGCTCGGCCTATTTAGTATCTATAGACCATCTCCGTGCCTTGCACTAAATACATACCTATACTTTGCCTCTAGACCTTTCTCGTGCTTGCATTGTCACGTACCGATTCATACTTGTCTTTCGCACCATACTCTTGGACGTAACGACTAGGTCGTGTCAAATACTTGCCCTACGGCCCTTCTTGACTTAACTCGAAACGTATAACCCAACTTGTGGAACCGATGTTGAGAACTCAAGTACGACAACGTATCTCGTGCCGAAGCACGTGTCTTTACGTATAACCGAATCGTAGGCTTTATAACACTTTGGTGCAACCGAGCACACATTTGTCAACACAACGCATACCGTGCTTACGCTTCCTTTGTTATGACCGACACCGTGCATGCAGATTCGCCGCTTAGCACGCCATTTATCTATATAAAAGGCCACTGGCATGACAAGCCATCGCGGACATAGCTCGGGTAGGCGGCAGGTCCTTCGATGCAAGGTAGCTAGCCCCATGGAAAGCCCCCGACTACCCACGCAATAAAAGCATGCGCTGCTATAACGTCTATCCCCTAGGATGACTGGGCCCGGTGCCCCGGCGTATAACCAGTCTAGGCAGAAATCCTTGTCGACAAGGTGTCCAATGACCACGCACCTACGAGACATCTAAACTCACGTAAATGCATGGCCTACTTGTTGGTACGACCGGAACTATACTTAGCAACTCGTGCTCTGAATCACACTTGGCATAACGTGCCTCGGGACCGCGAGACTCCCAACCGAGGGACCGCCTCGAATACTCAACGTGGATAGGAACGCGAGACTCCCAACCGAGGGACCGCCTCGAAACACCTTAACGTGGATAGGAACGCGAGACTCCCAACCGAGGGACCGCCTCGAACTTCTTTGAACTCGAAGGAACGACTACTACGTAGCCTTCCAACTTAACTTGAACAAAACGTATTCCTTAAGTGCTATGGGCCGTGGCTAACTTTACATCGTGCCAACTGTAGCTCGTGCTTGTAACTGACTTTCGTCTTACGCGACGCTATCATCCAAGTCATACGATATATGACGGCCCTTGAGATCGTGGGACTATTTGGCTTGACAACCGCAGAACGAGCGGGACGACACTTAGAATGACTTAGGTCGACCGGCATAACTTTGCCTAACTTACTCAAGCCTACAACTTAACCCGAGGGACGAGCCAAGGCTATGCCAAGCCTTGCGCAGTGGAAACGTATATGCTTTATCGAGCATTTACGCGGACGATGCCTATGACTTAGGCTAACTCATCGTCTGTGTCGAATACCAACTTTCCTTCTCCCAAGCCACGGGACGAAGGATCGAGTATCATTTTAAAGCACGCTGAGCCGACTTCTATTGAGACCGTGGGACCATTTTCCATGTTCTAAGACATTCCGACGGGTCGGGATTATTCCCTTATCTATGTGCGTTCGTAGCTTTTATATTAGCCTACTTGTGCAAGTTGAAACCATACGAATTATTAAGTGAAGGCAAAGATAAGGCAAGTTCACCGAAACTACCCCACCTGAGCAATGTCTTCGAGTCGCCGTTGTAAGGCCAAGTCCGAACGCCGTCGGCATTTCGATTCCTCCGATTGACTTTGCGGGACGGGGCACTACATACTATCCTTGGCGTACTCTGGTTGTGGGTACGGATAGTAAGTCGAAGGGGAATCAACATACTTACTCAGAGGTAATGAGGACATGGCAAGCATGAGGGTTTCTTCGACGGAGCCTTCCCACTCAGAGGTAATGAGGACATGGCAGGAGTGGGCTCAATGAAGGAGGGTACATAGAACAACTCAGAGGTAATGAGGACATGGAAGTTCTATGTAGAGTGGTGATTTGTTTTTGGCGGAATTGAGACGACTCAGAGGTAACATTGACATGGTCGTTTTAGAAATTTGTGGATCTGTTACCCTTTTTGTGTACTGGGAGTGCGGGTAGTGGATCATGAGGAAGGAGCTCCTTCAGGGAGAAAGTTCAGAGGTATGGTCATACATAACTTTCCTCCAAAAGAGTGACCGGAATGTAAGTTCAGGGGTACCAACGGGTACATAACTCTACAATCCGGGAATTTTAAAAAAAATGTAAGTTCAGCGGTACTGGAGGGTACATGACTCGATAATCTGGGATTTGGAGGATGTGAGTTCAGTGGTACAAGAGGGTACATGACTCAATATGAAAGTGAGTTCAGCAGTACCAGCGGATACATGACTCGATAATCTGGAAAATGGAGAATGTGAGTTCAACGGTACCAGCGGGTACATGACTCGATGATCTGGAAAATTATGAATATGAGTTCAGCGGTACCAGCGGGTACATAACTCGATGAATCTGAAAACAAATGGTGAATATGAGTTCAGCGGTACCAGCGGGTACATGACTCGATGAATCTGGAATATTGTGAAAGTGAGTTCAGCGGTACCAGCGGGTACATGACTCGATGATCTTGAAACAAATGGTGAATATGAGTTCAGCGGTACCAGCGGGTACATGACTCGATGAATCTAGAATATTGTGAATGTGAGTTCAGCGGTACCAGCGGGTACATGACTCAATGATCTGGAGAATGTCGTTTAGACATAATATTTCTCAGGAACTTGCCGTTGACGGGCAACATGAGCAAGTCTCCATTTTGTTTTGCGACGCGGTAAGCACCGTTGGAGAATACGACCTCAATGATAAACGAACCTTCCCATTTTGGCTGGAACTTGTCGGCGGTCTTGTGAGTTATGACCATCGGCCTTCGGACTGCCAGAACAAGATCGCCCACTTGGAATGTTCTGATTTTAACCTTCTTGTTGAAGGCTCCAGAGATGCGTGCTTGGTATAACTCGATTCGTTGCTGAGCCAAGAGGCATTTTTCATCTAAGGCCTCCAACTCTTGTAGCCGACGACGGTAGTTGTCGTCCGCCGTCAATTAGTAAGTAAGGGCGACGCGGAGTGAGGGTATTTGAGTCTCCAATGGGAGAACTGCCTCACTCCCGTACACCAGGGAGAATGGTGTATTTCCAGTTGCTGTTCGGACTGTAGTACGGTATGTCCATAAATATTCACCAAGCTTCTCGTTCCAGTCGCATTTGTTGGAAGAAACAAACTTCTTGAGGAGTTTGATGATTGTTTTGTTGAATACCTCTGCCAATCCGTTGGCTGCTGGATTGTATGGTGTTGAAGCAATATTCTGGATGCGGTGCTTGTCGCAGAATCGATAGAAGGCATGGCTTGCAAACTGCGGACCATTATCGTGGATGATCCTTCGGGGCAGTCCAAAGCGATAGATGACATGATGCTTGAGAAAGCTGATCACGTTCGATGTCTTTACTTCTGCAAGTGTGATAGCTTCCGCCCATTTGGAGAAATAATCTGTAATGGCGAGTATGAAATGATGTCCTAGGAAAGAAGGTGGAACGATCGGACCGATGATATCCATTCCCCATGCTTCAAATAGCCAGGATGCCACCGTTGGATATAGAAACTCGGATGGCTGGTGGATGAAGTCCGCGTGGACTTGGCGGGCTTTGCATTTTCTTGCATAGTCTATCGTATCTGCTACCATCGTAGGCCAGTAGTAGCCCATTCGACGAAGACGGTCTTGCAATTTAGGGCCAGGCTGATGGGCCCCGCAGACACCGTCATGAGCTTCACGTACGGCTTCTTTGGCTTCTGCGTTTGACAGACACCGAAGCAATAACCCGTCGTAGGATCGCCGATACAGCATTTTCGTCTCTGTATCGTAGAAGAATCTGAGAGAACGCCTTCTGACGGAAGTAGCCTCCTTTAGGTTCTCGGGCAGGATGTCGTAGACTATGAAGTCTATGAATGGTTGTCTCCAGTCTGGCGCTTCGTTGATCGTTTGGGCGGAATAACTTGCCACGACTTGAACGTTGTTCTTGGGATAGACCAGTTCGTGGCCTATCACGTCAACCGAATGCTGAGTATGGCTTGGAACTGCTAGGGAAGCGGCAAGGCCTGCTAGGGCATCGACTTCGATGTTCTGGAGTCTGGGAACATGTTCGATGAAGAATCCCTCAAATGACGAGATAATATTATTCGCTATTTGATGATAGGGGATCATGTCTTCGTGGCGGACTTCGTATGAACCCCAGATCTGATTGACGATTAACTGCGAATGGCCGTATGCTTCAAGATATTCTACCCCCAGCTCTCTTACAAGTTAGAGGCCGATGACCAAAGCATTGTACTCGGCCACATTGTTAGAGCAGGGTTCCGTGAGGGAGTAAGCGCGATTGATCACCAACCCGGAAGGAGAAATTAACACCACCCCGACTCCAACAACGATGTTACCCTTGGTTCCAGTTCTCGAAGCACCGTCGAAGAACATTCGCCATATATCATCGTGAGAGGTTATATGGGAGTCGACGACCTCATCTGGGATTCCTTCATATATTCTGGTGGACTCCGAGCCTGGGTGGGCTGCTAAAAAGTCTGCCAGAGCTTGATCTTTAACAGCCTTTTGTGGGACGAAGATCATATGATAAGGAGACAATAATATTGCCCATGTGTTGAGGCGGGAGCTGAGAGCCCCTGGTTTAGTCATGAGGACCCTGAGAGGGTTGACTCACGAGATCACATGTATGGTTTGTCCAGTGACATAGTGCCGCGTCTTTTGAACAGCGAACACCAGGGCGAGGCATTCCTTCTCTACGGTGGTGTATCAGTGCTCTGGCCCAATCATCATTCGGCTGAGATAATATATAGCTTGTTCATGGCCTACATCGTTGTTTTGTGCCAACAGAGCACCGAGGGAGTGTTCCATCGCTCGTACATATAACAAGAATGGTTTCCCAGCAACCGAGGCCACCAGGACTGGAGGGCTCGCTAAATATTCTTTGAGGCTGTCGAAGGCACGTTGGCATTCTTCATCCCATATGAACAAAATGCCTTTCTTCATGAGATGGGTGAATAGCCGACATCGTCCGGAGAGGTTAGAAATGAACCTCCTGATGTAAGCTAGCCTCCCTTGAAGGCCTCTGAGTTTGCGGAGATTTCTCGGGGGACCCATCTCCATAATTGCCTTCGTCTTCTCTGGATCGACATGAATTTCCTGGGCTGTAATAATAAAACCCAGGAATTTTTTGCTGGATACGCCCAAGAAGCATTTTGTGGGATTTACCTTCAGGTTGTGTGCTCGCATTAGGTCGAATACCATCCTCAGATCCTGCAGATGGTCTTCCTTATAGTGACTCTTGACGGCGATGTCATCAACATAGCACTCTACAGTCTTGCGTAAGTGGTCTCTGAAGATGATGCTCATGGCTCTTTGATATGTGGCGCCAGCATTCTTTAAACCAAAAGGCATGACTGTGTAACAGTACGTGCCAATCGGTGTTCGGAATGATGTGTGCTTTTCATCGTCAGGGGACATCTTGATTTGGTTATACCCCGAGAAACCATCTATGAATGACATACGTTCGAAGCCGCATGAGTTGTCAATCATGATGTCTGTAATAGGGAGAGGGAACTCATGTAGTGCCCCGTCCCGCGAAGTCAATCGGAGGAATCGAAACGCCGACGGCGTTCAGACTTGGCCTTACAACGGCGACTCGAAGACATCGCTCAGGTGGGGTAGATTCGGTGAACTTGCCTCATCTTAGCCTTCACATAATAAATTGTATATTTTCAACATGCACAAGTAGGCTTAATGATAAAAGAGACGAATCCACATAGCTAAGGGAATAATCCCGACGGATCGAATCGAGTTTAGAACATGGAAAACGTCCCACGGTCTGATTAGAGTTGGTGCTCAGCGTGCTTTAAAAATGACACTCAGTCCTTCGTCCCGTGGCTTGGGAGAAGGAAAGTTGGTATTCGTCACAAATCATGAGTTAGCCTAAGTCATAGGAGTCGCCCGCGTAAATGCTCGATAAAGCATACACGTTTTCATTGCGCAAGGCTTGGCATAGCCTTGGCTCATCCCCCGGGTTAAGTTGTAGGCTTGAGTAAGTTAGGCAAAGTTATGCCGATCGACCTAAGTCATTCCAAGTGTCGTCCCGCTCTTTCTGCGGTTGTCAAGTTAAATAGTCTCACGATCTCAAGGGCCGTCATATAACGTATGACTTGGGTGATAGCGTCGCGTAGGACAGAAGTCAGTTAAAGGCATGAGCCACGGGTGGCACGATGTAAAGTTAGCCACGGTCCATGGCACTTAAGGAACACATTTTGTTCAAGTTAAGTTGGAAGGCTACGTAGTAGTCGTTCACTCGAGTTCAAAGAAGTTCGAGGCGGTCCCTCGGTTGGGAGTCTCGCGTTCCTCTCCACGTTAAGGTGTTTCAAGGCGGTCCCTCGGTTGGAGTCTCGCGTTCCTATCCACGTTAAGAAATTCGAGGCGTTCCCTCGGTTGGGAGTCTCGTGGCCCCGATGCACGTAAGTTCCAGTCGTACCAACAAATTAGGCCATGCATTTACGTGAGTCTAGATGTCTCGTAGGTGCGTGGTCATTAGACACCTTGTCGACAAGGATTTCTTCCTAGACTGGTTATACGACGGGGCACCGGGCCCAGTCGTCCTAGGAGGTAGACGTTATAGCAGCGCATGCTTTTATTGCGTGGGTAGTCGGAGGCTTTCAACGGAGCTCGCTACCTGCGCTGAAGGACCTGCCGCCTACCCGAGCTATGTCCGCGATGGCTTGTCATGCCAGTGGCCTTTCATATAGATAATTGGCGTACTACGCGGCGAATCCGCATACACGGTATTGGTCATAACAAAGGAAGTGTAACCACGATATGCGTTGAGTGTGAAATGTGTGCTCGGTTGCACCCAAAGTATTATAAAGTCTACGATTCGGCTATATGTAAAGACACGTGCTTCGGCACGAGATATGGCATCGTATTTGAGTTCTCAATACCGGTTCCACAAGTTTGGTTAGTCGTTGTGCGTTAAGTCGAGAAGGGCCGTAAGGCGAGTTTGGATAAGTCAGGTTACGCTACAAAGCACGGCCTCGATGTTTAAGGCACGGGCAAGTATTTTACACGACCTAGTCGTTACGTCCAAGAGTATGGTACGAAAGATAAGTATGAGTCGGTACGTTGTCAATGCAAGAACGAGAAAGGTCTAGAGGCAAGGTATGGGTACATTATTAGTGCAAGGCACGAAGACGATCTAAAGATGCTAAATAGGCCGAGCGTCGGTCCTAAAATCGATCCTAAGGCAAGACTAGAAAGACAATCGTAAAGGGGCTTGTATTGTACAAAGTAAAATAAACGTGTCGGTTTTGTATGGGTGGGCGAGGAGCTCACTCCACCAGTACAGTTGAGTACTGACACCCACACAGTTTCTATGTGCAGGCACAGGTAGAAGCTCATGGCACGGAGCTCGCTTGGATGCGTCGAGGCACGGAGTTCCTTGGCGATTCGAAGCGTACGACCGCATGGATTCGAAGACTTATACAGGACATAATGAACGAACATCGCCTTCCGAAGCTTCCGCTGGATCGACAAATATGTATCGAGAGATGAGAGAGAGCTGAGCGACTTGTAAAGTGAGAAGAGTGAGCTTGAGTGATTGTAATCTTGGCCTTGCGCCCCCAATGTAACCATTGTTTCGATATCAATAAAGAGCTTCTTTTGGATAACTTGTGTTTTGATTTAAATTTCCGCTGCGTGTTCATTGTCTCTACTTGGGACTTCTGTGCGACGACCCCGTCGCAGCCGCTGTAATCGGCCGTTATGGAACCCGCCTTGCACGAGCACAATCTAGGCTCGTACGACATCACGCCTTAGCGAGGACGATCGCTCCTACGGGAGCGGGGCGTGACTTAATGGTATCAGAGCACGGCTTTACGTCCTTGGACTACCAATTAAATTCTTTAACTCCGTTGTTTTCTGCGAACTCTGAAACGTTGCTTCCGCATATCGATATCGTTGGTGCGCTCTCTCTCGAATGTCCCTCGGCATGTCCATACGATAAATCTAAATATTTTCAAAAGCTCGTACAAGAGTTCAACCAAACGCATCGGTAGGCTATCGCCGAATGCATCGATAGGCCTTTGTGCCGAACGATGTTAAACTTGACTCGATAGAGAACACATGCTAAGTTAACATGTCGCGTGCATGCCTAACTAGTCCTGCGTCGACCTAGCAGTTGAGCGTGCAAACTCGAAGTATAGTCCGTACGGGATGGTTATGCGGCACAACTTAGTCCGCATGTCGTGCACCTCGACCTCTTGGTGCAAACGAGTCGCGAGCAATATCAAGTATCGCTCAGTCAGGAATGAAGCTATACTTAGAGCATCTATCGCTAGGGACGCTATCGAGCTAACGCTTAGGCGTACACGGAAGATTGAATGGGATTTCGAGGATTGTGCGAACGACTTAGTACGTCGATAGGAACGTGATTGAGGACTAGATCGGATGGCTCGAACCCGAGTGGTGTATGGACGTTATAGAAATTGTTCAGGTGAAACTAAAGGAGTTACGGATAGTACGAGCGTGTCCACAAGCGATGATATTGCAAGGCCTTAGAACGAGTAGCGCTTAGTTGGTCATGATTCGAGAGTCGCAAACGAGATACCGTTCGGACGATTTGTAAATGATAGTATGAGTTACAAAATAGTTGAATGGAAATTCTAAACGATAGAATAAATGGATGACTTGATTGAAGAAATTGATACAGATAGTATACGAAAAGTTAGCACGACAGGAAGATAGCGTGCACGAAAGGTTTGACTTAGAAGTTACGTAAACGACTCTGAGGATTGAAATCGATGTGCTCGATGGTTTGAATTAGCAAGGAATGATGCGAATTGAAGAAATACGTTAGTCGATGACTTAAGATAGACGGATAAACGATACGTGAATTCGGGTTGAAGAAATTGATATTGTGAACGATTTGAAGAGATTATCCAGTCGGATGATAGCATCATTCGTACGACTCGAAATTCGTTGCAAAGGAAGATCGTCAGGTTACGCATATCATCGATGGTATTGAGGCATATCAAAGATCGATATGCGATAACTCGGGGGTACTCTGACACAGTAAATGACGATCGTACAAGAGTTATCGTTCCGATGGATGCAATACTTAAGATCTTGATTGAAATGAATGTTGGGTGAAAGTGATCTTGTCTTGATGGTTACGCGGATAACCACAGCGTCGACGGTCTTGTCTTGTGCGAGCGCAACTCTAGCCTCGCACATGCGTTGTATCAGATTTGGGGCGATCGTTTCGCGTGAGCGCTGACATGGTGATTTATGTCGCGGGAATGATCGGACTCGGAAAAATCAGGATGCGGCAACTTCGATTGTCCCGACTTGTCGATTTGATGCGAAGGAGTACTCGAGGATGTTAGGACTTGTGATTGACGATTGAGTAAATCTTGAGGATTGAGTAGGTCCAATCCGCGCATCGAGAATGAACGAGTCAAGACACGAAACAAGAGTTACGCCCCGATGAGAATGATTATTCTGCGGGAGCATTGCATGGTGATTCATGAACCACCGTAGATGATCGAACTCACGTGAGATCGGAGCGTGGCATATTGTTAAGTCAGACGACCTTGTGATCGATTACGTGAATTGGAATAGATGATTTCGGAAACATGAAATATGAATTACGATTTAGAGATGAATTGTGTCATAGCGTGCTTGATTCGTGAATGAATGATAGACGAACTAATATCGAACGTGTTCGAAGAGACAAACTATGCGAAATGGCTTGATGAACGAGCGATATGTTCTTATCGAGAAAATTGGTTAAAACGTGAGTTATCGTAGGATGGCTTTACTGAACGACTCGTACCTCGTGCGACGAATACTGGTATGTGCGTAGGGAATCGATGCTCGATGTTTAGAAATCGAAGTGATGCGAGCTTGGGTAAAAAACCCTGTACCATCGATTTGGTTTGACCTTAGGATGGGGTCAGTGTTGATATCGTTGTTTGGGAACTATGATTCCAGTGTTGACGAAAAGACTTAGCCTAGCGGTTAGGCAGATATTCCGGCGCGAAGCGATAGAAATAGTGGAGGCACCACTCGCGAGTCTCGGTTGAGATGCACGTATATCAGGGACGCCCGAATATGTGCACGATCCGACTCAAGTGGTGATGGCGGATTCTCTATCACGAGGCTTGGCTGAAATGCATGTATTTTGGGGACGCCTGGAATATGTGCACGATCCAACTAAGTGATACGTTGAATCAAGTGAGACTTGAGGAACGGGAAAGTGTTAAGAATTTTGAAATCGTGAGTTTCGAAGAAATGTTGATGGTAATGCGATCATTGATTTGAAACGAGTTTGAATGTTAGTTGATCGATTGGTGTGCCTTACGACTAAGTTAGCGATAAGCGCGAGCGTGGCTCGGAATCAAAGAAACGTGTAGACAGAGTGTGTACGATTAAGTCTTGGCCATACAAATGGTAGGGTGGTTTGCCTTCAGGAAAGTCTCGAGGACGAGACTTGTTCTGAGTGGTGTATGTTGTAGTGCCCCGTCCCGCGAAGTCAATTAGAGGAATCGAAACGCCGACGGCGTTCAGACTTGGCTTTATAACGACGACTCGAAGACATCGCTCAGGTGGGGTAGATTCGGTGAACTTGCCTCATCTTAGCCTTCACATAATAAATCGTGTGTTTTTAACTTGCACAAGTAGGCTTAATGATAAAAGAGACGAATCCACATAGCTAAGACAATAATCCCGACGGATCAAATCGAGTTTAGAACATGGAAAACATCCCACGGTCTGATTAGAGTTGGTGCTCAGCGTGCTTTGAAAATGACACTCGGTCCTTCGTCCCGTGGCTTGGGAGAAGAAAAGTTGGTATTCGTCACAAATCATGAGTTAGCCTAAGTCATAGGCATCGCCCGCGTAAATTCTCGATAAAGCATGCACGTTTTCATTTTTGCAAGGCTTGGCATAGCCTTGGCTCGTCCCTCGGGTTAAGTTGTAGGCTTGAGTAAGTTAGGCAAAGTTATGCCGATCGACCTAAGTCATTCCAAGTGCCGTTCCGCTCTTTCTGCGGTTGTCAAGTTAAATAGTCTCACGATCTCAAGGGCCGTCATATAACGTATGACTTGGGTGATAGCGTCGCGTAGGACAAAAGTCAGTTAAAGGCACGAGCCACGGGTGGCACGATGTAAAGTTAGCCACGGTCCATGGCACTTAAGGAACACGTTTTGTTCAAGTTAAGTTAGAAGGCTACGTAGTAGTCGTTCACTCGAGTTCAAAGAAGTTCGAGGCGGTCCCTCGGTTGGGAGTCTCGCGTTCCTCTCCACGTTAAGGTGTTTCGAGGCGGTCCCTCGGTTGGGAGTCTCGCGTTCCTATCCACATTAAGAAATTTGAGGCGTTCCCTCGGTTGGGAGTCTCGCGGCCCCGATGCACGTAAGTTCCAGTCGTACCAACAAATTAGGCTATGCATTTACGTGAGTCTAGATGTCTCGTAGGTGCATGGCCATTGGACACCTTGTCGACAAGGATTTCTGCTTAGACTGGTTATACGCCGGGGCACCGGGCCCAGTCGTCCTAGGAGGTAGACGTTATAGCCGCACATGCTTTTATTGCGTGGGTAGCCGGGGGCTTTCAACGGGGCTCGCTACCTGCGCTGAAGGACCCGCCGCCTACCCGAGCTATATCCGCGATGGCTTGTCATGCCAGTGGCCTTTCATATAGATAATTAGCGTGCTATGCGGCGAATCTGCATGTATGGTATCGGTCATAATAAAGGAAGTGTAACCACGATATGCGTTGAGTGTGAAATATGTGCTCGGTTGCACCCAAAGTATTATAAAGTCTACGATTCGGCTATACGTAAAGACACGTGCTTCGGCACGAGATATGGCATCGTATTTGAGTTCTCAACACCGGTTCCACAAGTTTGGTTAGTCGTTGCGCGTTAAGTCGAAAAGGGCCGTAAGGCGAGTTTGGATAAGTCAGGTTATGCTGCGAAGCACGGCCTCGATGTTTGAGGCACGGGCAAGTATTTTACATGACCTAGTCGTTACGTCCAAGAGTATGGTACGAAAGATAAGTATGAGTCGGTACATTGTCAATGCAAGCACAAGAAAGGTCTAGAGGCAAGGTATGGGTACGTTATTAGTGCAAGGCACGGAGACGATCTAAAGATGCTAAATAGGCCGAGCGTCGGTCCTAAAATCGATCCTAAGGCAAGACTAGAAAGACAATCGTAAGGGGCTTGTATTGCACAAAGTAAAATAAACGTATTGGTTTTGTATGGGTGGGCGAGGAGCTCACTCCACCAGTACAGTTGAGTACTGACACCCACACAGTTTCTATGTGCAGGCACAGGTAGAAGCTCGTGGCATGGAGCTCGCTTGGATGCGTCGAGGCACGGAGTTCCTTGGCGATTCGAAGCATGCGGCCGCATGGATTCGAAGACTTATACGGGACATAATGTATGGACATCGCCTTCCGAAGCTTCCGCTGGATCGACAAATATGTATCGAGAGATGAGAGAGAGCTGAGCGACTTGTAAAGTGAGAAGAGTGAGCTTGAGTGATTGTAATCTTGGCCTTGCGCCCCCAATGTAACCATTGTTTCGATATCAATAAAGAGCTTCTTTTGGATAACTTGTGTTTTGATTTAAATTTTTGCTGCGTGTTCATTGTCTCTACTTGGGACTTCTGTACGACGACCCTGTCGCAGCCGCTGTAATCGGCCATTATGGAACCCGCCTTGCACGAGCGCAATCTAGGCTCGTGCGACATCACGCCTTAGCGAGGACGATCGCTCCTACGGGAGCGGGGCATGACAACTCATCTTTGGGACATGCCTCGTTCAGATTGCGGAAGTCGATACAGATTCGAATCTTCCCGTTCTTCTTGAGGACCGGTACTATGTTGGCGACCCAGTCAGGATGTTGTTCCTCACGAATGAAGCCGCTGGCTATCAGTTTGTTGACTTCGGCTGCGATCGCATCCATGATGCCCGGGCGAAAGTATCGCTGTTGCTGTTTGACCGGCTTTGCATCTCGCCGAATGTTGAGCTTGTGAATGGCAACTTCGGGGTTTAGTCCTGGCATGTCTTCGTAGCTCCATACGAACACATCAATATATTCTTTGACAAGTTCCAGTAGCGATTCTCGCTCTTCGTCTGTTAGGCTTTTACTGACGAAGATTAGTTTTGGAGAGGATTCGCTGCCGAGGTCGACCTGTATAACCTCATCTTCAGTAGGAGGTTCCCTCTGTTCGAACCACTTTTCCTATAGTACATCTAGCTGTTGGGCCCACGGCTCTAACTCGAGGATTTCAGGTATGTCCTCATCTTCTTCGTAAGCGTCGGCAAATGCCATATTGACTGACATGACTTGTCTGAATACGTCTCCGATGCTGGTATCTGAATCAGAAGTTGGTGACCCGGTTGAATGTGAATGCCAGTCGCATTCCTCATCTGAACTCTCGGGGGTCATTGTGGGTGTGACATACCCTAATCCACATCGGGTCTTGTTATAGTAGTCCCGTGGTTTGCCAGCCGGGACTGGTGGCTTGAAAGGTAATCATCGACCGGTGTCGTAGTTTAAGCCTGGCGTAGTCTTCATATCATATCCCTATTTTTGCATGAGGTATTTGGATTGGGGGCTATAAAGATACAGAGGCAATCTCCCGGCATCTGATTCAGGATCAACTTTCTCTATGGTGAAAGGCTGTGGATCATCCTTCCAGCCGAAGATGATTGGATGGTCCCCTCCCTCGACTATATGGTAAGCGTCTTCCACTGGAGTAAGCTGGTTGGTGGTGTAAACATTTGTCACCTGTGTGTGTAGGTGAGTGCCTATACCGTGTTCCATAGCATACATTGTACAAAGCTTATTAAGCTCGAGGTAGTTCAAAGATAGCCCTTTATTGATGAAATAAGGTATCTTTTCTAGTGGGATTACATCATCCGCGGAGGGAACGTCAGTGTGGGCAGCCACATACTTGGCCAGCTCCGATTCTTCTTCGATCATCCCCTATATAAATGAAGACTGGAAGGATGACCTAGGCAGCTTGATCATCAAAGGTTCTGTCAGGGGAGCCGAACATGGTGTTGTTGGCAAACTAGCGACCCCCAATTTGGTACTCGATGCTGGGCGGGGAGTAGTTGGTTCGCTAGAAGCCCCAGACTTTGCATCAGGGTGACGATTATTCTTGGGAAGACGTATCGTCATTGGCCTGTCAGAGGGGTTGAGCTTCCTTGCTTGTGGTTGGCTGACCCTCGATAGCCTGATTGTCAGTGGCTCTGTTGTGGATCTTGGCGCTTGGCCGGACCTTGGCAGCCGGATTATCATTTGTCCTTCTTGTGACGAGAGGCTGGTCGCATCCTTACGCAGAGCGGCCGTAAGGGGTACAAATTTGCCAGGTTTATGAGCTTGAAGGTGGATCGTCAGAGGTTCTTCTGATCCTGAGACCGTCTCAGTTCGAGCCTGAACATCTTCATCCAGGTGCCTCTTTGACTTCTCGTATAAGCAGGAATCCGAGTAGTAGGATTCGACTCCTTTGAAGGGATCAATGTCGGCAAATTTCGTCCTCATAAAGCCATGCTTGTCGATATACTTGAAGCACTAGTGTAGCGTGGAAGTCACGATCATATAATCGTGTATCCAAGGGCGCCCCAAGAGGATGTTGTAAGAAGTGTCTGCATCTATGACGTAACAGGTCACTTCCGACTGGAGATCGCCAATTTGGCATTTCAAGCGAATCTTCCCAATTGGGTAGCTCTTGCTCGAATTGAAACCGCTGATGGCGGTGCTTGTCGGCGTCAGGCAATGTATAGGAATACGAAGATGATGTAGCAGACCCTTCGGAATGATGCTTATGGAAGAGCTCGGATCAATGTGCATCCGGTCCACCTTTATGTCCCCGATGTATCCGGTATAATATAACGGACGGTCGTGGAGATTGGTCTTGATGAGCATGTCCTGTGGAGTGAAGACGATATTGGGTATTGCTCCTGTACAAGCGCTGTCTTGGAGATTTACAGGCGGACTCTCTCCTGTGAGGTTGACCTGAGCCAGATAGGTGTCGGCATTCTGGAGTACATCGCTCAGAGTCGCACGAACATCCTTTGAGAGTCTCAGGAGCTCGTATAACGACAATTTGGCTGGTGTATTGGCCAATTGCGCCAAGATGTCGAAGTTGTAGGGCCTCTCCAGCCCCTGAGGTGCATCTTTTCAGAGGGATTTGTCAAAGCGAGTCTCCTTTGGCCTAGGCTTGTCGGTCGTCGGAGGCTGAGACGGTCCCGAAGTGTCAGCAGTAGCTGGCTGATGATCTTCAGTTGAGTTATCAGCCACTGGTTGGGATTGTGCCCCGGACTGAGTAACGACAGCTGTGACTTCCTCGATATCTGCCGAGATTGTACAGCAGGATTTGACTTTTCTACTCTTCTTCTTACGAATGGAAGGTGGTGTAGACTGAGTCACCTCGAGTACCAGGTCCTGGTGGACCCACATGATCTCTCCCCATGATGTGGTGAGGGGCACTAGACCAACATCTTGATCCCGAGGAGGTAGAAGATTAGCAATCTCCATTGTTGCCAGAGGGACGGGTACCACGCCGTCTTGAGTCTCCGTTGGAGGGAAGCTGCCGAACTATACAGACACCATGTTGGCTGCCATGGTCACCTCTTCGAAATTGATGGCCAGAGCGTTCGAATCGATGAGATTTTGGATGTATCGTTTCAGTTGATAGCAGTCGTGTGTAGCGTGGTGGACGTAGCGATGAAAATGGCAGTACTTCGGGCTCTCCATTTCTGCCGACCGAGGTTCCCGTCTTGGTGGAGGGAGCTGAATTCTGTCTCCTTGTATGAGCATGTCCAAGATGGGCTTGACGTGGCTGTCTTCGAAGGAGTAGGTCATTTATGGCCATTGTTTTTCTGCCGATCTTGACTCAGGTTTCTGGGCTGTGTCGGCTACCATAGCATGCTTGCCCCTGTTGTCCCGATTGTTGGAGAGGCTACCCCCATTGTCGCTGTTGGGATTGGGGCACTTGCCCTTGTTCTCTCCCTTCGAGATGTACAATCCCAGTTGGCGCGCCTTCTTCAATTGTTCTTCGGCGCTAGTGGCACTGATGATAAACGTCTTCCAATCCTTAAATTGACTTTCACCCATCCAGAGACTGATTGTTGGGAGCAATCTCTTTTGGCAAATTTCAATCAAGGAGGAATCCGGATTACCAGATGGCAACTTCATTGCGGTTTGGCGAAATCGCTCAATATAGTTCCTTGTCAGCTCCTTCTCTCCTTGGACGACGTCCATGAGAGTGGACATTGTGACGTCCTGCCCTACTTCGTAGAACCTCTCCAAGAACATACGCTTGAAGCTGGCGAAGGAGTGGATGCAGTTGTCTGGCAGGTTGCGGTACCAGTCGAAGGCGACCCCTTCCAATGCCCCAATGAATAATCGTGTGAGGATGGCATCGTCATGGGGCAGATGGTCGGTGGTGACCTCGAAGTAAGTGATGTATCTACTTGCGGAGGTCTTGCCATCATAGGGATTGATGTTGAACGGCTTATATCTTGGTGGGAAGGGGACATCCCTCCATGCAGCAGGGTATAGTTGCCGTATTCTGAGGTCTTGAGAGTTTTCTCGGGCGTGAAACATGGCTCGGAGCTCCTGGACCTCTCTTCTGGCTTCCCTGACATCATCTACAGCGGTGGAAGCCGTTATTTCAGGAGGATTGTTGCCCGGGTTCGGTGCCACTGAGTTCGAGTCCGCATTGACCACGGGACCCACGCTTGTTTGGCCAGGTGTCCCTCCTTTCAGAGTTGGAAGAGCTGCTTTGATCTCGTCTACAGACTTGACCAGGGCCTGTAGTATGGCCTCCAGAGTGTCGATGCGTTGGCGGTCACTGGAACCACCTTGATTGCTGTCCATCATGAACACCGTCCTTACATGAGGGGAGATAGAAGGAACGGTGGAGGACGTGCCCTCCGAGTCATACCCATGTACCGAGAAGTCATCGGGATATGTGGGAATGTTTTCCTCTGGTTCGGACTCAGAAGGGATAGTACCCCCAACTTCAGAGCTGGCTTTATCTTGCGAGTCGTGGACGTCCTCGGGGACGTCAGCACCTGTTGTTCCTGACGGAAGAGTGGTTTCCCAGGGCTCATCTCCTTGGAACATCGGATTATCGTGGATGTTCGGAGGAGTGCCACCCACAGTTCCAGTGACCCCCAGTGGTGTGGATGATGCAGCACCCACTGTAGCAGATTTTGTCTTTGAACGGGTTCCTTAGAAAACTCCGGTGGAGGACAACCGTTTAGATGACAACTTCTTAGTCACAGTGGTTGAAATCTTCGGGCTGGAAATGTTTATCCTTTTCCCTTTCCCATCGACGAGAACTTTCTGAGTAGAGTTACAGGAGACAACAGGAGGCGCCTCGTCTTCTGAGTTTGGTCGTTGTAGTCTTTGGAAAACTATCTGCCGGTCTTCTTGTACTGTTGCGTTGTTGTAACAACAGTTGACGATGACTTAGGTGCAATGACGTCCGTGGGAGGACTCTTTGCACCCCGGGGCACCTTTTCTTTCCTTGCGTTTGTGGAGGATGGCCTCACGTAAATCAGATGGGTCCGGATCGACCATGTTTGCTCCCTGGATTTTGGGAGACTTTTGAGAACCTCTCTGTCCGTTTGCCGCCGGGGGCTGGACTCGAGTGGTTCTGTACAACTTCCCATCAGAGGCCCGTATAACAGTATGTGGGACGCTCAGATGGTCAGAGGTCAGATCAGCGGACCGAGCTTGCCAAGCTCATGCTGTCTTAGACTTCTTCACTCTAGTGCGTGAGGGTACATAGTAGGAAGAGTCTAAATGGTGCTGGAGAGAATCAGACATGTCTTCTTGGGAGCACAGGAGATCAGGACCATAAGAGAGGCGGTCGAAGACAGAGCCACGTGGAGTAGGCGTCATGCAGCTGGAATCAACAATCTTCATGCGGCTGGCAGTCGTAGCCGCATGGGTCTTCTCCATGCGGCTGGAAACCCTGGCCGCATGAGTGTTCTCCATGCAGCTGGAAATCCTGGCCGCATGAGTATTATGCATTTGGCTAGCTATTTCAGCCACATGGTCATCATTCATGCGGCTGGCCATCTTGGCCGCATGAGTCTTCATTTTACGGCTAATGCCCTTGTTCGGTTTCTTTCTGGAGCACATAGAATCGCTCTTTGCCCCTGCAAGTCCAGCATCGTAGTGCTTTCCTCTGCCGGACTTGGAGACAGCAGAGTCCTCTATGGCTTGAAGTGGGGCCGCGCGAGAGGCGCCTTCGCCGTCTTGGGTAGCAGAGAGTATTCCGTCGAGGGCCTGGGGAGGAGCAAATGATTTTGGCCTCCACTCTTTGCGAGCCTTCATTGTGCGGGTGCACTTCTGGACAGGGCCAGCGCTTCCTTCGAAGTGCATTCCCTCGAACGCCTGTTGGTCGAAGCGGATGACCATCTTCTGTTGTGTGGAGCCAAGTTTGGCTGCATTCGATTGCGTCACCAACTCCTCAGTCGTGGAGAAGTTTGTCCCCAGCAGAGTCGCCATCGTGTTTGCCATGAAATATAAAAGAGCAGAACAATTATCGGAGGACTGGACTTTTACTTCACGTTACAAACTCGCTTGTACAAAAAAAGCCTAGGGACGAAAACCTTGGTACATCAATCTAAGTACAATTGTTTATTTTAGATTCTGGCGGGTAACGATAGAGGCTCAGGAAAGCGACGGCAGCTCTGCCTTACTCCTTGGACGTTCGGTATGCAGCCTTGGCTCCAGAAGATTGCTTGGCATTGAAGAAATGCTCTCTTTGCTCTCTCTCTGCTTTTTCTCTCCAAGTATTCTGGTGCTCTCTGATCTCGAAAAAGGGTCCTTTGCAAAGGAATGGCACCTTGCTGTTTATAAGAGGGGAATGCAATCATTAGGGTTTACAATGATTGTCCCTTAAAGTGGCGACGGCATGTTGATTGATCAATCTGGGCCATTAGTTTTAAGTGTGATGAATCTGGGCCATTAATGGAGATTACGCCAAATCCTATCAATAATTAATGCTGATTGCAATAAATCTCCATCATGATGATTTGCTGATGTCTGCAAATCTGAATGAATAAATTTAATTCATTCTCCCGCCACGTGTCCCAGATTATTGGGATTTGACCTAATCTTTGGTTGCAGTAAATCTGGGAGATTGATTGGCTTTATGACACGTGTCCTGCGAGCCACTGAGGAAATCTGAGCCACATAAGGATTGAGCCGTATAAGGCTGACCACGTGTCAAGGCTGCTTGGGGAGTGGCCCCTGAATATTCGAACCACATGATGATGATCTGAGCCGCATGAACGTAGGCGGCCGCATAATAGGTAGCTCCTTCGTGAGCCGCATGGAGATAGTACTTGTGAACCCCATGGGGAAGCCTCTGCTTGAGCCGCATAAGGGGGAGCCTCTGCTTGAGCCGCATAGGGGGAGCCTTTGCTTGAGCCGCATAGGGGGTCTCTGCTCGAGCCGTATAGGGGGTCTCTGCTCGAGCCGCATACAGCTGGCCACATGTCGAGGCCGCGTGACACTTTCTGGATCTCGGGGGATTGTGTCAGAGATCTCCTTCGTTTCCCTAGGAGTCTGCCATTATGACAGAGTCATAATTACATCTTTGTGTCAGGGCTGTCACTTTTTCAGAGCAGTCAGCCATCAAGGTAATTAATACAGTATAGGACGAAGGGAAGAACTGTTTGCAAGCCACGTGTCTTCTCTTCTGAGCCGTATAAAACGTATCGAGCTGCATAGTCCCTTGCGCCGCATGAATCTCTGAGCCGCATGGGGTTCCCTGGCCGCATAGATCTTTCTTTATTCTTTTCCATGCTTCTACAGCAACATCCGTTGATCGATATGAAGGTGCTAATACCACAAGTCAAAACCACTAAGAAGCTAGAGATCGAATATTGAAATGAATTGATTATACTGCAATGAACTGAATACTGAACTAAAATGAATTGATGCCTAGAATGATGGTTATGAAATGCTAAGAATGATCATGTTGCCTATTACTTCAAATATTCTATGCACACAGTGTATATCGAGTTGGACACACATTCGCCTGACCATGGACAACTTGTATACAAGGATTGAGCAATAATTTCCTCGAATGGTACCGGGGTACCGGGACCGATTCGGCCTAGGAGAAAATAATAAAGTGCTTTGGGGAACATGAGTAATACGAGGCATCATAGAGGCTAGCTCCCTACTGTGCTGTCATCTCATTATCTTGAAGTCCCAAATGCAAATGAATGAATGAAAAGAGTCCATATGGTTTAATAACACTAGTGGTCACATTGTGGGAATGTATGCTAATCAATGTCTTATGCACTGGCGGTAAGTATATTATTATTATCCTGTATCTTATGCAGGAAAGCTGGATTCGGCCAATGGTAAAGTAAACATGGTTTCATGAACTACCATGTCATTTGAATTGTGATTTACTCTAAATGTTGCCTGTCCCTAATAAGTTCATATCTTTAAAATGCTTGGCATTAATAAAATGTTGGTTTACTGAGTGGGCCAACGGGGCTCACCAGCGCATTGTCATAATGTGCTGACCCCTCCTCCACAGGTACTGGAGAAGGCTCGGGCGCACATCGCAACTAAAGCTTTCTGAACTGCTATTTACTTTCAAGTTATTTTTCCTAAAGATGCATAAAGTATTGCGGAGTTTTCAAAGATAGCTGCTTATATTCCAAAGTACTAAAGGGGCATGACGTATGGAACGAGAAATTATTTCATGGCAGCCTATCATTTGTACTTCTTTTCATGAATCAATGTAGCCGAAAAAGCATTTCAAATATTATCGAGAAAAGTTGTATTCTGACTACAATCATCAATAAAATGAATATTTTTCTTCCTATTCCGCTTACTCAATGTTTCCACAACTGTGGCTTATTTTTAAATGTTTTGAAATGATATAAATGTGCATGTTCTAGCCTTGTACAAGTGCAACTCCAGACTTGTACGGCATCACGACTTAGCGAGGACGATCGATTCGGCGTGAATCGAAGCAAAGCGAGCGATTCTCCGAATCGGGGCATGACAAGTTGGTATCAGAGCTTGTTTCACTTTCTCGAATTTTGAAAATGTTTTCAAAAAGGAAGTCTTGATGCAAATTTTCTCGATTGATGGTGTCGATAGCGCTGACATGAAATAATATTCCATACAATAAGCCCATAAATATTTTATGATTGCTAATAAAATTATTTCTTTCTTGTAGAATGACCAAGGGTGACAGTGCAAAGACGAATTCATCGTCTGACCCAATTGAGAAACTGATTAAACAAATGGAAGCTCAGAGGAAGCAGAGCGAAGCTCAACATCGCGCGCTTCAAGAGCAGCTCCAGTATCAGTTTCAGGAGCAGCTAGATGCTCAACCAAAGCAAGTTGATAATCTATCTCAGATTGTCACCAAGCTGACGGCCGATTCCAATATTTCTTCAAAGGCCGCAGCAACCGAGACCTTAGAAGTGCCGGCAGAGAAACCTGAAATGCCGACACGGAAGAGGATGAGCTTCAAGTTCTCCGAATTCAAGAGCTGCGACCCGCCTGAGTTCAATAGGAAAGCAGAACCAGATGAGGTGATGGGCTTCTTGAACACACTAGAGGGCTACTTTCGAATGTTAGAGATTCAGGGCAGTAAAAGAGTAGAGTGTACCGCTGTACAACTTCGTCTCAAGGCCCAGGAATGGTGGACTTTGCTGAGACAGGCACTTTGCAGAAATAATTAGGATATGAAGATCTCTTAGGAGACCTTCAAGCAGGCTTTCATTGCATAATTTATCCCACTAGCTGTCCGTCAACAGAAAGAGAATGAGTTCGTAGCACTCAAACAGGGCAGTATGTCAGTGGATGACTACCAAACGAAATTTTTAAAGAGAGTTGCATTCGCTGGGTACATGGTACCGAATGACGATGCCAAGCGAGGAAGATTCGTGCAAGGCTTGAATGAGGGCCTACAGCGGGATGTGCTAAGTCGAAAATGTACGTCTTATCGGGAGACATACGAGACAGCTCTCGAGATGGAGAGATTTCATCAGCCGGCTAGTCGTGGGACAAAGCAGTACAACCAAGGAATCAATAATCAGAAACGACCTTGGTCTGCTAGCAGAAACGACGCACCTAAGCGTTATAATACTGGAGACAATAGGGGGTCTCAACATACAGAATGTTGTAAAGCATATAACCGTTGGGGACATCGATCTGAAGATTATCGGGTTAAGTGTTTCAAATGTGGCGAATAGGGCCATAAGGAAGCTGATTGCAGAAATAGAGGAGGGAATCAGTATCCTCCTCGTGGTCATAACAACAATTAGTATCGTGGGCATAACAACAATCAGAACCGGGGCCAATATAACAACCAGCATCGTGGCCAAGCGCCACCAGCCTTACCGGCTCCAGCTGGGAATGCATCGAATCAACAACAAGGTACGCAAGCAAGAGTTTATGCCTTAACTCAGTAAGAGGCCCGGACCGTAGAGAATGTAATAACAGGTACGTTGCTATACAAAGGCACACCTGCAAGAGTACTTTTTGATTCTGGTGCTACTCATTGCTTTATCTCGTCTGATTTTGTAATGGAAAATAAATTTTGTATGACTCAACTAAAGACAACTTTGTGTGTTAGCACTCCTTCGGAAGTAGATATGCTTGCAACTTTGATTTACAGGGACGGCTACATTAAAATTGGAGGCAAGACTTTATCTCTGGAAGCAATTATACTCGACATCAAAGAGTACGATATCATCTTGGGAATGGACTGGCTCAACGCCTGTCATACAACAATCGACTGTGCGGATAAGAGAGTTGTGTTTTGCCTACACGGAGAAACGGAGTTCTCTTACTCGTACGGTTCGGCATTCCAAGGACCCATGGTAATATCGGCAGTTACAGCAAGGCACATGCTGTACTCTGGGTACGAAGGATTCCTCGCTTCTGTTCAAGACACTCGAATGAAGGGTGTAGATTCGAATCAGACCAAAATTGTGGCAGAGTTCCCCGATGTATTTTCGGACGAGATACCTGGTGCCGCCGGATAGAGAAATTGAATTCACAATTGATACATTTTCGAATACTCGTCCGATATCAAAGGCGCCGTACAGGATGTCTCCGGCAGAATTGAAGGAATTAAAGGTGCAACTACAAGAATTTCTAGACCGGGGATACATTCACCCAAGTGTATCTCCATGGGGAGCTCCAGTACTATTTGTAAAGAAGAAAGATGGGACGATACGGCTATGCATCGATTACAGAGAACTGAATAAGGCAACCATCCGTAACAAGTATCCCTTGCCAACAATAGATGATCTGTTCGATCAGCTACAAGGGGCGACCGTGTTTTAAAAAATCGATCTTCGTTCAGGATACCATCAGTTGAAGATCAGACCCAAAGATGTTCCCAAGTCGGCATTCCATACGAGATACAGACACTATGAGTTTTTGGTCATGCCATTCGGTTTGACTAATGCTCTAGCAGCCTTTATGGATCTAATGATTAGAGTGTTTCGATCGTTCTTAGACAAGTTTGTTATTATGTTCATCGATGACATCTTGATCTACTCAAAGGATAGGGAGACTCATGTCGAACACTTGAGGGAAGTGCTTCAGACGCTGCGGGACAATCAGCTGTATGCAAAACTAAGCAAGTACAAATTTTGGACGAACAGCGTATCGTTTCTAGGATATGTTGTTTCGGCAGAAGGCGTTGTCGTTGACCCAAAGAAGATTGAGGCAGTTGTAGACTGGAAACAGCCTGCATCAGCTAGTAAGATACGAAGTTTCCTTGGTTTAGCCGGGTACTAGCGTAGGTGTGTGAAAGACTTTTCAAGAATTGCTTCGCCTTTGACTCGCCTAACTCAGAAGGGAGTCGTATTTAAGTGGACTGGCGACTGTGAGAGTAGTTTTCAAGAACTCAAACAGTAGCTCGTCATAGCTCCAATTTTAGCACTTCCGAAAGGCTCTGAGGGATTTCAGATCTACAGTGACGCATCGAGACTTGGTTTAGGATGTGTTCTTATGCAACGTGGGAAGACAATATCTTATGCGTCGAGATAACTCAAACAGCATGAGAAGAATTACCCCACTCCTGACTTAGAACTGGCGGCGATTGTGTTCGCGTTGAAATTGTGACGACACTCTCTATGGAGTGTCCTGCGAGATCTTCACGGATCACAAAAGCCTGAAGTATATATTCACGCAGAAGGAATTGAATTTGAGGCAGCGGCGTTGGTTAGAATTGATCAAAGATTATGACTTGACAATTTCTTACACGTCGAGTAAAAAAACGTGGAAGCTGATGCCTTGAGTCAAAAATTTGTTGGGTCCCTAATAATAGCAAAAGAGGTACTACGAGATCTTGAAAAGATGGGCATCGAGTTCAGGATCCGTCTGCAGAATGTGCAGTTGGCTCAGTTACAACTTGAGCCGAGTCTCCAGGAAAGGATTAAGATTGCTCAGAAGGATGATCCGTTTCTGCAGAAGATACGCGAGTTGATTCTAGTAGGAAAGGCGTCGGACTTTACCGTTGAAGATGATACTATTCGTGTCAAGGGGAGATTGTGCGTCCCTAGGGATGAGGATATCAGGAAGGAAATACTGACCGAGGCTCATTTCACGAAGTATTCCTTGCATCCGGGAAGCACGAAAATGTATAAGGATCTGCGCACAACATTTTGGTAGCATGGCATGAAGAAGGATGTGGCGCTATTCGTGTCACAATGCTTAGATTGTCAGTGTGTGAAGGCCGAACACCAACGGCCAGGCGGAGAACTACAAAATTTGGCTATTCCACTGTGGAAGTAGGATAATATCTGTATGGACTTTATAGTCGGATTGCCAAGAACTGAGAAGGGGAATGATGCGATTTGGGTTATCGTGGATAGATTAACCACATCGGCTCATTTTATTCCAATAAAAGTTATATGGGACGTAGAACGGTTGGCTCAGATTTACATAAATAAAATTGTCCGATTACATGGGGTGCTAGCTTCTATAGTGTCGGATAGAGACGGAAGATTCTTGTCTCGATTTTGGATAAGTCTGCACTCAGTAATGGGCACAAAGTTGAACTTTGGTATGGCATACCATCCGCAAACTGATGGTCAAACAGAGAGAGTAAATCAGATTCTTGAGGATATGTTTAGATTGTGTGTGCTCGATTCGAAAACAAATTAGGACGCACATCTCGTATTGGCAGAATTTGCCTATAACAACAGTTATCAGACAAGTATCCAGATGGTCCCGTACGAAGCCTTGTATGGACGAAAATGTCGATCACCGATATGCTGGGATGAAGTCGGTGAACGGCAAGTGCTCGAACCAGAACTTGTGGAACAGGCCGTCGAGAGAGTCCGCTTAATTCGAGAAAGGCTTACAGTTGCTCAAAGTCGACAGAAGAGTTATGCAGATGTACATCGACGACCTTTGGAATTTATGGCGGGTGATCATGTATTCTTAAAGGTCAGACCCATGCAAGGTGTGATGCGGTTTGGGATGAAAAAAAAGCTGAGCCCGAGATTTGTTGGACCATTCCAGATTTTGGAGAAGGTAGCCTCAGTGGCTTATCGACTTGCACTACCTCCGGCTCTGGCTGATGTGTACGATGTCTTCCATGTATCCCAACTGCGAAAGTATATGCATGATCCAAGTCACGTAGTAAACTTCGATCAGCTACAGCTGAGCGCTGACCCATGATATACTGAAGAGCCTGTCCAAATCTTGGACAGGAAAAATGTTTTGCGGAATTGGACAGTATCTTTGGTCAACGTGCTTTGGCGAAACCATACGGTCGAGGAGTCGACGTGGGAACTGGAGGAAGAGATGCGGGTGAAATATCCCTCGCTGTTTTATAATTTTGAGGTAGGACCTTTGCTTTAAGTTTTGAGGACGAAACTTTTTCTTACTGGTATATTATGTAGTGTCCCGCTTCTAGCGGTTCACTATATAAGGCTTGTGGCTTGGCTAACTCGGTCGGAACCGAGTATTGGGGAAACTTACTGTCGACATCGAATCGATCACGGACAAGTGCATAAGAACCTTTCCAACTAATGGATTGGTTTCTCTTGAAATGCGTCCAAGAGTTTTCTCTGGATGTTTTGCTACTGGTTTTGTTGCTTGGTTTTGATGGATGCTTTTCTGAACGATTTTTGATGATTTGATTCTTGCCCGTTTTATCGATTTGCATAGCATTCATTCTTGAGAATTCTGAGAGAAGAGAACACAATAAGACGAAATATTAACCAAACTTTTGGTGCCAATGCAGACTAATGCGTGACGGAAGGCTAAGCGTACAAGTGTTCCTCTCTCTCTCGGCGATTCTCTAATTTAGTGAGTGTGGATCTCTATGGTGGTATTGTCCCTCTCGCTATTCCTTTATGCCAACTAAATAATTGTCTTGCAACATCCGTTGATCGATATGAAGATGCTAATGCCACAAGTCAAAACCACTAAGAAGCTAGAAATCGAACATTGAAATGAATTGATTATACTGCAATGAACTGAATACTGAACTGAAATAAATTGATGCCTATAATGATGCTTATGAAATGCTAAGAATGATCATGTTGCCTATTACTTCAAATATTCTATGCACACTGTGTATATCGAGTCGGACACACATTCGCCTGACCATAGACAACTTGTATACAAGGATTGAGCAATAATTTCCTCGAACGGTACCGGGGCATCGGGACCGATTCGGCCTAGGAGAAAATAATGAAGTGCTTTGGGGAACATGAGTAATACGAGGCATCATAGAGGCTAGCTCCCTACTGTGCTGTCATCTCATTATCTTAAAGTCCCAAATGCAAATAAATGAATGAAAAGAGTCCATATGGTTTAACAACACTAGTGGTCATATTGTGGGAATGTATGCTAATCAATGTCTTATGCAGGGGCGGTAAGTATATTATTATTATCCTGTATCTTATGCAGGAAAGTTGGATTCGGCCAATGGTAAAGTAAACATAGTTTCATGAACTACTATGTCATTTGAATCATGATTTACTCTAAATGTTGCCTGTCCCTAACAAGTTCATATCTTTAAAATGCTTGTCATTAATAAAATGTTGATTTAGCTGAGTAGGCCAACGGGGCTCACCAGCGCATTGTTATAATGTGCTGACCCCTCCTCCACAGGTACTGGAGAAGGCTCGGGCACACATCGCAACTAAAGCTTTCTGAACTGCTGTTTCCTTTCAAGTTATTTTCCCTAAAGACGCACAAAGTATTGCAGAGTTTTCAAAGATAGCTGCTTATATTTCAAAGTACTAAAGGGGCACGATGTATGAAACGAGAAATTATTTCATGGCAGCCTATCAGTTGTACTTCTTTACATGAATCAATGTAGCCGAAAGGGCATTTCAAATATTATCGAGAAAAGTTGTATTCTGACTACAATCATCAATAAAATGAATATTTTTCTTCCTATTCTGCTTACTCAATGTTTTCGCAACTATGGCTTATTTTTAAATGTTTTGAAATGATATAAATGTGCATATTCTCGCCTTGTACAAGTGTAACTCCAGACTTGTACGGCATCACGCCTTAGCGAGGACGATCGATTCGGCGTGAATCGAAGCAAAGCGAGTGATTCCCCGAATCGGGGCGTGACCCCACACCCATGTAAAAGGTTGGCAATCAAAGGCTGACACATTTCTTCAAGAGCAAAGACTGCATCTGATAGTCCAAGGAGTAAGGCAGAGTTGCTACACTTTCCCGAGCCTCCATCGTCGCCCTCCAGAATCAAAAATTAAACAATTGTACTTCGATTGTTTCCTAGGATTTCTTTCCAGGCTTTCTTTTGTACAAGTGAGTTTGCAATCAAGTTCAATTCGTCTGTAATTTTTGTTCTTGATAATTAATGGCAAACAATGATATTATCTAAAATCTGGGTAATGGGTTATCTAAGGTAGAGTGTATCACCTATAGGATATGTAATAGGTTATGGGTATTACCTGCCCTATTAGTCTAAGGTAATGTGATACTTACATAAGATTTAGGGATTATCCTTCTAAGTAATCTAGGTATGGTATTACCTACTATAAGACAATATACTACCCATATGATAGATAGTAGATGGTTACCTATTAGTCTAAGGTAGTGGGTTATCTATCAGCCTAAGATAATGTATATCATAGGTAAGTATCAATCGGAGTGCCACATATGATTTATATATATCTATATAATATAACTAGGTAGCTAACAACTTGATATGGGTTAACTTGACCTATATTTGACTATGGTTTGACCAGGGTTGACCAATTGACCAAAAGTCAACTGTGAGTCAAACTTGACCTAGATTTGACTTAGATTGCATATCACACACTAGAAAACCATGTTTAACACTCTTAAACACCAATTAACATATGTATATCTCATCTATAGGTCTTATGACTCTACTTTGAGCCTCGATTCATATTGATTGTTTAGGACCGCAGGCGAGTACATTCTTTGATAGTTTTTATTGCTTTGATATCTACTATATCCGATTCAGTTGTAGTGTTTTACTTGATTCTCAACACGAGGATACACGGACTAGTATACATTGGATCCCGTCATGAGATGTTATTCCTGGTTTACCTGGTATATGGGTACATTGTTCGATCTTGTTTCATGTACTTGTATAGACACCGATTTGGGAGTGGCCTAGCCCATGCTCTTTGAATCTCGTGTCACGACGTGTTATAGTTGGATCCATTATGCTATTCGGGGATGGGGAGTTATTAGAGGTTATGTGATCAATACCCCCTCTTGTTACTAAATGTGCATAGCTCCACCCTCACCACACGTAGGGTGTAGCCTGACTTGATACTACTTGTGCATAGGTTTCTATTTTGGCCGCCATAATCCTCTATACTACTTGTGCATAGCCGATCAAATGGAACAGCCTGATAGAGACCCAAGCCGATCACATAACGCTCTAATATCTTAAGGCATTGTTTATATTTATATTGTATATCAGATGTTCCTGTACTGTTTTACATTCCAGTATTTCATACCCTGACATGATATTCAGTTAACTTGTACTATTTTATTTCCAGTCTTGATATTTTATCTTGTATTCCATTATAAATGTCTCTTATAGTATTTTTCAATTCATTTGGAACTGTTGTTGGCGTTTGTACTTGCTCATATCCTGACAGGATAACCATACATGTTTTTTAGAGGATTTAGATGCAGATTGCTCGACCTTCTACGGGTTTGGCATTGATGGAGACTATGACCATGACTTGCTAGTGGAGTCGGTGCTCGTAGAGGACGCACTGCCGGTAGTGACTTAGATTAGTTAGGCTTTGACTGGATTGCATTCCAGCTTGATACTTTGGACTTGTAGTATTTATTTGGGATTTATATTATGTCTTAAATTCTGAATTTCTGCTTGTGACTTTGTATCTATTTCAGTCTATCTATTTACATCTTAACTCTATCATATTTGTGCTTATCTTCCTTAGATTTTATGTGATTGAGTTTGTGATTATATTTCTCCGTACATAGATGACAGGTTATATACATTGTATCTTAGATGTTATATATTATAAATGACCTATACAGCGTTTTATCGCCGACTCTACGGCATAGGCTGGACGTACCCACGTGCTCGTGCCCCTAAACAGGATGCGGGTCATGACAGTCGCCACCACCATTCACACTCCACAGCAACCCGACCGACCAAACTAGCCACCACCATCTCAACCCCTACGACACCACAAACCCCAGTTCACCCCACTCACCTGAGTCCGCAGTAGCTCCTCCCCGGTGAAACTAACCACCGCACGTGACCCAAACTTTAGATCTACTCGACAAGACACATCTCTCCTCCTCGTGCACCGTTCCCTCTATGACGAGTTCGCCGTCGGCCGGATTAGCTCCAGATATGTCGCCGCCGTGCCAGATTTTGTGCCCGCTGACCGGATCTTGAGTTCTTAGCCACCGCTCATTAGATCTGAGCCAGCGCCGGTTCATCTTCTTATCGAGCAGTATCGGGCCGACAAGCCTCCACCACACGCTACCAGGGTGAGCCACTACTCCTCTCTTTCTTTTTTCCTCTATTTGTCTTGATGTTACTCTCTATCTCTCTCCTTCCTCACTCGATTTTTTCTTCTGCCCTTTCGTTTCTTAGATGAGTGAAGCTACTGCTTCCTCTCTCTTCTCTAAGAATAGGCTTTACAGACCCTATAGGCTTGTGGGTTGGTGGGCTCAAGCCTAGTGAGTGTTTTAACCAATTTAAATTATTATCTGTAGGCTTGGGCCCAGCCTAATCAGTAGGCTTTAGGGTTTTTGAGTTTGTATAGTATTCATTTGTGCAGTTGGGCTGGGCCAGTGGGCCAAGTCCAGTAACAGTTGCTTTTGCATATAAAATATATACACATATATATGTATTTATACTATATTTATACTGTATTTATTGATTAATATTATGTAGAAATGAATTTATATATTATTGTATATATATGTATAATACTTTGTATAAATATTACTAGTATAAAATGATATATGCATGTATAGTATATTAATCGTAATAATATTTTGGGTAGTTATATTAGTTAATATTATTATCAAATATTTTACCTAAAGTAGTTTTATCAAATAATGTTAAAGTAAAAAATATATATTACTAGTATAAAATGATATATGCATGTATAGTATATTAATAGTAATAATATTTTGGGTAGTTATATTAGTTAATATTATTATCAAATATTTTACCTAAAGTAGTTTTATCAAATAATGTTTAAAGTATTTTTTAAACTATTATTTCTAAATAATTTGACTAAATAAAACCTAGTTTCCTAATATTATAAATATTTTATAAATAGATTATAGATATTAGGTTGTGTCCTTCTCTTCCATTATCATGTTAATCAATCTTATTATGCTTTCCTAAATTGTGACTTTGCTCAATCTACCATATCAATCATCGGCTTATTGGATTACTATTGGAATATTTGGATGACGGATGCGATCTTGGACATTTAATGGACGTTATGGTCTTCGATGACTATGATTAGGATGATATGATCTAGGGACTATTACTGGACTTTAGAATGTGATACTTTCCGTGTTGACACGTTCGTGTCACGCACGTCAACGTTAGATATCCGAGGCAAGTACTTACAGTAAATGCCCTCATTTCTGATAGTTATTATATTTCACGATCTAGATGTGTATGCCATGATTAGTGTCACGATTATCACGCAAGATTAGTATTTATGGATTCTAGTCATGATTACTATATTCTTGTTTACTTAATTCATGTTCCCTATCATGATTTGAATCCATGATTGCTAGTTAGTCAGAAAGTACTTTAGTATATATGTAATCAAAACCTAGTTTATCATGTTCCCTAAAGAATAGATAATCATAGACGACACGTATGATTGAGCCATACCAAGTAGATCCATCAGCCGATCACATATATAACATAGTACTTCAACCTCACTTAGTGTAGCTACGACTTTTGCATTCATATTGCCATGCCACATGCCATGATTTCTTGTCTACTTTATCTGACTTTACATGTTACAGTTTAATCCTCGTATTCTATCTCCTATTTCCTGTTGTATGATTTCTATTATGTTATGAGTAGTGGTTCATGTATTGTACTTGCTCCAATCCTGAGTGGATAGCCATATTTTTAGGCGATGACTTAGAGTATCAGTGTTCCACTAACTATAACACACCTGAGGCAGATCATGGCTTAGCTGAGGATGCAGGAGATGATATAGCTGATGTGCCACTACAGGATGCTTAGCTTAGCTTAGTCTTACTTTCAGTTGATTAGATTTCTATTATCAGAACATTTGTTGAGTTGTACCCTATTTTGAGGATTAATATATTTGACTCTCTGTTTTGAACTATGTGGATTTGTCATTTTTATTTCATATCTACCTATTAGTACTTGTAATTGAGTTAGAATCTGGATATCATAATTTATGGTATGTTAATTGGATTGGATGTACTCGAGGATTTGACAGCTTACTACCGTCGACTCTGCGGCATAGGCTGGCCGTGCTTTCACATATTCGTGCTCGAACTTCCAGGTGCGGTTCCTGACATATTTTTGCCCATGCAGGTCTCGTCTTCGTAATTAGTGCAATGTCATGGTAGTGCAACGACTTAGTTGTACTACTGTGAGCCTGCGATAGGATATAGGAAATAGGGTATTTGGATGATAGAATACTCAATCACAAATTAGGATTCCATAGGATATTCCTGGGACGACTCCTGAGAATCTCATCTTGAAATTCATTTCCACTTGTTTTCGTCTACTATTCCTTGATTGTTTGTTGAATTTTATTCTTGGAGTTCGTTGTTGACTTTGATTTTGTATCGAGATAAATTTTATAGACTAATTAAGGTATAGTCTGATGACATGTTTGATACGAACAGTGTGAAAGGTAAATATCTGCTTTAGTTTTGCAGTATAGAGTTCATCGCAGCCATATTAGCTAGCGTGACGAGGACATGGAGCCTGATTTGTATATAGTTATCTTCATTATGTAATTTAGAGTTTCTCGTAACCATACCGATTTGCATGGTAAGAATTCTAGATAACATGATTATAGAGGTATATACCTTAGTTATGGACTATCGTTTATCGCAGCTATGCTTATAGGCATGACGAAGATTCTGGGTAACATGATTACGGATAAACGTATATGATTATCAAATTGTATCCTAAATTGGTTCTTAACATATCATATCTATCATTTCACTCATATTGTTATAGAATTCATTCCATCACCTTTCTAGTTCAGGAGTAGGAATATCTTTAGTTTCTCTAGTCAAGGTCCTTATAGAGCTTCATTTTATTAATTCCTAGGGTTCCTTGGATAGCGTAGTAGTTGATAACTTACATATAGGTTATGATAGTGAGTATCAGTATTGATTGATGGAGTGTAGCTTATGAGTCTGTGAGTGCTACCGAGTGGGCATGTGAGCTATATGCATCAATCTAGAGATAACTCATAGTGCAGTACCTGTGTAGTAATAGTTCTATGGTAGGAGCTAGAGTAGAGTATGATGATTACCTCGTCCTTCCTTCTACAAATCCTATCTTTTGATTCCTTACTGTTAAAACCATCCTTTGATTTTCAATTACTAAATTTTGACTCTATTTGATCGTGACTAAATGATTTTGATTATAATCTTAATCGTGCTAATTTTTATTCTTAATCATACTCGAGTGGTTTTAGTTCTGATCGTGCCTAGATTTCATTTCTATTATTACTAGGCTTTTATCATATCTTAATCATGACTAGATCTAAATCATGACTCTATTCTTAATTGTGTCAAAAAAATTAATCTTGGTCATGCTTGGATGACTTTGCTTTGTGTGACTAGACGACCTTGATTGTCATAATCATGACTATATTTTTTATCGTACATAAACTTTCTGGTCATGTCCAGATAACTTAGATTCTATTGACCATGACCATATTTGAATTTATCCTTAATTGTGCTTAAGCTTTGGTCCTTTATCACACCTATATGACCTTGATTCCGACTTTGATCGTGCCTAACATTCTACACTTAGATTTTGATCATTTCGACTTGATCATGATTTTGATTTAAACGATTTGATCATTTTAGTTGTGACTAGGTCGTGCAAAAAAAAAGGATTTTATTCTTTCCTTCCTTATACAATTTTGAATTATGATTTCAAATCAATCCCCAATCATGCCTAGTGATTTGAAATCGTGCCATAATTGATCAGCCCTAAATGATTTTGACCATATATTGATGTTATTCCTGACCGTGCCAAGTCAAGCTATTCCATAAAATTTTGAAGAACAAAGAAGGGTGAAGCATAGGACACTGGAGATTTGAAGGAACCAGATATAGTGTGGTGGTGATACATTTTAGACTGGTTATGATACTGTGGACAAAAAGATGAAATTGATGGAGGAAATGTGTAACTAATAATAGAAGCAAAGTCAAGAGCATAGTAGCATCATTAACTTTTAGAAATGGTTATATTTAATAAATTATTTATAGTATGGATTATTTTCATATAAAGATAGAAGAGGAAGAATTCAAACGGTGAAGAATAGTATATAATGAATTTAAATGGAAAGAAATTTAAAATAATATGAGAGTTGTATTCATAAGGCCAGTGAGGATATTCAAGAGTGAATTGATTTTAAAGAAATTTTGATACTGGAGGTTACAAATTCTTGAGATATTTTTTATATTAAATTAAGGTTAAGACGTTGAGTTGAAGAATCTAAATTTGAGGGATTTAAACTCTTAAGGATGACTATGTTTGATAATGGATTACGGCGAAAGAAAAACAAAAATATTGAGAATTATGATTGAGGACGTACATTATAGTAGTTTAATTTTCCAGAATTAATGGATTGATGATTCTATTATTGATTTTTTCTAGATTGGTAAATAGAAGCGTAATGAAGGAATGATGACTAGATAAACCTTGTAGTAGTAGGGTGAGATGATTATCTTGTATTCCCTTTCTACATATCATAGCTTGTATACTTTTTTTTTCTATAATAGAGATCTCATTTTACTATTCTTATAAATCACCCTTTGAATTCGTTATTAATAGAATCAGCTCCATTATGATAGCGACTATAAGCTTTTGATTATATTCTTAATCATACTTGAAATCTTTTGGTCATGATTTCGATTATATTCTTAATTACATCTAAATTTAATTCATTTTTGACTTGATTTATTTTAAATCGTGCCCAAAATTATAATTTTAGTAATGACCTTGTTATTTAGATTATACTGATCGTACCTAATTTTTGTTGTATTTGATCGCGGCTATACTATGATTTCATACTTAATCGTGCCCAAGTTCTATTCTTCGATAACACCAATATGATTTAATTCTAATCATGCTTAAAACCCAATTTATACTTAATCATATCTAGGTTCTATCGGACCAGATTCTACCTTAGACATGACCATATTCTCATCCTTGTCAAATTAATATTAATACCCATATGACTTCGACCTTGATTTGATCGTGCCTTAACCATTCTATGCTTAGATTCCAATTTGATCATAACTAATGATTTTGATCTAAACGATTTTAATTCTATGTTGTGCCTAAGAGAATGGATTTAATTTTTTATCGTGCTTATATGATTTTGATTTCAAAACCATTCTTGATTGTGCCTAAATTATGCTATATTTAATCGTGTCTAAGTGGTTTTGACCATACTTTGATAACGATCTTTATCGTACCAAATTGGTTTGATTGCGCGTAAATGATTTTGTTGATAACCATATTCGATTATCTTAGTTGTGCCAAATCAAATTATTTTATTGATCGTGCCTAAACGATGTGATATTTTATTCTTGGTCATTCCTTAATTATGGTTAGATTTTGATCGTGCCAAACCATATCATTTCTAAATTCTTTATTTGATTAATCTTAATCGTGCTAAATCGCATCATTCCTACATTTGATCACAGCCAAATGATTTTGCTTATATTAATATTTGTACTTACATTTTAGTACTATCTTTCATTGTATTTAGATTTTAATTCTATTGATTATATTAATTTAAATTTTGAGGACGAATTTTTTTAAGGTGTGTAGACTTGTAACTACCTAGATTTTAAATTTTTATTTTTGAAAATTTAAAGCTAATTTTAGTTATAAAATTCTTTTCCTAAATTTAAAATTCTATTTTACAATGTCATTATTTTTTAATTTATAAAATCATGTTTTCAAATTTATTTGTGAATTTATTTATAAATCTAATTATTGTTACTTAATAATTAGCTAATTTCATTTACAGATATTTTATTTTTATTACTTGGGAGCCTACCAAACCTTTGACTTGGATTGTGGGCTAGCTAACCTAATTTCCTACCAAGTCATGGGCTTGGATCGTGGGCTACTAGCTAATGTGGTATTCCTAATTTTATATTAATTATTATTGGTCTTGAATTTTAGATTAATTAGTAATTGGTAATTACTAACTAATTAATTAATTAGTTAGTGGGTTAGTTATTGTTAGTGGTTAGTTAGTTAGCATCATTCACTAATTGTCCTTAAATCTATTACATATTACATTCTTGCCATCAAGGCTTGTGAAGAACTCCATACTTTTTTCTATTAAAATAATAAAGACTCTCCATTATTTTATACATACAAACTAATCCTACTCTTTACAGCCTACATCTACCTTTGCTCTGCCCTTGTCCCCTAGCTCTGCCGCATCGCCGCCGTGCACCGCCGGCTGTACTCCGGCGAGCACAGCTGCCTCGTCGGAATCCCCCTCTTCTTCCATGCTCTTCTCCTTCTCCTCCTACATTGTTCTTCCCTAGCCGCCACCGATTCCCAACTCCGGCCATGCCCACTGTCTCCACACAAATACCACAGCCTAATCGCCACAACACCTACGACCACCATTTGGACCTAGGCCAAGCCCGTCCATCTCTCCTCCCACCTCCACCATCTACTCGTTTATACACTGCCATCACCCAACCCAAGCTTACCCTACACCTCCTCTCTCTACTCCCCAACACCATCAATGCCACCATGGCCGAGCTCTGGCTGCCCTCTCCTCCTTACTGCCACCAACAGAATGTCTCCACCACCCTAACATTTTATCACCAACCCCCATTTTCCTATTCTCCACCGTTCCCTACTACCATCCTCAACTATGGCCACTTGTTGCCACCACTACGCACAATCCACAGCAACCCGACCGACCAAACTAGCCACCACCACCTCTGTCACGCCCCGATCCTGAAAGATCAAAAGCTAGCCACTGGACATATGACGTACAAGTCTAGATTGCACTTGTACAAGGCAAAACTATTATAGTTCCCGATATTTCTTAGAAAACAATAACATCGTAGCAAAACCAAACAGATAAATTGAAGTCACAACAAGATATGAAGAAATATATCATCTTTATTGATAATTGTAATCAATTACAAGGCTTGTAGCTGAATACAGAGTTTACAACAGATAACATAGTCAACTGAATTCTTTTCCATTTAGGCTTACAACCGAACATGCCAACTCGGCTTATAATGAACTTGCCAATTTTGCTTACAATCTCACTGGTTCATCTGAGTTATACTGTTTCATATATGATGTCCCGTATAGAAGAAGGCATCATCTTGCAATAAGAGCTTCTGCGCACCCATCCGATTCATCAATGCCAAGCATTGATCAAACGATTTCACCTATGCACGAGCACCTGTAAAGATGCCTGCAAAAGTAGGTCAGTACATCATCTATGTACTGGCAAGCGGTGTTGGTCCAACTCTCCTAAGAAGACAACACCAAGTAATCATGTTATAGAACATTATTAAGAGTGGTCTTTCTCGTTTTCTTAGGGTCGATTAACAGTTCATATCCGACAAAAGTAAAGTATGTAGAAGCATGGAAAAAAACAAAAAAAGCCCATGCGGCCTCAGACAGAAAGAGCTTCATGCGGCTTAGGAGTCCATTAGAAATCCATGCGGTTCAAAATTCCTTCAGAGCCTCATGCGGCTCGGATAGCTCCATGCGACTCAGGAAGGAGCCACGTGGCCCTAAGTAGTTCGCCTCTACAGCTGGCCATAAAGCAACTGCCTCATTAAATGCCCTGACGACAGCTCTAATAGAAAGGCGAAGTGACAACTTTGACATAAAGCGGAAATGATAGCTCTGACATGATGGCATGCTCCTAGGGAAAAGAAGAAAATCTTTTATATAGCTGGCATGATCCGCCAAGTCCCAAAGCTCCCTATGTGGCTGCCACCCCTATGCGGTTGTCCTCTTCATGTGGCTGCCATCTTCATGCTGCTGCCCTCTTCATGCGGCTGCCTCCTTCATGCGGCTGCCCTCTTCATGCGGCTGCCCTCTTCATGCGGCTGCCCTTTTTATGCGACTGCCTCCTTCATACGGCTGCCTCCTTCATGCGGCTGCCCTCTTCATGCGGCTGCCACCTTCATACGGCTGCCTCCTTCATACGGCTACCACCTTCATGCGGCTGCCTCCTTCATGAGGCTGCCACCCTCATGCGGCTGCTACCATCATGCGGCTAGGATCGTGGGGTCCACCCGTATGCGGTTCACTTAAAGACCGCACTCATGGCTCTGCCAGGACATCCCACTCACGACAGTTGAGACACATGGCAGTCCTCATGACAGTTGAGACACGTGACGGTCCTCATGACAGTTGAGACATGTGGCGGTTTTATCCCCTCGGAGTTATGGCCGCTAACAAATCATAACAATCCAGATTTGTTTCTATAAACCCCCTGAATTTTCAGGGAATTTTTAAAATTATTATTTTTATTTGAAGAATAGCTTGTTAATTTTTTTAATTAATTAATTAATTATTTCTAATCAGGGTTTAATTTATATTGTATATATATATATATAGATGCAAGATTACTAAATATTGTTATTTGTTAAATAAATGCTGTGACATTAATTATTAAATTATTTATAAACTCTAACCAAGTTTCATATAGATTTATTATTAGATTATATTTATATCAATAATTAAATATATATAGTGTTATTATTCAATTGGTTTTATTTTTAGATTATATATATATCTATACTTATATAGATGTGGTGTAAATTCCTAGCAACCAAACCCATTCCTTAAGTTTAACCCTAACTTAGGCCCAACCCAGTATGGTCCTATTCATTTGGATCTCCTTCATGCATATATATATATGCATCTACTCTCAACCCTAACCCTAAACTTGCCTCCACATAAACCACCAGCCCCCTTCATCACCGCCACCCTATCCCTCTCTCTCTCTCTCTCTCTCTCTCGTCTATCTCCTTCCCCCCTCACCCGGAGCCCCGCCGTCGACGACGAGATGCGGCGTTTCCTGCGCCCGCGTGTAGCAGTCGGCACCCCCCCGCGCACGCTGCAACCGACCGGCCCCGATCCGGCGGCCCCCTCGTCGGCGCAACCCCCCTCGTCGGCGAGCCACCGCCCTGCGGCGTGGCAAGGTAACCCCGACCCCCCGTGGCGCTGTCACGTGGATTAAATCCTCTTTGCATGCTTTAAACCAAGTTTTAATAATTAAATTCTGAATATTCAGATTATTGTAAGGATTGTTGTGATGAATAGATTGATGATTAATTAGATCTAAATGTAGGAAATCATTGGTAAATATGTAGGGGTTCTACCCTAATTTTCGTGTGATTTAATATTAATTATTGATATTTATTTATATTTAATTATGAAGTTTCAATGTTAGTAATTAATTAAATGTGTTTTCTGTTTTAATTTTTATGTAACATTTTGATTACGAATTAGAGAAAAATTTGTACATGAAAAAGTTTATATAATTAAAATAGTATTTTAAAATAATTTTTCCAGAATTTTTATAAGTTAATTGATAATTATTTTATGTGAAAAACAGCAAATTTACACTGTTTAATTAATTCCGTTTTGATGCTTATTATTTAATTAATAAATATTTAAATAATATAATTTATATGGAAAATATATATTTAATTATAAAGTAAGTTATGGAAATTTTTCCAGAATTTGATTGGTGTTTAAAATATTATATTTAGATTTATCTTGGAAGTTTTGTATTAATCAAATTGAATATTAAATATTGTTTTCAATTTATCTTATTTATTTGGTTAGTAATTAAATAATACTTATTGAATAGAAAATGTTTGTAATAGCATGTTATTCTGTAGAAAAATAATTCCAATATTTATTTATTATTATTTATAATTATTTGGATTTAGTTGAGTAATTTCTAGATTTATTACATAAGTTGAATATATTATATAATTAATTGTTATTAATTATATAAATATTGTAAATTTTGTGAAGTGATATGATTCTGTTAGAAATGTGTAAATATGGTATTTAGGAATTTATTTTATGTATTTTAGATATATTTACGAATTTTTAAGACTTAAAAATAATTTTGAGAATCATGTTTAGGTTTATGTAATCAATTGTGTAATAATTATTTATTGATTTAAATAATTATTAATTTTGTGTTACTACTGTGAATTTAGTTTTAATGATTAAATTTAAGGTTGGTGGTGATTTATTTGGATTTATTTAGAATTATTAAGTACTTATTGTTATTATTCAACTAGTTATTTAATAAATAGTTTAATGGTAATAATTCATTTTCTGTAAAATATATATAATATATATTTATTATTCTGATATTATTTAGTTTATTATTAAAATAGACTAAAAATGATTTTTAAGGATTTTTACTATTTAAGTTAGTATTATTAGGAATTGTGTATTCATGTGTGTATTAAAATGGTTGGTTAATTGATTATCATTAATTAGTTAATTAATTATTAAATATTTAGTTGTAAATAAATTTTAGAATATAAATGGTATGATAATAAGTATGGTTACCTACTTATTATTGTATAATTATTATTCATAAAAATTTGATACTAGTTAGCTAGTAGTACTAGATTAATTTAAATTATAGATTACTTAGCAATTAAATGAATTGTTTAAATTGTTTAATTAGTAATTAATTAGAGATAAATTTTGTTTAGGATTATTTGCTTCTCGGGACTCGGACTCTACTTTGGACCCAGATACTCAGTTGCTGGACACAGGCAAGTACACCTTGCTTGATTGTATATTTTTGCAGTTAGTTTATGCTACTTAGTTACTTCTCAGTTGTGTGCACGCGTCTAGTAGTAGTGGACTTATCCCGTGTATTGTGAAGGTATGTGGTACCTTCTAGCCGGACACCGTATCATACACGATCACTATATGAGTGAGTTGAGAGCATGGATTTGTGTGTCGACTGATCATTGGCACGTGAGTTCGCGTCTGGTCTAGTGGTTGGTACAGGTCTACTTATATATACTATGACGTCTTGCATATTATTTGTACCGCGTATACGGTATGGATATACATTGGGTGGGGAGAGTCTACTAGTGGTGTATGAGAATTTCTGTTTCCAATGGACGCTGGATGCTCGTAGCCCCTCGTTTCTCAAACCGTAGAACGCTTGGTGGCCGTTTCTTCTTCTTCTCCCCCTCTCATGTGCCACTAGAGATGTCTCGAGTGCATTTTACACATAGATGGTTAGTTTACCTGTCGTATGTTGCATGATATATCCTGTCCTTGTTTGGTTGGAGAGATGTTATGTTACATTTTGTTCTAGTTATTTATATACTGTCCTATACTATCATGCATGTCGATTTCTTGTATACTTGTTACGTCCCTCTGAGGACCTGGCACCTTTTCCAGATTGGGACGAGCACAGGTACCGACGGACTACGGAGATTGGAGACTTTTGCTGACGAGGACTTCAATGTTGAGCCTCGTGAGTTTCTTGAGTTCTTAGGTGATTTCTGCTAGTGACTATCTATTTCTTTTCTGGTTCAGTTGTACTCTTTTAGTAGTTCTTTCATACATTTATTGGTGGATTATTTTCTACTAGTCATGACTTGTAGTTTGATTCAGAGTTATTTTCATTCCTTCCAGCTTTATTCTGTGATTTTTCCTGTGGATGAGATTAGTATTTACCTGCCTATATTGTTATTTAGTTGTTATTTCAGCGTACTACGATCGAGTATAGTCCATTAAATTGGGATTTTTCTATACTTGATCGTACAGCTGGTATGCCACGTGTTCCTGGTCCCACATATTTTGGAACCGGGGCGTGACATGTTTTTAGTGGTGGCCCATGCAGGTCAAGAAAATATTATTTGGTTACTTTACCGTACCAAGCAAGCCTGCGTATAGGATTAGGACTATTGTGTCTCATCCACAATTAATTATTTTTATCCTTTGATCTCGTTTGATTTCGACTCATTTCAAACTCTTCGAAATACTTGATCTCTTCTTTGATTTATATCTTCTGACTCTTTGACTTCCTTACAATTATATCCTTCTCGATCTAATCTACCGTACCCTTTGCTTGTCATGATTGATAGAGGTTTGGAAGATGCTATACTATATACACTCTTGAGTTAACTATATGGCTAGATGGGTTACTTTGGCAGCTAATTATGCGGTTGAGTCTATAATTGAATTCTGGGAAAGTACTAAATATTACAGGTTGATGAACACCATATTTTTGAAAGATATAATTTTTGCATGAATGATTAGTTAAATTCAAAGTTGAGTAGTAATGATATATCAATTTCGAATGATAGTGAGAAAGATTACTTATACTCATATGGGAAAGACTGTTAGAAGTTGATTAATAAAATAAACTCGATGATCGATTTGAGAGGATGATTTAAAGTTTTGATTTGAGATTTAAAAAAATAAATTCTATGATTGGTTAGAGAGGATATAAAATCAACTTGATGATAAATTTTTTTTTAAATATTCACATTGCTACATGAGATTTAAATTGGTTGATGATTTATATTGGTTTCCAAAATAGAAGAATAATTTTTTTTTTAAATTTGAGGATAGATGATTGTAAATAGAAATAGTTAAGAGTTGCCTATGAGATTTATATTTCTTTAAAGATTGAATATTTTGACCTTGATGAAAAAAAGGGTTTATTTAAGAAGAATTTAGAAATTTGATGCATTTCATAAAGTGATTTAAAATTTAGAGTTGGGTAATTTTAATCTAAAAATTTTGAGGAGAAAAGAAAAGGATGTTTGTACTATAATAAAGTTTATTTCGAGGATCGATTTAGAAATTTGAGGTATTTTTTTTGTGATTGAATTTTGTTTGATGGAACAAATTTTGATTGAAAAAAAAAATTTGAGATTTAAATCTTTTTTTTTTAGATTGATAAATTTTTATTGAAGTTTCTTTTGGAAAAAAAAAGAAGAAGAATTTAGTACTATGATAATATTTATCTCGGTGATTGATTTAAGTATTTTCATAAGAGAGTTACAATCTTTTATATTAGGTAAACTGAATTAAAGTTGAGGAAAAAAAAAGGAGGAAAAATAAAAGGGAGTTGGTGTGATGATAAAAGGATTGGTTGGGTATTTTAAAGTTATAATTATGATTATATGCGACGATCTTAAAGAGATTAAGGAAATTGGTGGATGATTGTTTTGATTTAAAGATTTTATACCGAAGGAATTTATGAAGAAATTTTATTTATAGGAATTTGATTTTTTTTTATCTTGATGAGGAAATAAACATAAAGGATGTTACTCTAATGAGATAGAAGTGTCACACCTTAGTTGCCATATTTTTCATAGCCATGATAGTGATTATATGCAGTTATAGTTAAGTCATCGGCCCATATGACTATGTCTTCTTCTCAAAATTTTATCATCCTTGTTCTCAACCCTAAACTAGTATCATGATTCCCTAATTGTTTAGTGCTATAGATGTCTATAAATTTTTCTTGACCATACCCCAAATCCGTCAACCAGTATATCTTCTCCTATGTTTTAGTATTATATTATTAGTATTAATATTAGGAATATCTATTTAGTTGTTTGTTACTTTACCTGTAGACAATATTGGTTGATATTTTCTGTAATAAAAATTTTCCTTCACCTTTAGCTCATGCCACGGTTGCCGAGCTAAATGTTGTAAGGATTTTTTTTATTATCTGATTAGTTTATTTTTTTTCCTGATTTACTATTTATCGTGCTGCATAATTCTAGTACTATCGATCCAAAATTTTGTTTTCTTAAGCAATAATGGAAAGCAGATCATTACGTCTTATCCTTTTGAATAGACCAAAGGACTTCTTTTTTTCTCATGTTAGGATTATTATTGCTTCTCTAGAAAATTCTATGTTGTTGCTACAATTTGGTAGGATAAACTTGCTTTCCTAAAGAGACAGTTAGAGGTACTAGTTCAATTCTTATAAGTTGGGTAGTATACCTTGTAGTCTAGCATCATACTTTTCTCAGGACCATTAAGAAATTATAGTTGGATAACACTGACTATATGTTGGTATAAGTATTTAGATTACCTAGACATAACTTTGTGGGTTCCTATCCCTAGCTCAACTAAGGTTAGAGATTCATAGGGCAACTAGAAAGGTCAAATCATTATTTGTGTTTTGGACTTGAACTATCTTGTACCTTCTTTTCTTCTGTACGTTTATTTTTACCGTCTTGACTAATACTGCTGTTATAGCCTAGTTTTTGCAAGCTTTTTCTTTTCTCAAGCTTGTTCTTGACACATATATTATTGGGTGCACCCACTAAAATGTTGTCTAATCAGAATCGGTGCATGATGGTCTGGCCAACCTAGTACATGTTGATTCGCTTTCCCTATGATTATTTTATGCAGATGAAGATATAGTAAACTTGTCCTAGGATCTCATTTGCGACCGTTTGACAAATTTTGTTTTCTTGAAACATTTATTCGCATTGGACCTTCAAATTTGTAATCGACCCCATCCCCCTTGAACTCTTCTTTATTCTGCGTCTTAGTATAGAATTTCTCTTTATAACCCTTTATTAGCTATGATTTATAGTAGAACCATCTTTCTACTAAGTCAGTTGAGTATACCTTGTATGATATCTTATTTTAGTAATACCCTTAGCACCCTAGTAGCCATCTTAGACTGATTTTAGTCGGACATTTAGCAAATAAAAGCTTTCCTATTATCCTTTCCTTGGTTCATATCATTTGATCCCTTACCATGACTTTGGTAATTGAAGCACAATATTAGGATTTTTCTTCCAATAATTGCACCATTATGATCTAGACAAACCGTACCATACACATGACATTTATGCCCCCATAAACACACCTTTATGTGCTCTATTTTAACAACTCTACTTGTTTGACAAATCTTTCCCTTAGAATAGACTATTTGTGTCCTCTCCTTATCCTATTAGTTGACCATGCAATATCGATCTATTCCCTGATCACTTGGAAATCCTATGACCTATGCCAGACCTAGAACATATTCTTGTAGGATATGATGCCAGTTTTGACCCCTCTATAAACCCCCAAGTATCGTTGTAAATTGTCGTGTTGAGTAAGTTACAATTTACATATTTACTTTTCATTGATTTTCTTATTGTTTCTTCGGTATTAGAATTATTTTAAATTTCGAGGACGAAATTCTTATAAGTTGGGTAGATTGTAAACCCCCTGAATTTTCAGGGAATTTTTAAAATTATTATTTTTATTTGAAGAATAGCTTGTTAATTTTTTTAATTAATTAATTAATTAATTATTTCTAATCAGGGTTTAATTTATATTGTATATATATATATATATATATATATATATATATATAGATGCAAGATTACTAAATATTGTTATTTGTTAAATAAATGCTGTTACATTAATTATTAAATTATTTATAAACTCTAACCAAGTTTCATATAGATTTATTATTAGATTATATTTATATCAATAATTAAATATATATAGTGTTATTATTCAATTGGTTTTATTTTTAGATTATATATATATCTATACTTATATAGATGTGGTGTAAATTCCTAGCAACCAAACCCATTCCTTAAGTTTAACCCTAACTTAGGCCCAACCCAGTATGGTCCTATTCATTTGGATCTCCTTCATGCATATATATATATATGCATCTACTCTCAACCCTAACCCTAAACTTGCCTCCACACAAACCACCAGCCCCCTTCATCACCGCCACCCTATCCCTCTCTCTCTCTCGTCTATCTCCTTCCCCCCTCACCCGGAGCCCCGCCGTCGACGACGAGATGCGGCGTTTCCCGCGCCCGCGTGTAGCAGTCGGCACCCCCCCGCGCGCGCTGCAACTGACCGGCCCCGATCCGGCGGCCCCCTCGTCGGCGCAACCCCCCTCGTCGGCGAGCCACCCCCCTGCGGCGTGGCAAGGTAACCCCGACCCCCCGTGGCGCTGTCACGTGGATTAAATCCTCTTTGCATGCTTTAAACCAAGTTTTAATAATTAAATTCTGAATATTCAGATTATTGTAAGGATTGTTGTGATGAATAGATTGATGATTAATTAGATCTAAATGTAGGAAATCATTGGTAAATATGTAGGGGTTCTACCCTAATTTTCGTGTGATTTAATATTAATTATTGATATTTATTTATATTTAATTATGAAGTTTCAATGTTAGTAATTAATTAAATGTGTTTTCTGTTTTAATTTTTACGTAACATTTTGATTACGAATTAGAGAAAACTTTGTACATGAAAAAGTTTATATAATTAATATAGTATTTTAAACTAATTTTTACAGAATTTTTATAATTTAATTTATAATTATTTTATGTGAAAAACAGCGAATTTACACTGTTTAATTAATTCCGTTTTGATGCTTATTATTTAATTAATAAATATTTAAATAATATAATTTATATGGAAAATATATATTTAATTATAAAGTAAGTTATGGAAATTTTTCCAGAATTTGATTGGTGTTTAAAATATTATATTTAGATTTATCTTGAAAGTTTTGTATTAATCAAATTGAATATTAAATATTGTTTTCAATTTATCTTATTTATTTGGTTAGTAATTAAATAATACTTATTGAATAGAAAATGTTTGTAATAGCATGTTATTCTGTAGAAAAATAATTCCAATATTTATTTATTATTATTTATAATTATTTGGATTTAGTTGAGTAATTTCTAGATTTATTACATAAGTTGAATATATTATATAATTAATTATTATTAATTATATAAATATTGTAAATTTTGTGAAGTGATATGATTCTGTTAGAAATGTGTAAATATGGTATTTAGGAATTTATTTTATGTATTTTAGATATATTTACGAATTTTTAAGACTTAAAAGTAATTTTGAGAATCATGTTTAGGTTTATGTAATCAATTGTGTAATAATTATTTATTAATTTAAATAATTATTAATTTTGTGTTACTACTGTGAATTTAGTTTTAATGATTAAATTTAAGGTTGGTGGTGATTTATTTGGATTTATTTAGAATTATTAAGTACTTATTGTTATTATTCAACTAGTTATTTAATAAATAGTTTAATGGTAATAATTCATTTTCTGTAAAATATATATATAATATATATTTATTATTCTGATATTATTTAGTTTATTATAAAAATAGACTAAAAATGATTTTTAAGGATTTTTACTATTTAAGTTAGTATTATTAGGAATTGTGTATTCATGTGTGTATTAAAATGGTTGGTTAATTGATTATCATTAATTAGTTAATTAATTATTAAATATTTAGTTGTAAATAAATTTTAGAATATAAATGGTATGATAATAAGTATGGTTACCTACTTATTATTGTATAATTATTATTCATAAAAATTTGATACTAGTTAGCTAGTAGTACTAGATTAATTTAAATTATAGATTACTTAGCAATTAAATGAATTGTTTAAATTGTTTAATTAGTAATTAATTAGAGATAAATTTTGTTTAGGATTATTTGCTTCTCGGGACTCGGACTCTACTTTGGACCCAGATACTCAGTTGCTGGACACAGGCAAGTACAGCTTGCTTGATTGTATATTTTTGCAGTTAGTTTATGTTACTTAGTTACTTCTCAGTTGTGTGCACGCGTCTAGTAGTAGTGGACTTATCCCGTGTATTGTGAAGGTATGTGGTACCTTCTAGCCGGACACCGTATCATACACGATCACTATATGAGTGAGTTGAGAGCATGGATTTGTGTGTCGACTGATCATTGGCACGTGAGTTCGCGTCTGGTCTAGTTGTTGGTACAGGTCTACTTATATATACTATGACGTCTTGCATATTATTTGTACCGCGTATACGGTATGGATATACATTGGGTGGGGAGAGTCTACTAGTGGTGTATGAGAATTTTTGTTTCCAATGGACGCTGGATGCTCGTAGCCCCTCGTTTCTCAAACCGTAGAACGCTTGGTGGCCGTTTCTTCTTCTTCTTCTCCCCCTCTCATGTGCCACTAGAGATGTCTCGAGTGCATTTTACACATAGATGGTTAGTTTACCTGTCGTATGTTGCATGATATATCCTGTCCTTGTTTGGTTGGAGAGATGTTATGTTACATTTTGTTCTAGTTATTTATATACTGCCCTGTACTATCATGCATGTCGATTTCTTATATACTTGTTACGTCCCTCTGAGGACCTGGCACCTTTTCCTGATTGGGACGAGCACAGGTACCGACGGACTACGGAGATTGGAGACTTTTGCTGACGAGGACTTCAATGTTGAGCCTCGTGAGTTTCTTGAGTTCTTAGGTGATTTCTGCTAGTGACTATCTATTTCTTTTCTGGTTCAGTTGTACTCTTTTAGTAGTTCTTTCATACATTTATTGGTGGATTATTTTCTACTAGTCATGACTTGTAGTTTGATTCAGAGTTATTTTCATTCCTTCCAGCTTTATTCTGTGATTTTTCCTGTGGATGAGATTAGTATTTACCTGCCTATATTGTTATTTCAGCGTACTACGATCGAGTATAGTCCATTAAATTGGGATTTTTCTATACTTGATCGTACAGCTGGTATGCCACATGTTCCTGGTCCCACATATTTTGGAACCGGGGCGTGACAGTTTCAATCATCATAATTACCCGGATCAAATCAGATTTATTGCAATTAAGCAGATTGAACACGTAGCGAAAGATCCGAGCCAGTCATGACAAAACATGAAGATTCGTGGCAATCAGCATTAATTGCCCATAAGGATTTGGTGCAATCAAAAAATTAACTTCCCAGATGTGATGCAATCAAGATTAATGGTCCAGATTATTGGCCGCCGACTTTTCAAGGGACAATCATTGTAAATCCTAATAATCACACCCCACTCCTATAAATAGCAAGGTGCCATTCCCTTGCAAAGAAGATTTTCTCCACCCGGCTGGACACACAGAGAGACAAAGACACGCACAGAAGAGTCTTCCCACACATCCCGAGAGCATTTCTTCATCAGAGCCAAGGCTACGTCCGATCGTCCAAGGAGTAAGGCAGAGTTGCCGTCGCTTTCCCGAGCCTCTACCGTCACCCCCCAGAATAAAAAATAGACAATCGTATTTAGATTGCTGTACCTAGGTTTTCATTCCTAGGCTTTCATTGTACGAGCGAGTTTGTATTGTGAGTCTAAGTTCAGTCCTCCTATAAAATTGTTCTGCACTTTTACAATCAATGGCAAACACGATGGCGACTCTGCTGGGGACTAACTTTTCTACGGCTGAGGAGTTGGTGACGCAATCGGACGCAGCCAAACTTGGCTCCACTCAACAGATGCTGGTCACTCGGTTCGACCAACAGGCGTTTGAAGAAATGCTCTCCGACGGGAGCGCTGGCCTGGTCTAGCGGCGAGCCCGCACAAAGAAGGCCCGCAGGGAGTGGAGGCCCAAATCATTCGCTCCTCCCCAAACTCTCGAAGAAGTACTCTCTGTTGCTCAAGACGGCGGAGAAAACTCTCATGCGGCCCCACTTCAGGCCTTAGAGGACTCTGCTGTCCCCAAGTCCAGCAGAAGAAAATACTATGATGCTGGACTTGCAGGGGCAAAGAGGAACTCCATGCAGTCCAAGCCGCATAAGGGTGCCAGCCGCATAGAGAAGGATCATGCGGCCGCAACCGCCAGCCGCATGGAGAAGACTCATGCGGCCACAAAAGTTAGATGCATGCAGAAACCCCATACGGCCAAAACTGCCAGCCGCATGCAGGTAGCCTGCACGGTCACGATTTCCAGCCGCATCCCGAAGGTTCATGCGGCCACCGCTCCTAGCCGCATACAGAAGGGTCATGCGGCCACACATACCAGCCGCATACAGACAGCCTGCACGGCCACCGGTCCCAGCCGCATACCATCTATCCCATACAGCTCACGGTCAGTCTTTGACCGCCTCTCATGCGGTCCTGACCTTGGAAGCTCTCTGGAGTATATGCCAGACTCTGTTGTAACCAACTTGGACTCTTCCTATTATGCACTCTCGGGTGCCAAAGGGAAGAAGTCTAGGACGGCACAGACTCGTCAAGCTTAGTCGGCTATCCCAACTTCTGACTATCAGGGCATCCCGCTGACTATTACGCGAGCCCTGATGGAAAGTTGTATAAAACTATCCGTGTCCAGCCCCCGGCGACCAACGAACGGGATAATTATCAAGAATCTCCCAACAATGACAAGGGACAAGTACTCGTACTACCTCCACATCAGGGAGCAGGCAGGATGCCAACACACTATGTACTCAGAACTCCCGGGCCCACAAAATGGGTGACTTGCGCAACGTGATTATTCACAAACGCAAGGAAAGAGACGAAGATTTGGTGTGCAGATAGTCCTGTCCGGAACATCAATGCACCCAAGTCATTGTCAACTGCTGCTGCAACAAGGCAGCATTACAAGAAGACCGGCGGTCCATCTTCCTACGGCTGCAACACCCAAGCTCCGAAGACGAGGCGCTTCTCGTCGCCTCCTGTAATTCTACTCTAAAGATTCCTGGCTACGGTAGAGGGAAGAAAACAAATGTCTCCAGTCCAAAAATCTCAACCGGCGTAACCAAGAGACTCTCTTCTAAGCGGTTGTCGACCACCGATGCCGGAGGAGTTTACCAAGGTACCCGCTCAAAGACGAAATCTGCCACACTTGGAGGCATTGTAGCCGGGGGTAGCGGTCCTCCAAACATCTACAATAATCCGATATTCCAAGAAGATAATCCAGGGGAAACGGTTCATCCAACAGATACAACAGATCCCGATGTCCCTGAGGACGTCCACTACTCCCAAGGCGAGGCAAGCTCTGAAGCTGGGGGTACCACTCTTTCTGAGTCCGAACCAGAGGAGAACATTCCCACATACCCTGATGACTTCTCTGTACAAGGGTATGACTCAGAGGGCACGTCCTCTACCGTTCTTTTCATCTCTCCTCATGTGAGGACGGTATTCATGACGGACAGCAACCAAGACGGTCCCAGAGATCGCCAACGCATTGACACTCTGGAGGCCATACTGCATGTCTTGGTCAAGTTCGTGGACGAGATCAAAGCAGCCCTTCCAACTCTGCAAGGAAGAACACTTGGCCAAACAAACGTGGGACCCGCAGTCAATGCGGACTCGAACTCAGCCGCACCAAACCCGGGTGATAATCCTCCGGAAATATCAGCTCCCACCACTGCAGACGAGGCCAGGAAGGCAAGAAGAGAGGTCCAGGAGCTCCGGGCCATGTTCCATGCCCGAGAAAACTGCCAAGACCTCAGGATACGACAACCGTATCCTGCTGCGTGGAGAGATGTTCCCTTCCCACCAATATATAAACCATTCAACATCAATCCGTATGATGGGAAGACATCTGCAAGCAGGTACATTACCTACTTCGAAGTCACAACCGACCATCTGTGTCATGATGATGCCATCCTTACACGGTTGTTCATCGGGGCACTGGAGGGGGTCGCCTTCGACTGGTACCACAACTTGCCGGACAACTGCATCCATTCTTTCACCGGCTTCAAACGTATGTTCCTGGAGAGGTTCTACGAAGTAGGACAAGACGTGATAATGTCCACCCTCATGGACGTTGTCCAGGGAGAAAAGGAGCTGACAAGGAACTATATCGAGCGGTTTCGTCAAACCGCGATGAAGTTACATTCCGGTAACCCTGATTCCTCCTTGATTGAAATTTGCCAAAAGAGGCTGCTTCCCACGATCAGCCTCTGGATGGGCAAAAGTCAGTTTAAGGATTGGAAGACTTTTATTATCAGCGCCACTAGCGCAGAAGACAAGTTGAAGAAAGCTCACCAATTGGGATTGCACGTCTCGGAAGGAGAGGACAAGGGCAAACGCCCTAACACCAACAGCAACAACGGTGGTAATCCCTCCAACAATCGAGACAATAAGGGCAAACAGGCTATGGTGGCCGACACAGCGTGGCCTAAGATGACCTATTCCTTCGAGAAAGGCCATGTCAAGCCCATCTTGGACATGCTCATACAGGAAGGTCGAATTCAGCTCCCTCCTCCAAGGCGTGAACCTCGACCTGCAGAAATGGAGAACCCCAAGTACTGCCACTACCATCGATATGTCCACCATGCTACATATGACTGCTACCAACAGAAGCGATACATCCAGCATCTCATCGATTCTAAGGCCCTGGCTATTGATTTCGAAGAGGTGACAGTAGCAGCCAACATGGTGTCAGTACAATTCGGCAACTTCCCTTCGACAAAGACTCAAGATGGAGTAGTACCCGTCCCCAGAGCAAAGATGGAGGTCGCTAACCTTCCACCTCCCCGAGACCAGGCTGCTGATCTAGTACCCCTTACCACATCACGGGGAGAGATCATGTGGGTCCATCCGGACTTGGTACCTAAGGTGACTAAGTCCGCACCTCCCTCCACCAGCAAGAAGAAGAATGGAAAAGTCAAATCATGCCGCATAATCTCGGCAGAGGTCGAAGAAGCTACTGCTGTTGTTATCCGCTCTGGCGCACAAACCCAACCTCTACCGGGTAACTCGGCTGAAGACCATCAGCCGACAGCTGCTGATGCTCCAGGACCTTCGCAGCCTTCGACGACCGACAAGCCTAGGCCGAAGGAGACTCGCTTCGACAAACCGCTCCGAAAAGAGATGCCTCATGGGCTGGAGAGGCCATACAACTTTGACATCTTGGCACAACTGGCCAACAGACCGTCCAAATTGTCGCTATACGAACTCCTGAGACTCTCCAAGGATGTTCGCGTCATACTAAGCGAGGCACTCCAGAATGCCGACGCATATCTGGCTCAATCCAATCTCACTGGGGAAAGCTCGCCTGCAGATCTCCAGGACAGCGCTTGCACAGGCACAATGTCCAACATCGTCTTTACTCCGCAGGATATGCTTATCAAGACCATTTCTGCTCTATGTACGAGCGATGGAACATTCCCTCGGTGCTCTGCTAGCACAAAACAACGAGGCAGGCCATGAGCAAGCTATATATTACCTTAGCCGAATGATGATGGGGCCGGAGTATCGATACACTGCCGTAGAGAAAGAGTGCCTTGCTCTGGTTTTCGCCATTCAGAAGACGTGACATTACGTCACGGGACAAACCATCTATGTCATATCAAGAGTCAACCCCCTCAGGGTCCTCATGACTAAGCCAGGCGCACTCAGCTCTCGCCTCGCTACCTGGGCGATATTACTGTCCCCCTACCACATGATCTTCGTCCCGCAAAAGGCTGTTAAAGGTCAAGCTCTGGCAAACTTTTTAGCAGCTCATCCAGGTTCGGAGTTAACCAGAATAGACGAAGAGATTCCAGATGAGTTCGCCAATTCAAATGTGGCCTCCCATGATACCGTATGGCGAATGTTCTTCGACGGCGCTTCTAGAACTGGGCCCAAGGGCAACATTGTCGCTGGGGTCGGAGTGGTGCTGATTTCTCCCACTGGGCTAGTGATTAATCGGGCTTATTCCCTCACGGAGCCCTGCTCAAACAATGTGGCCGAGTACAATGCTTTGGTTATTGGCCTTCGACTCGCGAAGGAGCTGGAGGTAGATCACCTTGAAGCATACGGCAATTTGCAGTTAATCGTCAATCAGATCCGAGGTTCATATGAAGTTCGCCATGAAGACATGATCCCCTATCACCAAATAGCGATTAACATCATCTCATCCTTGGAAGGGTTCTTCATAGAACACGTTCCCAGGCTCCAGAACATTGAAGCCGTGCCCTAGCAGTCTTTGCTGCTTTCTTAGCAGTTCTGAATCATGCTCATCATCTGGTTGACATCAAAGGTCGTGAGTTGGTCTGACCCAGGAATAATGTTCAATGTGTTAAGAGTTACTCCACGCTGACATTCGACGAAGCACCAGACTGGAGACAACCATTCGTTGACTTCGTAGTCTACAACATCCTGCCAGAGAATTCGAAGGAAGCCACTTCAATCAGAAGACGTTCCCTCAGATTCTTCTACGATACAGAGACGAAAATGCTATATCGGCGATCATACGATGGATTACTGCTTCGATGTCTGTTAAATACAGAAGCCAAAGAAGCCGTGCGTGAAGCTCATGACGGCATCTGTGGGGCCCATCAGCCTGGCCCCAAATTATAAGATCGCCTTCGACGAATGGGCTATTACTGGCCCACGATGGTTGCAGATACAACAGACTATGCACAAAAATGCAAAGCCTGTCAAATCCACGCAGATTTTATCCACCAGTCATCCGAGTTTCTACATCCGACGGTGGCATCCTGGCCATTCGAAGCATGGGGAATTGACATCATTGGTCCAATCACTCCGCCTTCGTCCAGAGGATATCGCTTCATACTCGCAATCACAGATTACTTCTCCAAATGGGCGGAGGCTGTTCTGCTGGCAGAAGTGAAGACTTCAAACGTGATCAGCTTCCTCAAGCATCACGTCATCTATCGCTTTGGACTGCCCCGAAGGATCATCCATGATAATGGCACAAAGTTCGTAAGCCACGCTTTCTATCGGTTTTGCGACAAACATCGAATCCAGAATATTGCTTCAACACTATACAACCCGGCAGCTAATGGTCTGGCTGAAGCATTCAACAAAACAATCATCAAGCTTCTCAAGAAGTTCGTGTCATCAAACAAACGCGACTGGAATGAAAAGCTCGAAGAATGCTTATGGGCGTACCGTACTACCGTACGGACTACCACTGGAAACACACCATTCTCTCTGGTATACGAAAGTGAGGCAAATCTCCCACTGGAGACTCAAATCCCCTCACTTCGTGTCGCTCTCACCTACCGATTGACGATAGATGATAATCACCATCGTCGACTGCAGGAGTTGGAGGCCCTAGATGGGAAGCGCCTGTTAGCTCAACAACGAATCGAGCTGTACCAAGCCCGTATCTCCGGAGCCTTCAACAAAAAGGTTAAAATCAAAACATTCCAAGTGGGCGATCTCGTTCTGGCAGTTCGGTGGATGATGGTTATGACTCACAAAACCGTCGGCAAGTTCCAGCCAAAGTGGGAAGGCCCGTTCATCATCAACGCTGTATTCTCTAATGGAGCTTACCGCTTCGCAAAAGAAAATGGAGACTTGCTCATGTTGTCCATCAACGGTAAGTTCCTAAAGAAGTATTACGTCTGAAACGACATCCTCCAGGGTGTTGAGTTATGTGCCCTGTGGTACCGCTGAATTCACATCCCGACTACAAATCCTCCAGGGTGTTGAGTTACATACCCTCTGGTACCGCTGAACTCACATCCCGGCTCCAAATTTCCCAGCATGACGAGTTACATACCCTCTGGTACCGCTGAACTCACATCCTGCCTTCAAATTTACCAAAGTGACGAGCTACGTACCCTCTCATACCGCTGAACTCACATTCCGACTCCAAATCTCTCGAATTATTGAGTTATGTACCCGCAGGTACTGCTGAATTTACACTCTAGTCTCTACAGATGAATCTATATCGCGTCTTTTAGGTAGTAAGTCATGTATGGTTACACCTCTGAACTTTCTTCTTGAAAGAGCTCCCTCCTTATGATCCAATACCCGCACTTTCAGTGCACAAAAAGGGTAACAGATCCACAGAATTTCCTGAAATAACCACGTCGATGTTACCTCTGAGTTGTTTCCCTTCCATCAAAAACAAACCGCCCCTCACATAGAACTTCTACGTCCTCATTACCTCTGAGTTGTTCTATGCACCCTTTATGGAGCCCACTCCTGCCATGTCCTCATTACCTCTGAGTGGGAAGGCTCCATCGAAGAAATCCTCATATTTACCATGTCCTCATTACCTCTGAGTAAGTATGTTAGTTTTTTTTCTATCGACTTATTATCCGTACCCAGACCAGAGTACGCCAAGGATAATAGGTCCACAAAAAATCTCTCAAAGAATAGAGCGAATATATTCTGTTCATTCAAAATCAGTTACATTCACATGACTACATCTCATGAGCAAACCAAAAAAGTTCTCCATCGTTTTATTTCGACAAGAAGAAAAAAGATTACATTGATGTCCAAAAGAAGCGAAACACAAACAACAGCTAACGACAGACAAAAATATCAAGACAAAAGACAAACATTCATGGGAGCCCACGGATACTAGTTGTGGGGGCGCATATACCAATCCCTCAACCATTTTTTATATGAAGGATTTATTTGAGTAAGATCATCGTCCGAAGCAGGAGGGTCAAACTCCCGATACTACCACCTTCAGACTGGGGCTCCTCCTTTACAGCAACTTCAATGTTGGGAGTGTCTCCCTCCCCTATAGGCGCCAGCTCTTCTTTTTGTTCCTCCATTTTTGGTATCACCTCCTCCTTAACGAGCGATGGCTCTTGTTTGATGAAAGGAGGCAGCAGCTCTTCCTTCACAATGATCTCAGCCTTCGGTAGGGGTGCTGCAAAAATCAAAGATAAAATAAATAAAGTTAGAAGATAGTCAGGACATTATGCGGCCTAGTCCAGATGAGCTTATGAGGTCCTGCTTGAGGGGGCTTCATGCAGTTCGATTCAGAGAGACTTATGCGGCTCTGTTCGACGGGTCATTATACGGTTCAATTTGTGAAGTGTCTATACGGCTACTAGACAACTCCCATGCGGCTCGGACATGGGGTATACCCCCATGCAGCTCGGACATGGGGTATACCTCCATGCGGCTCGGACATGGGACATACATACGGCCCATACAATTTGAATAGTTCGATAAAAACGAGGGACGTATTAAAGGCTTGTGCATAAAGCATGCAACAGAGCCGTCTTTGTTAGAGTTTCAAAGTATACGATCCGCCCAAACCCTTACCAACAATGGTAGGGTGAACGTCGGGGTAAACTTCAGACGCTGTGGCTGACGAAGAAGCGACTCCCTTACCCTTCGTCGCGGCTTTGGAAGACTTGGGGGCCATTCTTGATTGATGGGCGGAGAAGGAAGACGAAGGCAGCAACTTAGGGCAAGAAGAGTTGAAGACAAAAGAAAGTAAAGAAGTTTTTTTGTCCAAAAAATGCTCCTATTTATAGGCAGAAGGAGGGGAGATGCTTCGATCCACGTGCTGCATAAAAAAAATCGACTCTTCGGTCATCGAAGAAAATTCGGATATTTAAAACCGACCCTTGGGATCCTGCCCCAAAAGGCGGCTTTAAATCCAAAGTAAATCAAGAGTAATTAATAAGACGTACACGTGGCAGGAGACGCACACGTGGCAGGGAGTCTATGCGGCCAGACAGTCCATGCGGCTAGGAAGTCCATGCGGCTAGGAAGTCCATGCGGCTAGAACATCCTATACGGCTAGAAGAGTTTACATAGCCATGCTTCTTATTCAAAGTATTTTAATTTTGCAAATTGAAAACTTTGAAGGGGGTCGTGTAGAAGCATGGAAAAGAACAAGAAAAGCCCATGCGGCCTCAGACAGAAAGAGCTTCATGCGGCTCAGGAGTCCATTAGAAATCCATGCGGTTCAAAATTCCTTCAGAGCCTCATGCGGCTCGGATAGCTCCATATGGCTCAGGATGGAGCCACGTGGCCCTAAGCAGTTCGCCTCTACAGCTGTCCATAAAGCAACTGCCTCATTAAATGTCCTGACGGCAGCTCTGACAGAAAGGCGAAGTGACAACTTTGACATAAAGGGGAAATGATAGCTCTGACATGATGGCATGCTCCTAGGGAAAAGAAGAAAATCATTTATATAGCTGGCATGATCAGCCAAGTCCCAAAGCTCCCTATGCGGCTGCCACCTCTATACGGCTGTCCTCTTCATGCGGCTGCCATCTTCATGTTGCTGCCCTCTTCATGCGGCTGCCTCCTTCATACGGCTGCCCTCTTCATACGGCTGCCTCCTTCATGCGGCTGCCCTCTTCATGCGGCTGCCTCCTTCATGCGGCTGCCACCTTCATGTGGCTGCCTCGTTCATGCGGCTGCCCTCTTCATGCGACTGCCTCCTTCATGCGGCTGCCACCTTTATGCGGCTGCCCTCTTCATGCGGCTGCCTCCTTCATACGGCTGCCACCTTCATGCGGCAGCCTCCTTAATGCGGCTGCCACCTTCATGCGGCTGCCTCCTTCATGCGGCTGCCTCCTTCACGAGCCTGCCACCCTCATGCGACTGCTACCTTCATGCGGCTAGGATCGTGGGGGCCACCCGTATGCGGTTTACTTAGAGACCGTACTAATACGGCTCTGCCAGGACATCCCACTCACGACAGCTGAGACACGTGGCGGTCCTCATGACAGTTGAGACACGTGACGGTCCTCATGACAGTTGAGATAAGTGGCAGTCTTATCCCCTCGGAGTTATGGCTGCTAACAAATCATAACAACCTAGATTTGTGACAATCATCATAATTACCCGCATCAAATCAGATTTATTGCAGTTAAGCAGATTGAACACGTGGTGGGAGATCCGTGACTGTCATGACAAAATATGAAGATTCGTGGCAATCAGCATTAATTGCCCATAAGGATTTGGTGCAATCAAAAAATTAACTGCCCAGATGTGATACAATCAAGATTAATGGTCCAGATTATTGGCCATCGACTTTTCAAGGGGCAATCATTGCAAACCCTAATGATCACACCCCACTCCTATAAATAGCAAGGTGCCATTCCCTTGCAAAAAAGATTCTCTCCACCCGGCTGGATACACAGAGAGACAAAGGCACGCACAGAAAAGTCTTCCCACACATCCCGAGAGCATTTCTTCATCAGAGCCAAGGCTACGTCCGATCGTCCAAGGAGTAAGGCAGAGCTGCCGTCGCTTTTTCGAGTCTCTACCGTCACCCCCCAGAATAAAAAATAAACAATCGTACTTAGACTGCTGTACCTAGGTTTTTATTCCTAGGCTTTTATTGTACGAGCGAATTTGTATTGTGAGTCTAAGTTCAGTCCTCCTATAATTTTTTTTTGTACTTTTATAATCAATGGCAAACACGATGGAGACTCAGTTGGGGACTAACTTCTCTACGGCTGAGGAGTTAGTGACGTAATCGGACACAGCCAAACTTGGCTCCACTCAACAGATGCTGGTCGCCCGGTTCGACCAACAGGCGTTTGAAGAAATGCTCTCCGACGGGAGCGCTGGCCCGATCAAGCGGCGAGCCCGCACAAAGAAGGCCCACAGGGAGTGGAGTTCCAAATCATTCGCTCCTCCCCAAACTCTCGAAGAAGTACTCTCTGTTGCTCAAGACGGCAAAGAAAACTCTCATGCGGCCCCACTTCAGGCCATAGAGGACTCTGCTGTCCCCAAGTCTAGCAGAAGAAAATACTATGATGCTGGACTTACAAGGGCAAAGAGGAACTCCATGCAGTCCAAGCCGCATAAGGGTGCCAGCCGCATAGAGAAGGATCATGCGGCCGCAACCGCCAGCCGCATGGAGAAGACTCATGCGGCCACAAAAGTCAGATGCATGCAGAAACCCCATACGACCAAAACTGCCAGCCGCATGCAGGTAGCCTGCACGATCACGATTTCCAGCCGCATCCCGAAGGTTCATGCGGCCACCGCTCCTAGCCGCATACAGAAGGGTCATGCGGCCACACATACCAGCCGTATACAGACAGCCTGCACGGCCACCGGTTCCAGCAGCATACCATCTATCCCATACAGCTCACGGTCAGTCTTTGACCGCCTCTCATGCGGTCCTGACCTTGGAAGCTCTCTGGAGTATATGCCAGACTCTGTTGTAACCAACTTGGACTCTTCCTATTATGCACTCTCGGGTGCCAAAGGGAAGAAGTCTAGGACGGCGCGGACTCGTCAAGCTCAGTTAGCTGTTCCAACTTCTAACTATCAGGGCGTCCCGCTGACTATTACGCGGGCCCCTGATGGAAAGTTGTATAAAACTATCCGTGTCCAGCCCCCGGCGGCCAACGAACGGGATAGTTATCAAGAATCTCCCAACAATGGCCAGGGGCAAGTACTCGTACTACCTCCACATCAGGGAGCAGGCAGGATGCCAACACACTATGTACTCAGAACTCCTGGGCCCATAAAATGGGTGACTTGTGCAACGTGATTCTTCACAAACGTAAGAAAATAGACGAAGATTTGGTGTGCAAAGAGTCCTGTCAGGGACATCAATGCAGCCAAGTCATTGTCAACTGCTGCTGCAACAAGGCAGCAGTACAAGAAGACCGGCGGTCCGTCTTCCAACGGCTGCAACACCCAAGCTCCGAAGACGAGGTGCTTCTCGTCGTCTCTTGTAATTCTGCTCTGAAGATTCCTGGCTGCGGTAGAGGGAAAAAAACAAATGTCTCCAGTCCAAAAATCTCAACCGGCGTAACCAAGAGACTCTCTTCTAAGCGGTTGTCTACCACCGTTGCCGGAGGAGTTTACCAAGGTACCCGCTCAAAGACGAAATCTGCCACACTTTGAGGCATTGGAGCCGGGGGTAGCACTCCTCTAAACATCCACAACAATTCGGAGTTCCAAGGAGATAATCTAGGAGAAACAGTTCATCCAACAGATGCAACAGATCCCGATGTTCCTGAGGACGTCCACCACTCCCAAGATGAGGCAAGCTCTGAAGATGGGGGTACCACTCTTTCTGAGTCCGAACCAGAGTAGAACATTCCCACATACCCTGACGACTTCTCTGTACAAGGGTATGACTCAGAGGGCATGTCCTCTACCGTTCCTTCCATCTCTCCTTATGTGAGGACGGTATTCATGACGGACAGCAACCAAGACGGTCCCAGTGATCGCCAATGCATCGACACTCTGGAGGCCATACTGCATGTCTTGGTCAAGTCCGTAGACGAGATCAAAGCGGCCCTTCCAACTCTGCAAGGAAGAACACTTGGCCAAATGAACGTGGGACCCGCGGTAAATATGGACTCGAACTCAGCCGCACCAAACCCGGGTGATAATCCTCCAGAAATATTGGCTCCTACCACTACACACGAAACCAGGGAGGCAAGAAGAGAGGTCCAGGAGCTCCGGGCCATGTTTCATGCCCAAGAAAACTGCCAAGACCTCAGGATATGACAACGGTATCCTGCTACGTGGAGAGATGTTCCCATCCCACCAAGATATAAACCATTCAACATTAATCCGTATGATGGAAAGACATCTGCAAGCAGGTACATCACCTACTTCGAAGTCACAACCGACTATTTGCCTCATGATGACGCCATCCTTACACGATTGTTCATCGGGGCACTAGAGGGGGTTGCCTTCGACTGGTACCGCAAGTTGCCGGACAATTGCATCCATTCTTTCACCGGCTTCAAACGTATGTTCCTGGAGATGTTCTATGAAGTAGGACAAGACGTGACAATGTCCACCCTCATGGACGTTGTCCAGGAAAAAAAGGAGCTGACAAGGAACTATATCGAGCAGTTTCGTCAAACCGCGATGGAGTTGCCTTCCGGTAACCCTGATTCCTTCTTGATTAAAATTTGCCAAAAGAGGCTGCTTCCCACGATCAGCCTCTGATGTGCGAAAGTCAGTTTAAGGATTGGAAGACTTTCATTATCAGCGCCACTAGCGCAGAAGACAAGTTGAAGAAAGCTCGCCAATTGGGATTGCACGTCTCGGAAGGAGAGGACAAGGGCAAACGCTCTAACACCAACAACAACAACGGTGGTAATCCCTCCAACAATCGAGACAACAAGGGCAAACAGGCTATGGTGGCCGACACATCGTGGCCTCAGATGACCTATTCCTTCGAGGACGGCCATGTCAAGCCCATCTTGGACATGCTCATACAAGGAGGTCGAATTCAGCTCCCTCCTCCAATGCGTGAACCTCGACTTGCAGAAATGGAGAACCCTAAGTACTGCCACTACCATCGATATGTCCACCATGCTACACATGACTGCTACCAACTGAAGTGATACATCAGCATCTCATCGATTCTAAGGCCCTGGCTATTGATTTCAAAGAGGTGACCGTAGCAGCCAACATGGTGTCAGTACAATTCGGCAACTTCCCTTCGACAAAGACTCAAGATGGAGTAGTACCCATCCCTAGAGAAAACATGGAGGTCGCTAACCTTCCACCTTCCCGAGACCAGGCTGCTGATCTAGTACCCCTTACCACATCACGGGGGGAGATCATGTGGGTCCATCCGGACTTGGTACCTGAGGTGACTCATTCCGTACCTCCCTCCACCAGCAAGAAGAAGAATGGAAAAGTCAAATCATGCCGCACAATCTCGGCAGAGGTCGAAGAAGCTACTGCTGTTGTTACCCGTTCCGACGCACAAACCCAACCTCTATCGGGTAACTCGGCTGAAGACCATCAGCTGACAGCTGCTGATGCTCCAAGACCTTCGTAGCCTTCGACGACCGACAAGCCTAGGCCGAAGGAGACTCGCTTCGACAAACAGCTCCGAAGAGAGATGCCTCATGGGCTGGAGAGGCCATGCAACTTTGACATCTTGGCACAACTGGCCAGCACACCGGCCAAATTGTCGCTATACAAACTCCTGAGACTCTCCAAGGACGTTCACGTCGCACTAAGCGAGTCACTCCAGAATGCCGACGTATATCTGGCTCAATCCAATCTCACTGGGAAAAGCTCGCCTGTAGATCTCCAGGACAGCGCTTGTACATGCGCAGTGCCCAACATCGTCTTTACTCGGCAGGATATGCTTATCAAGACCATTCCTGCTCTATGTACGATCGATGGAACATTCTCTCGGTGCTCTGCTAGCACAAAACAACGAAGTAGGCCATGAGCAAGCTGTATATTACCTCAGCCGAATGATGATGGGCCCGGAGCATCGATACACTGCCGTAGAGAAAGAGTACCTTGCTCTGGTTTTCGCCATTCAGAAGACGCGACATTACGTCACGGGACAAACTATCTATGTCATATCAAGAGTCAACCCCCTCAGGGTCCTCATGACTAAGCCAGGCGCACTTAGCTCTCGCCTCGCTACCTGGACGATATTACTGTCCCCCTACCACATGATCTTCGTCCCGCAAAAGGCTGTTAAAGGTCAAGCTCTTGCAGACTTTTTAGCTTCTCATCCAGGTTCGGAGTCAACCAAAATAGACGAAGAGATTCCAGATGAGGTCGCCAATTCAAATGTGGCCTCCTTTGATACCGTATGGCGAATGTTCTTCGACGGTGCTTCTAGAACTGGGCCCAAGGGCAACATTATCGCTGGGGTCGGAGTGGTGCTGATTTCTCCCACTGGGCTAGTGATTAATCAGGCTTATTCCCTCACGGAGCCCTGCTCAAACAATGTGGCCGAGTACAATGCTTTGGTCATTGGCCTCCGACTCGCGAAGGAGCTGGGGGTAGAGCACCTTAAAGCATACGGCGATTTACAGTTAATCGTCAATCAGATCCGGGGTTCATATGAAGTTTGCCATGAAGACATGATCCCCTATCACCAAATAGTGATTAACATCATCTCATCCTTGAAAGGGTTCTTCATAGAACACGTTCCCAGGCTCCAGAACATTGACGCCGATGCCCTAGCAGGCCTCGCCGCTTCCTTAGCAGTTCCGAATCATGCTCATCATCTGGTTGACATCATAGGCCGTGAGTTGGTCTGTCCCAGGAATAATGATCAATGTGCTGAGAGTTACTCCACGCTGACAGTCGACGAAGCACCAGACTAGAGACAACCATTCATTGACTTCGTAGTCTACGACATCCTGTCAGAGAATCTGAAGAAAGCCACTTCTATCAGAAGACGTTCCCTCCGATTCTTCTACGATACAGAGATGAAAATGCTATATCGGCGATCATACGATGGATTACTGCTTCGATGTCTGTCAAATACAGAAGCCAAAGAAGCCGTGCGTGAAGCTTATGATGGCATCTGTGGGGCCCATCAGCCTGGCCCAAAATTACAGGATTGCCTTCGATGAATGGGCTATTACTGGCCCACGATGGTTGCAGATGCAATAGACTATGCACGAAAATGCAAAGGCTGTCAAGTCCACGCAGATTTTATCCACCAGCCATCCGAGTTTCTATATTTGACTGTGGCATCCTGGCCATTCAAAGCATGGGGAATGGACATCATTGGTCCAATCACTCCGTCTTCGTCCAAAGGACATCGCTTCATACTCGCAATCACAGATTACTTCTCCAAATGGACGGAGGCTGTTCCGCTGGCAGAAGTAAAGACTTCAAACGTGATCAGCTTCCTCAAGCATCACGTCATCTATCGCTTTGGACAGCCCCGAAGGATCATCCATTATAATAGTCCGCAGTTCCCAAGCCACGCTTTCTATCGATTTTGCGACAAACACCGAATCCAGAATATTGCTTTAACACCATACAACCCGGCGGATAATGGTCTGGCTGAAGCATTCAACAAAACAATCATCAAGATTCTTAAGAAGTTCGTGTCATCAAACAAACGCGACTGGAATGAAAAGCTCGACGAATGCTTATGGGAGTACCGTACTACCGTACGGACTGCCACCGGGAACACACCATTCTCTCTGGTATATGGAAGTGAGGCAATTCTCCCACTGGAGACTCAAATCCCCTCACTCCGTGTCGCTCTCACCTACCGATTGACGACAGATAATAATCACCATCGCCGACTGTAGGAGTTGGAGGCCCTAGATGAGAAGCGCCTGTTAGCTCAACAACGAATCGAGCTGTACCAAGCCCATATCTTCGGAGCCTTTAACAAAAAGGTTAAAATCAGAACATTCCAAGTGGACGATCTCGTTCTGGCAATTCGGAGGCCGATGGTTATGACTCACAAAACCGCCGGCAAGTTCCAGCCAATTTAGGAAGGCCCGTTCATCATCAACGCTGTATTTTCCAATGGAGCTTACCGCCTCGCAAAACAAAATAGAGACTTGCTCATGTTGCCCATCAACGGCAAGTTCCTAAAGAAGTATTACGTCTGAAATGACATCCTCCAGGGTGTTTAGTTATGTGCCATATGGTACCACTGAATTCACATCCCGACTATAAATCCTCCAGGGTGTTGAGTTACGTACCCTCTGGTACCGCTGAACTCATATCTCGGCTCTAAATTTCCTAGCATGACGAGTTACGTACCCTCTGGTACCGCTGAACTCACATCCCGCCTTCAAATCTGCCAAAGTGACGAGTTACGTACCCTCTCGTACCGCTGAACTCACATTTCGACTCCAAATCTCCCGGATTGTTGATTTATGTACCCGCAGGTACTGCTGAATTTATACTCCGGTCACTACAGATGAATCTATATCACGTCTTTTGGATAGTAAGTGATGTATGGTTACACCTCTGAACTTTTTTCTTGAAAGAGCTCCCTCCTTATGATCCAATACCCGCACTTTCAGTGCACAAAAAGGGTAACAGATCCACAGAATTTCCTGAAACAACCACGTCGATGTTACCTCTGAGTTGTGTTCCTTCCATCAAAAACAAACCGTCCCTCACATAGAACTTCCACGTCCTCATTACCTCTGAGTTGTTCTATGCACCCTTCATGGAGCCCACTCCTGCCATGTCCTCATTACCTCTGAGTGGGAAGGCTCCATCGAAGAAACCCTCATATTTACCATGTCCTCATTACCTCTGAGTAAGTATGTTGGTTTTTTTCTCTCGACTTATTATCCGTACCCAAGATCGGAGTACGCCAAGGATAATAGGTCCACAAAAAATCTCTCAAAGAATAGAGCGAATGTAATTTGTTCATTCAAAATCAGTTACATTCATATGACTACATCTCATGAGCAAACCAGAAAAGTTCTCCATCATTTTATTCCGACAAGAAGAAAAAAGATTATATTGATGTCCAAAAGAAGCGAAACACAAACTACAGCTAACGACAGACAGAAATATCAAGACAAAAGACGAACATTCATGGGAGCCCACGGATCCTAGTTGTGGGGGCGCATATACCAATCCCTCAACCATTTTTTATATGAAGGATTTATTTGAGTTAGATCATCGTCTGGAGCAGGAGGGTCAGAACACCCGATACTACCACATTCAGACTGGGGCTCCTTCTTTACAGCAACTTCAATGTTGGGAGTGTCTCCCTCCCCTATAGGCGCCAGCTCTTTTTTTTGTTCCTCCATTTTTGGTATCATCTCCTCCTTAACGAGCGATGGCTCTTGTTTGATGAAAGGAGGCAGCAGCTCTTCCTTCACAATGATCTCAGCCTTCGGCAAGGGTACTGCAAGAATCAAAGATAAAATAAACAAAGTAAGAAGATGGTCAGGGCATTATGCGGCCCAGTCCAGATGAGCTTATGCGGACCTGCTTGAGGGGGCTTCATGCAGTTCGATTAAGAGAGACTTATGCGGCTCTGTTCGACGGGTCATTATGCGGTTCAATTTGTGAAGTGTCTGTAGAAGCATGGAAAAGAATAAAGAAAGATCCATGCGGCCAGGGAATCCCATGTGGCTAAGAGAGCTCATGCGGCTCAGGGATCCATGCGGCTCAAGTGTCTATACGGCTCGATAAGTTCTATGCGGCTCAGAGAGAAGCCACGTGGCCTGCAAACAGCTCTTTCCTTTGTCCTTTACTGCATTAAATGCCTTGACGGCTGACAGCTCTGACAAGGTGACAGTTCTGACACAAAGATACAATTATGACTCCCCTCATAATGGCAGACTCCTCGAAAAACGAAGGAAATCTCTGACATGATCCCCCTAGATCCAAAAACTATCATGCGGCCTTGATACGTGGACAGTCGCATGCGGCTCGAGCAGAGACCACCCCATACGGCTCTGGCCGAAGCTGTCCCATGCGGCTCAGGCCGAAGCTGTCTTATGCGGCTCAAGCAGAGGCTACCCCATGCGGCTCACAAGGACTATCTCCATGCGGCTCACGAAGAAGCTGCCCATTATGCGGCCGCCTACGCTCATGCGGCTCAGATCATCACCATGCGGTTCAAATGTTCAGGGCCACTCCCAAGCGGCCTTGACACGTGGCCAGCCTTATGCGGCTCAATCCTCATGCGGCTCAGATTTCCTCAGTAGCTCACGGTTAAGACACGTGGCATGATGGTGGGACACGTGGCATCAAATCAACAAATCTCAATAAAATATTGGGATCAAATCAGATCATTTGCAATCAGGCAGATCATTGACACGTGGCGGGAAATCCGAGATTGGCAAATCATGAGGATTTATGTCAATCATCATTAATTACCCACAAAAGATTTGATGCAATCACATTAATTGCTCAAATCTATTATATTCAAGATGAACGGCCCAGATTCAGTGATCCTTAGCCGCCGACTTTGAGAATGGGCAATTATTACAAACCCTAATGATGCCCCCCACTCTTATAAATAGCAAGGTGCCATTTCCTAACAAAAAGGAGGAGATTCTCTGATAAAAAAAAAGAGACACAGAGATCCAAAGAGCCAGAGAGAGAATACACAGAGATCAAAGAGGAGAGCATCTCTTCATCAACACCAAGTAGTTCTTCTACAGAGACAAGGCTGCATCCGATCATCCAAGGAGTAAGGCAGAGCTGTCGTCGCTTTCCCGAGCCTCTATCGTCACCCCCAGAATCTAAAATAAACAATTGTACTTAGATTGCTGTACCTAGGCTTTCGTCCCTAGGCTTTCTTTGTACAAGCGAGTTTGTATTGTGAAGTAAAAGTCCGGTCCTCCGATAATTGTTCTGTCCTTTTATATTTCATGGCAAACACGATGGCGACTCTGTTGGGGACAAACTTCTCTACGGCTGAGGAGTTGGTGACACAATCGAATGTAGCTAAACTTGGCTCCATGCAACAGAAGATGGTCGTCCGCTTCGACCAACAAGCGTTTGAAGAAATGCTCTCCGACGGGAGTGCTGGCCCGGTCCAGAAGCAAACCCGCACAGAAAAGGCTCGCAGAGAGTGGAGACCAAAATCATTTGCTCCTCCCCAAGCCCTGGACGGAGTACTCTCTGCTACCCAAGACGGCGAAGGCGATTCTCATGCGGCCCCACTTCAAGCCATAAAGGACTCTGCTATCCCCAAGTCCGACAGAGAAAAGCACTACGATGCTGGACTTGCAGGAACAAAGAGTGATTCTATGGGCTCCAAGAAGAAGCCGAACACTCATGCGACCAAGACTGCCAGCCGCATGCATGATGCTCATGCGGCTGAAGCTGCCAGCCGCATGAAGAATGTCTATGCGGCCAGATCCTCCAATCTCATGGAGAAAACTCATGCGGCCGAGACTTTCAGCCGCATGAAGAAAGCCTATACGGCTACAACTACCAGCCGCATGAGGACTGCTGACTCCAGCCGCATACTGCCTGCTCCTCGTAGCTCAGGATCAGTCTTCGATCGCCTCTCCTATGGTCCCAATCTCTCATGTGCTCAAGAGAATATATCTGACTCTCTGCAGCATCACCCTGACTCTTTCTACTATACGCCTTCGGGCGCTAAAGTGAAGAAGTCAAGGACAGCGCGAGCTCGGCGAGCTCAGTCGACTGTCCTAACCTCTGACCATCCGAGCGCTCCACATACTGTTATGCGGGCCTCTGATGGGAAGTTGTACAGAACCACTCGAGTCCAGCTCCCGGCAGCAAATGGACGAAGTGGTTCCCAAAAGTCTCCCAAAACCCAGGGAGCAAACATGGTCGCTCCAGACCCGTCTGACTTGCGTGAGGTTATCCTCCACAAACTCAAAAAAAGAGAAGAACCCCCGGCATGCAAAGAGTCCTCCCACGGACGTCACTGCACTCAAATCATTGTCAACTACTGTTGCAACAACGCGACAGCAAGAGAAGATCGACAATCTGTTTTCCAAAGACTGCAACGACCAAGCTCAGATAACGAAGCACCTTCCGTCGTCTCTTGCAACTCCACTCAAAGATCCCCGCTGATGGGAGAGGGAAGAAGATAAACGTTTCCAGCCCAAAAATCTCAACCACTATGGCTAAAAAACTATCGTCTAAACGGCTGTCTACCACCGGAGTATTCCAAGGCACCCGTTCGAAGATGAAATCTGCCACAGCAGGAGATTCATCATCCGTACCGCTGGGGGTCACTAAAATAGGGGGTAGCACTCCTCAGAACATCCACAATAATCCGATGTTCCAAGGAGACGAGTCCGAGGAAGCAAATCTCCCGTCAGATATAGCAAATACCGACGTCTCCCAGGACGTTCACGACTCTCAAGATGAAGCAAGCTCTGAAGTTGGGGGTACTATTCCTTCTGTGTCCGAACCAGAGGAGAACATTCCCACATATCCCGATGACTTTTCGGTACATGGGTATGACTCGGAGGACACGTCCTCCACCGTCCCATCCATCTCTCCTCATGTAAGGACGGTATTCATGACAGACAGCAACCAAGGTGGTTCCAGTGATCGCCAACGCATCGACACTTTGGAAGCTATATTGCATGCCTTGGTCAAGTCTGTAGACGAGATCAAAGCGGCCCTTCCAACTCTGCAAGGAGGGACGCCTAGTTAAACAAGCGCGGGTCCCACAGTCAATGCGGACTCGAACTCAGCGACACCGAATCTGGACGACAATCCTCCTGAAATAACGGCCCCACCACTGTGGATGAAGCCCGAGAAGTGAGAAGAGAGGTCCAGGAGCTCCGGGCCATGTTTTACGCTCGAGAAAACTCTCAGGACCTCAGAATACGGCAACCATACCCTGCTGCAGGAAGGGATGTCCTCTTCCCGCCAAGATATAAGTCGTTCAACATCAACCCTTATGATGGCAAGCCCTCCGCAAGTCGGTACATCACTTACTTCGAGGTCACCACCGACCATCTGCCCCATGACGATGCCATCCTCACACGATTATTCATTGGGGCATTAGAAGGAGTCGCCTTCGACTAGTATCGCAACCTGCCAGACAACTGCATCCACTCCTTCGTCGGCTTCAAGCGTATGTTCTTGGAGAGATTCTACGAAGTAGGACAAGACATCACAATGTCCACCCTCATGGACGTTGTCCAAGGGGAGAAAGAGCTGACAAGGAACTATATTTAGCGGTTTCGCCAAACCGCAATGAAGTTGCCGTCTGGTAACCTGGATTCCTCCTTGATTGAAATTTGCCAAAAGATATTGCTCCCAACAATCAGTCTCTGGATGGGCGAAAGTCAATTTAAGGACTGGAAGACATTCATCATCAGTGCCACTAGCACCGAAGAACGGTTGAAGAAGGCTCGCCAACTGGGATTGCACATCTCGGAGGGAGAAAACAGAGGCAAGCATCCTAATATCAACAACGACAATGGCGGTAGCCCCTCCAATAATCGGAACAACAGGGGTAAGCAGGCTATGGTGGCCGACACAACCCAGAAACCTGAGTCAAAATTGGCAGACAAACAATGGCCGCAAATCACTTACTCCTTCAAAGACGGTCACGTTAAGCCCATCTTGGACATGCTCATACAAGGAGACAGAATTCAGCTCCCTCCACCAAGACGGGAACCTCGGCCGGCAGAAATGGAGAGCCCGAAGTACTGTCATTACCACCGCTACGTCCACCATGCTACGTACGACTGCTACCAACTAAAGCGATACATCCAACATCTCATCGATTCGAACGCTCTGGCCATCGATTTCGAAGAGGTAACCGTGGCGGCCAACATGGTGTCCGTACAATTCGACAGATTTCCTCCAACAGAGACTCAAGACGGGGTGGTACCCATCCCTCTGGCGATAATGGAGATTGTTAATCTTCCACCTCCTCGGGATCAGGTTGCTGGTCTAGTTCCCCTCACCACGTCACGGGGGGAGATCAGTGGGTCCATCCGGACCTGGTACTTGAAGTGACTCAGTCCACACCACCTTTCATTCGCAAGAAGAAGGATGGAAAAATCAGATCCTGCCGCACAATCTCGGCAGGTGTCGAAGAAGTCAAGGCTGTCGTTACCCGGTCTGGGGCACAATCCCAACCTGTGGCTGAGAACTCGACTGAAGATCATCAACCAACTACGACTGACGCTCCCGGACCTTCTCAGCCTCCGACGACCGACAAGCCTAGGCCGAAGGAGACTCGCTTTGACAAATCCATCCGAAAAGAGACACCTCAGGGGCTGGAGAGGCCCTACAACTTCGATATTTTGGCGCAGTTGGCCAATACACCGGCCAAATTATCATTATACGAGCTCCTGAGGCTCTCAAAGGATGTTCGTGCAGCTTTGAGCGACGCACTCCAAAATGTCGACGCATATCTGGCTCAGGTCAACCTCACAAGAGAGAGCCCACCTGCAAATCTCCAAGATAGCACTTGTACAGGAGCAATGCCTAATATTGTCTTCACTCCACAGGACATGCTCATCAAAACCAATCTACACGATCGTCTGTTATACTACACCGGATACATCGGGGACGTAAAGATGGATTAGATGCACATTGATCCTGGTTCTTCCATAAGCATCATCCCAAAGGGTCTGCTACATCATCTCCGTATTTTGATGCATCGCCTGACGCCAACAAGCACAGCCATCAGCGGTTTCAATTCGGGCAGGAGCTACCCAATTGGGAAGATTCGTTTGAAGTGCCAAATTGGCGATCTCCAGTCAGAAGTGACATATTACGTCATAGATACGGACACTTCTTACAACATCCTCTTGGGGCGCCCTTGGATACACGATTACATGATCGTGCCTTCCACACTGCACCAGTACTTCAAGTATGTCGACAAATACGGCTTTGTGAGGACAGAATTTGTCGACATCGATCCCTTCAAAGGAGTCCAATCCTACTACTCGGATTCCTGCCTATACGAGAAGTCGAAGAGGCACCAAGAGGAAGATGTACATGCTCGAACAGAAACGGCCTCAAGATCAGAAGAACCTCTGACGATCCACCTTCAAGCTCGAAAACCTGGCAAATTTGCACCCCTTACGGCTGCTCTGCATAAGGATGCAATCAGCCTCTCAGCACAAGAAGGGCAAATGATAATCCGGCTGCCAAGGTCCGGCCAAGCGCCGAGACCCACAACGGAGCCACTGACAATCAGGTTACCGAGAGTCGGCCAGCCACAAGCAGAGAAGTTCAACCCCTCTGACAAGCCAATGACGATTCGTCTTCCCAAGAAGAATCGTCACCCCGATACAAAGTCTGGGGCTTCTAGCGAACCAACAACTCCCCGTCCAGCATCAAGTACCAAACTGGGGGTCGCTAGTGAACCAACTACTCTCCGTCCAGCATCGAGTACCAAACTGGGGGTCGCTAGTTTGCCAACAACTCCACGTTCGGCTCCACCAACGGAACCTCTGATGATCAAGCTGCCCAGGTCATCCTCTCAGTCTTCATTTATACAGGGGGTAACCGAAGAAGAACCGGAGCTGGCAAAGTATGTGGCTGCCCATACTGATGTTCCCTCCGCAGATGATGTAATCCCGCTAGAAAAGATACCTTACTTCATCAATAAAGGGCTATCTTTGAACTACCTCGAGCTTAATAAGCTTTGTACAATGTATGCTATGAAACACGGTATAGGCACTCACCTACACACACAAGTGACAAATGTTTACACCGCCAATCAGCTTACTCCAGTGGAAGATGCTTATCGCATAGTCGAGGAAGGTAACCATCCAATCATCTTCGGCCGGAAGGATGATCCACAGCCCTTCACCATAGAGAAAGTCGATCCTGAATCAGATGCCGGGAGGCTGCCTTTGTATCTTTATAGCCCCCAATCTAAATACCTCAAGCAAAAACAAGGATATAATCTGGAGGCTATGTCAGGCTTAAACTACGACACCGGTCGACGATTGTCTTTGAAGCCACCAATCCCGGCTGGTAAACCACGGGACTACTACAGCAAGACCCGATGTGGATTAGGGTATGTTACGCCCGCAACGACCCCTGAAAGTTCAAATGAGGAATGCGACTGGCATTCACATTCAACCGGGTCACCAACTTCTGATTCGGATACCAGCATCGGAGACGTATTCAGACAAATCCTGTCAGTCAATATGGCATTCGCCGACGCTTACGAAGAAGACGAAGATATTCCTGAAATCCTCGAGTTAGAGCCATGGGCCCAATAGCTGGATGCACAATAGGAAAAGCGGTTCGAACAGAGAGAACCTCCTACCGAAGACGAGGTTATACAGGTCGACCTCGGCAGCGAATCTTCTCCAAAACCGATCTTCGTCAGCAAAAGCCTAACAGACGAAGAACAAGAATCACTACTAGAACTTGTCAAAGAATATATTGATGTGTTCGCCTGGAGCTATGAAGACATGCCAGGACTAAACCCTGAGGTTGCCCTTCACAAGCTCAACATTTGGCCAGATGCGAAGCCAGTCAAACAACAACAAAGATGCTTCCGCCCGGGCATCATGGATGCGATCGAAGCTGAAGTCAACAAACTGATCGCCAGTGGCTTCATTCGTGAGGAACAACATCCTGACTGGGTCGCCAACATAGTACCGATCCTCAAGAAGAATGGAAAGATTCGAATCTGCATCGACTTTCACAATCTGAACGAGGCATATCCCAAAGATGAGTTCCCCCTCCCTATCATCGACATCATGATTGACAACACATGCGAATTCGAATGCATGTCATTCATGGATGGTTTCTCGGGGTACAACCAAATCAAGATGTCTCATGATGACGAAACGCACACATCATTCCGAACATCGATTGGCACGTACCGCTACACAGTCATGCCTTTTGGTTTAAAGAATGCTGGCGTCACATATCAAAGAGCCATGAGTATCATCTTTAGAGACCACTTACGTAAGACTATGGAGTGCTATGTTGATGACATCGCTGTCAAGAGCCGCTATAAGGGAGACTACCTGCATGATCTAAGGACAGTGTTCGACCTGATGCGAGCACATAACCTGAAGATGAATCCTACAAAATCTTTCTTGGGCGTATCCAGTAGAAAATTCTTGGGTTTTATTATTACCGCCCAGGGAATTCATGTAGACCCAGAGAAGACGAAGGCAATTATGGAGATGGGTCCCCCGAGAAATCTTTGCGAACTCAGAGGCCTTCAAGGAAGGCTGGCCTACATCAGAAGGTTCATTTCTAACCTCTCCGGGCGATGTCGACCATTTACCCATCTGATGAAGAAAGGTGTCTCGTTTGTATGGGATGAAGAATGCCAACGTGCCTTCGACAGCATCAAAGAATACTTGTCGAACCCTCTAGTCCTGGTGGCCCCAGTTGCTGGGAAACCATTCTTGCTATATGTACGAGCAATGGAGCATTTCCTCGGCGCTCTGCTGGCACAAAACAACGATGCAGGCCATGAACAAGCTATATATTACCTCAGCCAAATGATGATCGGACCAGAGCACAGATACACCGCTGTGGAGAAGAAATGCCTCGCCCTGGTGTTCGCCATTCAAAAGATACGGCACTATGTCACAGGACAAACCATACATGTGATCTCACGAGTCAACCCTCTCAGGGTCCTCATGACTAAACCAGGGGCACTCAGCTCCCGCCTCGCCACATGGGCAATATTGCTGTCTCCTTATCATATGGTCTTCGTCCCGCAAAAGACTGTTAAAGGTCAAGCTCTGGCAGACTTTTTAGCAGCTCACCCAGGCTCGGAGTCATCCAGAGTATATGAAGGAATCCCAGATGAGGTCGCCGACTCACATGTGGCCTCCCACGATGATATATGGAGAATATTCTTCGACGGTGCCTCGAGAACTGGACCCAAGGGCAACATTGTTGTTGGAGTCGGGGTAGTGTTGATTTCTCCTTTCGGACTGGTGATCAATCGTGCTTACTCCCTCACGGAACCCTGCTCCAATAATGTGGCCGAGTACAACGCTTTGGTCATTGGCCTCCAACTTGCAAGAGAGCTGGGGGTAGAATATCTTGAAGCATACGGCAATTCGCAGTTAATCGTCAATCAGATCCGGGGTTCGTACGAAGTCCGCCACGAAGACATGATCCCCTATCACCAAGTAGCAATCAAGATTATCTCATCATTTGAGGGATTCTTCATCGAACATGTTCCCAGACTCCAGAACATCGAAGCCGATGCCCTAGCAGGCCTTGCCGCCTCCCTAGCAGTGTCGAACCATACTCATCATTCGGTTGACGTGATAGGCCACGAACTGGTCTGTCCCAAGAACAACATTCAAGTCATGGCGAGTTATTCCGCCCAAACGATCGACGAAGCGCCAGACTGGAGACAACCATTCATAGACTTCGTAGTCTACGACATCATGCCCGAGAACCCAAAAAAAGCCACTTCCATCAGAAGGCGTTCTCTCAGATTCTTCTACGATACAGAGACAAAAATGTTGTATCGACGATCTTACGATGGGTTATTACTTAGGTGTCTATCAAACGCAGAAGCCAAAGAAGCCGTACGCGAAGCTCATGACGGTGTCTGCGGGGCCCATCAGCCTGGCCCCAAATTACAAGACCGTCTTCGCCGAATGGGCTACTACTGGCCCACGATGGTAGCAGATGCGATAGAGTATGCAAGAAAGTGCAAAGCCTGCCCAGTCCACGCGGACTTTATCCACCAACCATCCGAGTTTCTACATCCAACAGTGGCGTCCTGGCCATTTGAAGCATGGAGAATGGATATCATCGGTCCGATTACTCCACCTTCCTCCCGTAGACATCACTTCATACTCGCGATCACGGATTACTTCTCCAAATGGACAGAAGCTGTTCTGCTCGCAGAAGTAAAGACTTCAAACGTGATCAGCTTCCTCAAGCATCATGTTATCTATCGCTTTGGACTGCCCCGAAGGATCATCCGTGATAATGGTCCGTAGTTTGCAAGCCACGCCTTCTATCGGTTCTGCGACAAGCATCGCATCCAGAATATTTCTTCGACACCATACAATTCGGCAGCAAATGGGTTGGCAGAGGCATTCAACAAAACAATCGTCAACATTCTCAAAAAGTTTGTCTCTTCTAACAAACGTGACTGGAACGAGAAGCTTGGTGAATGCTTATGGGCGTACCGTACTACAGTCCGAACAGCCACTGGAAACACGCCATTTTCCCTAGTATATGGGAGTGAGGTAGTCCTCCCATTGGAGACTCAAATAACCTTACTCCGTGTCGCCCTTACTTACCAATTGACGACGGATGATAACTACCGTCGTCGGCTACAAGAGTTGGAGGCCTTAGATGAAAAATGCCTCTTGGCTCAGCAACGAATCGAGCTATACCAAGCACGCATCTCTGGAGCCTTCAACAAGATGGTTAAAATTAGAACATTCTAAGTGGGCGATCTCGTTCTGGCAGTCCGGAGACCGATGGTCATGACCCACAAAACTACCGGCAAATTTCAGCCAAAATGGAAAGGGTCGTTTATCATTGAGGCCATATTCTCCAACGGTGCTTACCGCCTCGCAAAACAAAACGGAGACTTGCTTATGTTGCCCGTCAACGGCAAGTTCCTGAAGAAATATTATGTCTAAACGACATATTCTAGATCATCGAGTTATGTACCCGCTGGTACCGCTGAACTCACCTTCACAATATCCTAGATTACCGAGTCATGTACCCGCTAGTACCGCTGAACTCATATTCACAATATTCTAGATCATCGAGTCATGTACCAGCTGGTACCGCTGAACTCACATTCATAATATCCCAGATTATCGAGTTATGTACCCGCTGGTACCGCTGAACTCACTTTCACAATATTCCAGATCATCGAGTCATGTACCCTTTCGTACCGCTGAACTCACTTTCACATCGAGTCATGTACCCTCTCGTACCACTGAACTCACGTCCTCCTTCCACAGAAATCCCAGCTTATCGAGTCATGTACCCGCTGGTACCTCTGAACTTACATTTTGATTCCAAAATTCCCGAATTGTCGAGTTATGTACCCGCTGGTACCCCTGAACTTACATCTCGGTCACTCTTTTGGGGGAGAGTTATGTATGGCCATACCTCTGAACTTTCTTCCTGAAGGAACTCCTTTCTCATGATCCACTATCCGCACTCCCAGTGCACAAAAAGGGTAACAGATCTACAAATTTTCAAAAACGACCATGTCGATGTTACCTCTGAGTCGTCTTAATTCCGCCAAAAAACAAATCACCCCTCTACATAGAACTTCCATGTCCTCATTACCTCTGAGTCGTTCTCTGTACCCCCCTTCATTGAGCCCACTCCTGCCATATCCTCATTACCTCTGAGTGGGAAGGCTCCGTCGAAGAAACCCTCATGCTTGTCATATCCTCATTACCTCTGAGTAAGTATGTTGATCCCTTTCGACTTATTATCTGTACCCACAACCGGACTACGCCAAGGATAGTAAGTCCACAAATATCCTCCGTTGAGTCCACTCCTGCCATGTCCTCATCATCTCTGAGTAGGAAGATTCTGCGGTAAGAAAACTCTCATGCTTGCCATGTCCTCATTACCTCTGAGTAAGTATGTTGGTTCCCTTTCATCCTATTATCTGTATCCTAACCCAGGGTACGCCAAGGGTAATAGGCCCACAAATGTCCTGTGCTGAATTTCTCAGCAAAGGCCCATCATTCCTCATCATGCCCCGGGAGCCCAGCTGCTCCATGGCATTCCTTCTCCCGATACTCGGAACATCTACGACAACCTTATTGTGGAACCGTTCTAGGTATCCCCAATCAAACTTGTTACCCGTACCTAAAACCAAGGTACGCTAGGGGTAACAGGTCCACAAACAAGTCCCCCATGAGGGACAAACATCACCATAATACCACAGGCACAACAAACAGTACAAACGAAGGGTAGAATGGAAAGTACTCTTTATTTGGAAGTCGAGAAAGCATTATATATTTTGGGACCATGTCCTTCTCAAAAAAGAAAAGAAAAGAGAACAGAAACAAAAGAAAGAAGAGCCGACTATGGTTCGGCATTACATAATGCCAAAAGGCGATTCTTTGGCCCCCTGTTTGAGCCGCTGTTTAGCTCGACGTTCAGCCTCTTGGGACAACCGCTTTCCATCACCCAAGTCCATAGTGCCCGCCAGTCTTCTTCCAACTTCTTCAGGGCAATCTCCAGGTCAGCCGAAGCTTGATTAATCATGTCAGCCTCCTGGATAATCAGCCCCCTGTCAATACGGGCAGCCTCAAGTTCAGACTCCAAGAAAGTTAACTTCCTCTGAAGCTCAAGGATCTGCTCCCGCGTGTCAGTAATCCCATGGGAGGCAGCCGCTTCCCGAGCCGTAACATTTTCACTCTTGTGGCTCAATTGATCATATCGATCAGACAAATCATGGAGGTCCTTCAGTATGGCCGGCCTAGTTTTATTCCGAGCAGCCCTTGTCTTCTCTATAGCAGCGGTGAGGGAACCGCGCTCCTGATCTATAGCAGTAGACAGATCAGCCTGCCGCAGCACGTGAAGCTGGGTCACCAGCTGATCAGACTCCAGCAATTTTGCCTCCAGAAGCGCAGCCATCCCTGTACCGCCAAGAAGAGTCTTAAGGATATCAATTTGACCCTGGGCTCATTGCCGGGCCAAGACGAAAGAGGTCCCTCTTTCCACCGCAGCCACTATCCTCCTCTTCAAGTGAAGATAAAAGCTGTCAACCACGTCCTGTAACGTATCGTCCAGGACCTCTGTAGAGGACAGCGTCAGAGGTAGCATGGCCGGCAACATTGGAGGAGTGGTGCTAGAACTTGCCACCAAGGGGACGGAGTCCGAGCAGAACGATGCACGGATAGCGGCTAACTCTTCCTCCGCCACCCGAAGAGCCTGGACACTTGGTAGGGTAGAGAAGTCGACTCTCGGAGCCGCCCAAGCAGAGGAGGACGTAAGGACCGTCGTCCCCTGCCCCGGCTGTCCCACTACCTGACTTGCCGAACTCGAGCCCGCAGGAGGCCCATCAAGACGAGTCGAAAGGGGAGGGGGTACGCTCCTCTCCACCAGTGCCCCTTCGGCAAAGCTTGTCTCAATAATGTCCATCCTCAACACTGGAGAGGCAGGACCTATATGCCCAGAACAACAATCAATTGACATAACCCGAAGGACATGATGATAGAGCAGATAGGCCTCCTCACAGGTTAAGATTCGGCTTATCTTACCAGGAGAGGAGCATGGAGGCTGCAGCTCGTTCACAGCTAACATGGTCTCCTCACCCGCGATCTTCAAGTTAAATTCGGCCGGCTCCTTTGCCTCAGCCACCTCGAAGGGCGATACGACTTGATCAGCATCATCTTGAGGAGATTCAGCGATTTCAGGGATAGGCTCACCGAAGCCCCCGTCATCCCGAGTCACAACCTCGGCAACTTGAGATTCCTCTTCTTCTGACACCTACAAGAGGGAAAGAAGATGATTAAAATCAAAGCTAAAAGAAAGGAAGAACCGGTAGTGACTTGTTTACCTCTGACGCAGGGTCAACTTCCTCGCCTCTTTCCTTTATAGTTAGCTTGCAGTGTCTGGTCACAGCCAGCTTCCGAGAGCGAGGAATACCACCAACAGGAGAAATTTGCCTGCTACATTTTCGTGCAGGGCCAGGTGCAACGGATGGCTGATCTACCACCATCTCATCTAGCAAAACAGGCGGCTGATCCGGCCTTACATCTGCCACCGAAAGGGAAGAGTCATCTCCATCATACTCGTCGCCTTCTTCATCCGCAGCAGCGGAGTCCGAATCTGGCACTTCGACTCTATTCTTCCTCTTCCTCGTCTTGGCCCCCTGGGACCCCTCCTCTAGGCCAGTACCAACAAAAAAACTGGCACCCGGGTTAAAACCGACAGGGGGCTTGTTCGCCATGACATGGTATAGAGCCGCCATATACAAGATCTCTACTGACGCCTTAATAGCAGGGACTGAGAAGATGGTACGGGTATGGAATATATCATAGTAGTGCCAGACCCTGATACCGTCAAGAAGGCTACCTTCAAAACCCAGACAAGAGCTGGGACTGTCTAGAAAAAGCTGACTGTAGCCAAACTGCCGGGCAAACCTGCTAGACAGATAAGGCTCCAAAAAGATAGTATTACGGTTGCGATACACCAGATGAGCGGAGCGGATGTTACGCAGCCACAGAAGCATCTGGCCGTCCAGAAGTTGAGGGGGCCCAATACCATCGAGATGTACAGCCGCTATTTCCTCAGCAGTAAAACGAGGGACAGATACAAAAATGTTGTACATATCTGCCCTCGCCAGTGCCATCCGGCAAGCACACATGGTCTCGAACTCCCAAGACTCATTACGATAGCGGAAGATAAAAGCGTCGTCATCAGTTACGCCGTCTTCAGAGTCCGGTCTCATCAAAGACGGATAATGCATCAACAACCACCCCATAAGATAATGGTATGGTAGCTCTATCCGCTCAAAGTCCAGTGTCGTCTCGCGAGCAATGACTTTAGACGAAAAGGCACGGAGGCCGTGGTGTATGCTATACACCATAGCCGGAAGAAGGGCCAGTCTGACTTTGAAGACCAGGTTCACAGCCGGGAGAATGAAGTGGAGGCTGATCCTTTCAGTAGAACCTGTCCCTCCCGAGACTACGCAATTCCGTAGCCACACCATCATGAACCCGGCCAAGAGTGCTTTTTCAGAAATCTACCGGGTACCGTAGTGGAAATAACTGAAGGAGTCAGTATGACTCCCAAATCTATCGCGGGTGGACCTCGACCTTTTGGCATTCAACATCAGGTCCTTTACCTCCGCCTGGGTTTGAGGACCTCGAGAAGAAACCCGGCCGGAAGGACGTAATTTAAAAAGATACGCGACCCAGGCCTTGGTATGGGGGGCGTTTCCTTCTGAGCTATTATTCTTTTTGATAGCAGTCTGGTGACAGATGCTATGGTGGCACTGCAGTTCCCAGTACACAGCGACGAAACCTGGAAATTGTCGATCCAGATCATCAAATTCCTCGTTCGTTGGGGTGTATACTTCAAATGCCTTGCCCTCCCACGGCAGCTTAGAAACAGCATACATTTCATGGAGAGCAAGTCCCAACTCCCCTCCGGGCGCAAAGAAAGTCCCCGTATGCCGGTTATACATCTCCAAAAGGGCCATGAACAACAGCTTGTTAATGGGCAACCCGTAACAGGTGCCCCGGATGGCGTAGTAAAGTTCAATCTCCCGAAGGAATTCCTCGTTGTTCCTCAGGATCCATGAGGTAAGATTGGCCCATGTAGGAATGGGGTTTATCTAATTCAGCAGCGACAACCTGCCCACAGGATAAGACCCCTTACGAGCGAGCTGATTCAGAAAGGTATCAGCTCGAGTAAAAGTGAAGTTGGGACCAGACACGTTTATAAAAGTACTAGGAATCAGCCCCACCACACTCCGACTGACTGACTCCCTGCTCGTACATGCTGACCTAATACTCATATTATAGTGGATGTTGCCCACGAACATCCCCGATTGGGTTGGAGTTAGGGAGCCCACCATTTTCCTGCTCAACGGTACCATATTAAACCACGAGAGGGAAAAATACCGTTCTATCTCCGGAATATGGATCTCCACCCCGTCCACAGTAAAGTCCCAGTTCTCAGAAACGTCCAGCTCTCGGGAGTTCTTTATGGATAAAGAATCTCCAAAGAGAAAAGCTAGTTTCAGATATTCTTCGTCCAGTCTCCTCGAATTCATCATAGTGCAAAGAAAGTAGAAAGGCTGGTTGTTGATGGCAGCCACCCTCTCCAAAGGCTCATTAGTAGGAAGCTTATCCGTCACATGTCGAATTAAGCCGTCGAGCCGCACACCTACGACAAATTGAGCTGAACCTACCAGAAGCTCTCATGTCGGGTTGGTTGGGAGGTTCACTGGAAAAGGACAAAAAAAATAGGATTAAAAGATGGTTAAAACGAAACCACTTAAAGTTTCTCAAAAAGAAGTTCCTATGAGCCTATGCGGCTCGGATCAACGAAGCCTTATGCGGCCCAATTCAGCTAGGTTTCATGCGGCACGGCTTCAATAGAGCCTATGCGGCTCGGGTCAACACAGCCTCATGCGGCCCAATTCAGTTGGGAGTTCCATGTGACATTGATTCGATAGCTTATGTGGCTCAGTTGAACTTATACAGTTCTATCTAGCAGAAGAGCTTATGCGACACGACTCAGCAAAATTCTATACGATCTAGTTTGTCAGGAACATATGCGGTCCCGTTCAAAGGAGGCTTCATGCGGTTCAAATCTAGAAGTGCTCCTGCAGCTCAAATCTTTCTCATGCGGCTCAAACACAGGGCATGCCCTATGCGGCTCGGATATGAAAGGGTCATATGGCACATACAACATATGCGACTCTATCATGGTCGAACTTGGGTGGTTCAATGAAGACGAAGGATGAAGGCTTGTGCATAAATTATGCAACAGAGCCATGGGTCCTTAGGGTTTAAAGTATTCAAATCCAATCCTTACCCTTGAAAGCAGGGTGGACGTCAGGGTGCACTTCGGGCACGATGGCCGACGAGGAAGCCGCTTTCTTGCCCTTTGCAGCAGTAGAAGCGACCTTGGAAGACTTGGGGGCCATTTTCGACGGTCGGAGAAGGGAGATAAGGAAAGAAAGTTGAGATAGCAAGAGTTGGGGACGAAAGAGAAAGTAAAGAAATCCCTCCGACTGAACCCGTCCCTATTTATAAATAAAAGCAGGGCGTTTCGATTCTCGTACAACACAAAAAAACCGACCTTTCGGTTATCGAAGCGAGCCGTCTAAAATGAAGGCCAAATTCCTGGGATCCTGCCCCGAAAAGTAGCCTTAAAACTGACAGCAGATCAACAGCATTTATTGCAAAAGATTTCCACACGTGGCAGGATGACTTGGCGAGGAGCTCATGCAGCCAGAACAGCCTATGTGGCCCGAAAGTCCATGCGACCGAGACATCCATGCGACCAGGACCTCATATGCGGCCAGAAGAATTTATACGCAGCCATGCTTCTTATTCAAAGTATTTTAATTTTGCAAATTAAAAACTTTGAAGGGGGTCTTGTAGAAGCATGGAAAAGAATAAAGAAAGATCCATGCGGCCAGGGAATCCCATGCGGCTTAGAGAGCTCATGCGGCTCAGGGATCCATGCGGCTCAAGTGTCTATGGGGCTCGATAAGTTCCATGCGGCTCAGAGAGGAGCCACGTGGCCTGCAAACAGCTCTTCCCTTTATCCTTTACTGTATTAAATGCCTTGACGGCTGACAGCTCTGACAAGGTGACAGTTCTGACACAAAGATACAATTACGACTCCCCTCATAATGGCAGACTCCTAGGGAAACGAAGGAAATCTCTGACACGATCCCCCGAGATCCAAAAACTATCATGCGGCCTTGACACGTGGACAGTCGCATGCGGCTCGAGCAGAGACCACCCCATGCGGCTCAGGCCGAAGCTGTCCCATGCGACTCAGGCCGAAGCTGTCTTATGCGGCTCAAGCAGAGGCTACCCCATGCGGCTCACAAGGACTATCTCCATGCGGCTCACGAAGAAGCTACCCATTATGCGGCCGCCTACGCTCATGCGGCTCAGATCATCACCATGCGGTTCAAATATTCAGGAGCCACTCCCAAGCAGCCTTGACACGTGGCCAGCCTTATGCGGCTCAATCCTCATGCGGCTCAGATTTCCTCAGTAGCTCGCGGTTAAGACACATGGCATGATGGTGGGACACGTGGCATCAAATCAACAAATCTTAATAAAATATTAGGATCAAATCAGATCATTTGCAATCAGGCAAATCAATGACACGTGGCAGGAAATCCGAGATTGGCAAATCATGAGGATTTATGTCAATCATCATTAATTACCCACAAAAGATTTGATGCAATCACATTAATTGCTCAAATCTATTATATTCAAGATGAACGGCCCAGATTCAGTGATCCTTTGTCGCCGACTTTTGAGAATGGGCAATCATTGTAAACCCTAATGATGCCCCCCACTCTTATAAATAGCAAGGTGCCATTCCCTTGCGAAAAAGATGAGATTCTCTGATAAAAAAAGAGAGACACAGAGATCCAGAGAGCCAGAGAGAGAATACACAGAGATCATAGAGGAGAGCATCTCTTCATCAACGCCAAGCAGTTCTTCTACAGAGCCAAGGCTACATCCGATCGTCCAAGGAGTAAGGCAGAGCTGCCGTCGCTTTTTCGAGCCTCTATCGTCACCCCTCAGAATCTAAAATAAACAATTATACTTAGATTGCTGTACCTAGGCTTTTGTCCCTAGGCTTTCTTTGTACAAGCGAGTTTGTATTGTGAAGTAAAAGTTCGGTCCTCCGATAATTGTTCTGTCCTTTTATATTTCATGGCAAACAGTGTCTATACGGATATTAGACAACTCCCATGCGGTTCGGACATGGGGTATACCCACATGCAGCTCGGACATGGGATATACCCCCATACAGCTCGGATATGGGACGTACATGCGGCCCATACAATTTGAACAGTTCGATGAAAATAAGGACGTATTAAAGGCTTGTGCATAAAGCATGCAACAGAGCCGTCTTTGTTAGAGTTTTGAAGTATACGATCCGCCCAATCCCTTACCAGCAATGGTGGGGTGAACGTCGGGGTGAACTTCAGGCGCCGTGGCTGACGAAGAAGCCACTCCCTTACCCTTCGCCGCGGCTTTGGAAGACTTGTGGGCCATTATTGATTGATGAGCGGAGAAGGAAGACGAAGGCAGCAACTTAGGGCAAGAAGAGTTGAAGACAGAAGAAAGTAAAGAAGTCTCTTTGTCCAAAAAATGCTCCTATTTATAGGCAAAGGAAGGGAGGATGCTTCGATCTGCGTGCTACATAAAAACAAAATCGACTCTTCAATCATTGAGGAAAATCTGGATATTTAAAACTGACCCTTGGGATCCTGCCCCAAAAGGTGGCTTTAAATCCAAAGCAAATCAAGAGTAATTAATGAGACGTACATATGGCAGGAGACGCACACGTGGCAAGGAGTCTATGCGGCCAGACAGTCCATGCGGCTAGAAAGTCCATGCGGCTAGGAAGTTCATGCGGCTAGAACATCCTATGCGGCCGGAAGAGTTTACATAGCCATGCTTCTTATTCAAAGTATTTCAATTTTACAAATTAAAAACTTTGAAGGGGGTCTTGTAGAAGCATGGAAAAGAACAAGAAAAGCCGATGCGGCCTCAGACAGAAAGAGCTTTATGCGGCTCAGGAGTCCATTAGAAATCCATGCGGTTCAAAATTCCTTCAGAGCCTCATGCGGCTCGGGTAGCTCCATACGGCTCAGGAAGGAGTCACGTGGCCCTAAGCAGTTCACCTCTACAGCTGGCCATAAAGCAACTGCCTCATTAAATGTCCTGACGACATCTCTAACAGAAAGGCGAAGTGACAACTTTGACATAAAGCGGAAATGATAGCTCTGATATGATGGCATGCTCCTAGGTAAAAGAAGAAAATCTTTTATATAGCTGGCATGATCCGCCAAGTCCCAAAGCTCCCTATGTGGCTGCCACCTCTATGCGGCTGTCCTCTTCATGCGGCTGCCATCTTCATGCTGCTGCCCTCTTCATGCGGCTGCCTCCTTCATGCGGCTACCCTTTTCATGCGACTGCCTCCTTCATGCAGCTGCCCTCTTCATGCGACTGCCTCCTTCATGCGGCTGCCTCCTTCATGCGGCTGTCCTCTTCATGCGGCTGCCTCCTTCATGCGGCTGCCTCCTTCATGCAGCTGCCACCTTCTTACGGCTGCCTCATTCATGCGGCTGCCATGGTAAGCCTCCACCACATGCTACCATGGTGAGCCACTGCTCCTCCCTTTCTCTTTCCCTCTCTCTCCTTCTCGATGTCACTCTCTATCTCTCTCTCTCTTCTTTCTCACTCGATTCTTTTTTCTGCCCTTTCATTTCTTAGCTGAGTAAAGCTACTACTTCCTCTCTCTTATCTAAGAGTAGGGTTTACAAACCCTATAGGCTTATGGGTTGGTGGGCTCAAGTCCAGTGGGTGTTTTAATCAATTTAAATTATTATATGTGGGCTTGGGCCCAGCCTGATCAGTAGGCTTTAAGGTTTTTGAGTTTATATAGTCATTATGTTTTCATTTGTGCAGCTGGACTGGTCCAGTGGGCTAAGCCCAGTAACCATGCTTTTGTATATAAAATATATATATATATATATATATATATATATATATATATATATATATATATATCTGTGTATTTATACTATATTTATACTATATTTATTGATTTATATTATATAGGAATAAATGTATATATATGTATAAAATTTTGTATAAATATTACTAGTATAAAATGATATATGCATGTATAGTATATTAATAGTAACAATATTTTGGGTAGTTATATTAGTTAATATTATTAACAAATATTTTACCTAAAGTTGTTTTATCAAATAATAAGTATTTTCAAAACATTATTTCTAAATATTTTGACTAAATAAAACATAGTTTCCTAATATTATAAATATTCCATAAATAGATTATAGATATTAGACTGTGTCCTTATCCTCCATTATCATGTTAATCACTCTAATCATGCTCTCCTAAACTATGACTTTGCTCAATCTACCATATCAATCATCGGCTTATTGGATTACGATTAGGATATTTGGATGACGGATGTGATTGTAACTCCACTTTTTTAATTTTTTTAGAATTTTATAAGTTTCAATAATAGATTTTTTTCCAAATCAGTAAATTGAATAATCATTCTCATTACTAGTGTTGGAGGGAAACTTAAATTTTTGGTTTTGGAAGGGAATTCTTAGTTTGTTGCAACCAATTGCGTGGTCCCCATTTTGAACCTCCTAACAACTTTTATAACTGATTTCGGATCAGTTATGCAAATAGTGAAAAGGAGGAGGGGTCATTTATAGTTTTACCTTTAAGTGGGGGGGGGTGTAACTGTTAAATGCTTTTCATTTGTTTCTATTTTAATGCCAATTGAGAGGAGAGAGAATGAGCTGTCATTCTCAAACAAACTCCTCTATACCTCTTCTTCCCCAATTTCGTGGTCGAGCCATGGCAGCGACGGAGCCAACCATGGCGACGGCGAGGCATCTCCTCCGCGGTGACGATGACGAGGCATCTCCTCCACGGCGGCGCGATGTTCTTCCGGTGACGACGACGATGGCGGCTAGATCCCGACGGTGCACATAACTTCATCGGTCGCGACAACGGCTCCAGGTGACGGCGAAGTGATGCACGGCTTCCTCCTGGCCGGCGATCTCTACGACGGCAACCGGGTAAGTTTCTTCGACGATTTCATCCTTTCTGGTGACGACGACGGTGGTATGATTCACTCCAGTGACGTCGAGATTTCTAGTGACGTACCTGATAAGAACCCAAATGGAGTGGCAGGAATATACTATGTACATAAGAGAGTATCAGAGCTCTACAAGTTCCTGTCTTCTAGCCAAGCTCAATAACAGTCTCAATTGTCCAATTGCAGCTTACTCTGAATCCATAGCAGTGAGTATCATACTCAAAAGCCGAGCCTCACTCAGCCCAGATTACTTTTGTAAAGGAAGACTTGGAGACCAAGTCACATTGTTAGCAATTAGTTAGTGAATGAGTGAACTGTGCACTGCACATGTCTGTAACTGACTTCTCATACTTATAAATAGAGGAGATCAGTGAGAGCCAGGGGTAAAGAATGTTATAAGTTTTCTTACTGTTAGTTTTAGTTCCAGTCTTCTTTATTTCCTTCTTTCTTTGTAGAATGTAATAGTCTTCTTCTTCCCCAATTCTTAATAAAAACCCTAATTTCCCATCGCCATTAATGGTGTTCTTCCCCAATTCTTCCAATTACAATGTCTGACACAGTTAGGTCATCACCTATTTCGAGTCAATTCGGAAAAGGACCTAACAATTGGTATCAGAGCTATGATCCAGTTCTTGGAGTTGATCGATGGCAGAGCTACAGCAGCTATGTTGAATCGGGATCGCAACAGGGACTTTCGCCGGAACCGATGCCATGGGAGAGCCGAGCATATGAAGCGAGCTCGACCTACTATGGATCTTGGCAAGGAACTTCCCTGGAATAGCCAGCACAACCGTTCGATTCCGTTCTTGGAGCGTATGGAGATCCGAGTTCGATCTACTATGGCTCTCGGCAAGAAGTTCCACCGGAACCACCACCTCAGCCACCGATCTCGACGGAGGAGAGGCAATTTCAATCTTGTGAAGGTAAAACTCAACAACTCAATGACAAATTTGATCGATTCTTGGAGCAGTTGGTTAGGTCAAGGAAAGAAAGAGAGTTACAACAGTGTAAGAATGCTTCTCTTTCCAATTATTGGGTTAACCAAAACCCTAACCAATTTCCTCAGTATATGGATGTTTCTCTTCCCAATTCTTGGTTATACCAAAACCCTAACCCAATAGATCCTCACCCACAGTATCCAAACCCTAACCAATCACAAATTCTTGATAATATGATACCCAAAGAAGAACAGGTCTATATTAATATGAGACCTGGCCAAGAGCAAATGTCTCAGTTTGAGCACATAACCTCTCTGAATCAGAACACAGGAGTAATCCAGGGGTACACAACAGCTCCAATGTTCAGCCAGCAACCAAGCCAAATGACCACAGGATATGCACATGTGGGTGTTTCAGCATGTACCAATCCAATAACTACATCCATGGGCCATTTAAACCACTGCAATCATGTACAGTTTGGACAAACAAACCACCCCTATGCCCATGCACCACCAGAATCCGCACAGTCTGGAGAAGCAGCACAGTTTGGTATGGCACACTACTTCACCTACATGTCCAGTGATCATTCTTTAGCAGTACCTGTGACTAATACCATACCAACTTGGGTTACTACCAGCCAAATGACCACCCCCATGTATCTAGAAATGAATTCACAGGGAATAGCAAATTTTGTGCATCCAGGAATGAATTTCCATGGCAGTCCTGTGTATACTGGGATAGATTGCCAAGGAATGCAAAGTCTAAGGCAAAGTCCTTCACAAATTGGACAATATGTGCAAGAATCACCTGTGTCTCCAGTGGCATTGCCTATCCCTGTGCAAAGTACTATTAAACCACCACTAAGCTCTGTTCAAAATCATAATTCTTTACCTTCCCTGCCGCAAATTCAGTGTGGTATGCCACTGGACCAACGAACAACCTTCAACACTCAACCTCCACAACAACATTCTTCCAATGGAGTACCACCTACAAGTGATGGACACCAATCAGGTGATTTGATCAGTATAGCTTGTGTTTCTGATCTATGTCAGGATTCTCCAAGTCCAGAGCCAGTTGATCTTTTGATTAGGATGAACCAGTTTGCTTCTGTACTCAAACGTGAAAGGAAAGGATCTCCTTATGAGAAAGTCACAACAGAAGATTACAACCAGGAACTACCACATGATACTATGCTCATTGGAGAGAACATGATGGAACCACAGACCTCACTATCCCTAGGTTCTGCAGTTACAGAAAATCCCGCAGATGTTTCTCTTACACCTTCCAGATCTCTGGAAGCCATCACTCAAAGTCTGAGCATTATAACATGCCAGACATTGCCAAGCCCTCTGTCACCTCCTTTAGGAAGCTCCCCTAGCTCCCAAAATTCCGATAGGAAGGGTTTACGGATATCAACATTGGTGTCGGCATCACAAAATGGCACTGCTAATTTTTTATCTGACAAAGAAAACATTGAACAGATGATGGCTAACCTTCCTTCCTTATCCTTGATGGTATGGGATCCAGGAAAAGCCATGGCAGTATTTGTTTACTGCAATATGGACTTTGGAGAAGAACTGCAGATGGTATGGGATCCAGAAAACAATGAACAGATGGTATGGGATCCAGGGAAAGCCATGGCAGTAATTGTTTATACTGGGAAGGCATTTGTTGAAAAGAAAAGAACTCATACGAAAGAGGGGAAGGTATGGGATCCTGGGATCCAAATTACTCCTCCCTTGACCTTGGGACAAGGTCAATTTAAGGGGTGGGTATTGATAAGTACCCATTCTCCTGGAACATTTACAATGATTGATAAGTGAGCAACAGAGCAGCAGTAGTTGAGCAATAGCAGTGAAGTAGCAACATGAGAGAAGGCAATGTAGCAATCAATGAAGCAATGGAAGATGGAAGCAGCAGTCTTCAGTTCGAGTATCAGTCTCTATAGCCTTCAGTTCCAGAGTAGAGTATTCCTGCATCTTCAGTACACTTGCATTTGATGTATTGGCTATCAGAGTATCAAAGCAGATTATTTGTGTGATCAACCATCTTCATTTGGGTATCAGTTTCCACTCCAAATGTCTGCTCAGCATTGCCTTGTCATCTGAATAGAGTGCTGAGTCACCATTCCATAACAGAAAGCCAGCTCATCCAAATTAGTTAGCCACCTCACCTGATTGGTTAGGCCAATGTCTGCAGCTTATAAATAGGGGAGGCCAGAGAGATACGGGTGTGAAGAATGTTATGAGTTTTCTTACTGTTAGTTTTAGTTCCAGTCTTCTTTATTTCCTTCTTTCTTTGTAGAATGTAATAGTCTTCTTCTTCCCCAATTCTCAATAAAAACCCTAATTTCCCATCGCCATTAATGGTGTTCTTCCCTAATTCTTCCAATTACAATGTCTGACACAGTTAGGTCATCACCTATTTCGAGTCAATTCGGAAAAGGACCTAACAATTGGTATCAAAGCTTCTCTTCCTAATTTTTGGGTTAATCCAAACCATAACACCATGATTCCAAATTCTGTGGGAAATCAAAACCCTAGCCAAATGAACTTGTCAAATGTTCATGACATGAGTTCTCCAATACCAAATTCTCATTCCATGGTGACATGTCCCATGACTGGCTTCTTGAACCCCCATGGATTGAGTCATGTGATGAATCACCAATCACCAGAACTTGCCTCTCACGGCAATTACCTGTATGACAACACATTTCAGGGAGTTAATCATTATGGAGTGCATAGTGCAGAAGTAGCTAACTCCTATATCATTGGTCATCAACCTTCCTTCATGTCTGCATCACCAGTACATGTTCCCATGTCTGCATCATTTAGGAACTTTGGGTTAAGTTCAGCTGGTGTAGCTACACCCATGGTAAACCACACACAAGCATTCATTTCCCCAAACCAGTATGTGTCGAGTCCCATGTACAATTGAAGGAATTCCCATGTAGTGCATAATACCTTGTATCCTGAAATGAATCACCATGAAATGTCAAGGCATGTGTATCCTGGACAGAATTTCCATATAATACAAAATCCTGTGCAAGCTGAAAGGAATTATCAAGAAATGCAAACGCTTGGACAAGTACAGCCTCAACAGTTTAGTCAAACCCAGTCTGTGCCAGCATTTCCTGTGAACATGTCCGTGCCTATGGCTACCCACCAACAGTCTCCTCATTATATAGCTTCACAAAACCATGTTCAGTCTAGCATGCCAGTCTCTGTACAGTTTGATATTTTACAGCAAGTATCTCAGGAACTTCCCCAAATGGTAATAGCAGCACAACAACAAGAAGGTTATGCACAGATGGGTAATACTGGTCCATTTTCTGAGAATGAAACCAATGTATTGATGTCTAACAACATTGGCAAGGTTAAAGAGGTAGAAGTTGAATCCCAAGTAGAACATAGCTCTGAGTCTAACTCGAGTTCTAATACAGATGAGCAACATAGTGTAGAGAGCACAGAGAATAATGTGGCGTTGTATGACATCTGCTTCAGAACACTCAAGCTCACTACCCCTAGCTTTGGAGATTTGAATCACTTGATCTCTGCCAACATGAGGGGAGTCAACTGCTGCTTTCGCTTTCCTGGGCAACTGAACTCAAATTTGAGGAAGCTAGCAGTTAACCTGATTCCCTTCCTAGTGAGGATATGGGATCCAGGTCTTTGGGTGCACTACATTACAGTTGATGACTATCAAGGTCTTCTTGGCAGTGGATGGAGGAGATCTGGTAGTCTTCTGTACAAATCTGTGATTGAGAAGACAGGTTGCACATCTTATACAATTCGTTTGAAGGTATGTAACCTTGTTCCATCAAAAGAGCTAGTTTGTGTTCACAACAAAATGCAAAGGTATCTAGATGACACTAGAATGGTTGCATGCTTTGGTGATATCCTGGCATTCATTGATTCATCAAGGCATGGAGCAACAAGAACCTATCAGTTACAGACTGTTGGCTTTCTACCCAAGCCATGCAATCTCAATATCATGATGCAATTGAAGACTGCAATACTTTGCAATTTGCCACAAGGAAGCTTTCATGGGATGTTTTTATGGCTTATTGATGGGGAATGGATGATGATCATGCCAGAGCATTTAAACATGGTATGGGATCCAGTTTTTGAAGAGAACGAACCCAATTGTTCAACTGAAGCAGAAGCAGAGGCAGTTGATAGTGCCAGTTTCCATGTTATGGTGTGGGATCCAGGGATCCAAATTACTCCTCCGTTGACCTTGGGACAAGGTCAATTTAAGGGGTGGGTATTGATAAGAACCCAAATGGAGTGGCAGGAATATACTATGTACATAAAAGAGTATCAGAGCTCTACAAGTTCCTGTCTTCTAGCCAAGCTCAATAACAGTCTCAATTGTCCAATTGCAGCTTACTCTGAATCCATAGCAGTGAGTATCATACTCAAAAGCCGAGCCTCACTCAGCCCAGATTACTTTTGTAAAGGAAGACTTGGAGACCAAGTCACATTGTTAGAAATTAGTTAGTGAATGAGTGAACTGTGCACTGCACATGTCTGTAACTGACTTCTCATACTTATAAATAGAGGAGTTCAGTGAGAGCCAGGGGTAAAGAATGTTATAAGTTTTCTTACTGTTAGTTTTAGTTCCAGTCTTCTTTATTTCCTTCTTTCTTTGTAGAATGTAATAGTCTTCTTCTTCCCCAATTCTCAATAAAAACCCTAATTTCCCATCGCCATTAATGGTGTTCTTCCCCAATTCTTCCAATTATAATGTCTGACACAGTTAGGTCATCGCCTATTTCGAGTCAATTCGGAAAAGGACCTAACAATACCTCTCCTTCGACACCAAAGAGTCACTTCATCATCAGCGACGACAAAGATCTAACCGAGCTCACTAGCGTTCCTCCGCCTATTCTAGCCTCTTCGATCAAGAAGTTCGGCAGATCGGTGAGTCATGTTCCAATCCACCCTTTTCTTGTGTTCCTTCTTGATTTTGACACAATTTATTTATTCTCGATTTAAAATCCAGATCAAGTTGGATCGACTCAGCTATTCTCTCGATTTACCGACAATCAACCCGATCACCAATCACTATCGGTAAGCGTTCGATTTACAAATTGTCGGATCTGGGAGTTAGTTTACGTATATAAATTTTAGTTGATAAAATTCTGTGTTTTGCACTGGTTCGGCTGATCAAACAGTTGGAGAACAATTGAATTGCTTATGGCTTGAATCTCAAGATCGACTCGACCAAAGGATGGTATGGAACTCTTGAAAGCAGTTGAGTCCGAGGAGAGTGTCCGATACTTGGGATGCATTCACGATTCTGATTCTTTTTTCAGGTATTTTTGTTATCATTTATTGATTATTGCATCTTTACTTTCCTCCTTTGAGTTTGGGTGTGTTAGCCAGGGTTGGACGTTTGTGGCAGGGTTGGTGTTAGCTGGGTCCTGAATTTGAGTTCGTGATGTTCGTATCAGATTTTGGATTTCATGTGCGTATCCAAGACTCTGTCCGTGTCGTGTTCGCGTGTGCCAGACCGTAGTCGTGTCCAGTTCTACGTTATGTTAATATGGAGGATTGCAGGAAGCAACTGGAGTTAAGCACATTGGCTGGATTGGAATTTTATTTTGAATGAAGTTTAATAGTTTGGTTTGATTTTGAAGTTTAGTTTATAATTGTTCTCTATACTTTCCCTTGTTCGATTGGTTTTATATTTGGTTTGGACTTTAGTTTTCGAATTCAGATTATATATTTTATCTGTAATAACCTATTTTGATCTTACTCATTAGTCTATCTATCCTAAATGTTCTGTGATTAAATGGCTAGGTGTTGTGGTTGAATGAGTTCTTCTCCTAATCTGAGATTTTGTAGCCGTTGGATTCGAACATATGCACTGGCTTGGGTTGCTGTATAATTCTGTGTATGTGAAGGTTAACCTTATTGGCATTAAAGTTGCCAAGTGTGAAGTTGAAACCAATTGAGTATTCCAGTAATTTCATTCTTTAGGTTCTGTTATTGAGTTTGTGTATATGTTACTGGGTGGTGATCTAAATGTTGGCTGAGGTTAGTTAAATTGCTAAGGTTAGGTGAAATATGGCAGTAGGCATAGCTTTGGAGAGTACATGCATGGATTGGAGTAGGTGCAATGGGTGATAATTTGGGCTAATTAGTAAGGGGAATCAAATGTTAATATAGCAATGAAGATGGGCTGGATTGAGTTGGACTCAGATGTATGGATATGGAGGCAAGTCCTGGGCTGAATAAAGTGCAACATTAAGTGCTGATATTAACATGTTTCTTGACAAATGTCCTGGGCTGAATAAAGTTCATTTTGCTATAAAATCTCTATATAGATATTTTTCCAATATGAGAAACCATCTTAAACATTTGTTTATCAAATTTGGTATAAATATATGTTTCGCTTATAAATTAATTTATAAAGATAATTTTGGGTAAGAATGGCTAGTTGATTAGCGGTATAAATTGCTAATCGACATTTTGCTAGATATGTCATATGATTATTAGTGCTAAATTTATAAAAGTTAGTATAGTTAGGAATAAATAGTTTATTAGTTAGATGATGTTAGAACTTAACCAACTTGTACTTCAAATAAACAGGAGGACATCCAGCTCCATTCATTACCCGTACTTTCCCGGAGCAAGGCAAGTACTTTTCTATGGTCTTGTGCATTTACATATCTTGTACTCTTCTTGTGACACGTCATGACACGATATCCTGTACTCCTGCATTTCTTGTTCTTGTACTTACTTGTGTCGGGAGGGAAAATACACTAGCTATGTGACCCAACCCCGGTTACTATATTCATGTAGATAGCTTAGGCCTCGCATCGTGCACGCGGGCCCTAAGCCGTATCATATTCATGTACTCCTGTACATGCTCCTTTACTCACCCAAGCTGGTCACATAGGCTAGTTGTATTTCAAACATGGTGCACTTGTCATGTCTTGTACTTTAGGTTCATAGTTATGTTCATGTACTTTACTTCCTATACTTTACATTTCTGTACTCTCATGTTCTTTTCCTGTACTTTATAGTTCATGTTCTTCTGTACTCATTTCTATATCATGATGTTCTTGTTCATTACCTAGAATTGTACTTTGCTCCGCTCCTGACTGGATATGTTGCAGATGTACTTGCAGGATATCATTCTACCATATGGGCCAGAGCCCGGGACATTAGCTGAGCAGGATGGAGACATGACTTAGCTAGAGGCTTCAGGTTTAGACTGTTTAGCTTTACTCCTAGATACTGTTTTAGAGTTCATAGTACATTTCATTCCTGATGACTCTAGTACATTTATGTTATATGGATTTGTGGATTATGGTGATCATTCTGGAAACGTTTTTAGATGCTGTGATTGTATACATTTATGTTTATCTGGTTAGATTTCCCTAGCTTTGTACAACTTACTTCGTCGTGTCTAACGACGAAGGCTGGGCGTGTCCGACTCGTGTCCGATTATTCGGAAGCGGGTCGTGACATTTTTTTAGTGGTGGCCTATGCAGGTCTGTCCTAATAGTACCTAGGTATTAGAGTACTATTGGGGGACTTGTTAAACTAGGAAAACTTGATCACAACATAGGAAATCAGGTACATCGGGTATATTGATATTCTAAAAACACTTGTTGTTTTTAGGTTTAGGACATTTAACTGTTTTCTATTTTTCAGATAGTTCAAAAGCACGCGACACCAGAACAGTCGATCTACCTATACTTGAGGGTTTCGAGGTTCTACTACTTTTTATCGTCCTACTATCCCCATGGGTAGTACGCGGTTGACGGAGATGTTTGAAGAATCCCTTGACACCCAGAGAGAGCAAGCCATCCTTTTCCAAGCCAGACTTGTGGATACACTCTCCAAGCTCGGAAGGACTTCTGATTTTCAGACTCTCAGATCCTTGAACTTCTTCGATACCGAGCGCATCCTTGCACCGAGGAGCAGATCGAAAACCTGGAGCTGCCACTGACGATCATGCAAGTCTCCGAGGACCCGACCCATCTGGAGATTGGAGCCACCAGCCAGGAGATCCAGAATGTAGCACAGATAATAGGACAAGACGGAAAGCTGAAGCCAGGAGAGACATGAAGACTTATGACGAAGATAGCAGCCACTATAGATCCGTAAAGCGTCGCAACACTCAGTCGGTGTTTCTTCAGTCACACCACCAGTCACATCATCGGGAGCAGATCTCAACAGCCAGTATGCCAGCAAACGTATATTCCTATTAGAGGCTCTGCACTTCAGCCCCAATGGGAGATCTAGACTCAGATTCAGATGACGACCACTTGCAATTTCTGTCGTCGTAAGGACATCATCACAAAGAGTGCCACAAGAGACGAAGGCTATGCCTACACTGCGGATCGCCTGCCCACCAAGTCAAGGACTGCCCGGAGGCCACTGATCACACTGCCCAAGGATGAGCACGAAGAGCACTAGAACTACAGCAAGGGGACCCGCCTCTCCAGATTCAACAATCACATGGAGCACTACTGCAGGGACCAGCCTACGTCAGTACAATTGAAGAAGTTGAAGTGATTCCAGTTCCGGAGGAATACTGAAGCCAAACTGAAGACCAAAGCTTTTCTTGCATAATTGGAGAATATCATGGATCGTGATTTGCATTCCAATTTAAATTTTTAGAATTTTCTTGTTCCTGTTTGAGAGCTTGATAGATTTTGATATTATTCCTATTCTAGAATTTATCCCTTATTAGTAATTCTATTTTTGAAAAAAAAAAATTCTATTTAGTAAACTTGTTTCATATTCACTACTCGATATTGTTTTATACCCCCTATTCGGTACCCTGTTTTCATATTCATTATTCGTGAGTTTGTTTTCTATTTGAAAATTTGTTCCCCATTCGAACTTTGTGCTACGAGCTTTTATCCCTACTCGAAATTTTACTTTGAAACTTTGTTCTCAAGCAGAATATTGTTTGAACCTTCGTTTCTATTTAACACTTGTTTGAGATTCACATCCTCTTCGAGACATTATTCGAAGTTTTCATTTGAGACTCCGACTAGTTCCCGATTCGAGATTCTATTTTCTATTCATGACTTTATTCGAGATTATTCTCTACCCGTGGCTTTGTTTCGACCTTATTTGATATTGTTTATTTCATATTCACGATTTAGAACCTTGTTTCCTATTCGTTGATTGATACTCCTCCTTTCACTCTTCATAATTTTGCCTTATCTTCGAGGTTCTATTCAAGATTTTACTTCCTATTCGCGGTTTTATTGACGTTGAATTTTCTATCTGAGAATTGTTTTCTATTGAAATTTCTTTCAATGTAGTTCGAGACTTCGTTGCCAATTGAGATTTTGTTATACTTTGATTCATGTACAAGGTTTCTGGTCCTCAATTCGAGACTTTGTCTTGTATCTGATATCTTGCTTCTATGCCACCTTTGAGACTTTGTTACCTATCCAGGATTACGTTCCAGATACGAAATCATACCATCCCGTATTTCATTTGAGGTTTCGATTACTATTCGAACTTCGATTTCCTATTCAAAATTTTAAAATCTCCCAACTTGCCTTTTGAACTCACTACTCTTTGATTGGACTCCCTGTTGCTTGTTAGTCTATCTATCCTAAATGTTCTGTGATTAAATGGCTAGGTGTTGTGGTTGAATGAGTTCTTCTCCTAATCTGAGATTTTGTAGCCGTTGGATTCGAACATATGCACTGGCTTGGGTTGCTGTATAATTCTGTGTATGTGAAGGTTAACCTTATTGGCATTAAAGTTGCCAAGTGTGAAGTTGAAACCAATTGAGTATTCCAGTAATTTCATTCTTTAGGTTCTGTTATTGAGTTTGTGTATATGTTACTGGGTGGTGATCTAAATGTTGGCTGAGGTTAGTTAAATTGCTAAGGTTAGGTGAAATATGGCAGTAGGCATAGCTTTGGAGAGTACATGCATGGATTGGAGTAGGTGCAATGGGTGATAATTTGGGCTAATTGGTAAGGGGAATCAAATGTTAATATATTAATGAAGATGGGCTGGATTGAGTTGGACTCAGATGTATGGACATGGAGGCAAGTCCTGGGCTGACTAAAGTGCAACATTAAGTGCTGATATTAACATGTTTCTTGACAAATGTCCTGGGCTGAATAAAGTTCATTTTGCTATAAAATCTCTGTACAGATATTTTTCCAATATGAGAAACCATCTTAAACATTTTTTTATCAAATTTGGTATAAATATATGTTTAGCTTATAAACTAATTTATAAAGATAATTTTGGGTAAGAATAGCTAGTTGATTAGAAATATAAATTGCTAATCGACATTTTGCTAGATATGTCATATGATTATTAGTGCTAAATTTATAAAAGTTAGTATAGTTAGGAATAAATAGTTTATTAGTTAGATGATGTTAGAACTTAACCAACTTGTACTTAAAATAAAAAGGATGACATCCAGCTCCATTCATTACCCGTACTTTCCCGGAGCAAGGCAAGTACTTTTCTATGGTCTTGTGCATTTACATATCTTGTACTCTTCTTGTGACACGTCATGACACGATATCCTGTACTCCAACATTTCTTGTTCTTGTACTTACTTATGTCGGGAGGGGAAATACACTAGCTATGTGACCAAACCCCGGTTACTATATTCATGTAGATAGCTTAGGCCTCGCATCGTGCACGCGGGCCCTAAGCCGTACCATATTCATGTACATGCTCCTGTACTCACCTAAGTCGGTCATATAGGCTAGTTGTATTTCAAACATGGTGCACTTGTCATGTCTTATACTTCAGGTTCATAGTTATATTCTTGTACTTTACTTCCTGTACTTTACATTTCTGTACTCTCATGTTCTTTTCCTGTACTTTATAGTTCATGTTCTCCTGTACTCATTTCCATATCATGATGTTCTTGTTCATTACCTAGAATTGTACTTTGCTCCGCTTCTGACTGGATATGTTGCAGATGTACTTGCAGGATATCATTCTACCATATGGGCCAGAGCTCGGGACATTAGCTGAGCAGGATGGAGACATGACTTAGGTATAGGCTTCAGGTTTAGACTGTTTAGCCTTACTCCTAGATACTGTTTTAGAGTTCATAGTACATTTTATTCCTGATGACTATAGTACATTTATGTTATATGGATTTGTGGATTATTATGATCGTTCTGGGAATGTTTTTAGATGCTGTGAATGTATACATTTATGTTTATCTGGTTAGATTTCTCTAGCTTGGTACAGCTTACTTTGTCGTGTCTAACGACGAAGGCTGGGCGTGTCCGACTCGTGCCCGATTATTCGGGTGCGGGTCGTGACAGCGAACTTGGACATTTATTGAACGTTATGATCTTCGATGACTATGACTTGGGGTGATATGATCTTGGGACTATTACAGGACTTTAGACTGTGATACTTCCGTGTCGACACGTTCGTGTCGCGCATGTCGATGTCAGATACCCGAGGCAAGTACTTACAGTGAATGCTTTTATTTTTTGATAGTTATTATATTTCACGGTCTAGATGTGCATGCCATGATTATTGTCATAATTATCACACGAGATTAGTATTTATGGATTGCAGTCATGATTACTATATTCCTATTTATCTTCTTTTTTTGTTTACTTAATTCACGTTCTCTGCCATGATTCGAATCCATGATTGCTAGTTTGTCACGAAGTACTTTAGTATATATGTGATCAAAACCCAGTTTATCATGTTCCCTGAAGAAAAGCTAATCATACACGACACGTATGATTGAGCCATACTAAGTAGATCCCTCATCCGATCACATATAGAATATAGTACTTCAATCTCACTTAGTGAGCTACGACTTATGCATTCATATTGCCATATCATATGCCATAATTTCCTGTCTACTTTACCTGAATTTACATGTTACAGTTTCATCCCTGTATTCTATCTTCTATTTCCTGTTATATGATTTCTATAATGTTATGAGTAGTGGTTTATGTATTGTACTTGCTCCAATCCTAACTGGATAACCACATTTTTAGGCGATGACTTAGAGCATTGGTGTTTCACTTACTATAACACACCTGAGGTAGATCATAGCTTAGCTGAGGATGCAGGAGATGATATAGCTGATGTGCCACTGCAGGATGCTTAGCTTAGCTTAGTCTTACTTTTTGTTGATTAGATTTCTATTAAAACATTTGTTGAGTTGTACCCTATTTTAAGGATTACTGTATTTGACTCTCTGTGTTGAACTCTGTGGATTTGTCATTTCTATTTTATATCTACTTGCTAGTACTTGTGATTGAGTTAGAATATGGATATCATAATTTATGTTATGTTGATTGGATTTGATGTACTCGAGGATTTGACATTTTACTACCGTCGATTCTGCGTCTTAGGCTGGACATGCTTTCACGTATTCGTGCCCGAACTTTCGGGTGCGGGTAGTGACATCATCGGAAGAGAGCGGTAGGATTTTCTTTCATTCGGGCCAAGGGTGCTGGGTGACGGTGATTTTAACCCCGCTGACTTTGGTTTCAAACTCCGGTCCTTCCTTGGCAGGAACCAGTTTACAGTAAAACATCTGGATGGTAGGAGGGTAGATGTCATGCTGCCGTTCCAGGAGGTGTCGAAACCTCGCAAACTCCAGATATTTTCGATATTTGGGGAAGATGAGCCAGGAAATGGGCTTCCTTGGGCAGATGGGGGCTTTGTGGTATGTGGAGAAGCATTCGCTACAATGGTGGGCAAACTTGAGATGGTGGGGTTGTAGCCTTGTGTGTGTAAGCCCACTACCCGAATTTTAAAAATATTTATTTATTTTTAGTTTTAAATAATTTTTTGAGTTAGAAAATATTTTAAATCTGTAAAATGTATTTTGACTAAGGAAGGGCTTTGTCGATTTTCTTTGAAATAAATTTTGAATTTATATAAATATATTCAAAAATTGTTTAATTTATTATTATTAATTTTACAATTTGATATTTATAAAAATAGAATTATTTGGTTTATTATTATCATTTATTTTTAAAGGTTTTGATTTATAAAACAATTTATTTGAAATAATATATATTAAAATTAGATATTATTTGCGTATAAAGATTTGATCAATCTTTTTGACTTAATTCTATGGAAGGATCTATCCATGGAAATTCTAATCTTTCCCTAACTAGGGAAATGCCACTCCTATATATCTTCCCTTTATTTTTCCCACAACCATAATTCCCAACCATTGTCAATCATCAACAACCATGATCGTGTCCATGCACTGTGTCCGTGTCTGTGTCTATCTCTATTCTCTTCGACTATTTTTATATTACAATTGCATTAGCGGCCGTGTCCGACAATCCCGGATACGGACCCCAAATCTTTTCCATCGTGTCGGACAACCCCACACAGCCAATTCTGTAACTCGTTACCTCTTCCATTCCGTAACTCCCAACCTCTTCCATTCCGTAACTTCCAATCTTTTCCATTCCTTAACTCCCAACCTTTTTATTCCGTAAGTCCCAACCTTTTCTATTTCGTAACCCCCGACCCTTCCCATTCGTAACTTCCCTTCATTTTTCTATAAAAAGAGAAATATTGAGACAAAACTTAAGCATTACCATCTTCTTCCTTTGCAGCAACCCAGCGACCAGTGTCGCACTCGCCAACCTGACCTTCTTTCCGTGTTCGCATCTGCCGAGGAGATTTGGTACAAAGCCGTGTTGAATATATATATATATATATATATATATATATATATATATATAAAATATATATATATATATATATATATATATATATATATATATATATATATATATATAGTATTGTATTTCTGTTTATTTTATTGTATTTTTCTATTTTAAACACATTAAAATTAGTTTAAAAATTATGTTAATTTAGATAACTAATTATCAATTTTCAAGAAATAATTCATTTATATTTATATTTTATTTTAATAAAAAAAACTAAAAATAATTTTTAATGTATCTTTTTATTTTAATTTTTAGAAAATATTAAATGCTGCTAAGAAATAAAATAAAATTTATAGTAAATTAGTACACTTTCTGTATATTAATGTAATTTATTTATTTATAACTTTTACTGTAGTTTTGACATATAATTAATTAGTTTCTGTTATGGTATTTCTGGATTTAAAATTAAATACTGTTTTATAATTTAATTAAATTAGTTGCAAAAATTATTAAAATTGTTTGTTGTCTATTTTAGTCTATTTTGACAATTATAAATTATGAACATGATGTTTTGAAGCCTCTAAGTATTTAAGAGAGTGACTTTGTAGCACGACTTTAAATACAGTATTTTATCCTTTAATTAAATAAATTATTTTTTAGTAACAAAATTATTTCAAATAAATTGTAAACCATAACTTTTTAACTTAGTAAACAAATCTATTTTTTTTGTATTTACTTTACCTTATTTTTCTAGTAGCTTTTATGTATATGTTTAGGTTTTGTGTTGCGTAGCAACTTGTTCTTTGGCTAATATTACCATAGTTAGACTTTTAGCGTGTCATAGTTAGTTTAGTTAAGACAACACTTAGACCTAGAGATTATTTAGACTGAGAACATGGTGTCCCTTTGCACAGTGTGAGGACTCCGGACACCGATCATCCTAGCATCACTTTTTCGGTAAAACAAGGCAAGTACACTACATCGTTATGTTACTGTTCATGATTCCTATTTTGCATATTAGACTTCGTGACACGTTTCTTATCTTTCCTACAAGTTATTCTTTACATGAATCTCAAGTTATATTTTAGCGTTCCTCAAGTTGTACTTTCCTTATATGTTTCAAGTTGTACTTCTCTTTTCTTACACTTGCATGGGTTGGGAAAATGTCTAGTTAATATGTGATCAAAGTCCGTAGTGTAGTACATGTATCTGACCTTGACTACATGTCATGCACGTGTAGTCAATGTCATACTCCCAAGTTATCTTTATTCACATGTTACATGTTCTTCTATTATATCTGATCACATTTCTGTTGTAATTACATTACTCTTGTTGTCATTTCCTTATTTTTATGTCTTCCATACTTGTCAATTACATGTTTCAGTAACTATAAGAATACCTAGCTCATATCCCAGAGGATGACCCTACTGGAGAATACCCTATAGCTTAGTTTATATCTCGCATTTGAACTTGGTTTGTAATAACTAGTTACATTCATTTGGCTAGATTTGTCTCTAGTTTACTTTTGCTTTGGAAATGTAACTAAGTGACATCTTCGGACTTATTTCTACTTTATCTCGATATAGATGCTATGATTAATCTGATTCAATATAAGTTTGAAGATAACTAAAGGTTTAGAACTTCTTATTATGCTGTGTCTCAAAGCGTAGGCTGGATGTGTCCGACACGTATCCGAATATTCGGGAGCGTGTTGTGACATATTTTTAGTGGTGGCCCATACAGGTCCGTTTTCGCAAAATTATGCGAACTCGTGATAGTATTTAAGTTAGTCATATTATTGTGAGCCTGCGACTAGGAAGTGCTCATTCATAATTATGATTGATATGATTTTAGGAAAATGCTTAGGACTATGAGTCCCTTATTCAATTTGACTGCTGGGTAGTTAAGATTAAACATAGGCCATATAATTTAGGTAGGAATTTATTGAATCATAAACCCTATTAGATAACTTGAGAAATTTTCGTAGAAGAATGTACTATTATTTTATACAATATACGACCAAAGGTGGATAGACTATTCGCTTGGTAAACTAGGCCTTCCTAGGATTCAATTTCTAATCTTGATCATTTATACAATTTTATTTTCTCCCATCTAATCACCATCAAATCATAAAAGTCATATTGCTTATTTATTTCTTTTTGGCCATAAGGAATTTATTATTTTTTATAATTTTTGATTCAATTATCCATATATTGATCTCATGTTAGTCTTTGATTTAAAGTATATATGTTTTTCTCAACTATTGAAAATCCACACAATAGGGATTAGAAGATTTTTACTTATTTTGCCTTCGATCATTACCTTTCCTAATCACTCATTTTATTGCCTTAGAACTTGTTTGAAATTTCTAGAGGCTCCTTTGAAATTCTTATGGATATAGTTAGAATAATTTTCGATAACTTATAATGGAAGGCAAATGCGCACTGTCGCCATTTATTTGAATTATGAAGACTGCAGGTTCACTGCAGCCAGCAGCGCACTAGCAAGGCATTACCCCTAAGTTAAAGTAATTTCAAGTAAGCGTAGGTTATTGAATATTATTAAAACTATGTCCTAGTTGCCATATTTGATCTTTGAGTTGTTATTGGATAAAGTTTATAAAATATTCGATACCATATTATATTTTAGCCAAGAAATCAAGAGTTTACTGTAGCTAGATGTACACTGGCGAGACATGGATTCTCGGTGAAACGACTTCAGGTATACATAACGGTTATCGAATACCATAGAGGCTATATCTTTTATTGACATATGACTATTATTTTTCACGATCGACAAATCTTGCATTTGATATCCTATTTCTTATTATCGTGTTCTCAATAAATTGGTAGCTCTTTATTTTTTATCTTTCTGTTTAAAAAATTACCATTTATTTCCTCTAGAACCAAGTTCTATATTTGGTTCTATTCGGTTAGATTCATAATCGCATATAGATTTTGATTCTATAATCGTGCCTAAATAATTTTGATTAATAGTTAATCATGTCTAATGACCCTTTTCTAGTTTAGCTAAACCTATTTCGATTATATCCTTAACCATTGTGACTAGACCCTTTTGACTATAAATTAATCGTGCCAAATCACATTTTTATTTATTTATTGGTTCTATCCGCGATTATGTCTAACTAATTCAATCGTGAATCATATCATTCTCTTGATTATATCCTTTATCATGCTTATTCGTATCGATTGATTGTATCATCTTTTGATTATATTCTTAGTCGTGCCTAGTCGTGTATTTTAAAATTTCAAGGACAAAATTTTTCTAAGGTGGGTAGATTTGTAAGCCCACTACCCGAATTTTTAAAATATTTATTTATTTTTAGTTTTAAATATTTTTTGAGTTAGAAAATATTTTAAATCTATAAAAGGTATTTTGATTAAGGAAGGGCTTTGTCGATTTTCTTTAAAATAAATTTTGAATTTATATAAATATATTCAAAATTTGTTTAATTTATTATTATCAATTTTATAATTTGATATTTATAAATATAGAATTATTTGGTTTGTTATTATCATTTATTTTTAAAGGTTTTGATTTATAAAACAGTTTATTTGAAATAATAGATATTAAAAATTAGATATTATTTATGTATAAAGATTTGATCAATCTTTTTTATTTAATTCTGTGGAAGGATCTATCCATGGAAATTCTAATCTTTCCCTAATTAAGGAAATCACACTCCTATATATAGGGAAGGCTTTCCTTTATTTTTTTCCACAACCACAATTCCCAACCATTGCCAATCATTAACAACCATCATCATGTCCGTGTACTGTGTCCATATCTATTCACTTATATTATTTTTATATTATAATTATATTAGCGGTCGTATCCGATAATCCCAGACATGAACCCCAAATCTTTCCCATCGTGTCGGACAATCCCGACACAGCCAATTTTGTAACTCCCAACCTCTTTCATTTCATAACTCCCAACCTCTTCCATTACGTAATTCCTAACCTCTTCCATTTCGTAACTTCCAATCTTTTCCATTCCGTAAATCCCAACTTTTTTTTATTCCGTAACTCCCAACATTTTCCATTCCATAACCTCCAACACTTTTTATTCTGTAACCACCGACCCTTCTCATTTGTAACTTCCCTTCATTTTTCTATAAAAAGAGAAATGTTGAGACAAAACCTGAGCATTACCATCTTCTTCTTTTGGAGCAACCTAGCAACCCGTGCCGTACTCGACTGTTAGAGTGGATGGGGTTCCCAACCTATGTGGAGAAGACCCCAGAGTGCGACAAGCGCCGTCTGTGTGTCAGAGAAGCTCGGGGAGGTGACGAGGTCATTCGGAGATGAAGAAGAAGCTCGGGAGCTACCAGAGAACTTTCTGGAACAGGGGAGGCAGAGTTCGGGCCGAACTCTGCCCCTTTGGTTCCAGAACTGTTCTGTCATGAAAACACAGAGTTCTGGCCGAACTCTGTGTCGACGGGCTGAGGCTGATTTCAGGGTATTTTTATACCGTTGGATCGTATCCTACGGTCCAGGTTTTGCTGCAGATTAGGGGGTTTATACATGGTTTTTCCTAACCCTAATCACAACACAACATTGAGGAAAATAGAGAGAAAAGAGGCAAGAGTGCCATTACAACTTTGGGAGAGAAGGAGGAGGATTGAATGTCATTTTCAAAGGAGGATCGTGTTCGGGTAATCTCTACTCGTCGTCTTTGTTCTTCATAGCCTTGTGATTAATTATTCTTGCTTCCAGGTGTTGTGGGGATCCGTATTGGATCGAAAGAAGTTTGTAGAGGGTGTACTCCTTTATTTCATTAGTAAAGGCTTCTCAAGGGTTTGACTCCGATCGTCCCGTAGTTTTTCCCGTAAGGGTTTTCCACGTCAAAAATTCTCTGTGTCTGAGTGGATTGTGTTTGGTGTTTGGTTTGTGCGTTGTATTGCTCGGTTCTCTCGCAGGTACTCTCTAGTTTGGGAAAAGGTTTTCGCGCTTCTTTCCCAACAAAGTGGTATCAGAGCCAGGTTCTGGAATTCAGAAGGGTGTCAGGAGTTGACAGGAAAACCATAGAGGAGAGATAGACACAAAGTCGGATAGACGCGAAGCTGGTGCACATGGTGAACCTGAATGGCACCAACTATCATTATTGGCGGAGCAAGATGAATGATTTGCTATTTGTCAAGAACCTGCATCTGCCCGTATTTGCTTCCGAGCGACCAGTTGATAAATCCGAGAAGGACTAGAATTTTGAGCACATACATGTGTACGAATATATCAGGCAGTTCATTGACGAGAACGTGTACAACCACGTTGCCAATATTGAGCACGCGAAGATGTTATGGGATAAGCTGGAATCTTTATACGCAAAGAAGATCGGGGTAAACAAGTTGTTCCTGATCCGGACAATAATGGGTCTGCGGTACAAAGATGGAGCGTCTATTACGGGTTACTTGAGTGATTTACAGAGCGTGGTTGACCAGCTATCTTCGATGGGAGTCAAGTTCGACGACGAGGTTCAGGGACTATGGCTGCTGTGTACATTGCTAGACTCGTGGGAGACCGTACGAGTATCTATGATTGCTTCTGCTCCAGAAGGCGTAGTCAGTCTGGAGTTTGCCAAGAGCGGGATGCTGAATGAAGAGATACAGAGACGTTCTCAGGGCACTTCATCCACATCCCACCACTCAGAGGCATTAGTTTCAGAGAGTCGCGGAAGAGGCAAAAGCAGGGGTCCAGGTGGTGGTAGAGACAAGAGCAGGGGGAAGTGTAACTCCTCTTCGTGGAAATTTTTGAAATATTTTTTTATATTATTTATTTGATTTAAAAGGTAATTTTTAGAATTTTATAAATAATTAATTAGTTAATTATTACGGTATGTGCCTTTAGTCACGATTAAATTTGGAGTACAAGATGACCAAGAATTTTGGCACGAATAGTGTAGTTGGGTGCCTTGACTAGTGTTTTAGCTATGGTAGGGAAGGCCAAGCCATAAGTGTGTCCTAAATACGAAAACTAGGCCAAGTTGCGACTTAACCTCTAAATACATTTTAATTAATTATTTATTATATTATTGACTTGTAGGAGACCCGGTTGTACCGATTTAGCCCGAACTGGACCCAAACCAAACCCAAGCCCATGTAATTGTGTAGTGCGACCAACGACATTCATGTATATATATATATATATATATATATATATATATATATATATATATATATATATATATATATATATATATATATATATATATATATTAAAATATATATATATATATATATATATATATATATATATATATATATATATATTTTAATATATATATATATATATATATATATATATATATATATATATATATATATATATATATATATATATATATTGGTAGTCCATTTTTATAATATACTGAGTAATTCCTATAAATTGAATATTAAAAAAATAGTATACGCATTATTCGCTATTTTAATTTATATTTATCTTGGAAAAATATGATAAATAGTTTTTCTTATATATCCTTGTACATTTTTAGAGTTTTAGACTATATATGTATATTTGTATGAGTGCTTCGTAAATAATTGCCTATATGATTTTATTATTGACTATAAAGGTAGGTAAAATCTATATATAACCTATGAGTGTTATTTGTTATTAAATGTAGTAATTTATTTTGGAGGGAGGATAATAATTGCTACAAAATATGTTTTAGTATTTTATACCAATTGGATAAATATATGGTATATAGAAGGGTATCTATATGTATATATATAATAGTTATATATATATATAGTAGTTTAGAAAAAAAGAAATATAAAACAAATGGTCCAAAACCCCTAACCCTCTTAGAACCCAAAAATATATATATATTGGTAGTCCATTTTTATAATATACTGAGTAATTCCTATAAATTGAATATTAAAAAAATAGTATACGCATTATTCGCTATTTTAATTTATATTTATCTTGGAAAAATATGATAAATAGTTTTTTTTATATATCCTTGTACATTTTTAGAGTTTTAGACTATATATGTATATTTGTATGAGTGCTTAGTAAATAATTGCCTATATGATTTTATTATTGACTATAAAGGTAGGTAAAATCTATATATAACCTATGAGTGTTATTTGTTATTAAATGTAGTAATTTATTTTGGAGGGAGGATAATAATTGCTACAAAATATGTTTTAGTATTTTATACTAATTGGATAAATATATGGTATATAGAAGGGTATCTATATGTATATATATAATAGTTATATATATAGTAGTTTAGAAAAACAAAAAAAAAAGAAATATAAAACAAATGGTCCAAAACCCCTAACCCTCTTAGAACCCAACCCCAGTACAGTAGCAGCCCCGCCCAACCCTGTTGGAACCCGACCCCCCCTAGCGTTACATAGCCGAGCAAACCGGCCTTTATATATGTATATATATGGAGAGATCGGGAGAGAGAACGAGATGAAAACCCTAAAACCTTGCTCCCAAGCCGCCACCTCCCTCACGACCCCCACAGAACCCCTCAGCCATGGCGCATTGACGCGGCCGACCGCGGAGCAGCCCCACGTACGGTGGACTGCAGCAGCCGCGGCAACAACAAGAGGAAGCAATAGCAGCAACAACGTCCATGAAGCCACTTTCGCAGCACGTGTTCTCGGCACGCGCTCGATCGTTTAATGATCTACCACTTCAGGTATGAGCACAACATATACACCTCGAGGTCCCTTCAATTAGTTTATAGTTAGTAGCCTCTGATTGCTAAAAAAATCGATGCGAAGATGGAGAAAAACTTATTCAAAAAATAGAGTTACAACTGTCCTAATGCCCTGTTTGGAAGGTCGTTTCTGGTCGATCCTGTGCGAAACCTTGGAACCTATTTAAAGGGACCTATAGACAACCTAACCAACATCATAACGGTGCTTGTACTTATGAAAATCACCACGAAATCAGTTTTGTAAACAGTTACAAATATCACGAAAAAAGTTTTCAAAATAGTAGAAATTTAAGAAAACCTTAGATACGACGTGCGTCCCACCAATCCGGGCGACGTGGTCGCGAACCAAAAGCATCGAAAGGTGCGTATCGGCTTCGTGGACGTGTGGGCTTTGACGGAATTCAAATTGGTTGCGTGTGCGCGACGAATTTGATACGTATCCGTCAAAATTTACCGTATCGGCCTCTTTGCAAATTTCCCAATTACTTTGTGTACGCTCGTCAGATCGAGATAAAACTTACGCCAACAGGACTGTATCATTTTTCTGGTCCTGTATGCCAAGTTTGGTCCGATTCTGAGACAGTTGATCGGATCGTTGTCTTGCGGGTCCCACGATCCAGAATTCAGCTTTGGACATACGGTTGGGTTCGTATCATCAAAACGAATTCGTAGACATATAGTTTGACGGCTTTAGAGATCGTAGACTTTGGCACATTTTTTGGTGCAAAGTGGATTCATTTTTGCAAGCAGGCAGGATCCAGAGCTAAGCCCCCTCCTATTCGAGGCCGGATGGCCTCGCCCCACAAGCACCCAACCTTTCTTTTGCTCTTCCTTCGGTTTAGCTCCACGAATGCGCCACCTAGGAGCCCCACTCATATTCAAAATGCACTACTTCAATTCAAGCGAACCCACTTTGACTATAAGAGCTCTCTGGGCTTAAGGACAGGGACCGACTAAAGGAAAAGCTTGGATAAGTAAAGGTGAGGGTCCAATGACGGATACCGTTTTGACCCTAAATTATCGTATTGCCCATGTATCTAGAATTGGACTTAAGGACAGGCAGTCCTAGCTAATTTGACTATTCTGAGAACGTTGGTAATGTCTATTTCAGCTTTCGAAGACAGTTATGAGATTTAGACTTTATAGCTTACCAGTTGACGGTATATTGTTGGTTCCTCATGCTACCACCAAACAAGTATACCTTACCTCCCTCTACAGTTTACTTACATGCTTATAGCCCTTCTCTTTATATGTTATCATCGGGATTCTCTGGTTGATTTTGGTTTATATGCTTTTCTTTATACCATGTATATTAGTTTATTTGCCTTGTTCGTATATCATCATCGTTCATGACTTGATATTGTAGTTATACCGGATTCGTGTCATCTCATGTATCATGACTGAGTCATATTGTGTCGTAGGATGTGCAAGCCATGACTGAACTGTTGTACCTTATTATGGAATACCCACCTGCGAGTCCACACTAGGGGCGAGGGTGATTTCTTGAAGCTAACCCGCGAGTCCACACTAGGGGCAAGGGTTAGTAGTTGTTCAAACTTGTGAGTCCACACTAGGGGCGAGGGTTTGAGTATCCGATTGGTTTTTTGTCATGAGTTGATATTTCCTTCCAGCAGTTCATTTATGCTTAGTGTTTCTTGCATCCGTGTTCATAGTCACATGTCGTGTTCTGTCTTTCCTGCTTATTTCTTACGCATGATAAACTGTTAGATAGACATGTTTTATGTATCTTGCTATGTCCCCTGAGGACCTAATGATCTCTTCAGGTAGTTGATTGCATGGAGTTAGTTAGCGGATCATGATGGTAGTGATTACACCTGCAGGGATACAGGTATTTGCTTGTGATATTTCGTCATTATCCTCTCATGCTTTATATTCCATACCATGATATATTCTGCTTGTTAGCTTATTTTATAGACTCATATTATTCTTGGAGTCTAAACGGACAATATGCTAATGGGCTGTAGACCATGACCGATAATTGTTCATTCATGTTTCATATTCTTATTGTGGATCGAGATATAGTGATGCCTTGCCATGTTTAGACCCATTACATAGTCCAGACAGAGTTTACGTATTCAGGTTGGGCTGGAGTTCGCTCGATACGTAGCTGGCTTGTTCACAAGATCGCACCCAAAAAGCGGGTACGGGTCGTAACAAAAAGTCCAAGAGTCGGTATGAGGACTCGGAGTGTTACCATTGTGGCAAGAAGGGCCACATCAAGTGGAACTGTTTCACTTGGAAGAAAGAAAAAAAGGGCGACAAGGAGAAGCAAGATGAGAACACTACAGCGGCGGCTTCGATACATGGAGGCGATGTGATCGTCGTAGGTGATGAGGTTATCACAAACCTCACCTGCGATGATAATTCTTGGCTGATGGACTCAGGAGCTTCAGCGCACGTATCTCACAACAGGGCACTATTTGCCACTTACATGACAGGCGACTGTGGAGTGTTGAAGATGTGCAATGGAGATGTGTCAAAGGCAGTTGCCATTGGAGATGTGCATTTGAGAACGAAGATGGGTACCGTTCTTGTTCTCAAAGATGTTTGTCATGTCCCTGATATCCGTTTCAACCTGGTGTCGGTTGGAAGGTTGGATGACGAGGGATTCTTCAGTCTCTTCGGGAATAGTCAGTAGAATCTTTCCATAGGTTCGATGGTGATTACCAGAGGAAGTAAGAAGTCTGATCTCTACTATATGAAGGGGAGCACACAGGGGGTACAGAAGGTGAATGCAGTTTCTGATGTGTCTACCGAGTTGTGGCACAGGCGGCTTGGCCATATCAGCAAGAAGAGAATGAGCTACTTGGTGAACAAGAAAGTGATTCTAGGGCTCAAGTCTAAAAGTTGGAGAAGTGCACGCACTTTCTAGATGGAAAGCAAATTAGAATATATTTTCAAAGTTACCCAAGTTCAAGAAAGCCATCGTTACTCGAGTTGATTCACTCGGATGCCTGCGGTCCTATGAAGGTAAAATCTATTGGTGGTGCTTCTTACTTTATAGCTTTTATTGATGACTGTTCCAGAAAGGTTTAGGTCTATGCCTTATAGAGCAAGGATCAGGTGCTGCATACTTTCAAAGAGTTTCAGGCCTCTTTTGAAAGAGAGACAGACAAGAAGTTATTATGTGTTTGGTCCGACAACGGCGGCGAATACATTAGTCCCTTTGATGCTTATTGCAGAGAGCAAGGAATACAAAACCAGAAGACTCCGCCTAAGACACCTCAGCTCAATGGTGTAGCAGAGCGCATGAACAGGACACTGATGGAGAGGGTGAGGTGTTTGTTGTCAAAAGCAAATTTGTTAGGCAGTTATTGGGGTGAGGCTCTTCTCACAGCTGCTTATGTTATTAATTTATCTCCTAGTGCTTCTTTGCAGGATGATGTGCCTAACAAAGTATGGAGCAAAAAAGAGCCATCATACAATCACCTTTGAGTGTTTGGTTGTAAGGCCTTCGTACATGTACCGAATGACGAGGGTCCAAACTTGAGCCGAAAACGAGACGGTGCATCTTTGTTGGCTACGGTCGGGATGAGTTTGGCTATAGACTCAACGACCTAGTAGAAAGAAAGCTCTATAGAAGCAGGGACGTGGTATTCGTCGAGGATCAGACCATGATAAACATTCAGGATTTTGAGATGCCTTCTAAGGCTGAGGAATTGCCTGAGTTAGAGTCATTTTGCTTCGAGCAGTTTCCAAAGAACATCGTAGAGGATCCAGTTATGGAGGAGCTAGTACATGGAGTTGCTCCCAACCTTGATCATCAGCCTGCTGATGGTGGTTAAGGTGTCCCGTGGGAGGTTGAGCATGCCGGAGAGGCAGTTCCTGAAGGGGAGAAGGTCGTTGGTATACAGCCAGCACCAGTGGCTCCATTGAGAAGGTGTGACAGAGATCATCGACCATCTACAAGATACTTACCGGATGAGTATGCGCTACTGACTGACGGGGGAGAGCCCGAAGCTTTGTAGAGGTTATAGAAGATGAACAAAGACAGGAGTGGATGCAGGCTATGCAGGAGGAGATGAATTCCTTATATGCCAATTCTACTTACGAGCTATGCAGTTGCCAAAGGGCAAGAAGGCTTTGAAGAATCGATAGGTATTCAGAATGAAACAGACGGATGATGCTACTCGGCCTCGATACAAAGCGAGGCTGGTATTTACAGGCTACGGTCAACAAAAAGACGTAGATTATGATGAGATCTTTTTGCCAGTCGTCAAGCAGTCGTCTATTCGGGTAGTGCTAGCATTGGCAGCTATTTTCGACTTGGAGGTCGAGCGGATGGACGTGAAGACGACATTCCTCTACGGTGATCTTAAGGAGGAGCTATACATAGAGCAGCCAGAGGGATTTTGTGAGAAAGGTAAGTCACATTTTGTCTGCCAGTTGAGGAAGAGCTTGTATGGTCTGAAGCAGGCTCCGAGGCAGTGGTACATGAACTTCGAGTCGCTTGTGGAGGAGCATGGTTATGCACGGACGACGTCGGACCATTGTGTATTTGTGAGGTACTTTGCCGAAGATAATTTCATCATTTTACTGCTTTATGTTGATGACATGTTATTAGTGGTCGAAATGCCACTAGGATAGCAGAGTTGAAGCACCAACTGGGCACAACCTTCTCTATGAAAGATTTGGGCACAGTAAAGACTATTCTTAGGATGGAGATCAATCGAGAGAGAGAGAGTCCAAGCTGCTATATTTGTCCCAAAAGAAGTACATTCGCCGAGTACTTCAGCGTTTCAGGGTGAACGGGTCGAAGAAAGTGAATTGCCCCCTTGCGGCTCACTTTAAGCTCACTGACGAGCAGTGCCCATCTACCGAGGATGAAAAAGAAGATATGGAGCGGGTTTCATATACCTCAGCTATGGGAAGCCTTATGTATGCTATGGTGTATACGAGACCAGACATCGCTCATGCAGTTGGCACAGTTAGCGGGTATCTTTCAAATCCTGGAAGGGTATATTGGAGTGCAGTTAAGTGGATTCTACGATATCTTCAGGGCACTGCCGATTGGAGACTTTCTTTTGGTGGTGACGAGCCAAAGCTGGTTGGATATATCGTCGCTAATATGGCTGGAGATATAGATACGAGGTGATCGACTTTGGGCTATGTGATGATGTTAGCTGGAGGAGCGGTATCGTGGCAGTCGCCGTTGCAGAAGTGTGTCGCCTTATCGATGACAGAGGTGGAGTACATTGCGGCGACGGAGGCTTGCAAGGAGTTGCTGGAGATGAAAAAGCTGTTACAGGAAATGGGACTGAAGCAAGAGCAGTATACTTTGCTTTGCGACAGTCAGAGTGCTATTCACTTTGTGAATAATCAGAGCTTTCATAGTCGGTCCAAGCACATCGAGACTCGATATCATTGGATAGAGGATGTGGTTAAGAAAAAGGACGCGGAGCTTGAAGAAGTTCATACAGATGATAACAGAGCAGATATGTTCACCAAGATTCTACCAAAGAAAAAGCTTGAGTTCTGCAGGCAGATCGTCGGGATGACGACCTCCTCCACATAGTTGTAAAGGGGGAGAAATGTTGTGTTTGCCATTGATTATAAAAGAACAGAACAATTATATGGGAGGACTGGACATTTACTTCATAATACAAACTCGCTCGTACAAAGAAAGCCTAGGGACGAAAACCTAGGTACAGCAATCTAAGTACGATTGTTTAGTTTTGATTCTGGGGGTGACGGTAGAGGCTCGGGAAAGCGACGGCCGCTCTGCCTTACTCCTTGGACGATCAGACGTAGCCTTGGCTCCGACGAAGAAATGCTCTCAGGATGGAAAGACTCTTCTGTGCGTGCCTTTGTCTCTCTGTGTGTCCAACCGGGTAGAGAGGATCTCTTTTGCAAGGGAATGTCACCTTGCTATATTTTTTCGGTTTTGGATCGGGTATCTTTTGCAAGGGAATGACACCTTGCTATTTATAGGATTGGGGTGTGATCATTAGGGTTTGCAATGATTATCCCTTTAAAAAGTCGGCGGCCAATCATCTGGGCCATTAATCTTGATTGCGCCAAATCTGTATGGGTCATTAATGTTGATTACAATGAATCTTTATGATTTGTCATGTCAGGCTCGGATCTTCCGCCACGTATCCAATTTGCTTAATTATAATAAATCTGATTTAATTTGAGTAATAATGGTGATTGCACTAAATCTGGTTGTCAGGATATGCTAGCAGCCATAGCCCCGAGGGGATAAGACAGCCACGTGTTTCAACTTGTCATGAGTGGGATGTCTTGACGGAGCTGCATGAACGCGTTCTTAAAGTGATCCGCATACGGGTGGCCCCCCACGATCCTAGCCGTATGAAGCTAGCGGCCGCAGAAAGGTAGTAGCCGCATGAAGCGGGCAGTCGCATGAAGGAAGCAGCCGTATGAGGGAGTAGCCGCATGAAGCGGGCAGCCGCATGAAGGAGTAGTCGTATGAAGCGAGCAGCCGTATGAGGGAGTAGCCGCATGAAGCGGGCAGCCGCATGGGGATGGCAGCCGCATAAGGGTGGCAGCCGCATAGGTGTTGCAGCCGCATAGGTGTTACAGCCGTATAAAGAACTTTGGAGTTGGTGGATTATGTCAGCTACAAAAGATTTTCTCCTTTTCCCTAGGAACACGCCATCATGCCAGAGCCACTAAAGCGACTTTATGTCAGAGCTGTCAGTTGTCAGAACTGTCGTCCGGGAATTGAATGCGGCAATTGCTATGGCCAGCTATAGGGGAGAACTGTTTAGGGCCACGTGACTATTTTCTGAGCCGTATAGAGCTATCCAGCATGAGGCTCTAGAGGACTTTGAACCGCATGAGTTTCTACTGGATTTTCGAGCCGCATAAGGATCCTTCTGTTGGAGCCGCATGGGCTTTTCTTTGTTCTTTTCCATGCTTCTACAAGCCCCCTTCAAATTTTTCAATTTGCAAAATTAAAATACTTTGAATAAGAAGCATGGCTATACATATGCTCTTCTAGCCGCATAGGGTGTTTCTAGTCGCGTGGACTTCTTAGCCGCATAGGTCGTTTCTGGTCGCATGGGCTGTCTGGCAGCATAGGCTCCCTGCCACGTGTACAAATCTTTTATTGTATTGATTGCCTTTGATTTGTCTTCAAATTTAAAGCCGCCTTTTGGGGCAGGATCCCAAGAGTTGGCTTTTAAATGACCAGATTGCCTCGATGCCCGAAGAGTCGGTTCGTTCTTTTATGTTACACGCGGATCGAAGCGTCCGCTGGTTCATGAGCCCTCTCCCTTCTTCTGCCTATAAATAGGTGCGTGTTAGGACGGAGAGAATTCTTTACTTTCTCTATTCTTCTTGCTCTAGATTTCTGTCTTCATCTTCCTTCTCCGCTCGTCGATTGACAATGGCCCCCAAGTCTTCCAAGGCTGCGGCTTCGGCGAAGGGTAAGGGAGTGGCTTCTTCGTCAGCCACGGCGCCTGAAGTTCACCCCGACGTTCACCCGGCCATTGCTGGTAAGGGTCTAAGAAGATCGTATACTTTGAAAACCCTACTAAAGACGGCTCTGTTGCATGCTTTATGCACAAGCCTTTAATATGTTCCTCGTTTTCGTCGAACTGTTCAAATTGTATGGGCCGCATGTACGTCCCATGTCCGAGCCGCATGGGGGAATATCCCATGTCCGAGCAGCATGGGAGTTGTCTAGTGGCCGCATAGACGCATCACAAACTGAACCGCATAATAATCCTTCGAACAGAACCGCATAAGTCCCTCTGAATCGAGCCGCATAAAGCCCTCTCAAACAGGACCGCATAAGTTCGTCTGGACTGGGCCGTATAAGGCTCCGGCCATCTTCTAACTTTGTTTTTCTTTTTTTTATCTTTGATTCTTGTAACATCCCTGCCGAAGGCTGAAATCATTGTAAAGGAAGAGATGTTGCCTCCTTTCAAACAAGAGTCATCGCTCGTTAAGGAGGAGGTAATACCAACAACGGAGGAACAGAAAGGAGAGCTAGCGCCCATTGCTGTAAAGGAGGAGCCCCAGTCTGACGGCGGTAGTACTGGGAGGTCTGACCTTCCTACTCCGGATGAGGATTTTGCTCAAGTAGACCCTTCATATGCAAAATGGTTGAGGAATTGGTACATACGCCCCCGCAATTAGGATTCGTGGGCTCTCATAAATGTCCGTCTTTTGTCTTGATATTTCAGTCAGTCTTTAGCTACAGTTTGTGTTTTGCTTCTTTTGGTCATCAGTGTAATCTTCTTACTTCTTGAATGAAATGATAGAGGACTTTTCTGGCTTGCTCATGAGATATAGTCATGTAAATGTAACTGATTTTGAATGACCGGAATACATTCGCTCTATTCATTGCTTGTAGTAGTTGCCACCATGGGAGATTTTTTTGTGGACCTATTATCCCTGGCGTACCCTATTTTTTTGGTACAGATAATAGGTCGAAGGAGAACCAACATACTTACTCAGAGGTAATGAGGACGTGGTAAATATGAGGGTTTCTTCGATGGAGCCTTCCTACTCAGAGGTAATGAGGACATGGCAGGAGTGGGCTCCATGAAGGGAATATAGAACGACTCAGAGGTAATGAGGACATGGAGGTTCTATGTGAGGGGCGGTTTGTTTTTAATGGAAGGAAAACAACTCAGAGGTAGCATTGACGTGGTTGTTTCGGAGAATTTGTGGATCTGTTACCCTTTTTGTGCACCGAAAGTGCGGGTATTGGATCATAAGGAGGGAGCTCCTTTTGGGAAGAAAGTTCAGAGGTATAATCATACATGACTTACTACCTAAAAGATACGGTATAGATTCATCTGTAGTGACCAGAGTGTAAGTTCAGCGGTACCTGCGGGTACATAACTCGATAATCTGGGAGATTTGGAGCCAGCATGTGAGTTCAGTGGTACAAAAAAGTACATGACTCGTCATTCTGGAAAATTTGTAGTCAGGATGTGAGTTCAGGGGTACGAAAGAGTACATGACTCGTTATTCTAGAAGATTTGTAGTCAGGGTGTGAGTTCAGCGGTACCAGGGGGTACGTAACCCATTACCCTAGCAGGTTTGTAGCCGGGATGTGAGTTCAGTGGCACTAGCGGGTACGTAACTCATCACCCCGGAGGATGTCGTTTCAGACGTAATACTTCTTTAGGAATTTGCCATTGATGGGCAACATGAGCAAGTCTCTGTTTTGTCTTGCGAGACGGTAAGCTCCATTGGAGAATACAGCATCAATAATGAACGGGCCTCCCACTTTGGCTGGAACTTGCCGGCGGTTCTGTGAGTCATAACCATCGGCCTCCGAACTGCCAGAACGAGGTCGCCCACTTGGAATGTTCTGATTTTAACCTTCTTGTTGAAGGCTCCGGAGATACGTGCCTGGTATAGCTCGATTCGTTGTTGAGCTAGTAGGCGCTTCTCATCTAGAGCCTCCAATTCTTGTAGTCTGCGATGGTGATTATCATCCGTCGTCAATCTGTATGTGAGAGCAACACGGAGTGAGGGGATTTGAGTCTCCAGTGGGAGAATTGCCTCGCTTTCGTATACTAGAGAGAATGGTGTGTTCCTGGTAGTCGTCCGTACTGTAGTACGGTACGCCCATAAGCATTTACCGAGCTTTTCATTTCAGTCGTGTTTGTTTGATGACACGAATTTCTTGAGAAGCTGGATGATTGTTTTTTTGAATGCTTCAGCCAGACCATTAGCCGCTGGATTGTATGGTGTCGAAGCAATATTCTGGATGTGGTGTTTGTCGTAAAACCGATAGAAGGTGTGGCTTGCGAACTGCGGACCATTATCATGGATGATCCTTCGGGGCAGTCCAAAGCGATAGATTACGTGATGCTTGAGAAAGCTGATCACGTTTGAAGTCTTCACTTCTACCAGCGGAACAGCCTCTGCCTATTTGGAGAAGTAATCTGTCATTGCGAGTATGAAGCGATATCCTCGGGACGAAGGCGGAGTGATTGGACCGATGATGTCCATTAGGGGTGAGCGTCGGTATAATCGGTCGGTATTTGGTCGATTTTTTCGGTATTTTTTAAAATCGGTATTTGAAAAATCAATACCAATATCGTACCATTTAGAATCGGTTTTTTTCGGTTTCGGTTAAATCGGTATTCGGTCGATTTTTGTTCGGTATCGGTATTTTACCAATTAATATTTGAATAATTAACACACTTAATATTGTAGAACCTCTTAACCTATAATATATATTTTACTTTTTTGGAAGCATTAATTTTAAAGCCAAGCCTCTACCAATCAAACAATTAATCAAAATTATTAGAACAATATGTGACAAGTCGCAAACATCTAAAAATGAGCTTAAAATATCAAACGCGGTCACTAAGTTTAATCTTTAGTATAAGTTTAAGTAACCAAAATTTATTTCAAAATTCTATGAGAACAAAAAAACATAAGCTCAAAAGATCAAAAACTCAATTCTTAGCATTCTTAACATAAATTCAAGTCCACTAAAATCCATTCCAAGTTCTAGGAAACTAACCAAAACAAAGATAAAAATAAAAATGAGTAGTGTAAAATTAATCATGAACAACATTAAAAAATGTGTGCGTGTGTATGTGTGTGTGTATATATATGTGTGTGTGTGTGTGTGTGTGTGTGTGAATCGGTTCGGTTCGGTATTTTCGGTATGGTATTACACTCAAATCGTTACCATTACCATTATACCATAATTTAGTCGGTTCGGCAATTCGGTATCGGTACATAATTTCGGTTCGGTTTTTCGGAATTTTTTTAATCGGTATTCGGTCGGTTTTTCGGTATCGGTCGGTATTTGCTCACCCCTAATGTCTATTCCCCATGCTTCGAAGGGCCAGGATGCCACCGTCGGGTGTAGAAACTCGGATGGCTGGTGGATGAAATCTGCGTGGACTTGATAGGCTTTGCATTTTCGTGCATAGTCTATTGCGTCTGCAACCATTGTGGGCCAGTAGTAGCCCATTCGGCGAAGGCGATCTTGTAGTTTCGGGCCAAGCTGATGGGCCCCACAGATGCCATTGTGAGCTTCACGCACGGCTTCTTTGGCTTCTATGTTCGACAAACATCGAAGCAAAATCCATCGTATGATCGCCGATATAGTATTTTCGTCTCTGTATCGTAGAAGAATCTGAGGGAACGTCTCCTGATAGAAGTGGCTTCCTTCGGATTCTCTGACAGGATGTCGTAGACTACGAAGTCAATAAACGGTTGTCTCCAGTCTGGTGCTTCATCGACTGTCAGTGCGGAATAGCTCTCAACACATTGAACATTGTCCTTGGGACAGACCAATTCATGGCCTATTATGTCAACCAGATGATGAGCATGATTCGAAACTGCTAAGGAAGCGGCAAGACCTGCTAGGGCATCGGCCTCAATGTTTTAGAGCCTGGGAACGTGCTCTATGAAGAACCCCTCCAGGGATGAGATGATGTCGATCGCTATTTGGTGGTAGGGGATCATGTCCTCATGGCGAACCTCGTATGAACCCCGAATCTGATTGACTATTAACTGTGAATCGTCGTATGCTTCGAGGTGTTCTACCCCTAGCTCTTTTGCAAGTCGGAGGCCAATGACCAAAGCATTGTACTCAGCCACATTGTTTGACCTTTAACAGCCTTCTGCGGGACGAAGATCATATGGTAGAGAGATAATAAAATCACCCAGGTAGCGAGGCGAGAGATGAGTACACCTGGCTTGGTCATGAGGACCCTGAGAGGGTTAACTCTTGATATGACATGAATGGTTTGTCCCATGACGTAGTATCGCATCTTCTGACTGGCAAACACCAGAGCAAGGCACTCATTCTCTACGGTAGTGTATCGATGCTCAGGTCCCATCATCATTCGGCTGAGGTAATATATAGCCTGCTCATGGCCTGCATCATTATTTTGTGCTAGTAAAGCACCGAGAGAATGCTCCATTGCTCGTACATAGAGCAGGAATGGTTTTCCAACAACCGGGGCTACCAGGACTGGAGGGTTCGCCAGATATTCTTTGATGCTGTCGAAGGCGCGCTGACATTCTTCATCTCATATGAATGAAACACCCTTCTTCATGAGGTTGGTGAATGGTTGACATCATCCGGAGAGGTTATAGATGAACCTCCTGATGTAAGCTAGTCTCCCTTGAAGACCTCTGAGTTCACGGAGATTTCTTGGGGGACCCATCTCCCACTGTGGTTGCTGTCCGTCATAAATACCGTCATCACATGAGGAGAGATGGAAGGAACGGTGGAGGACGTGCCCTCTGAGTCATACCCTTGTACAGAGAAGTCGTCAGGGTATGTGGGAATGTTATCCTCTGGTTCGGACTCGGAAGGAGTGGTACCCCCAGCTTCAGAGCTTGCCTCATCTTGAGAGTTATGGACGTCCTCGGGGACGTCGAAACCTGCGACATCTGTTGGGAGAACCGTTTCCCCTGGATTATCTTCTTAGAATACCGGATTATCGTGGATGTTTGGAGTGTTGCTACCCTCGACTCCAGTGCCTTCCGGAGATGTGGACGATAAATCTTCCAATGTGGCAGATTTCGTCTTTGAGCGGGTACCTTGGAAAACTCCTCCCGTAACGGTCGTGGACAACCACTTAGAAGAGAGTTTCTTGGTTGAGATTTTTGGGCTGGAGACGTTTGTTTTCTTCCCTCTCCTGCTGCCAGGGATCTTCCGAGCAGAATTGCAGGAGGCGACGAGAAGCGCCTCGTCTTCTGAGTTTGGGCATTACAGCCGTTGGAAGACGGACCGTCGGTCTTCTTGTACTACCGCCTTATTGCAGCAGCAGTTGACAATGACTTGGGTGCATTGATGTCCCTGACAGGACCCTCTGCACATCAAATCTTTGTATCTTTCCTTGCGTTTGTGAAGAATTACGTTGTACAAGTCACCCATTTTGTGGGTCTAGGAATTCTGAGCCCACGAGTGTGTTGGCCTCCTGCCTGCTCCCTGATGTGGGGGTAGTACGAGTACTTTCCCCTGATCGTTGTTGGGAGATTCTTGATAACTATTCCGTTCGTTGGCCGCCGGGGGCTGGACACGGGTAGTTCTGTACAACTTTCTATCAGGGGCCCGCGTAATAGTCAGCGGGACGCCCTGATAGTCAGAATTGGGACAGCTGACTGAGCTCACCGAGCCCGTGCAGCCTGAGACTTCTTCCTTCTAGCACCTAAGAGTGCATAGTAGGAAGAGTCCATGGACATTGGCACGTGAGAGCATCTGGGGTCAGGATCGCCTGAGAGGCGGTCGAAGACTGACCGTGAGCTGCATGGAACAGATGGTATGCGGCTGGGATCAGTGGTCGTGCAGGCTGTCTGCATGCGACTATTTTTTATGGCCGTATGAGTCTTCTGTATGCGGCTAGAAGTCGAGGCCGTACAGGCTATCTGCATGCGGCTATCCTCTGCGGCCGCATGTACCTTCTATATGCGGCTAGAAGTTATGGCCGTGCAGGCTGCCTTCATACGGCTGGAAGTTTCGGCCGCATGGGCTTTCTGCATGTGGCTGACTTCTGTGGTTGCGGCCGTATGAGCCTTCATACGGCTGGGGCCCTTATGCGGCTTAGACTTCATAGAGTTCCTCTTTGCTTCTGCAAGTCCAGCATCATAGTATTTTCTTCTGCCGGACTTGGGGACAGCAGAGTCTTCTATGGTCTGAAGTGGGGCCGCAAGCGAGACTTCTTCGCTGTCTCGATCGGGCAACAGAGAGTGCTTCTTCGAGAGCTTGGGGAGGAGCGAATGATTTGGGTCTCCACTCCTTATGGGCCTTCTTCGTGCGGGCATGCCGCTGGACCGGGCCAGCACTCCCGTCGGAGAGCATTTCTTCAAACGCATGTTGGTCGAACCGGGCAACCAACATTTGTTGAGTGGAGCCAAGTTTGGCTGTGTCTGATTGCGTCACCAACTCCTCAGCCATGGAGAAGTTAGTCCCCAGCAGAGTCGCCATCGTGTTTGCCATTGATTATAAAAGAACAGAAAAATTATATGGAAGGACTGGACTTTTACTTCACAATACAAACTCGCTCGTACAAAGAAAGCCTAGGGACGAAAACCTAGGTACAGCAATCTAAGTATGATTGTTTAGTTTTGATTCTGGGGGGTGACGGTAGAGGCTCGAAAAAGCGACGGCCGCTCTGCCTTACTCCTTGGGCGATCAGACGTAGCCTTGGCTCCGACGAAGAAATGCTCTCAGGATGGGAAGACTCTTCTGTGCGCGCCTTTGTCTCTCTGTGTGTCCAGCCGGGTGGAGAGGATCTCTTTTGCAAGGGAATGGCACCTTGCTATATTTTTTCGGTTTTGGATCGGGGATCTTTTGCAAGGGAATTACGCCTTACTATTTATAGGATCGGGGTGTGATCATTAGGGTTTGCAATGATTATCCCTTTGAAAAGTCGACGGCCAATCATCTGGGCCATTAATCTTGATTGCGCCAAATCTGTATGGGTCATTAATGTTGATTGCAATAAATCTTTCTGATTTGTCATGTCAGGCTCGGATCTTCCGCCACGTATCCAATTTGCTTAATTACAGCAAATCTGATTTAATTTGAGTAATAATGGTGATTGCACTAAATCTGGTTGTCAGAATATGCGAGCAGCCATAGCCCCGAGGGGATAAGACAGCCACGTGTTTCAACTTATCATGAGTGGGATGTCTTGACGGAGCCGCATGAACGCGTTCTCTAAGTGATCCGCATACGGGTGGCCCCCCACGATCCTAGCCGTATGAAGCTAGCGGTCGTATTAAGGTAGTAGCCGCATGAAGCGGGCAGCCGCATGAAGGAAGCAGCCGTATGAGGGAGTAGCCGCATGAAGCGGGCAGCCGCATGAAGGAGTAGCCGCATGAAGCGAGAAGCCGTATGAGGGAGTAGCCGCAAGAAGCGGGCAGCCGCATGGGGATGGCAGCTACATAAGGGTGGCGGCCACATAGGTGTTGCAGCCGCAGAGGTGTTACAGCCGCATAGGGAACTTTGGAGTTGGTGGATTATGTCAGCTACAAAAGATTTTCTCCTTTTCCCTAGGAACACGCCATCATGCCAGAGCCATTAATGCGACTTTATGTCAGAGCTGTCAGTTGTCAGAACTGCCGTCCGGAAATTGAATACGGCAATTACTATGGCCAGCTGTAGGGGAGAACTATTTAGGGCCACGTGGCTATTTTCTGAGCCGCATAGAGCTATCCGAGCCGCATGAGGCTCTAGAGGACTTTGAACCGCATGAGTTTCTACTGGATTTCTGAGCCGCATAAGGATCCTTCTGTTGGAGCCACATGGGCTTTTCTTTGTCCTTTTCCATGCTTCTACACGTTGGAGTAGGTGGAGTTCCCAACCTATGTGGAGAAGACCTCGGAGTGCGACAAGCGCCGTCTGTGTGTCAGAGAAGCTCAGGGACATGACAAGGCCATTCGGAGACGAAGAAGAAGCTCAGGAGCTACCAAAGTACTTTCTGGAACAGGGGAGGCAGAGTTCGAGCTGAACTCTGCCCCCTTGGTTCTAGAACTGTTCTGTCACAAAAACACAGAGTTTTGGCCGAACTCTGTATCGACGGGCTAAGGTTGATTTTACGGTATTTTTATACTGTTGGATCATATCCTACGGTCTAGGTTTTGCTACAGATTAGGGGGTTTATACATGGTTTTTTCTGACCCTAATCACAACACAACATTGAGGAAAATAGAAAGAAAAGAGGCAAGAGTGCAATTGCAACTTTGGGAGAGAAGAAGGAGGATTAAGGTTGTTTTCGAAGGAGGATCGTGTTCGGGTAATCTCTATTCGTCGTCTTTATTCTTCGTAGCCCTGTAATCAATTATTCTTGCTTTCAGGTGTTGTGGGAATCCATATTGGATCGGAAGAAGTTTGTAGAGGGTGTACTCCTTTATTTTATTAGTGAAGGTTCCTCAAGGATTGGACTCCGATTGTCCCATGGTTTTTCCCACAAGGGTTTTTCACGACAAAAATTTTCTGTGTCTGCGTGGATTGTGTTTGGTGTTTGGTTCGTGTGTTGTATTTTTTGGTTCTCTCGCAAGTACTCTCTAGTTTGGGGAAAGGTTTTCGTGCTTCTTTCCTATTATCGACGACCCAACCTTCTTTCCGTGTTCGCATCTATCGAGGAGATTTGGTACAAAGCCATGTTGAATATTTAGTTTTAGTTATTAATGTATTTATAATATATATATATATATATATATATATATATATATATATATATATATATATATATATATATATATATATATATATATTTTATATATATTTTATATGTATTTATAATATACATATATATTTTTTTTATATGTATTTATAATATATATATATTTTTTATATGTATTTATAATATATATATATATATATATATATATATATATATATATATATATATATATATATATATAAAATATATATATATATATTTATATATTTATATATATATATATATATATATATATAAATATATATATATATATATATATATATATATATATATATATTTATTTTTATTTTGCAAAACCCCCTTTTTATTAATCAAGGCTCGAAAAACGAAGCCAGGACAAGTATACAAGGCGCAAAATACCGAAGCCTATACAAGTATACCATCACAAAAGGAGCAAGGAGGAGTGGGGCGACGGCCAGCGAGAGCTAGAGAAGGAAAGGGGACCAGAATGCCTTCGAGCTGTGGGTACACCGGGTGCTTCTTTTATGACATTGGCGAAAGACTTCCCGGATGAGCTGGTTTGCCGAATAGGGGAGACCTTCGTATCTAGCCTTGTTGCGGTTCTTCCAGATGACCCACGTGGCGGCCGCTGCGACGATCTGGTGTCCGTGGGAGGCAGAGCCCCAGGAGACCGCAAGATCGTGGAAGCGCCCACTGTCCGACTCAATCCTGCACAGATGGTTGAGGATCCTCCAGATTTGACCGGGCAAATCGCCCCGATAGAATATGTGGTCTATAGTCTCCATCTGACGATCCGCGCAACAATTGCAAGCAGATGCTAGGCTGATCCCCAGGGTGTTAAGAATGTCGTCGGTCGGCAGTTTCTTCCTGATGATTCTCCACATAAGGAAGGACCACTTCTTAGGTGTCACGCCCCGATCCCGCTAGGGTCGTCCGTCTTGCCTGGATCCCTGCGGGATCGATCGTCCTCGCTAAGGCGTGATGCCGTGCAAGCCTAAGTTGCGCTTGCACAAGGCCATGTACCTGCACAAAAACAACTAGTCAAGCAAAAACACACGCACGCACCCATTAGTCAAGCAAAACACACGCACGCACCCATTGCAGAAAACCAAATGTTGGACACAGAGATTTGAAATGGAAATACTCATTTTATTCATAGCTTGATAGGAATACAAGTACAAAGCTTTGCAACTCAGATTTGCCTTATAATTTGGCTACAAGATTCTCTTTGAAATACTCTTTTGAAATTAGCCACAATGCCCATACATGATATCCCTTTATTACAAGCTGGAATTGAAAGACACCTTCAGAAGGAAAAGAAACTTGAACTTGACTTGAAATAAAAGAAAGCTTTGAGGCGGTCCGCAGCTCTACTGGGCTAGACGAGCTTTAGTGCCTCCTTGAAATCCCCCTGTCTCCTTTGTTTCTGAAAAGGATGCCCACAACGTGGGTCAGCACACATCATGTACTGGCGAGCGGCTCTTCGCCGAAACTCACAAATATCTGCACTAATTCAACATGTGAAGCTACATATTTACTAGTGCTCTTTCTACTTGTCTAGGTTCTTTTTAACAATTTATAAGAAACATGACAGCAGAATATTTATAGCCAACTTACCAACGCCGACAGCCATCCCTGCACAAAACCACGTTAGCACAATTTGCATATATAAAACATTCTCATTTCCGTCCCTGCATGTTAGGCTTGCAATAAATCTCTGTCTATATGCATGAGCCTAACTATTGTGGTCCATGGGTATTCCCATTACTAGCAATCGGAACTTCTTGCCCAACTACTAATAGACTAACACCCTTTTTCTGCGGGGACTTCTAGCCCCAAGTGTCATGTTCTCTCCTAGGCCGATCGACTCCAGGTGCCCCCAGAATCGATCGAGAGATTACCTCCTTGTGCACAAGTTGTCTAGACCAATGCGAATGCAGCTATCAGATAATTCTATTATGCACGAGTCTAGGCAACATGTAAACATTTCCATTCTCTTCTTCTTGCACGGTCCAGCCGTGATTTCCATACCGAGCTATCTCTTTTAGGCAATTCATGAAAGCATACAGTTCATATTGAAGCAAGCAAGCGACAGTTCCATTTTACATATGATTCATTCATTATCTTCTCTTATCTTTTGTTATTGAGGCATCGTTGATCACAGGGACAAGGCAACAGAGTAGGCTAGAGATCAATTTTATTAGGGCGTACAAATAAATGCAAGCCCGGTTCGAGCAACTCACCGAGATGAATCTTAATTGAGAGAAGGAGGGACTTCACGCGCCGTTCACGAACAATTCATGCGGCCTGCATTGGCACCAACTGTTGATTAGCATACTTCGTCTCTTTCTCTCAAGATTCGGAATGAATGCGAAATGCGATGAAAGCGAACAATAAAAACCAATCATCGAAAACCAACACGAAAACGCATTCATCAAAACCAAACAGCGAAAGAAAACATCCAACAAAACTCTTGGATTCATTTCAATAGAAGTCAGTCCATCAATTGGAAAGGTTCATTGCATTTCATCCGTGATCAATTTATACCGGCAAGGTTTCACCAAGTACTCAGTTCAAGACTGAGTCAGCAAGCCGTAGGTATTACATAGTGGACCGCGAGGAGCGGGGCACTACATAATAACCCACCGAGAAAAAGTTTTATCCTCAAAACTTAAGAAACAAAACTCACCTCCACTATTGTTGCATTCTGGGTCAAGCAACGTGGAGAGATTGAAGACGCGTGCATTAGTCCGCTGCGGCTGGTTCTGCGGATGGTCTCGAAGGGGCGGTGGGCCTGGCAGCTGCCCACGCTCTTCCGTGTCGTTGTTGTTCGGCGGCCGAACTCTCTTATTCTGGCAATTTATAGCACGGTGGCCCTTTTGACCACAGTTGAAACACTCTCCGTTGGCAGAACGACAAACTTCCTTTGTGTGTCCATGCCTACCGCAGAAAGCGCACACGGGCTTATTATATTGTTCCCCGCCAGTCTTCTTTTCTCCGTCAGTCTTTTTCTCCCCGTCATGATATCTTTTGGCGGGCTGATTCCGACTATTCTGCGTCTTTGCTGACGCCTTCTTTTGCTGGAATTGTTCTACCTGTAGCGCCGCTTCAAAGGCTTGAGAATAGGACCCGCATTCTCGATTCAACACACTTAACTGGATGTCATAATTCAGACCATCAACGAATCGATTTATGCGAGACTGTTCCGTAGGGAGCAAGGCAGCGGCAAAATTTGCTAGCTTAGCAAATTCAGATTCATAGTCCTCCACGGACATCTCCCCCTGTTTCAGTGTGATGAAGTCATCCTCCATCTTCTTGCTCATGGCTGGAGGCAGATATTGATCCAGAAATGCCTTCTTGAACGAGGCCCATGAGATCTTCCCATTCCTAGCCGTTGCGAGTAGCGCCGGCTTCTTCGTCTTCCACCAATCCTTCGCCCGCAGCCGTAGGAGCATAACGGCACAGACTACCTTTTTGCTACTTGGAACTCCTATGAACGCGAACAGAGTCTCTATTTTATCAATCCAGTCCATCACCTTGTCGGGTGACGTCCTGCCTTGAAATTCCGGAGGTTTCGCATCCAAGAAGTCCTTTGGCCTAAAGACAGTGTGCCTTTGCGCTGGCTGGGGCTCTTCACCCTCTACGGGCTCGATCTCGGGCGTTCCCGTCTGTTCCGTCGCTGCGGTGGCATCTCGATTTGCCGCAAGCGCCGTGACAAGCTGGGTCAGGGCATCCAACTGCTTTTGTTGGGCAGCCGCTCGGGCCTGGTGTATTTGGTTGTTTTCCTCACTATCCTGCCTTTGCAGCTCTAACATTCTCATGATCCGTTCTACCGGATCGGTCGAGCTAGATGCACGAGGAGGAGCCATTTCTCTACAAAATAGTGTAACTTCTGTCAGTCTCATAAAATACTATGGACTTATTGTATGGGGCATTGGTTTTCATAACTCAAAATCTGGACACTTTTGAAAGCCGTCAAAGTACTTTATATACTTTTTGAAAACGATATTTACAAGAGGCCAAGGACGTAAAACCGTGCTCTGATACCACTTTGTCACGCCCCGATCCCGCTAGGGTCGTCCGTCTTGCCTGGATCCCTGCGGGATCGATCGTCCTCGCTAAGGCGTGATGCCGTGCAAGCCGAAGTTGCGCTTGCACAAGGCCATGTACCTGCACAAAAACAACTAGTCAAGCAAAAACACACGCACGCACCCATTAGTCAAGCAAAACACACGCACGCACCCATTGCAGAAAACCAAATGTTGGACACAGAGATTTGAAATGGAAATACTCATTTTATTCATAGCTTGATAGGAATACAAGTACAAAGCTTTGCAACTCAGATTTTCCTTATAATTTGGCTACAAGATTCTCTTTGAAATACTCTTTTGAAATTAGCCACAATGCCCATACATGATATCCCTTTATTACAAGCTGGAATTGAAAGACACCTTCAGAAGGAAAAGAAACTTGAACTTGACTTGAAATAAAAGAAAGCTTTGAGGCGGTCCGCAGCTCTACTGGGCTAGACGAGCTTTAGTGCCTCCTTGAAATCCCCCTGTCTCCTTTGTTTCTGAAAAGGATGCCCACAACGTGGGTCAGCACACATCATGTACTGGCGAGCGGCTCTTCGCCGAAACTCACAAATATCTGCACTAATTCAACATGTGAAGCTACATATTTACTAGTGCTCTTTCTACTTGTCTAGGTTCTTTTTAACAATTTATAAGAAACATGACAGCAGAATATTTATAGCCAACTTACCAACGCCGACAGCCATCCCTGCACAAAACCACATTAGCACAATTTGCATATATAAAACATTCTCATTTCCGTCCCTGCATGTTAGGCTTACAATAAATCTCTGTCTATATGCATGAGCCTAACTATTGTGGTCCATGGGTATTCCCATTACTAGCAATCGGAACTTCTTGCCCAACTACTAATAGACTAACACCCTTTTTCTGCGGGGACTTCTAGCCCCAAGTGTCCTGTTCTCTCCTAGGCCGATCGACTCCAGGTGCCCCCAGAATCGATCGAGAGATTACCTCCTTGTGCACAAGTTGTCTAGACCAATGCGAATGCAGCTATCAGATAATTCTATTATGCACGAGTCTAGGCAACATGTAAACATTTCCATTCTCTTCTTCTTGCACGGTCCAGCCGTGATTTCCATACCGAGCTATCTCTTTTAGGCAATTCATGAAAGCAAACAGTTCATATTGAAGCAAGCAAGCGACAGTTCCATTTTACATATGATTCATTCATTATCTTCTCTTATCTTTTGTTATTGAGGCATCGTTGATCACAGGGACAAGGCAATAGAGTAGGCTAGAGATCAATTTTATTAGGGCGTACAAATAAATGCAAGCCCGGTTCGAGCAACTCACCGAGATGAATCTTAATTGAGAGAAGGAGGGACTTCACGCGCCGTTCACGAACAATTCACGCGGCCTGCATTGGCACCAACTGTTGATTAGCATACTTCGTCTCTTTCTCTCAAGATTCGGAATGAATGCGAAATGCGATGAAAGCGAACAATGAAAACCAATCATCGAAAACCAACACGAAAACGCATTCATCAAAACCAAGCAGCGAAAGAAAACATCCAACAAAACTCTTGGATTCATTTCAATAGAAGTCAATCCATCAATTGGAAAGGTTCATTGCATTTCATCCGTGATCAATCGATACCAGCAAGGTTTCACCAAGTACTCAGTTCAAGACTGAGTCAGCAAGCCGTAGGTATTACATAGTGGACCGCGAGGAGCGGGACACTACATTAGGGATGCAGGAGTGCCAAAAGGGGGCAACGGACGGGTTCGGGTTCCCATTAATGCGGACAGCGCGTCTAGCCGACCGCATCGAGAATGCTCCCGAAGCCTCGAGCGACCACCTCCATCCATCCTCCTCGATGCCGATTCTAACTCCGCAAAGGCGGATGCTCTCCACCGTATCGTTTCCAGACCAATCACGTATCTTGTCCCAGTTCCATTCGTTGCTACTGAAGTCCCACAGATCGCTGATCTTGCAGTCTCTTGGGGTCTCCGTGATACTCGGGATCATGTTATCCCCAATCCATCGCTCCAGGAAAGGATTCGAATCACCGGTACCCAACTGGAGCCTGATAACAGGTTCGGCGCTGTCTCGTCCATCGAGAATACGATGCCACGCCGCCGAGGATCGACAATTGGAGATGGCAACCGATGGGTGAATGTGCTTGAAGTATCTGACCTTCATATACCTGGTCCATAAGTTGTTACTAGTCTGAAGATTCTACCACAGTTTCAACGAGAATGCTTTAACGATGTGGGAGAGTTTGGTAAAGCCCAGACCCCCTTCCTCGGTGGGGCGCGCCATAGAATCCCAACTCGCCCAGTGATGCTTGTCTTGGCCTTTGTCCTGCCCCCAGAAAAAGTTACAGAAGGTCTGTTCGATCAAGATCAGAACCTTCTTGGGTGGGGAGCACATAGCCAATGTGTGAATAGGAATTGAGGTGAGCACATGTTTAATGAGAATTATCTTGCCGCCAGGGGATAGGGTGGCATTATGCCAGCCCTCAAGTTTTTTCCTGATTCTTGATAATAATTCCTCGAAGATGCCTGAGTTTGATTTTCCGTACACAAGTGGACATCCCAGGTATGTGAAGGGCGGATGGGCTACCTTGAATGATGTTAAGTGGGAGAGGTCGCGGGCGTATTCTCGATTGAAGTTGTGGTGGGTGTAGATCACGCTCTTGGCGGTGTTGATTTTTTGACCGGAGCATCTGGAGTATCTCTGCAGAGTGTGGTGCACCACTTCCACCGTGCCAATCTCCCCGGACGAGAATATGAGAACATCGTCGACGAAGGCCAAGTGGGTGATAAAGGGACAGCCGCTAGAGGTGTGATAGTGCTGGAAGTTGGGGGTGTTAATCATGTTGTTAAGATTTCTGCTCAACGCGTCGGCTGCAATAATGAAAACAGTGGAGGAGAGAGGGTCGCCTTGTCTAACTCCGCGAGTGGATTTGAAGAACCCTGCGGCCTGACCGTTGATAACCGTGGAGAACCACGAGTTGCTAATGGATCTCCACACAGTGTTGGTCCAGTTTTTCGAGAATTCGAAAGCTCTGAAGACCCATATAATAAACTGCCAATCCATTCTGTCGTAAGCTTTATCCATGTCGAGTTTGATAGCGATGTTGCCTCCTCTTGCTGGGAATTTCATGCAGGTGATTAACTCTTGAGCTAGCATGATGTTGTCCTGGATATTTCTACCGCGAATAAAGCCGCTTTGCTCCTCGGAGATGATCTTTGGAAGAAGGCCGGCCATTCTGGTTGCAATTATCTTGGAGATGATCTTGTTTGTGAAAGTGCATAGACTGATGGGACGAAAGTCTCGGAATGATTCAGGGTTTGAATTTTTCGAAATAAGGATCAGTTTGGCGCTGGAGATGGCTTTGGGGTAGGTAGCTCCCTTGAAGAATGCGATGGCCGCCTCAGTGATGTCCTGTTTAATAATGTCCCAACAAGTGCGAAAAAACACCCCCGAAAAACCGTCCGGTCCGGGAGCACTGTTCGCATCCAGGCCCCAAACAGCATCGGTCACCTCCTGCATGGTAGAAAGCAATTCCAGCTGAACATTGTCGGTGTCGCTGATGAGATGTGGTATGTGATTCAGGAAGGAATTGTCTTTGTAAACCGTCTCTTTGGAGAATAACTTGGAGTAGAACTCCGCAGCGGCCACTTGGATGTTGTTTTGGTCGGTGATGATGTTCCCATATTCGTCGGTGATTTGATGAATCGAGAGCTTCTTTCTGCGACCATTGACGCAGTCATGAAAGTATTTTGAGTTTTTATCCCCATCGCTGTCCCATTTCAATCTCGCTTTCTGCTTCCAGAAATCAGTCTCCACTTTGATCCTGAATTTGAGCATAGCTTTGGTAAGGTTCATGGCTGTTCTAGCCGTCGGCGAGCGATCCCTGGCAAACCTAGCCTCTGCCCGAGAGACGTCGTCCTCTGCAACCCGAGACGTCATCCTCTGCAACCCGTACAGCCTGAAAAATGTCCCCATAGGCTTGTTTGCTCCAGATGGTCAGGGCTTTCCTCGTTTCTTTAAGCTTGTTGCTCACCCGGACGAGGGGATCGGGTGATTCCACCCGGTTCCATGCGTCCGTAACGATGTCCAAAAATTGAGGGTGCTCGGTCCAAAAATTGAGGAATCGAAAGTTCTTCTTGACGGGGTTGCAATAATTTTTAGTTTCAATCAACAAGGGAGCGTGGTCCGATTCTGTTGTATTGAGGTGGGATAGGCTGGTAGTGATCCCCATTTCGTCCCAATGGACGTTCGTGAGGGCCCTATCTAAGCGGGAGTATTGACGGCGATCTCCATCTTACATGTTGCACCAGGTGAAGGCATTGCCGGTGACCTGGAGAGGGGATAGTTGGGCGTTGAATATGAAGTTGTTGAAGTCTAGTATGGCAGATGTCGGCGGCGGACGCCTTCCAATTTTTTTCTCTCTGCTGGTGATTGCATTAAAGTCTCCTATGCAAAGCCAGGGAGAGGTAATGTGGTTGGTGTGAATGTCAAGAAGATCATTCCATAGTTGTTTCCGTTCTGCAATGACACAGCTGCCGTGCACTGCTGAGAGGATTATGCTCTTAGGGAGTAAAGGATGTTCCACCCAGCAAGAAAGGGCCTGCAATATATATATATATATATATATATATATATATATATATATATATATATATATATATATATATATATATATATATATATATATAAATATATAAAAATATATATATATATATATATATATTATTGTATTGTATTATATTGTATTGTATTATATTGTATTGTATTGTATTTCTGTGTATTTTGATATTTTAAACACTGTAAAATTAGTTAAAAAATTATGTTAATTATGGTTGTTAATTTAGATAATTAATTATCAATTTTCTAGAAATAATTAATTTATATTTATATTTTATTTTAATATAAATCTAAAAATAAATTTTTGTGTATCTCTGTATTTTAATTTTTAAAAAATATTAAATGTAATATATAATTTATTTGTAAATTTTACTGTAGTTTTGACATATAATTAATTAGTTTCTGTTAGGGTATTTCTGGATTAAAAATTAAATACCGTTTTATAATTTAATTAAATTAGTTGCAAAAATTATGAAAATTGTTTGTTGTCCATTTTAGTCTATTTTGACAATTATAAATTATGAACATGATGTTTTAAAGGCTCTAAGTATTTAACCGAGCGACTTTGTAGCACGACTTAAAATACAGTATTTTATCCTTTAATTAAAAAAATTGCTTTTTAGTAACAAAAAAAAAAACTCTTTTAAATAAATTGTAAACCATAACTTTTTAACTTAGTAAACAAATCTATTTTTTGTATTTACTTTACCTATAGATTTTATTTGTAGATTTAGGTTTTGTGTTGCGTAGCAACTTGTTCTTTGCCTAATGTTACCGTAGTTAGACTATGAGCGTGTGATAGTTAGTTTAGTTGAGACAACACTTAGACTTAAAGATTATTTAGACTGAGAACATGGTGTCCCTTTGCACAATGTGAGGACTCCGGATGCCGATCATCCTAGCATTAACTTTTCGGTAAAATAAGGTAAGTACACTACATCTTTGCGTTACTGTTCATGATTCCTATTTTGCATATTGGACTTCGTGACACATTTCTTATCTTTCCTATAAGTTATTCTTCATATGAATCTCAAGTTATATTTTAGCATTCCTCAAGTTATACTTCCCTTACATGTTTCAAGTTGTACTTCTCTTCTTTTACACTTGCATGGGTTGGGAAAATGCCTAGTTAATATGTGATCAAAGCCCATAGTGTAGTACATGTATCCGAGCTTGACTACACATTATGCACGTCTAGTCAATGTTGTACCCCCAAGTTATCTTTATTTACATGTTACATGTTCTTCTATTATAGCCGATCACATGTCTATTAGCTTTTCATATCACTTTACATATTCATAACACTTTTCATATTTCAACTGCTATTTTCTGTTGTAATTACAATACTCTTGTTGTCATTTCCTTATTTTTCATGTCTTTCATACTTGTCAATTACATGTTTCATTAATTTTAAGATGTAGGGTTGTACTTTGTTCCATTTCTGATTGGATCATTACAGGTGAATTAATCGAGGAGGATTTGTTTTACAATGACCTGCCACTGATGCTGTCACGTCCCAGAACTAGAATACTGGCAAGTAGGGACGGACCAGGCCAGCTACGTATACCAAAGTACTCCAGTACTCCGAAATAACGTATAAATTGTATAGATGGGGGTTACTACTACAAGCCAACCGTCGATCCTAGGTCAAGCAATCCTAGGTATCTCAATCACAGGCAGTAAACAATGTACAAGAAGTAAGATCAACTAGAATATAAAATAGTAAAGCGTCCCAAACTATCATATATCAATGATCATGAAGCTCGTAATACAGAGTGAAAAATAGCAAGAGTAATAGTCATACATGATAAGCTCTAGCTATAGTCTAGAATACGCAAATCATGTTCTGGCCCGTAGGCTAAATGTCAAGTCCAAAACACGAGCTAAACACGCCTCGGAGGCTAAACGCCACAAAAGAATAATGTACATAACTAGTGGGAGAATGAAATAGAAAATCCACTACGGTACTCTGGTGCTCCGGGAAGTCACCGTCGAGTAGATGGTACGGAAGATCCTTCAGGCTCCTCTATCAGATCTGGCCAAAGAAAACCAGTGGGGTCAGACCCCCAATAGCAAGTACCATAAAGGAAGCCAAACTATGAACTAAAATCGGCATAAAAATCATAGCAACGGATAGAGACAGAAATAAGTAAAAGCAAATCGAGACTCGTGCGCTACCAATGCACTTATCCCGAGAATAGAAAAGACAATAAGTAAAGCAACATGTAGCATAAGGTAAAGGACATGTGACATAATATAAACTGTTTACATGTAAGAAAAAGGAAGCATGTGAACATGAAAGATAAACTAGACATGTGAGCATGTTAAGTAGTCGGGAAATGTGAGCATGTTAGGTAACTGGAGCATGTTAAATAACTGGAGCATGTGAGCATGTTAGATAACTGGAGCATGTGAGCATATTAGATAACTGGAGCATGTGAGCATATTAGATCTATATAGAACGACAAATGATAAGATGACTTAGGAACTAATCAGGAACCCAAGTTACAACTCGTAAACCAAATAAGGACCGGGGTTGTAACCCTTCTCCTGAACAGAACTTTAGTATCTAATCATTTATCAGCAAAAGTAAAGCATAAACAAAGATGTGCAAAAAATAAACAAATTCGGACACTGTCTAGACAAAACTAGACTAGACTGGACTCCATACAATAATCACGGCCAAATAATAAGTACGGCCTTATACATTAGCTAACTAGGGCTGTCACAATCCTAATTACTAACAAATGCAAGTTTGAGAAATCCAAGTCCAATTACCTGCCTGCTGCTACCTGAATGACCCAAGCCAAGGGTGCAATGGTATATAGTGGATACATCACCCAGGAGACAAATGTATCCTATAATGGTGGGTACATCGCCCGGGAGAAATCCAAGTCCAATTACCTGTCTGCTGCTACCTGAATGATCCAAGCCAAGGATGCAATGGTATATAGTGGATACATCACCCAGGAGACAAATGTATCCTATAATGGTGGGCACATCGCCCGGAAGACAAATGTACCCTAAGATATATAATAATGGGTACATCGCCCAGGAGACAAATGTACCCGGTGCAACACTCGACGGTGCGCTGGAAGTGTGCTCATCATGACAGATAGCTCCAAATCCCATGTATATATATATAAGACCAAGACCAAAGGGACAGCAGGTAAATGGAAAGTCCTCAATGATCTAAGTAATCAAGCTAGTTGTTTAGTCCTTAATATTTTCTTGTTGGATTCCGGGTGTGGCATTTCGCAGAATCCATCCTAGACATGAGACATACAAGACTGGACAAAAGCGAGAATGTGCACCATAATAAGCCACAATAAGAAAATATAATAAACAAGAAGCTAAGAGTGCGCTACGACGAGCCACTATAGGGAGTACGCCATGACAGGCCACTATCATGTAAGCAAAGAAGGACATGTATCATGAGTGCGCCACGATGGGCCACTATCTAGTAAGAAAAGAAGACATGTAAGAAGAGTGCGCCACGACGGGCCACTATCATGTAAGCAAAGAAGACATGTAACAATTATCATAGCTTGTAGGAAAGAATCTATCAAAAAGACATATCATGGCATGTGGGAAACAATAATTAAAGCTAAGTACATTTCATAGAAAAATGATTGAACATGTGTTAGTGTCAAGTGTATATAGGGTGTACAATCATTCTCTAACTATGCAAGATCATCTTATCATGTTAACAAATCATTATAGTCGAAGAAAATATCTAAAGGGGACAAAACAGGCAAAAACTGGCAAAAATAGACTAAAACAGCATAAAACGGCATACCGACGGTATACCGGCCTAAAGATAGAAAGTTTCTGGCACAAAAATCGGCATACCGGCGGTATACACCGGCATATCCTCGGCATACCGGTTTTTCAAACAACAACAAAATTCAGATTTTTGCCAAAACTTGTTTCGGCCATAAAAACTTCATTTTAAATCAAAATTCAGATTTTCAAAAGTCAAAATTGCATAGAATTGAATTCCCTACAACATGGAAGTATTATTTTTCATAAATCAAAACATTTTATAGATCAATACCTCAAAATACTCCCAAAAATAGGTTCTCAGGACACTGAAACGGGTTACGATTGCCACCAAACTCAAAATCCATGATATACAAACTAGGTGAGGGCCTCATATATGTATATATGACCAAGATCCATGATGGTAACACTAGTATCACTCTTTATACCAAGTTTTCTACTAAGTCAATATTGGATTTTAACAGAAAATCAAAACCTTCCTTAAACAAATTTTGGAAACATGCATATATACGAGAATCATAAGGAAAACATATTTAACAAAATGAGTTTAAGGAAATTCTAAGAATTTAATACCAAGGAAAACAAAAATGACAATAAAATACTATTTTTCAAGAATTTGGCAAGATGTACTTGCCTAGGTTCTCTAGCAACCAAGCCTAATCTTCTACTCCTCCTCCTAGGGGGGTTAGACACCACACCCAAGGCCTCAAGGCCAAGCTCTTGGCAAGCTCCAAGGGGGAAAGAAGGGAAGAAGAAATGAAGAGAGAGTGAAGAGAATGAAAAGAGAGAGGAGAGAGAAAGTGAAATGGTATATATAGAAGGGAGAATTAATCTTAGCCGTTGGATCATGATCCATGTCAAAATCTAAGTCAATCGTGGCCATCCAAACAAAACCAAATATCCAATATGTAATAGGGTGCATCTACATTATTCACGAAAATATCTAAACACTATTCATCAAAATATCCAAAATACTATTCATCAAAATATCGGAAACTCTATTCATAAAAATATCTGAAATCGAAAATATCTAAAATATAAAAAATTCGTCTGGACGGTATGCCGTCGGTATACACCGGTATACTGGCGGTATGCCGGCCAAGTAGAAAATCTATAAGTTAGAAATTTTTTTAAAGAATTACGAAAACCAAGAAAATATAAAATATACTATAAAATACGTATCCGCATATAAATACTGATACTGTGAGACGAGTCTCACAACTCTCCACAACTTAAAAATAAATTTCGTCCTCGGAATTTCCTAAATCTAGTCAAGCATGAAAACCAAACCAAAGAGCTGAAAAATCATGTCAATCAAAACAAAGCATGGCATGTTGGTAAGATAAAGGCAACAATAATATAAGTAAATGTGTAAGCAATAACACAACTACAATCAAGAAGGGATGGAGGTATATGAATAAATTTATCTCCTGAGTCAGTTGAGTAGGAGCAGGCCTACGCTGACTCCACAACTTAGATAAAAGTCAATTTTTAAAATAAGCCGGTACCAATGACTTAATCCAAGACATGACTCTACCCAGGACGTATCTTCATAGTCGAGCCATGTGATAAATATCATGTATCTCAAGATACGAAGACAGAAGAGTGTGACGAGAAAATCTCATTCACTCAACGAATAAGTCAAGCCGACCGTTGTACTCCTGATATGGATAAAATACAAGATCGCCGACAAGAACCTAAGATATACTGTCACTACCTGGCCTGCTACTGAAGGATAATCAAAAGGACATAACTGAAAGAAGACCATGAAGATGGTACCTGAGGCTCTCGAGGTACTACCCTCATGCTGATACTAGAGCTGTCCCTAAGACTGCGCATACAACCACGCTCTGCACTGCCTGACCCTCTGAGCTCGCGATGGCAGAGGATACTGTGCCAATGGCTGAACATCTAGTATTGGCCCTAACTGCTCAACCACTGCTGGAGGTGATGTCTGAGGCGAGTGAAAGGACTGAGGTAGTACATCTGGTGTAGCTGGTTGTCCTCGAGATGTCGGATAGGGGCAAGTGCTAACTGAATGGTCCTCTGCACCACAGCAGAAGCATCGGCTACTGGCTGCCCAACAAACTGATCTGAGATGCCCTATCTTGCCACAATAGGTATATGCTTCTTGTTCTGCCTGATACTGCTGCTGGTCTCTCTGTCTATGAGCCTGGGCCTGCATATACTGATGAGACCTCTCCTGCTGGAATGCATGGGACTGCGTTGGTAAAGGCCTCTGAGCTCGCTTCTGCTGAACAGGTGCTGGTGCCCCGAACTGTGGAACTGCAGACTGGAAGGATGAAGATCCAACTGAACTCCTCCGGGGACAGACCCCTATCATATGGCCTGGTGATCCGCATGACAAACATAGAAAGTTGGCCCTCCGACAAGTAATATGAGTGTGTCCTCCCCTTCCACAGAAGGAACATACGACTGGTAACTCCTGGTGCTGGTGTGGATAATTGTATGATGGTACTGGTGAGGGATGTCGGGGTAAAAAGCCTGACTTGGGTGCATGGTACCTCTTACGACCCTCAGTTCTGGATGTGGTCCTCCTGGCTATATGCTCGTGCTCTCGTACTGTCTCTACAGTAGGTCGGGCTCGATATGCTGACTGACTTGATGACTGGTACTGCCTGGCTCCACCTTCTGGCGGCAAGTCCTCGGCTTTGAATACCTCTGGTATTTCTTGTCCACTACGGTCTATCAACATCTGGATACTATGCTGGAGAACGAGATCTCGTTGTTGTTATGACAACATGAAGCCCCTGAGAACACCCACCAGCTCATGAATAACATTCTCTGGCTGCTCTGGCAGGACTGACACTCCTGGATGATCAGGCTGAACTGACACATCTGCCCTCGGGTCAACTCTGAACTCTGCTCCTGAATGCTGAGACTGATCCTCCATAACTGGCCTAACAGAAGATTGCTGACATGCCATCCGTAAAACCCGAATAAGCTGATCAAAAGGAATAAGAACAGCACCCCTGAAAGTTGAAGGACACAAGGATCAAATCGAGGGAATATGAAAGATCAACGATCAAGGCAGATATCAGGTCAAAGGATCAGAGATATAGAATAACACGAAGGATATCAATAAAGGAGAATTATGACTGAGATATCTAAATATCAGTGACCCCCACATATCAAATAAATCAGACCTGCATGGGCCACCACTAAAACCTATGTCACATCCCAGAACCAGAATACTGGCAAGTAGGAACGGACCAGGCCAGCTACGTATACCAAAGTACTCCAGTACTCCGAAATAACGTATAAGCTGTATAGATGGGGGTTACTACTACAAGCCAACATTTGATCCTAGGTCAAGCAATCCTAGGTATCTCAATCACAGGCAGTAAATAATGTACAAGAAGTAAGATCAACTGAAAATAAAATAGTAAAGCATCCCAAACTATCATATATCAATGATCATGAAGCGAGTAATACAGAGTGAAGAATAGCAAGAGTAATAGTCATACATGATAAGCTCTAGCTGTAGTCTAGAATATGCAAATCATGTTCTGGCCCGTAGGCTAAATGTCAAGTCCAAAACATGAGCTAAACATGTGCTCGGAGGCTAAACGCCACAAAAGAATAATGTATATAACTAGTGGGAGAATGAAATAGAAAACCTACTAAGGTACTCTGGTGCTCCGGGTAGTCACCGTCGAGTAGATGGTACAGAAGATCCTTCGGGCTCCTCTATCAGATCTGGCCAAACAAAACTAGTGGGGTCAGACCCCCAATAGCAAGTACCACAAAGGAAGCCAAACTATGAACTAAAACCAGCATGCAAATCATAGCAACGGATAGGGACATAAATAAATAAAAGCAAATCGAGACTCGTGCGCTACCAATGCACTTATCCCGAGAATAGAAAAGACAATAAGTAAAGCAACATGTAGCATAAGGTAAAGGACATGTGACATAATGTAAATTGTGTACATGTAAGAAAAAGGAAGCATGTGAACATGAAAGATAAACTAGAAATGTGAGCATGTTAAGTAGTCAGGACATGTGAGCATGTTAGGTAACTGGAGCATGTTAGATAACTGGAGCATGTGATCATGTTAGATAACTGGAGCATGTGAGCATATTAGATAACTTGAGCATGTGAGCATATTAGATCTATATAGAACGACAAATGATAAGATGACTTAGGAACTAATCAGGAACCCAAGTTACAACCCGTAAACCAAACAAGGACCGGGGTTGTAACCTTTCTCCTGAACAGAACTTTAGTATCTAATCATTTATCGGCAAAAGTAAAGCATAAACAAAGATGTGCTAAAAATAAACAAATCCAGACACTGCCTAGACAAAACTAGACTAGACTGGACTCCAAACAATAATCACGACCAAGCAATGAGTACGGCTTTATACATTAGCTAACTAGGGTTGTCACAATCCTAATTACTAACAAATACAAGTTTGAGAAATCCAAGTCCAGTTACCTGCCTGCTGCTACCTGAATGATCCAAGCCAAGGGTGCAATGGTATATAGTGGATACATCGCCCAAGAGACAAATGTATCCTATAATGGTGGGTACATCGCCCGGGAGACAAATGACCCTAAGACATATAATAATGGGTACATCGCCCAGGAGACAAATGTATCCGGTACAACACTCGACGGTATGCTGGAAGTGTGCTCATTATGACAGATAGCTCCAAATCCCATGTATATATATAAGACCAAGACCAAAGGGGCAGCAGGTAACTGGAAAGTCCTCAATGATCTAAGTAATCAAGCTAGTTGTTTAGTCCTTAATATTTTCTTGTTGGATTCCGGGTGTGGTATTCCGTAGAATCCATCCTAGACATGAGACATGCAAGACTGAATAAAAACGAGAATGTGCACCATAACAGGCCACAACAAGAAAATATAATAAACAAGAAGTTAGGAGTGCGCTATGACGAGCCACTATAGGGAGTGCGCCATGACAGGCCACTATCATGTAAGCAAAGAAGGACATGTATCATGAGTACGCCACGACGGACCACTATCTAGTAAACAAAGAAGATATGTAAGTAGAGTGTGCCACGACGGGCCACTATCATGTAAGCAAAGTAGACATGTAACAATTATCATAGCTTGTAAGAAAGAATCTATCAAAAAGACATATCATGGCATGTGGGAAACAAAAATTAAAGCTAAGTACATTTCATAGAAAAATGATTGAACATTGCTAGTGTCAAGTGTATATAGGGTGTACAATCATTATCTAACTATGCAAGATTATCTTATCATGTTAAGAAATCATTATAGTCGAAGAAAATATCAAAAGCGGACAAAAATGGGCAAAAACAGACTAAAACGGCATACCGGCGGTATACCGGCCTAAAGACAAAAAGTTTCTGGTGCAAAAATCGGCATACCGGCGGTATACACCGGCATACCGTCGGTATACCAATTTTTCAAACAGCAACAAAATTCAGATTTTTGCCAAAACTTGTTTCGGCCATAAAAACTTCATTTTAAATCGAAATTCGGATTTTTAAAAGTCAAAATTGCATAGAATTGAATTCCCTACAATATGGAAGTATTAGTTTTCACAAATCAAAATATTTGATAGATCAATACCTCAAACTACTTCCAAAAATAGGTTCTCGGGACACCGAAACGGGTTTCGGTTGCCACCAAACTCAAAATCCATGATATACAAACTAGGTGAGGGCCTCATATATGTATATGTGATCAAGATCCATGATGGTAATACTAGTATCACTCTTGATACCAAGTTTTCTACTAAGTCAATATTGGATTTTAACAGAAAATAAAAACTTAAACAAATTTTGGAAACATGCATATATACGAGAATTATAAGGAAAACATATTTAACAAAATGAGTTTAAGGAAATTCTAAGCATTTAATACCAAGGAAAACAAAAATGATAATAAAATACTATTGTTCAAGAATTTGGCAAGTTGTACTTGCCTAGGTTCTCTAGCAACCAAGCCTAATCTTCTACTCCTCCTCCTAGGGGGGTTAAACACCACACCCAAGGCCTCAAGGCCAAGCTCTTGGCAAGCTCCAAGGGGGAGAGAAGGGAAGAAGAAATGAAGAGAGAGTGAAGAGAATGAAAATAGAGAGGAGAGAGAAAGTGAAATGGTATATATAGAAGGGAGAATTAATCTTAGCTGTTAGATCATGATCCATGTCAAAATCTAAGTCAATCGTGGCCATCCAAACAAAACCAAATATCCAATGGATACTATGGTGCATCTATACTATTCACGAAAATATCTAAATACTATTCATCAAAATATCCAAAACACTATTCATCAAAATATCGAAAACACTATTCATGAAAATATCTGAAATCGAAAATATCTAAAATATGGAAAATCTGTCTGGACGATATGCCGTTGGTATACACCGGTATACTGGCGGTATGCCGGCCAAGAAAAAATCTATAAGTTAGAAAAAAATTTAAAGCATTACCGAAACAAAGAAAATACAAAATATACTACAAAATACGTATCCGTATATAAATACCGATACTGTGAGATGAGTCTCACAGATGCGCAAGCTCACATCCCAGAGGATGACCCTGATGGAGAATACCCTATAGCTTAGTTTACATCTCGCATTTGAACATGGTTTATAATCACTAGTTACATTCATTTGGCTGGATTTGTCAACAATTTTCTTTTATTTTGGAAATGTAACTAAGTGACATCTTTGGACTTATTTCTAGTTTATCTCGATATAGATGCTATGATTAATCTGATTTAATATAAGTTTAAAGATAGTTAAAGGTTTAGAATAGCTTATTATGCTGTGTCTCAAAGCGTAGGCTAGATGCGTCCGACACGTATCTGAATATTCGGGAGCGGGTCGTGACATATTTTTAGTGGTGGCCTATACATGTCCATTTTCGTAAAATTGTGATAGTATTTAAGTTAGTCGTACTATTGCGAGCTTGTGACTAGGAAGTGCTCATTCATAATTATGATTGATATAATTTTAGGAAAATGCCAGGGCCGGCCCTGAGCTGTTGGGGGCCCAAGGCGAAACTTCAAAAATGTGCCCTCATACATAATGTAAAAAATATAAATAAAACAAAATTTTGTTGTGGTCAAGATTTGAATCAAAGACCTCTTAAATGTAAGTCTAGCATTATAACCACTACACTACAATGTTTTTTGTTAAAAAAAGACACATAATAAATACTAGTTCTATTATAGGCAATTCTATGTTGGTGCCCCCTTTCGTCAGGAGGCCCTGGGCCGTCGCCCGGCCTGCCCTAGGCCAAGGCCGCCCCTAGAAAATGCTTAGGACTAGGAGTCCCTTATTCAATTTGACTGTTGGATAGTTAAGGTTATTACATAGGCTATATAATTTAGGTAGAAATTTATTGAATCATAAATCCTATTAGATAACTTGAGAAATTTTCATAGAAGGATGTACTATTTTATTTTATACAATTGTATCATCAAAGGTGGGTAGACTATTCGCTTGGTAAACTAGGCCTTCCTAGGATTCAATTCATAATCTTGATCATTTATACAATTTTATTTTCTTCCCTCTAATCATCATCAAATCATAAAATTTATATTGCTTATTTATTTCTCTTCGGCCATAAGGAATTATTTTTTTAATAATTTTTTATTCAATTATCCATATATTGATCTCAAGTTAGTCTTTGATTTAAAGTATATAAGTTGCCCTCAATCATTGAAAATCCTTATAATAGGGATTAGAAGATTTATACTTATTTTGGCTTCGATCATTACCTTTCCTAATCGCTCATTTTATTTTCAAGAATTGGTACTTGAAGGACAGATACTAATACTTTTTTTATCTTGATCACCTTGGAACTTATTTGAAATTTCTAGAGGCTCCTTTAAAATTCTTATGGATATAGTTAGAATAATTTTTGATAACTTAATGGAAGACAAATGCGCACTATCGCCATTTATTCGAATAATGAAGACTGCAGGTTCACTGCAGCCAGCGGCGCACTGGCAAGGTATGACCCCTAAGTTAAAGTAATTTTAAGTAAGCATAGGTTATTGAATATTATTAAAACTATATTATAGTTGCCATATTTGATCTTTGAGTTGTTATTGGATAAAGTTTATAAAATATTCGATATTATATTTGAGTCATGAAACCAAGAGTTTACTGCAGCCAGATGTATACTAGCGAGGCATGGATTCTTGGTAAAACGACTTCAGATATACATAACGGTTTTCGAATACCATAGAGGCTATATCTTTTATTGACATATGACTATTATTTTTTACGATCGGCAAATCTTGTATTTGATATCCTATTTCTTATTACCATGTTCTCAATAAATTTGTAGCTCTTTATTTCTTATCTTTATATTCAAAAAATTACCATTTAGTTCCTCTAGAACCAATTACTATATTTGATTCTATTTCGCTAGATTAATATCGCATATAGATTTTGACTCTATAATCGTGCCTAAATGATTTTGGTTAATAGTTAATCATGTCTAATGACCCTTTTCTTGTTTAGCTAAACCTATTTCGATTATATCCTTAACCATTGTGACTAGACCCATTTGACTATAAATTAATCGTGCCAAATCAAATTTTTATTTATTTATTGGTTCTATCTGCGATTATGTCTAACTAATTCAATCGTGAATCATATCATTCTCTTGATTATATCTTTTATCGTGCCTATTCGTATCGATTAATCGTATCATCTTTTGATTATATTATTAGTCGTGCCTAGTCGTATCCTTTGAAATTTTAAGGGCGAAATTTTTTTAAGGTGGATAGATTTGTAAACCCACTACCCGAATTTTTAAAATATTTATTTATTTTTAGTTTAAAATATTTTTCAAGTTAGAAAATATTTTAAATCTATAAAAGGTATTTTGATTAAGGAAGGGCTTTATCGATTTTCTTTAAAATAAATTTTAAATTTATAGAAATATATTAGAAAATTGTTTAATTTACTATTATCAATTTTACAATTTGATATTTATTAATATAGAATTATTTGGTTTATTATTATCATTTATTTTTAAAAGTTTTGATTTATAAAATAGTTTATTTGAAATAATAGATATTAAAAATTAGATATTATTTATGTATAAAGATTTGATCGATCTTTTGGATTTAATTCTATGGAAGGATCTATCCACGAAAATTCTAACTTTTTCCTAATTAGGGAAATTCCAGTCCTATATATAGGGTGAGGCTTTCCTTTATTTTTTCCCCACAACCACAATTTCCAACCATTGTCAATCATTAACAACCATCATCGTGTCCGTGCACTGTGTTCGTGTCTGTGTCCATCTCTATTCTCTTCCACTATTTTTATATTACAATTACATTAGCGGCCATGTCCGACAATCCCGGACATGAACCCCAAATCTTCTCCGTCGACACAACCAATTCTTTAACTCCCAACCTCTTCTATTTCGTAACTCCCAACCTCTTCCATTCCGTAACTTCCAACCTTTTTCATTCCGTAACTCCCAATATTTTCTATTCATTCCGTAACCCCCAACCCTTCCCATTCGTAACTTTCTTTCATTTCTCTATAAAAGAGAAATGTTGAGACAAAACTTAAGGAGCAACCCAGCGACCCGTGCCACACTCGCCGACCCGACCTTCTTTCCGTGTCCGCATCTGCCGAGGAGATTTGGTACAAAGCCGTGTTGAATATTTAGTTTTAGTTATTAATATATTTTTAATATATATATATATATATATATATATATATATATATATATATTTATTTATTTATAGTATTGAATTGTATTTCTATGTATTTTATTGTATTTTGATATTTTAAACAGTGTAAAATTAGTTAAAAATTATGTTAGTTATGGTTGTCAATTTAGATAATTAATTATCAATTTTCCAGAAATAATTAATTAATATTTATATTTTATTTTCATAAAAATCTAAAATAAATTTTTGTGTCTCTCTCTATTTTAATTTTTAGAAAATATTAAATGATGTTGAAAAATAAAATAAAATTCATAGTAAATTAGTACACTTTCTGTAGATTAATGTAATATATTTATTTCTAAATTATACAGTATTTTTGACATATAATTAATTAGTTTCTGTTAGGGTATTTCTGGATTTAAAATTAAATATTGTTTCATAATTTAATTAAATTAGTTGCAAGAATTATGAAAATTGTTTGCTGTCCATTTTTTCTATTTTGTCAATTATAAATTATGAACATGATGTTTTGAATCCTCTAAGTATTTAAGCGAGCGACTTTGAAGCACGACTTAAAATACAGTATTTTATCCTTTAATTAAATAAATTGCTTTTTAGTAACAAAATTCTTTTAAATAAATTGTAAACCATAACTTTTTAACTTAGTAAATAAACCTATTTTTTCTGTATGTACTTTACCTTATTATTCTAGTAGCTTTTATGTATAGATTTAGGTTTTGTGTTGCGTAGCAACTTGTTCTTTGGCTAATGTTACCGTAGTTAGACTTTAGCGTGTCATAGTTAGTTTAGTTGAGACAACACTTAGACTTAGACATTATTTAGACTGAGAACATGGTGTCCCTTTGCACAGTGTGAGGACTCCGGACACTGATCATCCTAGCATCACCTTTTCGATAAAACAAGAGAAGTACAATACATCTTTACATTACTGTTCATGATTCCTATTTTGCATATTGGACTTTGTGACACGTTTCTTATCTTTTATACAAGTTATTCTTTACATGAATCTTAAGTGTATTTTAGCATTCCTCAAGTTGTACTTTTCTTGCATGTTTCAAGTTGTACTTCTCTTTTCTTACACTTGCATGGGTTGGAAAAATGTCTAGTTAATATGTGATCAAAGCTCGTAGTGTAGTACATGTATCCGAGCTTGACTGCACATCGTGCAGGTGTAGTTAATGTCGTACCCCAAGTTGTCTTAATTTACATGTTACATGTTCTCCTATTGTAGACGATCACATGTCTACTAGCTTTTCAAATCACTTTACATATTCTTAACACTTGTCATATTTCAACTGCTATTTTCTGTTGTAATTACATTGCTTTGTTGTTATTTCCTTATTTTCATGTCTTCCATAGTTGGCAATTACATGTTTCAGAAACTGTAAGATATAGGGTTGTACTTTGCTCCATTCCTGATTGGATCATTGCAGGTGAATTAACCGAGGAGGAGTTATTTTGTAATTCATACTATGACATGCCACTGATACGCTAGCTCACATCCCAGAGGATGACCCTGCTGGAAAATACCCTATAGCTTAGTTTACATCTCGCATTTGAACTTGATTTGTAATAACTAGTTACATTCATTTGGCTGGATTTGTCTCCAGTTTATTTTTGCTTTGGGAATGTAACTAAGTGACATCTTTGGACTTTTTCTAGTTCATATCGATATAGATGATGTGATTAATATGATTCAATATAAGTTTGAAGATAATCAAAGGTTTAGAACATCTTATTACGCTATGTCTCAAAGCGTAGGCTGGATGTGTCAGACACGTATCCGAATATTCGGGAGCGGGTCGTGACATTGTGGGTGAAGGAGAGAATAGGGAGGCGGAAGGCGGAGTGGTGGAGGAGGAGCTGTCGTGGCGAGTTCTCTTGTGGAAAGCCATGGGGATTATGAGAGAGGAGTTTGAGGAGATTTGTGAAGGAGTAAAGAGAGCTTTTTTTGAAGTAGTAGGGAGATTGAAGGAGGAAGAGGAATTTAAATAAGAGTGAATGGGTGGGAGGGGGTAGATGAAAGGGATACACCGGTTGGGGGGAAGGAGTTAAATATAGAAGGGTTTTTTGGAAAATGAAGGGGCGACAGCCGTTCGGATTCTGTGCCCAGAGCACGTGAGCGAAAAATCCGACGGACTACGATGGAATGTCGACAAAAAATTCGGAGGAAGATAAAAACGAATTAATTATGGTAGGTGAAAAGTAAAAATATTTGGAAGACGAGTAGTCAATTCTTGGGAGTCTGTGCCGAGTAATAAATGACGAAAAATCTGTCAATTTTTCGAAGACATCCGTTAGATGATCCGTCTTAACAGAGGAAAACTTGTTGAGAAAGTTCGGATTATCCAACGGATTATTGCGAAAATCCTTCAGATAATCCGAAGATTGTGAAAGTAGGCTTTAAAATGATTTTTCAAGGAGCTCGATTTTGCGACAAATGAAGGAGAACCGATCTTCGACATGATGTCAGGATGATCCTTTGGGATTTGCTTGGTATCGTGCACATATGCAAACACTAAACATGATGTCAGGATGACTAGTAATTAAATAAAGTAAGCTACCGATCATACCTCGATACTTACGAATGTCGACCGATACACCATTTTCATCTTGATCAAGCTTGGTCGTTGTGGCCAAAGGAGTTTTCATGGATTTGGATGAGTCTAGTTCAAAGCGCTTAAGAAGATCCTTAGTGTATTTGGCTTGATTGATGAACGTGCCTTGAGGTCCTTGCTTGATTTGCAATCCAAGAAAGAATGATAATTCTCCCATCATTTGCTCACTTCAAATTCATCCTGCATAACTTTGGTAAACTATACACATAGTGTTTTGTTAGTAGAACCAAAAATGATGTCATCAACATAAATTTGAACTAATAGGAGTGTGCCATTGTGAGTTTTAATAAATAATATAGTGTCAACTTTGTCCTTAGAGAAGTTGTGAGAAATGAGAAAGAAGCTAAGATGCTCATACCAAGCACAACGAACTTGCTTGAGGCCATAGAGGGTTTTGTGTAGTTTGAAAACATGAACAGGAAATTGAAAGTCTTTAAAGCCATGAGGTTGTTTGACATACACCTCTTCTTTAATAACACCATTCAAAAAGGCACTTTTGACATCCATTTGAAAAAGTTTAAAATCATTAAAATAAGAAAAAGCACAATGCATTAGGATGGATTCAAGACGAGCAACCGGTGTATAGGTTTCCTCATAATCAATACCTTCCTCTTGGTTATAGCCTTGTGCAACCAATCGGGCTTTATTACGAGTAATGATTCCATCCTTATTAAGCTTATTTCAAAACACCTACTTTGTCCCAATAATAGGATAGTTGTGGGACTTAGGAACTAGTTTCCAAATGTTGTATCTCTCGAATTAATTAAGCTCTTCTTGCATTGCAATCATCAAAAAATTCATCATTAAAAGCATCAATGATATTCTTAGGCTCTATTTGAGAAATAAAACCTACATTAGCACAACGATCTAGAGTAGACGATCGAGTGCTAACTCGTGAGGACGGGTCACCAATGATAAGTTTCTTGGGATGATGGAGACCAAATCTCCATTCTTTGGGGTGATCCACTTGAGGAGTCTCTATGTTTGAAGAATTTTCAGGTAGAGGAATCTCAACTTCATTACTAGATGAAGGAGCATTTGTATCTCCAAGAGAGGAATTCTCCAAGCCAAAGGAGATGTCATCAACATCGTTCATGGAACTAGATGTGGAAGTGTTAAGCTCGTCGAAAGATACATTGATTGACTCTTCGACTACAAGACTTCTTTTGTTAAAAGTACGAAATCCCTTACTATGCATTTAATAACCAAGGAAGATACCTTCATCGGCTTTTTCTTCAAATTTTCCTAGGTATCTTTGGTATCCAGAATAAAAAATTTGCATCCAAAAACTTTAAAATATTCAATAGATAAAATTTTGTCAAACCAAAGCTCATAAGGAGTTTTTTTAGAAATAGGTCCAATTAAGACTCTTTTTATAATATAACATGACGTGTTAACAACTTCCACCCAAAAGTATTGAGGGATCTTGTATTAGTTTAACATGACCCTGGTCATATCGCCGAGGGTTCTGTTATTTCTTTCCACTACACCATTTTGTTGTGGAGTTTTAGGACAGGCAAAATCATAACCAAAATGTCATGACCCGTACCCACTTTTCGGGATACGAATGTGTGTCCAAGCCAGCCTACGTCGCAGAGTCGACGGTAGAATGTTGTCAAGGCCATGATACTCAAAATCATATAAGATAATGCTCATCATTTAAAACTTTATTGCTCATTCATTACTAAATTTAATTACAATATTTACAAGTTTTACAGTTGAAGAAGAGTACAATGTCTCACCAATTATAGAATAGAACAACTAATCTATCTAACTAATCTTCTAAGTTGACCTCAGCATACCCATGCCTCCCGAATGCTAAGAGTTGTCGTGACTAACCTGAAAAATGTTGGTTTCCAGTCATGAATAGAACGAGTACATTCTAACAGCAGTTCCAAATATTGACAAAATCTATAAAACTATAAATAATACTGAAATACATGATGACAAACAGGAAAATTATGGTATGAAACATGTGCGTAAAAGCAGAAGAACATGGCATTCAAGACAAGGAAGTGACTGTAATAAACGACTGAAACAAGAACTGTAATATAGCCAGACTACATCTAACTAGTGATTTGAAATATACTTTCAACATGTAAATGGCTAAGGGGTACATCCGGTACCCCGCACGTGAATTGTGCGACTGCTATCAGACACGATCAGACATTTTGGGATGTTTTTGGATATATTTACATGTCTACTAATGTACTTCCCCCCCCGACTAGTACTCATGGATTCAACAAGTCACGAACATGGTAAACATTCAAGTTACGAAAAATAACATGTAAAGAATACATAACTACTATCTCGTGTACAATCGTGTCGAGAATCAACCGAATATTAATGTAAAGCACTACTAAATACATGAATCATAGAGATGATCAAATATGAAAACTATCAGAAATGTATTCGTCTGAGGTCCTTAGCAGATGAAACCGATACTACCTGTCACGCTCCGATTTTGCAGAGTCATTTCAATCGCATTTAACTCTTAGAATTGATCATCCTCGCTTGGGCATGATGTCGTACAATTCTGGTATTATACTTGTACAAGGAAAAGATGGTATATAATTGATAATCTCCAAATAGGAACACATCGCAACGGCAGAAGCAGACAAATTGAAGATAATGAGGACATTCTTACTCATTGAATAGAACACATTATTTGAATTATAGCAGCGGAAATAAGCAAAAAACTAGAAGTCGCACAAAGATATGTAGAAATGAGTTGTCTTTATTGATAATTGAAAATAGAGTACAAGACTTGTAATGGAATACTAGGTTTACAACACATCTCACTTTACATTGATAGCCAACTGTACAATGCCATGAAGCTTACATTTGATACTTTGATACAATGGATTACAACTCGATATACTGACTTACAACTCACTGGTACAACTGATTACAATGTTCCATACATTATGCCCTTTATAAACATAAGACATCATCTTGTACAATGAGAGCTTCTGCATGCCCAACAAATCTTCAATGTCGTGGGACCGATCAAGCCAATCTTTGTGTACATAACTTCCCAAGCATGAGCACCTGCTCACAACGTGGGTCAGTACATCATCTATGTATTGGCAAGAAGAATCCAACCCACTCGCCTAAACCAACACTAAGTGATCAATTTTAGCAAGCACTTATTAGAATGATCTTTCTAGTTGGGACCTAGCATCAGTTTACAGTTCATGGACAATATTCATAGTGAAGCATGTAAACATATTCTTAGCAACGTTCATGTGAAGGCATCATTATAGCATACTTGGTGTTATCATGAAAAGGCATCATTGAGGCATCGTTAATACTAACATCTTGAACATGTTACGACAATTCTCATAGAAAGCATCACTTAGCTTGTAAGTTAGGATTAAGCAGTTATTAGCAAGGCAACATGTTGGCATACTGAATTTAACAATGTTAAGAAGCTTCTCATTTGAAAGTCAACATTACAGCATAATTTTGATTAGCATGTTAAGCAGGCAGGTTGAACTAACATATATATTGATTACATCACATTTAAGTAATTTCTTACCGATAGCCGACTCCTCGTCCCTGCATCAAATACATGTTAGAAGATACTCTGCCTGTACAAAACATTCATTAGTTTGCATCCTGACTACATGGCCATTGGTGATAAACCATACGAACATTGCCATATAGGACTTCATCGGTAATGCGATGACTCCAAAGTACGTAGCTAGCCTCTAAGGATGCCTCGCAAGACCCGTGCCCCTACTAATACGCCAATGTTTCCTCCTAGGTCGGATCGGTCGCCCTAACGTCCCAGGATATCGTTCGAGAAAACGTATCCCCATCCCTTGTATACAAGTTGTCCTATGACCATGCGAATGCGTGTCTGACTCGATCGTGCACAAAATCGCATGATAAAATATTAAAAGAAGTAAAGACAACAGCGCATCATCATTCATCTCATTCAAGTCATGTTCAATGACTTATTCATTCTCAACATTACCATCATTTTACTTGGTGATCTCAGCGATCCCAAGCCTCATCATTTCTTATTGCATCAATTCCTTTCTTTCGCATTACATCAACTTAAATACATTGAAGCATTATCATATCATTCAATTCTTAAGGGACAAAATAGCATCTCATTCATTTCATAGGGACAATATTATCATTCCATCGCTTATAAGAAAACTAGCAGCAATTCATATCTTGGCAGCAGTTACACAACGTATACATGATTCAAGTGTTTCATTCAGTTCATTGGGTCGATAGCATAGCCAGTTCATTTCTTATTCTATCATTCACAAGGCATCTCATTTAAGTGTTCTACTTATCCGGCAACGTTACGCGTAAGGGACATTATCGATATATTTCATGGCATCAATTCACATTAGCAGTTCAAGTATGATTCATTCAGCAGCTAAATGTTCATATGTTGTTCATTTCAATATTAGGCAACATAAGCATCTCTATTATCCAACAACTAAAATATGGGACATTTAGGGGCACATCATAGCAACGCAATACTCTATTTTATTAAGTATCAAGGCGTAAGGAGGAGGGAGGACAGTTTCACTCACTTGCATAAAAGGGTCTTCTTGTTCCGATCGCACACATTCCTACTAAGCGTAGCTCTACCAGCGAGCCATGTTCCAATTCCTGTTACGTCTAGCCAGCTAAGAGAGACTGCATCAGTCTCAATTCTCCTAATTTCCAACCCAAGTCACGATCCAATATTCTGATCATATCCAACAAGCCAACTACTCGTGTGAAGCGGGGCATTACACTACCAACCACTCAATTGAGCTACAAAAAATCAACTCGTGCAACAGTCTTCGGATGCCGAAACAGACATTACTAATGGATTTGTCATAAAAGAAATGCCTAAGAATGCCTGCCCAAAAGTCCAATTTTGGATACAAGGACAAAACCGTAATTTTGGGTCAAAACGATGTCCGCCGTTGGACCCGCTTTACACCGAAAAGTGTGCCAACATCTACGATCTCTAAAATTATCAAATATATGTTTGCAGGTTCGGTTTAACGATATGAAGCCAACTGTATGTCCAAAGTTAGATACCGACGGACTGTGCACAAATTCGCCCTTTGGATCGGGTCGTGGGCCCGCCAAAATAGTGTTTCGGTCGACTTTCTCAGAATCAGACCAAACTTGACATACAGGACCAAAAAAATGACACGATTCTGTTAGTGCAAGTTTCATCTCGAAATGACAAACGTGCACAAAGTTGTGGGCTAGTTTGCAAAGAGGTCGATACGGGAATTTTCGACGGATACGGGTTGATCCTGGCGTGCACACACGTCCAAATCAACTTCCACGAAAGACCACACGTCCAGGTATACCATATGCGTCTTTCAATACAATTGTTACATGATGAAGTGGCCCGGTTTTGCGGGACGCACTCCGTATCACAGATTTCTAGTTTTTCAAAATTGATTTTAACGTGGTTTTTCCTGATTTTCGAAGACGAATAACTTAATCTATATTTGAAGAAAACAAAAACTAAAAGAAGGGTTTCAAAGACCTACAGGTTGTCTACTAATGACTTCAAATAGATTCTTAATATTCTCAACATACTGTTTGCAAAACATCGCTAAAATAGGGGTCGCGCCTTATGAAAATCTGTTATTACGATAGTGATTTTCTTCCTAACGTTCGAGATTTCTCACGAGATGCGGGGCCAACTAAAATAAATCTATTTACTGGATCTGATAGAGGGTCAACTAGTCTTTCTAATAAATTTTACGGATCGAAAATCGATCGGGTATGCGAAGAGAAATTAGATCGGAAACATGGGTACCTGAGTTTGGGTGTTGTTGTTGCTACTGTGGTTGACCGTGACTGCTGCACGCGGCTGCGGCGGTGCAGCGACTCTCCAGTGGCGTTGCGGCCATGGAGGTCGCGGGAAGGTCCCAACGGTGGTTGGCCCGGCGGCACGTCGGTGGTCACCGCTGTTGTCGCGGCTGTGACACAGGATCGAGAGGGATGGTTCGTCTTCGTGTGTCTATGGAGGGAAACTGGGTCGAGGTCGGCATCACTGTGGGTCGGATCGAAGCATTGGGGTGTTGAGGAATGGGAACAGTTGCTCTTGGCGAAGCCGACGATTCTGCACGCTGTGGTTGCCGCACGACATTGATCTTTAACGAGATGGTGAGGTGTTGATGAATAGCACTCAAGGGGTGGGGATGGATTCACGTGGTCTGTCGGCTAGCTTGGTGAAGGGAACCGAGTGGCGGTTCGACGTGTCTCGTAAGGACACGTTGGGCTTCTCTCATGAAATTTCATATTCGACAGCAGACTCAGAGAGATAGAGGAGACAGAGGCTGCAGTATACGTCTACAAGAAGGAGGAAGGGTTGTTCTGCAAGGATGAGAAGGAGATAACATGGACTATTTAAAATCAATTGGTAGATATATAAATTAGACTTAGCTGATAGAAATAGGAATTGGGATTATTTGGTTTGACAAGGATGAGAAGGAGAGCTAGAATTTTATAGTTAGATTTTTTTATAAGTCGGTTGCTTACTAAAACTTTTATATAATATATATATATAAAATAAATAAATGAATATATATATATATATATATATATATATATATATATATATATATATATATATATATATATATATATATATAAAATATATATATATATGTACATATTAAATATATATATATATACTTATTATACATATATATATATATTATATATATATAATTTTTTTTTTAATATGTATGCATATATAGTAACTTTATATTCATTTCAACCTTATTAAATCTATTAAACACATATAATATATATATATATGCACACACAAAGATGCCGAAAATCTAGAATGGCCTTCCAATAAAATGTTATCATATTTCAAAAATAATAAAATATAAAAAGTGAAATATAGCTATAAATATAAATGTAAACTTACTAGCAAATTATATATATATATATATATATATATATATATATATATATATATATATATATATATATATATATATATATATATACTATCAATTGTAAAATTTACTTACTAGTCCAATAAAATAAAATGCCAATATGTATACAACATATATCTATATGGGTGTCTTTGGGCGTACCACCTGACTATGTGCGCTTGGACTTGGTTCGGGTCCAGTCCGGACTAGTTCGTTACAACCGGATCTCGTAAACAATAATCTAATTAATAATTAATTAATCATTTATAGGGGTTAAGTCGCAACTTGGCCTTATTTTCCTAGTTGGGATACACTTATGTCTTGGCCTTCCCTAACATGGCTAATACACTAGTCGAGGCACACGACCACGCTATTGGTGCCATGATTTCTGGGCCGGGTATGTTGGGCTGGAGCTTCGGGCTTTAGTTTTTTTTAAAACGAATTAATATCAGTAGTAGTAGAGATGTTTAGTTTGGGTTTAGGGCCTATATAGAAGATTTTGGGCTGGTAGAGTACATTGTTGCTGTTATCATCATTATTATTGTTGTTATTAATATTTTTATATACATATATGTTTTTCCAATATATATATTGCTATAAAATTATTTTAATAGCTAGATTTGTAGATGATCATTGTAGCTAGCTAGTACCTTCTAGTATTCATTAATAAATGATTTTTGTTAACATTTATATACTTTAAAGTATTTTGCAAATAAGTACTAGTGTTATGATCTAATTAAATTATTTTGCTATACTGATATTTTGCTCAGCTAGTTATTCTAATTAAATATTTATTAGTTAGTGAGTATATATATGGCTAGGGATATTCTATAGCTAATTATAAATGGTTAGTTTACAATAAATAGCTAGTTAATTAGTTATCAATGAATAGCTAGTTAATTGTGATAAATTAAGAGCTAACCAACTTGTGTTTAGGACCTAGAGATTATTGCTTTCCTATTACCAATTTTCCCAAGCAAGACAAGTACTTCTATGATTTTGACTCATTTACTTCATGTCATGTTCTTTTCATATTGGACACACATTGTTACACGACTTGGTCTATATTTCTGGTTCATGTTCTTTACTGGTACTTGGGGAGGAGAAATACTAGAGATATGTGACCAAAGTCCAACTTAGGATTCATGTTGATAGCTTAGGTCTCATATCGTACACGTGGGATTCTAAAGTCATACCATTACTTGTACTTATTCATGATCTTTCCCCAGCCAGTCACATATTTTAGTAGCTATTTCAAATCACATGTCAGGATCTTTTGCTATATGTTTCATGTTCAGTTTAGATTTACAATTCATGTTCATCGTGTTTTCTTGTTTATTACATAGTTCACATGTTGTACTTGTTTCATTATTGTAAATTGTACTTTGCTCTGCTCCTGACTGGATTTGTTGCAGGTGAACTTGAGGATCTTGTCCAACCTTATATGGGCCAGAGCCCGTGACCTTAGCTGAGTAGGATGGAACTGTGACTCATGACTTAGGAGCTGCAGGGATTTAGCTTTAGTTCCCTTTATTAGATTTGTCTAGTAGACTCTGTACTGGGGGATATTTGTATTGTGAGGATTTCTGTTACCAGATTTGTCCCTGGTATTATTTCTTTTAAATAGTTGTAATAGTGACTAGTAGTGTAGTGATTTTTTGAGATGTTATAGATGTTGTGATATTTTATTTTATCTTATCACTTGGAGTTTTCTTAGATTTGTACAACTTACTTCGTTGTGTCTACCAATGAAGGCTGGGTATGTTCAACTCGTATCCGATTATTTGTGACCGGGTCGTGACACATCGCCATAGCAATGGCTCGGTGGAAGAGGACCGGAGGAAGAAGAAGGATTTGGAAGAGGCTTGGATCCGGCAGGGCTTTGCCTTCAGAGGAGGGTGAAGAATCGAGAGAGAGGTTAAGCCCTATTTATAGGCTAGTGGAATAGGTGCGACCGTTACAATCGAACGGCAGGGAGCTCATCGAAGAAAGATGGTGGGTTGGACAGTGAGGATCAAACGGTTTGGTCGGTGGAAAGAAGGTCCTGGGGCCTTATAGAACGAACGAGGCGACGCGGTGCTCGCCGGAGAGCGCGGTTGTTCGGCCGCTCATCGTCGAGTAATCTGAACTTCTGAGGAGGAAGGAGGGAACGGTTGGTTTGACCAGCAATTGATTGAAAAGGAAAGGAGTGAACCTGCAATTGAGTTTAGTGACTCAACTTAGGTTGGCTGGTCCACTTGGGCTTAGCTGATATTGGGTCGGCTTACCTAAAGTTGTTAAAAACCTATACATTAATATCCAACCCAACTATATATATATAAAACTTAAGAGAATGTCTAAATATGAATAATTAAGAAGAAAGAAATAAAAATAGGAAACTTAAATGAATTTTGAAAAATGGGGGTTACACAGTCCTTCCAATATGAAGGATCATCAAAATTTAGTCATCAAGCGACGAGGACACCCATTTTGGCGGTGACATTGGCGAACTCGTGGTCCTTCCACCCTGCGGAGGCAAGCTGGAAGAAGCCTCCGTAGAGTTTGGCATTGGAGTCTGCCGCAGCGGCGCAGTGAGGAGGCGCTTGGAGAGATGGTTGGGGGGACGCCGACCTGGAAGAAGAAGCCACAGAGCTTTGGGTGGGAGAGAGAGGAGAGCGCGACGACGAGGCAAGCGGGGAATCTAGGGCCTTGCAGAGTGGAAGGAAATGTAATATGCTTATATCTAATTCAGAGAGATAAATCTTTGAGCAATAAAGAAAATATTATTTCAGTTATGTTTCTAAGGATGGAAACTTGTCTTACTCAGGCCATCTCCAATGAGAATTTCTAAAATTTAGTTTCTATCCTACTTGGCATTGTACTTTAAAAAAATTTCTATCCTAATTGTTAGGATTTCTATATAGAAATTGCATACACACAAAAATACTCTCCAACGGTTCTCCATTTTTTATCCTATGTGGCAAAAAGAATTAAAAGATCAATTTAATGAAGTGGGACCAAATATTAATTGGTACAAGAGGTTGAGAGTTTCTATTAGAGTTTATACATGTAGAAATTCTTATAGAAACTCTCCATCATAAATCACCGCCACATAGGATAGAAATTGGGATAGAAATTTCCATTGGGATAAAAAGATTCTTTCTAAAATGAATTTCTACCATAAAATAGGGGAAATAGGAACCCCCATTGGAGATGGCCTTAGTTGTCAAGAATTAAGTTATCGTTAGGTTCACCGAAAGAAAAAGATTTTTTTTTGGAAAATTACAATTTTCATCTATATTTTCTTTTCGGTGTTTGAAAACACTAAGAAAATTGAGAGAAAAAATGAATAATTAAGATGGAAGAGTGAATCCTTAGGTGTATAGGGAATCATTTTCTTCCCTATTTTCTTTTTTATTGGAATCACTTTCCTTTACTTCTCCATTCTTTTGAGATTCATGTAGGAACCCTAGAGAGGGATGGACAGGGTAATAAAAATTACCAACACAATTAAGCAAATTAATAAGTAATTTAGAGGAAAGAGAAGAAGAAGTCAAACACGCGATGTATCCTAGTCTTCTTCCTTGAAGGAAATCCAATCCCAGAACTCCCTGATTTAGCTTTAATCCACTATTTTAAACCAAATAGTACACCACGAGCTTTGATCCGAAGACTCGTCAACTTCTTACCCACATGTGTTCCGATACAAAAGTGTAACAACTTTTGTATAAAACTTTAAAAATAAAAGTATATACAAAGAATCTTAAACAAGAATTCTAAGTACAAAATATCGGGATTGGAGCGATGAATATCAAGTTGGCGATTGACTTCTTTACTCTCGAATGACGATCCGATGCGAAGATTGTAGGAACTTGTGAACTCTGGCTCACTGGCAGATTGGACAACAAGTAAGCTCTATCACTGAAAGCTCTATCTTCTGTGTATGTATGTGTGTGCATACGTCTATAACATGGGAAGCAATGTCCCTTTATTTATAGCCAATCTCACTGGAAAAGGATATGCACGCATAAGACGGAGAATTCACTATTTTTTGTCTTATGCGCATAATAAACTGATGGTACATAAGCTAACTGGAAGAACGTGGGATTGAGTCGTGCACGCATGTTACGCTCATGCTGCCATGTGGCTTCAGTTACATGGAATGTGTTGAGTGGCATACGGCCATGTAATGTATTATCTCTAAAAAAAATAAACATATATAGCTACATAATACACGTGGCATACATAGCTTTTGCCTCATACTGATGCTTTTAAGCTGCAAGATGAAGTTGCCGCATAATGTTGACAGAACTTGCCGCACACCACTGATAATAGTTGTAAAGTGTAATATTACGTTGACGTCAGTGTTAATGTTTTCCCTGTAACAGCCGTCTGCATACTTCAATAGATGGCTCAACTTTCAATGTGATGTCAAAGTAGGCTATGTGGCTTGGTTGACTATGTGGCTTTCCTGTACACATGCCGAGTCTTTTGACACAGTCTTCAAAGTTCATTGTTTGATTAATGGCGCATAGCCTTCAAAAATTGACGTAGAGACTGTGGATCATAATAATGTCCCTTACGCTTAAATGCTGCTAAAACAAATAAAACACTTAGATCATGTACACTTCGTGTAAATGTTGGAAAGATATGAGATGTTGCCTATTTTCTATAATAAATGCAATGAATAATGTTGTCCCTATGAAATGAATGAAATTCTACATGTCCCTTGAGAACTAAATGATGTGTTAATGCTTCAATGTCTTTGAGTTGATGAAATAAGAAATGAATGAATTGGTGTAACAGAGAAATGATGAGGCTTGGCATAGCTGAGATCACTAAGTGAAGATGACGGTAATGATAAGAAATGAATGAGTCATTAAACATGACTTGGAGAGATGAGATGATGAATTGTTGCTTTTACTTATTTCAATATTTTACCATGCGACTTCGAATACAATCAAGTCAAACACGCATTCGCATGGTCATGGACAACTTGTATACAAGATATTGTTTCCTCGGACGGTTCCCAAGGCCCTAGGGATCGATTCGGCCTAGGAGGAAATGTAGCGTGCTTTGGTAGCACGAGGTATCGGGACATTCATTCGGGCTCGCAACCCGATGAATGGCGCATCGCATACCCTTTGAAGTCCTATATGGCAAGTCCTAAATTGTGCACTAACACCAGTGGTCATGTAGTCAGGATGCACGCTAATGAATGTTTTGTGCAGGTAGAGTGTGTAACATCTAACATGTATTTGATGTAGGTACGAGGGAGTCGGCTTGTCACGACCCGATCCTAAATTATTGGGTCGAACCGGATCATGCCCAGCCTGCATCGTTGTGAGACGGCGACAGTAAGTTGTTCTATATGCAGGTATTCACAACAACATTTATACATTTGTCACAACTTGAATATACGAAAAATTTTAAACTTTTAATATTCAACAAAGAGAAGTACAACTGGAAATGAAAGTACTGAAATAAAATACTGAATTCAAATCAACAAATTCCAATACATAAAACTAGCTAACTGGAAAACAACTAGCTAAACGGTCGGCTCATCGGCCTCAGGTTCTGCATCCTCCAAGGGAGACTCTGGCAACACCACAGGATATAATACTGGGTCATAGTGGCTATTGAACAATAGCTCAACATCATCAACATCACCTATGGGGGGGTCCAGTCAGGAAAGGAGCAAGTACGAGTACATAATCCGACATTCTAAATAATAATAGAAAGATGCAGTTTTAAACAGTTGAAATTCTTTGAACAATATTTTCCAGCAATTTTTAGCAATTCAGTATTTGAAACAATATGATTTGAATAGGTAACGTCTATGACCGGCTTAGGTTGTACAATAGCATCCTAGCGATGTGATACGGCTTATCCCCGTGTGTAAGAGGGGTAAGCTCGCACAATAACAATATGCAATATGAGGGGTATTGGTCATAGACGCTACACTACTCCTCCAATATCTCCACAATCAATATCAATCAATATTTGAACTCTAGGAGAGAGTTTCGTGTAGCAATATGGTTTAAGCATGCAACATGACAATTATTAATTAAAATGCTAAAAAGTATAACCGTAACTTGCCTTTGTTTAATGACTGGAACATGGTGTCGGTACCGGGGAGGAAGTCAAACACGTCCTCGAAATCCTACAGTTGAGAACCCTGACTTAGAACCATATAGACAACCATATATAGGTGTGCTAGTTGCAATTTCTAGAAACAGACCCTAGTCAGGTTTTAAGTTATTAAATTAAACTACCAAAATTCGTCTATCGTCGCGACCTACAATCATTATCAATTAACGGAGTGAACCGAGTTACTGATTAATTGGAAAAAATCGCATTTTCTGATTATTTAGCAAAACTTTGTATTTTTTTATAATATATATAAAACTAGGTGGTCTTTAAGTGAGAAAACATGAAGTTGTTAAATTATTAGGAATCTTTATTTATTAACTTAATATGAGAGAATCTTATTAATTTTGTACAGAATAATTAATACCTAATTATAATTTATATGTCTAGCTACGCAAATAATCAACTCAGAAAAGAAATAGAAAATCTAAACTACATAATACAGGGCCACAGAAAATAAAAGAAAAGCTGGGCTTATGTCCTTACAACAATTTAATTAAATTAAATTAATAAGGCTGAGGCGAGCTCTGAGTGTCGTGAAGCGGTCCAAACAGAAGGCCGAGAGGCCCTGCATCCAAAATACTAAGGGCCAGTAACCAGTTCTAAAATAAAATATAATTAAATATAATTTATAGAATATAGGGCCTCTCAGACTTGGTCATGCAATCTAATGTTGCTGGCTAATGTCTCAACATACAGGAGTGTCCCGTAGCGTTTGCGTTTCGCCGAGGCTCATCCGACCGATACGGTCGTCGCCTGACAGGGGATAAAAAACTAACCAACCAACACTTAAAACCAATCAGGAAACCAATTTAATAAACCGTTTGCAAAGACCAGGATTTTAAAAATAAGTTTTGATATACCAAAAATTACTAAACATTATAAAATACTATTTTGAAATACTTTTACGAAAAATTTGGGCAGCACCTCCTTTGTAACTAGGACAACCTAGCCAACTTGGCGATACAAAATATCCAAAAAATAGTTATATGATACTTCCTTCCAAATTTCGACCAACAAAAACATAACACATAGTTACCACCCAAATCTGTCCCCAATAATCCAATCCAAGACCGCGGGACTTAAAAGTCCTAAACATCACAGCACAATAAAAATTAACTGCCAATAAAATTACTAACTAAAATACCACCCAAAATAACCGTAAATTCACGATAATCCCAACACAACCAATATCAAATACCTCAAATTCCGAACTAACTCAGAAATTCGAAAACCACTACGCAACAAATAAAAGAAGCCGGGTCCCTTAATGGAACCGGGACCGCGTCATCATCGACTCTACGGAAGGGATGAACTACTGTGATTATCAAGAAATTACCATATGGCTTGATGACGGAGTCCGAAGGGTAGCCTCGGACTCGGGGGACGTCGTCCCGGACAGCGGGCACGGGCAAACAGCAGCACGAACGCGGGCACGGAAAGACAGGACACACGGACGGAAAATACGCGCGGTCAGCAGCACGGCGAGGCGCCATGCGCGGGCTGCACGGGGACGCTGCGTGGACAGCAGCACGATCGCAGGAGAGGGCTGCACGGGCGCTGGATCAACCGGATTGGGGTGGCCGACTCACAGGTTGGCGCCGAAGGTGGCGCGGGTTCGGGTTCGACCGACGTCCGCAAGAAGGACGCGAAGAAGAGGGTGAGAGAGAGTAAGAGAGGGAGATGGAAGGCGATCGGAGATGGGATCCGGGAGGAGGAAGCCGACCATGGGATCCGGTCGGCCGTGGGCTCTGGTCACGGGGATCCGGCCATGGCCAGCGGTCGCGGGGCTGTTCGGACCGAAAGACGGCACACGGGCTGGGGTCGACCGCGGAGATCGACGCCGGGGGCACGGAACTGGCCGAAAAGACGCATCTTCGGGGTGGCCAAGGGTGACAATGGTGTGGGGCTTTGAAGTTGGGAAGGGGGTTTGGAAAGGGAGAGGAGAGGGGAATGATGTTGTGGTTCTCCTTCAAGAAGAAAAGAGGTGGTGGTGGTTTAGAGTGAATTAAGGGGAGAGTTGTGCTGGTAGGGAGGAAAGAGAGGAGTTGAGTGTTGGTGATGAGAAAGAGATGGAGGAATAAGGGGGAGTGATGAGGAGTTGTTGATGGAGAGAAAAACAAGGGGGTGAGGGTCTGTGTACGTGGGGGAGGGGTTTGAGTGAGTTTTTTCTTTTTTCTTTTTTTTAGAAATGGGTTTCACAACCTTCCCTCCTTAGAAAGTTTCGTCCTCAAAATTTTAAAGGTAAGGGCCGGGGTACAATCAAAATCACTTAACCTTGATCAAACATGGAATTTAAATCATCAGGCACGATCGGATTCCAGGCATCATCACTAGGTACAATGATAAAATATCGGCACGATCAGAATTATCATGATATGATCTGAGATAGGGTTGGATTGTTGTTGTGATCAAAAATCATTTTAGGTACGAGAAAATCTTGGTACAATTATGATCATAAAATAGGAAAAAATCAAATGAGGTCTCGTAAAACAGAAAAGGCAAGAAAGAAGCGTACGTCAACAGTTTATTGAGAAGGCAGAAAGTAATAGAATCTTTTGAGATGAGGGACTAAAATGTCAAATTAAATTGGAATGGGGTACAAGGGTTTGTGACTCAGGAAAGATAAAAAGTTGTATGATGGTAGGATAGCAAAGATAATTAGAATAATATAACTATGATAGGAATGTAATCGAGTAAGATATTTCCACTGAGGGCTGAGTGATGATCAAAGGGAATAGAAAGAATAGCGTTTCACTATTTCAATGGTCAGAAGATAAGATATGCAGGAAAAAGACATACAAGATAACTATCTTATTAATACCATGCAAAACCAATCTCTAACTAACTGAACTTTCGGTATCTACATAAAACTAAGATATCTGTCAAGGTATTAAAACTAAATATATATATATATGGAACCATAAATCACCTAAATCAATTTTTCATCCATCGTTGTATGCCAATGGTCTTATCTCAATTCCTCTCTGCTTATTCCTTCTCTAGAACCTATCATTCCATTGCTCGTGTTATTCCTTCCATAGCTATATCCGTTCCTTCTAGGTATAGTAGTCATCTAACCATAAAAGTTGATCCTCGTCAAGTGTTTCTTTACTTGATCATTACATTCACATGTTTATATATATTATCCAAATTCATTTCCTCCATGGGAGAACATTACCAAATCTTATACTTTCCTCGCTAACTCTACATACGTCTTCCTTTATCTTCAATAACTCTTCCTTTAAGCATAAAATTCAAAATCGTCAAATACCATCATTTTTGAATGAGGTTTAGGCGCTAGTGAGCACTACTAACGATTCTATTCCAAATAAGTCACAAGCTAGGTATACCACTCCCTCAAGGCTAGCTTACTCAAGGTATTCCTTTACCTTTTCCACCCTTTAGCTATCTAATATTAATCCCAAAGATCCCTTACAAGGAATGAGATAAGTAACAATCTATGTTTCCCCCGCATATAGTTATTAACTATATACATATGGTCAACCACAAGATGTATATCAACTATTTAATATATAAAGTAACCACAACTATCTACAGCTTCCAAAATATGTAACTAAAAATAATAATAATAATAATAATAATAATAAATAAATAAATATAAATATATATATATATACAACGTACTAAGGTTGAAACAGGAAAGAGATTAAGCCAATAGAGATTGATATGGTCCTAATAAGTTTTAGGAAAAATCAAGTACAATTTTATAGAAAATCTATCCTTTCTGGCTGTGGTAAGAGATTTCTGAAAATGGAAAGCCGCTAGAAATACAAATCCTCTAATCGGACAATAGTCAGAATAATTTGATGGTGCAGAAAAGACAACCATATTATGGATATAGTCTTAATAATATTCGAAAACCCAAATATATCCGAAATTACTTTGCCTTAAATTCATGCCTCGCCAGAGTGCACCTGACTGCAGTAAAATTTTGGCACCATAACTTGAATAGTAATAGGTTTTTGAGTAGTCTATCAACTTTATCCATTCCTGGCTGAACAACATAGGAGACAAATTTGATGCATTTAGGACGTAGTCTCAATAATATCCAAAAACCTATCAACACCTGAATCACTTCAACTTAGAGTCTATGCCCCGCCAGTGCGCAATTGGCTGCAGTATACTCGTAGTTTCTATAATTCAAATAGATGGTTGCAACGCATATGTGCGAAGCCATATTAGGTCACTGAATATTTTCTTAACTTTGTCCATGGAAATTTCAAAGGGATAATTCAACAATTCAAAAAGTTTTCTAATGACTAAAGGAAATTCAATATTAGGATGGAATCAATTCTCTGACCATTCGTGCTTCATGATACTCAAACTCAAACATTGAGTTTAAAACCTTTCTAGGCCTTGAATTGATCAAGAAGTTTCCTAGGGAGAGTAAGGTTTCAAGTTGAGTAGAGGAAATCAACAAATAAAAAAAAATCGGTACTTGGAATAACTTAGGAAATATCAATCCATATTGGAATTTTTTTCGGAAAATAGTTCCCTTGGGAGATATGTGAACCAGCTAAGTTGAACCAATTCTTTGGTAACAATTAACCTTGGGCTTTATGGTTCCAAAAGAATTCGGTTCGAAATTGGTTCTGAGAAAGTCAATTGGAAATAAGGTCAAGAGAAATGGTTGGATACACTAGTCGTAGAAATACTTTGGGTAGATAAGAGTTTATTAGGTTTGCTATAGAAGAATTTGAAACTCTAAATAGCGAATGGATCTAGATTCCAAATAAAGATAGAGGAGCAAGATTTGATCAGCAAATGGAGAAGTTGGAAATAGGTTTGCTAAAGAAGGAGATTGAAAAAAGGAGTCTAATCTTAATCCAAAAACGGCGAAAGAGTATGGATCCTAAAGTATGCTAGAATCTGATAGAGATAAGGAAGAAAATAATCCCGAAAGCCATGGGACACTAAAATATACCAAAAATCTAGGAAATAAAATAGACAGTAAAACATACCATCATACAATCGGCCTAATCTAGATAAGGTTTAGGTACAAACGTAAGCAAGGTAACCTATAAAACTATAAGCAAGCCAAAATAAATATTTTAAAATAAATAATTTCGGCCCTATATTGTAACATGGTGAATATAGTAGACTCTCCGTTCACCATGTATATTATATATATATATATATATATATATATATATATATATATATATATATATATATATATATATATATATATATATATATATATATATATTATATATATATATATATATATATATATATATATATATATATATATTAAAAAAAAAATATATATATATATATATATAATATCTAGGTATTCTAAAATTCTATTCTTCCAATTCTTAATCACCAATATATCCTTGATAGATACCGTCATACATACATTCTCATTAAGAATACAATTTTCAGAAATTGTATCGTAGGGGAGTCATGACTTTGGGAAAGATATTGGCCAGAAAAAAGTGTAATCAAGGGTAATATGTTATGCTTCGGTAGGGTATCATCTAGTGCTAATCAATAATTCTAGGTATCATTAGCTCTTCTGGTCCTGGTCTGGTTCGAGCAGCCTCCCGCTGCTCAATCTACTATTACGATTCTCTTGTCATATTTTCTTGCGTCATGCATAGAAAACAAGATCTTGCTAGTACCGACTGATAGGCATAGGTCAGGTTGTCTTCATAGTCTGGCAAGTTTAGGGGCAAGCATAAACAAGGTAACCTACCGTTCTATAAGAAAGCAAAAATAGTTACTTATATATAGATAATTCGGTCCTATGTTGTGACAAATCAATATTCTAGTGTTCTAGTAGTTTCTAGGCATGTTCACTTAAGTTGTTGATCGAACTGCATGGGCCACCACTAAAAATATGTCACGACCCGATCCCAAATTATTGGGTCGAACCGGATCATGCCCAGCCTGCACCGTTGTGAGACGGCGACAGTAAGTTGTTCTATATGCAGGTATTCACAACAACATTTATACATTTGTCACAACTTGAATATACAAAAATTTTAAAACTTTTAATATTCAACAAAGAGAAGTACAACTGGAAATAAAAGTACTGAAATAAAATACTGAATTCAAATCAACAAACTCCAATACATAAAACTAGCTAACTCGAAAACAACTAGCTAAACGGTAGGCTCATCAGCCTCAGATTCTGCATCCTCCAAGGGGGACTCTGGCAACACCACAGAATATAATACTTGGTCATAGTGGCTATTGAACAATAGCTCAGCATCATCAACATCACCTATGGGGGGTCCAGTCAGGAAAAGAGCAAGTACGAGTACATAATCCGACATTCTAAATAATAATGGAAAGATGCAATTTTAAACAGTTGAAATTCTTTGAACAATATTTTCCAGCAATTCAGTATTTGAAACAATGTGATTTGAATAGGTAACGTCTATGACCGGCTTGGGTTGTACAATAGCATCCTAGCGATGCGATACGGCTTATCCCCGTGTGTAAGAGGGGTAAGCTCGCACAATAACAATATGCAATATGAGGGGTATTGGTCATAGACGCTACACTACTCCCCCAATATCTCCACAATCAATATCAATCAATATTTGAACTCTATGAGAGAGTTTCGTGTAGCAATGTGGTTTAAGCATGCAACATGACAATTATTAATTAAAATGCAAGAAAACATAACCGTAACTTGCCTTTGTTTAATGACTGGAACATGGTGTCGGTACCGGGGAGGAAGTCAAACACGTCCTCGAAATCCTACAGTTGAGAACCCTGACTTAGAACCATATAGGAAACCATATCTAGGTGTGCTAGTTGCAATTTCTAAAAATAGACCCTAGTCAGGTTTTAAGTTATTAAATTAAACTACCAAAATCCGTCTATCATCGCGAGCTACAATCATTATCAATTGACAGAGTGAACCGAGTTACTGATTAATTGGAAAAAAATCACATTTTCCGATTATTTAGCAAAACTTTGTATTTTTTTATAATATATATAAAACTAGGTGGTCTTTAAGTGAGAAAACATGAAGTTGTTAAATTATTAGGAATCTTTATTCATTAACTTAATATAAGAGAATCTTATTAATTTTGTACAAAATAATTAATACCCAATTATAATTTATACGTCTAGCTACGCAAATAACCAACTCAGAAAAGAAATAGAAAATCTAAGCTACACAATACAGGGCCACAGAAAATAAAAGAAAAGCTGGCTTATGCCCTTACAGCAATTTAATTAAATTAAATTAATAAGGCTGGGGCGAGCTCTGAGTGCCGTGAAGCAGTCCAAACAGAAGGCCGAGAGGCCCTGCACCCAAAATACTTAGGGCCAGTAACCAGTTCTAAAATAAAATATAATTAAATATAATTTATAAAAGATAGGGCGTCTCAGACTTGGTCATGCAATCTCATGTTGCTGGCTAACGCCTCAACGTACAGGAGTGTCCCGTAGCATTTGTGTTTTGCCGAGGCTCATCCGACCGATACGGTCGTCGCCTGACAGGGGATACAAAAACTAACCAACCAACACTTAAAACCAATCAAGAAACCAATTTAATAAACCGTTTGCAAAGACCAGGATTTTAGAAATAAGTTTTGATATATCAAAAATTACTAAACATTATAAAATACTATTTTGAAATACTTTTACGAAAAATTTGGGCAGCACCTCCATTGTAACTAGGACAACCTAGCCAACTTGGCGATACAAAATATCCAGAAAATAGTTATATGATACTTCCTTCCAAATTCCGACCAACAAAAACATAACACATAGTCACCACCCAAATATGTCCCCAATAATCCAATCCAAGACCGCAGGACTTAAAAGTCCTAAACATCACAGCACAATAAAAATTAACTGCCAATAAAATTACTAACTAAAATACCACCCAAAATAACCGTAAATTCACGATAATCCTAACACAACCAATATCAAACTACCGCGAATTCCGAACTAACTCGAAAATTTGAAAACCACTACGCAACTAATAAAAGAAGTCGGATCCCTTAATGGGACCGGGACCACGTCATCATCGACTCTACGGGAGGGACGAACTACTGTGATTATCAAGAAATTACCAGATGGCTTGATGACGGAGTCCGAAGGGTAGCCTCGGACTCGGGGGACGTCGTCCCGGACAGCAGGCACGGGCAAACAGCAGCACGAACGCGGGCACAGTGTCACGACCTGCACCCGTTTTTTTTAAACGGATACGAGACGTGTCCAAGCCAGCCTACGCCGCAGTGTCGGCGGTAGAACGCTGTCACGGCCATGAAGATCAAAATCACAGACAATGCCCATTCACAACATTAATTTAATTTACAAAGATCACAAGTTTTACATTTGTAGAAAAATATAAACTTGTACAATTATGGAATGACTACAATTCATCTATCTAGCTGGTCACTAGGCTTTCGCCTGCAAGTACACCCGTCTCTCCCTAAGCTAAGTGAATCCACGAATAACCTGAAAATGTTGGTTTCCAGTCAGGAATGGAACGAGCACAATTCACTGAATGCAATTTCAAATAAAGAAGATGACTATAAAACAAAGGGTAGACATCAATTATGAGTTTTGAAAATAAACAGGAAATATAGAAAACTAATAGTAAATAAATAGACACAACAGACTTTCCTCAACTGCTAGAAGTACCTTTGATATGTGATCGGTCTCGGGACAATTATGCGACACTGTCTACACTGTCTAAAGTTACACTGTCTAAAGTTACACTGTCTATAGCAAGTATTGAAATAAAGAAACATTATCTACAAAATAATAATCATGATCTATACAGTTTAAATGCAATAATAATCACGGTCTACACTGTCTACTTTGCAATAAATAAATTACTGTCTACATTGTCTATCTTGCAATAAATAAATCACTGTCTACACTGTCTACAAGAAATAATGAATCACTGTCTACACTGTCTAAGGTCAGATCACACATCGTTGGTACTTCTCATTCCTGACTCAACAATTTTAATAGAAAATAATCACATAACCAATGGCCAATCAATGAAATATAGTGAAAATCAATATCGAAATGCAGACAAAAAACTGTACTCGCCTGTGGTCCTTTGCTGGTAAAACCGACAATCTGAACTACTCAATGTGCCACTATAGTCAAAAACCCATACAACAGTCCTCGAAAGCTGAAATAAACAATACCAATGATCTCAGAATAGTCCAATTAGCTAGGATTGCCTGTCCTTACGTCCAATTCTGGACACAGGGGCAAAACGGTAATTTTGGGCCAAAACGGTGTCCGCCGTTGGACCCGCTTTGCACCGAAAAGCGTGCCAGAGTCAATGGTCTCTAAAGTTGTCAAACTACATGTCTACGGATCCAGTTTTCCGTTACGAACCCAACCGTATGTCCAAAGTTGGATTCCGGCGGGCCGTACACAAAATCGCCCGTTGAGTGGGACCGTAGGGCCCGCAAAACGGTGATTTTATCAACGGTCTCAGAATCGGACCAAACTTGGCATACATGACCAAAAAATGATACGGTCCTGATGGCACAAGTTTTGTCTCGATCTGACGAGCGTGCACAAAGTAATTGAAGAATTTGCAAAGTGCACGATACGAAGAATTTCGACGGATACGCATCAAATTCGTCGCGCACACGCGACCAATTTGAATTCTGTCAAAGCCCACACGACCACGAAGTTGTTACGCAGCTTTCGATGTCTTCGGTGTACGACCACATCGCCCGGAATGGTGGGACGCACGTCGTGTGGATGAGTTTTTCTAGTTTTTAACTATTTTAGATAATGGTTTTTGGTCAACTTCTATCCCGATTTAAACAGCGTACAATAGCCAAATAAATAAACTAATTACTGGGTTTTGATCATGGTTAGGTTGTCTATAAATCTCTTCAAGTTGATTTTTGAAATTGTCGAAGGTTTTGCCAATAAACGCCTTCCAATACAGCCCCACGACAGTTCGTTCGGGTTCTGTTTTTGACAGCTTTTACGTCGACTTCCCGTCGAATTATCGGACAATATGGTTCGTATAATCTAAAACTAACTAGCGGATGTTGAAGTCGGTCAGGTTGGCTATTCCTAGGAGTTTATAGATCGACATTCGATCGAGTAGTCGTCGAGAAAAAATAGGAAGGAAATGGGGGTACCTGCTGCAATGGTTGCTGCTGTTGATTGCTGTCAAGCGCTGTTGCGCACGCGCGCTCCGTCGTGTCGTGGCCGTGGTCGGCCGTGCCACGGCGGCGACAGTTCAGGCGACCAAGGAGAGGTCGCCAGGAGGAGGGTGGCGCGGCTTTGGGGAAGGAAGTGGCTAGGGTTTTAGGGTTTTCGGTTTTCCCTGATCTCTGCTTGCGTCGATATATGTATACACCTACTTCTCTGTTACAAGTATGGGTCGGGGTGGTTAGCCCTGGGCCTTGGGCCGAGCTGGGAGATTTATAGGATCAGGGGCTTAGGAAAATTAAAAGCTCGGGTTGGGATGGAGCTTTACTGCACAGCTGGCTAGTTTGGGGGCTTGGGATAAGCTCGAGTTCGAGCTGGGGTGTTGCTGGGAAATTCCTGGGGTTGGGATATTTTTATATGGGCTGGAATGGTCTCGTATGGGCTGGAAATGGGAAGCTTCGAGCTGGTTTGGGTTTTAGTTGTTTAAGTGTATTTGTTTCCAAGCCCAATATAGATTATATATATTTATGTATCTATATATGTATATACGTTCACGTATATATATACACATACAAATATACTTACCAATATATTTTATATATATACAATATACACATATACGAATATATATATATACATATCTTATACGCACACAAATACATTTATATATATTTGACAATAGATAATATAACCAATAAAATAATAATATTAATTAACAATCATAATAAATAATAATAATATTCCAAAAAATTTCGGGAAGGGGAGCTACACACAGAAAGACAGGACACACGGGCGGGAATCGCGCGCGGTCAGCAGCACGGCGCGGGAACTGCGCGCGGGGACGGCAACGCAACACGGAGACGCTGCGTGGACAGCAGCGCGATCGCGGGAGAGGGCTGCACGGGCGCTGGATCAATCGGATTGGGGTAGCCGACTCATGGGTTGGCGCCGAAGGTGGCACGGGTTCGGGTTCGACCGACGTCCGTAAGAAGGACGTGGGGTAGAGGGTGAGAGAGAGAAAGTAAGAGAGCGAGATGGGAGGCGATCGGAGAAGGGATCCGAGAGGAGGAAGCCGACCACGGGATCTGGTCGACCGTGGGCTCTGGTCGCGGGGATCCGGCCACGGCCAGCGGCCCCGGGGCTGGTCCGACCGGGAGACGGTGCACGGGCTGGGGTCGGCCGCGGAGATCGACGTCGGGGGCGCAAGACTGGCCGGAAAGTCATGGAGCGGTGCATTTTTGGGCCGAGCTGGATTTGAACCAGCGTAGACATATCGCCAACGAATTTACAGTCCGTCCCCATTATCCGCTCGGGCATCGACCCAGGAAGAATTCATTCTAGGCTTATTGATAATCCACGATCAACTTCCTTTCGTAGTACCCTACCCCCAGGGGAAGTCGAATCCCCGCTGCCTCCTTGAAAGAGAGATGTCCTGAACCACTAGACGATGGGGACATATCCGCCCGACCGTCATCATACTATGATGATAGTATGATCAGTTTTTTGGAATTGTCAATATAATCTAATGGTATGGCTAAATCCAAAGAGTCTTTCCTACTTTCTATGTTATGATTCGATAGATTTTTTTTGTTTGATTTGATACTTCACTTCATGAATGAAGCATCTCATACTATATAACTCTATATAAAATATTCTATATAACTCTATATAAAGAAGTATAGGATTCCTTCGGTTCGGTCAATGGACCAAATTAGACATCCAACCCGTAATCGCAACGACCCAATTGCATGAGCGGAGCTCTACCGACTGAGCTATATCCTCCCGAGCCAGGTGGAGTATGCATGAAAGAGTCAGATGCTTGCGCCGTCGGGGTGGCCGAGGGTGACGATGGTGTGGGGCTTTGAAGTTGGGAAGGGGGTTTGGAGAGGGTGAGGAGAGGGGAATGATGTTGTGGTTCTCCTTCAAGAAGAAAAGAGGTGGTGGTGGTTTAGAGTGAATTAAGGGGAGAGTTGTGCTGGTAGGGAGGAAAGAGAGGAGTTGAGTGTTAGTGATGAGAAAGAGATGGAGGAATAAGGGGGAGTGATGGGGCATTGTTGATGGAGAGAAAAACAAGGGGGTGAGGGTCTGTGTACGTGGGGGAGGGGTTTGAGTGAGTTTTTTTCTTTCTTTTTTTTAGAAATGGGTTTCACACGGCTATTAGTAAGAAATTACTTAAATGTGATACGTTCAATATATCTGTTGGTTCAAATTGCCTGCTTAACAATGTTAAATACAATATACTAAAATATTGCCTTTCCATATGAATTGCCATAACATGCTTAAAATGTTAATGCTAATGTTGCCTCAATGATGCTTAACATGATTATACAAGAATGCTACAATGTGCCTTGCTATGAACACTGATTAATCGTAACATACATGCTAAACGATGTCTTTTCATGCGTGCTATAACATGTTCAATGTATGTTAACTAAAATGCTGCTTAAATGATGCCTTCACATGAACACTGCTAGAACATGTTTTCATGCTTCACTATGAATACTGATCATGAACAATTGATGATAGATCCCAAATAGAAAGATTACTCTAATAATGTTTGCTCAGATGACTACTTAGTGTTGGTTTAAGCGAGTGGGCTGGTTCTGCTCGCCCGTACATAGATGATGTACTGACCCATATGGTGGACACTCTTTTTTAGGTGCTTATGCTTGGAAAGTTCTGTACACGAAGATTGGCTTGATCGGTCCCGCGACATCGAAGATTTGTTGGGCATGCAGAAGCTCTCCTTGCAAAAGATGATGACTTCTGTTTATAAAGGGCATAATGTATGGAACATTAAAATCAGTTGTACCAATGAGTTGTAAGAAAAGTCGACATATCCAGTTGTAATTCAATGCATCAAATGTAAAGTGAGATATGTTGTAAGCATTATATTCCACTACAAGTCTTATACTCTTCTTCAATTATCAATAAAGAGAATGCATTTCTATATATCTCTTGTGACTTCAAGTTATCTGAACATTTCCGCTGCTACGATTTAATAATGTGTCTGTTCAATAAAAGAGATGTATCACTACTATCTTCAATTTGTCTGCTTCTGCCGCTGCAATGTGATCATATTTGAAGATTATTGATTTTGAACCGTCTTTGCCTTGTACAAGTGCAACACCAGACGTGTACGGCATCACGCCCTAGCGAGGATGATCGGTTCCCAGAGATAAATGCGAGGACGAATGACTTTGTAGAATCGGGGTGTGACAAATTGAAAATCACTGTCCTCGGCATATGGTGCATAGATATATATAGCGCATAACCACTTTGCACTTGTATTTGAGATTTTTTATGCTTCTACAAGACCCGCTTCAAAATTTTCAAAACTTGAACAAGTTTTAAAATACTTTGAAAGAAGCATGAAAAAAGAAATTAATTTAATGTCGCATATAGCGAAGAACACATATCTCATTGCCACATTGTCAGCTTTTAAAGCTTTTCTCAGTACCTGAGCCATTTCTCGAATTTTGAGGCGTCTGCTACGCATACGAATTTGTCTAGTAGCATGGTCAACCATTAAGCGGGATTGTAGAACCTAAAAATCATGGAGATTAAATGTAATCTCTGACCAATTTTACTATGCTCCTTGCTCGCTCCTTCAACTATAGATAGGGGTAAATGGAGAACAAAGAACTTCACACAAATTCTGACTCTTTCTTCCATCATGCCTCTGCACATCCGAAGTCCAACCAACCTAGGCGAGTTTATGGAGGAGTTTGACATCATAATTCCTCGAGCGTTGATCTTCAAACCTGTCATAAATCGAGGGAAATATCGATCCCTACAAGGTAAAGCAAGAAGATACAATCATGAACCCCTTTATTTTCTTCCATGCTATAACTTTTGAGTAACAAAGACACAATCTTCACATCTGACTGCATGGGTAAGAAATCACCATGAACATGCACAAGAAATGCACATATTATTGAGGTGCATGGTTGTTGTTGTAAGGCCTCAACAAGAATATGCGATATTTAATGGGTCAGGCCTAAAGTTGGACTTGTGGTTAAAATATATCAAAAATAAATAAATTTGATAAAAAAAAAATTAGGAGCTGTAGACTAATGAATGTATCAAAAAAAAAAATTAGAATTCATTACTCTCAGAGGCACCAACAAGAAAGGAGAGGGTATGAGAGGAATAAAAAAAATAGGGTTAGGTTGTAAATTTTAAGACATATACTAAGGTTGGATGTGATGATATTTAGGTAAGTTAGTAATTCGTAGTCAATCTTGGACCGAACCGAAATACAAAATAGAAATCAAATTCGGATAATTCCATAACCGAACCGATATTGAACACTTTCCAAACCTAACAGAATACCTTATTCGACTCGGATCCATTTTCGGTCCAAAATGGAATAAGGCTCAACCTATGATATAAATAATATTAGGACATGATACGGAATAGAATATAAATGTTTAATAGGATATTATTAGGGGTCGGGGCACACGCATTGGGCATGCAATTTCCAAGGAGAGAGAGAGAGAGAGAGAGAGAGGATAAAGGTTTTAGATCAATACGGAAGTTTTAGCTAGTGGGTGAATAAAGAATATTTTTATCCATAGATAATGACATGTTTAGACAAGAAAATTTACACCAAGAAACTAATGATACCCCTAATATTTGGATTATATATTAGTATAGAAACTCGTAAATATAACCTTCCAAATAAATATCATTTGATTTAGGACTGAGAATGTTTTTCATAATATTTAGGCCCTCTCCAATCCATCCTTCAATTTTCCCTCAATTTGAGGACTCAAAAAAAAAAATCCTATATTATTCTATCCTCAAAATTTACAACTCCAACCCATCAATTCTCAAATAAAAAAAACTATTATTTATTTTTAAATAAATTTATTTCTTTACAATTATTTAATATAATCATATACACTATATTATTTGTATTATTTAATAATATTTTATATTATTTATATATAAAATTTTGTAGTAACTTTTTAATTAACCACTTCCGAATCTCACAAACTATTTTTAATATTATTTAATTAAAATTTGATGTACTTATTTATGTTCTTTTAAGTCAAGGTATTTTAATTTTAATTTTTTTATGTTATTCTATTAATTTTTGTCAAATTATTTAAGTGCTAATTGTACTACATATTAGTTGAAGACATGAGTAATTTACAAAAATAAATTAAATATTATTTTATTTATCAAAGAATCTAATAAACAAAAAATTAATACTAATAAAAAATATATCTGATATTAGATTCTATTGAAAGAACTCAAAAATAAGTTTTTAATGATTTAATTATTATATTAATTATATCTATAAATTAAAAAACACAGTAAGTTATTTAAGTGTTTATTATATGTACAATATGTTAGGAAATTAGTTACAATTTGAAGGACAAAATAGGCATAATTGGATCCTCAAATTGAGGGGTGTTTTTTTTTTTAAAATTGAGGATTTTCTTTCTTTTCCCTCAAATTTGAGGACCGGACCACTCTTCCCTAAAAAATTGAGAAAAATTTCTCAAATTGAGGGTAGGTTGGAGAGGAATTATCCTCAACTAGGTATTTGAGAATTATGGTTGGAGATGGCCTTTGGGTTTGGTCTGCTCAAGAATCTCCGTCTCCTTACTAAAATATGATCATTGCTTCCATGTCTATCTATGAGTCAACGCCAGATTTATTATGTCAAAACTCATTTCTTCTCCAACGGTAAACTCTTTGTAAGCATGTTAGCGTCATTCCTCTTGGTGCCACGCACAATTGTAGTCAGGACTGCCAGAACATTTCTCCCTCTTTCAAAAGTTAAAAGTATCATGAAACGGTTTCAAAATATCCAGATCTCATGCCATATCGGTATTCTTGTATGCTTCCAATATTGGATTCACTCCACGAAGCACAAACTTGGAGGTGCTCTTGGGATACCTAACAATCCATTTCATTGCTCCCCAATGTTCATCCTTGGGTCTGAAATAAACCTATTGAGCACATTGGCTACTTGTGCAATGTCTGTTGGGGCATTTGTATTCTTGACACATGCTTAGTGAAGTTTTAGTCCCACATCGAAAATGCATCATGTGGTATCTCAACATATATAGGTTTCTATGTATTGTTGGGATGTGCACATGGGTGGTGACCCAAAGGTGGGAACCATGTGGGTAATTTTACTAAGAGGTAAGAATAAGGCTCCATGGCAAGCTTCTAGCTTTTTGCTCTTGGAAAATTTATTTCCATGGGAGCTAAGCCCCATAGCGACTCGGGCTCGGACTCGGGCTCGGACTCAAGGGCTCATGAGGCGTAATGTGGCGTTTCATGATACAAAATGGCTGTGCAGCGTGCGTAGAATGCGTAGTGTACGCAGGTTGCGTAAAATGGCTGTGTGCGTAAAGTGCAAATCACGCTGGTTACGCGAGTGGCGCAACTTGCGGCAGAACGTGTCTTTGCATGTTCTGAGCGGTTGCTCCATGTTCGGGGTGGTTATTACCACGTCCCTAAATTGTGCTAACCGGACAGTTGTTGCAGGGGCCTATATAAGGTCTCCTCCTTCTCACTCACAGTAAGGAACTAATACACAAGTAGTAGACAGAAAGTTTACAAGTGCTTAGAAGCTGTGAGAGAGAAGAGAGGTATTGTACGAGCGTTGAGTTTTGCACGGGAGTTCGTGTTCATCCGAGGAGTCAGAAGAGCAAGAGTGTTCCAAGTTCTCCGACGAACTTGCTGGTTCCTGGAAGCTGTTCGTGTGGGGCGAATAAAGCTTTGAGCAACGGTGATCATTCACCCCAGCAGGAGTTTTTCCATCTTTCACCTGTCACCTTCTTCGTTTATCAGAATTCTATTAGCGCACCTTCGGTGAAGTGTATGCGTTAGTAGAAATCTGTGCACCTTCTGTGAAGTGTTGCAATCGTCTATCAGAATTCTATTAGCACACCTTGGTGAAGCGTATGCGTTGGTAGAAATCTGTGCACCTTCTGTGAAGTGTTGCATTAGTGGAATTTATGTTACGTACCTTCTGTGAAGTGTTACGTAATAACGATTGTTTTTACAATTGTTACGAATTCTCAATTTTTCATCGAAAAATTGTGCCCCGGCAATAACAATCTCAAAGCTTTATCGCTACGATGGAAAACGTTAATGTTTCACTCTTCAATTCTGACTTTTGTAAGTTAGAAAAGTTTGATGGAGAACATTACCAAGTCTGGAAGAGGAAGGTTTATCTAACCCTTCAACTCAAAGACGTAGATCACGTGCTTCTGGAGGAAGAACCTACTGTTCCAGATGTTGGGTCTGCTGCCGCAATCACCGCGGCTACTAAGCTTCAAGCAAAATAGAGAAGGAAAAATAGTATTTGCAGGCTGCTTATCCTGAATGCTATGGAAGATTCTCTTGCAGAATCCTATTCTAAGAAGACTATCGCTAGAGACATATGGGAGTCTCTAGAAAAACTCTATGAAGAAGAAAAGAACCGCAGTAAAATCTTTGTGGTTGAAAGATATCACAAATGGTTCTTTGAGGATGAAAAGTCTATGCTGTCGCAGGTGAAGGAGTTCCTGAAACTGCGATAGAATCTGGAAGACGAGGCGATGCCCCTCTCCGACAAGTTTGTTGTTGGAGGGATTGTCTCAAAGCTCCCCGCTGGGTGGAGCAAGTTTTATGCAAACATGCATAGAAAGAAGCTGGAGATCACCCTTGAAGATCTCCTGTAGGAAATCTATATTGAGTACCAGATGCGGGCTCAACTGAAGATGGACGCACTGTCCAAGCAATTGGCTAACGCCAATCTGGTGAATTCAAGGGAACCAAAGGGAAAGCATGCGGCTTCCCAAAGCAAGAAGAAGGACCTTGACAATCTAAAAGTCAAGGGTACTTCAATGAAGAAGAAGAAGAAGCCAAAGTCCCACTTAGCTTGCTTCAAGTATGGCAAGAAGGGCCACTTTAAGAATGAGTGCAAAGCAAAAGCCAAGCAATCGGAGCAAGGAGAGCCTAGTAAGGTATCTATGATCACTGATGTTGTTACTATGATTGCGCAGGTTGATGCGGTAGGAACTGATGCTGACTGATGGGTAGACACTGGAGCCACCTGCCATGTTTGCTCCAGCAAGGAGTGGTTCACCACCTACACCCCTACTTCTGATGTGGTTATGGTGGCGAATCAGGCACAAGCTGAAGTGCTTGGGATCAGGACAGTGGTATTGAAGCTGACTTCTGGCAAGTCTCTGACGCTTCAAGGCGTGAAGCACGTACCTGCTATCGCCAAGAACTTGATCTCAGGAGACCTACTCTGCAAAGCAGGCCTCAGGATGGACATCAATGCTGGCCAGATGGTGATGTCTATCAGGGGAACATATTTCGAAAAAGCTTTTTATACCGAAGGAATGTTCAAAATTCAGCTTGTAAATTAGTTCAATGTTGTTCATGCAATCTCTCATTCTGCTTATACTTTTGAGTTGTGGCATAATAGGCTAGGACATGTTCATTCTAAACGAATTAACAGAATGTCTAGTCTAGGGCTTATCTTCAAGTGTGGGGGTAAGGTAGAGAAATGTGAAGTTTGTGCTCAAACTAAGATCACAAGGAAACCCTTTCCTCGGGTTAATCGAAGTACAGATCTTCTGGAGTTAGTACACTCAGATATCTGTGACTTCAAACAGTTCTCTACAAAGGCTGGGATGAAGTATTTTATAACCTTCATAGATGACTTCTCTAAGTATGCGTTCGTCTACTTACTGAAGGCTAAAGACGAATAATTTGAGAAGTTCAAGGAGTTCAGGGAAGAAGCTGAGCGGCAAACTGGACAACAACTCAAAAGAATAAGAAGTGATCGGGGTGGGGAGTACAGATCTTATGAATTCGCATCGTTCTACAAAGAACATGGAATTGTCAATGAGACTACGGCTCCGTACTCTCCTCAATCCAATGGAGTAGCTGAGAGGAAGAACAGGACGTTGACAGAAATGATAAACTCAATATTGTTGACTGCAGGTCTTCCTAAGTGCTACTGGGGAGAAGCTACACTGACGGCCACTTTTATTCTGAATAGGGTGCCTCATGCAACTTCTGACATTACTCCTCATGAACTCTGGTTCAAATTCAGACCTAACTTGAATGTCATTCGAGTGTGGGGGTGTCTGGTATATGTCAAGCTTCCAGATCTGAAGATTCAGAAGCTTGGGACAAGGACTACTAAGACGATCATCTTGGGGTATGCCGAGAAGAGTGATGCTCAGAGATTTCTTGATATTGAGTCAAATCATATCATTGAATCTCGCGACGCAGAATATTTTGAAGACAAATTTATAAGGCACAAGAATATTGTTCTTGCGGATGTTCCGGAGAATAATGGAGTTGCGCAGGTCTTCAATGAAGATATGGTCCAAGAAGATATTGTTGTTGAAACAACGGTTGAACCAGATCTCGCTGAGCCGTCAACGAAGCGAGTGAGGAGGCCGAAAGACTTCGGAAGTGACTTTGTCACCTATCATGTGGAAGCAGATCCACTTACCTATGATGAGGCGATGAAGACCAGAGACACGGTTTTCTGGAGGGAGGCGATTGACAATGAAATTGAATCCATCACCTCCAATAACACTTGGGTGTTGGTTGATCTTCCTGAAGGAGCAAAACCCATCGGATGCAAATGGATCTTTAAGAAGAAGATGAAAGCAGACGGAACTATTGACAAGTTCAAGGCTAGGCTAGTAGCCAAGGGGTTTTCTCAGAAGCAGGGAATCGACTACTTTGACACGTATGCTCCAGTATCCCGGATGACTACCATCAGAATGTTGATTGCTCTCGCAGCGATACATAAGATGGTGATACATCAGATGGATATGAAAACGGCTTTCCTAAATGGCGAGCTGACCGAAGAGATTTATATGCAACAACCAGAGGGATTTGTCGTCAAGGGTCTTGAAGACAAAGTCTGCAAGTTGGTGAAATCTTTGTACGGTCTTAAACAGGCTCCCAAGATGTGGCATGAGAAATTTGACAAGGTTATAAGGTCAAATGGCTACATGGTCAGCGAGACGGACAAGTGTGTTTACATGAAGTTCGCTGATGGAAGAGGTGTGATCGTTTGTCTGTATGTGGACGACATGCTTATCCTAGGTACGGATATGAGCTGTGTCACGGAGACAAAGAGGTTCATCTTGAGCAAGTTCAGTATGAAGGACTTGGGGGAAGCTGATGTGATCTTAGGGATCAAGATCATCCGGACAGACACTGGAATAGCGCTATCACAGTCTCATTATATTGAGAAGATGATCACTCGTTATGGGTATCAGGATCTTTCAGGGATCGATACGCCATACAGGTGTGATCTGAAGCTGAAGCCTAATTCAGGAGAAAGAGTCAGGCAGCTGGAGTATGCAAGCGTAATCGGAAGTTTGATGTATGCTACTACTGCCATAAGGCCTGACATAGCTTTTGCCGTGGGAATGCTGAGTCATTTCACAAGTAACCCTGGTGTTGAACACTGGAAGGCTGTGAAACGGGTTATGAGATATCTCAAGAAGACTCAGACATATGCACTGTACTACAGTAGAGATCCGCAGGTAGTGGAAGGCTTCAGTGATGCCAGCTGGTGCTCAGATTTGGAGAGAGAGAGGTCCACAGGTGGATATATTTTCACAATGGATGGAGCTGCTATATCATAGAAGTCAAAGAAGCAAACAATGCTCTCGCGGTCATCCATAGAATCTGAGTTCTTTGCACTTGACACCGCAGCCGAGGAAGCAGAATGGCTTCGGGAGCTCATGTATGATCTTCCAGTGGTTGGGGCGCAAATACCGGCAATACCGATATACTGCGACAACCAGGCGACTGCGGCGGTGGCATCAAATGACCTCTTCAACGGAAAGAAGAGGACTGTGCGGTTAAAGCACAGGGCAGTACACGATCTTATTAAGATAGGTGTAATTGCAGTGATTGATGTTCGGAGTCAAGAAAACCTGGCGGATCCGTTCACCAAAGGCCTCAAGCGCCAGCTGGTCGATGACTCAGCATGTAAAATGGGCTTGAAGGCATTCTGATATTAGTTATTGTATTCCTACCATAAAGTTTTATGCTATTAGTTCAAAGATTTATCTACTATGCATCTAGCTTTTGGTTCAAGGGAGGACCATTAACTGGAAGAATATCAGGAACGGTGGGTACATGTTCTATTAGGCATGGAGAGATTACGGACCTATAACCACTGTTGTCTACTGTTGTTTTTCTACGAAAAACGGTTACTGTGGAAAGGTTGGCTTAATTGCCTTAATGAGTTCTCAGGCAGAGTGAATGTCTGGTGTGCTTTACAGGAAGCACGGTAGAGCAGCACTACAAGGAGTGAAACTCCATGCTACAGTGGGGTGACTCCACGATGAGGTTCCTATATGTGGGGTGCTGTCCAGGAATAGGATAAAGCCTCGGCTTTGTAGGCTAAGTCACAGCGGCATAGCACCGCAAATAGGCAGTTAGCCTAATGTTGTATGTTAAAAATAAAAGAGAGGTGTAGTCAGCACTACAAAGAGGAGGAGTTCCTCATGTTACAGTGGTACGACACCACGATGAGGTACCCGGTTAGGGATAAAGCCTCGGTCTTGCAAGCTACGTCGTTGCGGCATAACACCGCAAGGGAGCCTAAGGCTTCATGCTGGGTAGTTTGGCACTACAAAGAGACAGTTGCCTCATGCTACAGTAGTATTTCCCAGATATGGGGTGATTCCCAGGGAGGGGTAATGCCTTGGCTTCGGGCCATGTCATAGCGGCGTAGCACCGCAAGGAAAGCGTAAAGCGTTCCATACCATGTCTCTTTATAATGAACTCACCTATAGTGTATGGATAGAGATATCAGGCCGTCTCTTGAGGGTAAACTTGTAGACGCCCAAAAGTATACACTGAAACCAGGCTGGCACAGGGCCTTTAATGTGCATAACCAGAAGCACATGTGACTACATTATGTGAGTGGGAACAACTTCAGCTATGATGCAGAATTCAAGGCTTAGTCCATGCTTGTATTATAGTCTGTTATTTAACCCATGCGGGAAGATTCAAGTCATCGCGACATCTCTCCTAATGCATGATGGACAGTCACTGTGGGGAACACTCGAACCCATATATATTAAGATATGTGGGGGATTGTTGGGGCATTTGTAATCTTGACATGTAGAGAACTTGTTCTCTACATGCTTAGTGAAGTTTTAGTCCCACATCAAAAATACATCATGTGGTATCTCAACATATATAGGCTTCTATGTATTGTTGGGATGTGCACATGGGTGGTGACCCAAAGGTGGAAACCATGTGGGTGATTTTACTAAGAGGTAAGAATAAGGCTCCATGGTAAGCTTCTAGCTTTTTGTTCTTGGGAAATTTATTTCCATGGGAGCTAAGCCCCATAGGGGCTTAGCGACTCGGACTCGGACTCGGACTCGGACACGGACTCAGACTCGGACTCGGGCTTGGGCTCGAACTCGGGCTCAAGGGCTCATGAGGCGTAATGTGACATTTTGTTGGCGCACTTTGTACTTAGCACGTCAGCATCGTCGCTAGGCGCATAGTGCGCTTAAGTTGCGCTCGTTGCGCGAGCCAGTTACGCAGTCCAGCACGCAGCCCAGTTACGCCAGCCCAGTTACGCCAGCCTAGTACGCAGCCTAGTACGCGTAGTGTGCGCAGCGTGCGCAGCGTGTGCAGCATGTGTAGCGTGCGTAGAGTGCGCAGTGTACGCAGTGTACGCAGTGTGCGTAGAGTGCGTAGTGTGCGCAGGTTGCGTAAAATGGCTGTGTGCGTAAAGTGCAAATCATGCTGGTTACGCGAGTGGCGCTGTAACGCCCCAGTACCAAAATATGTAGGACTAAGTACGTAGACATGACAGCTGTATACATACGAAATACATGGGCCTTGTATGTATACATAAGCTGTAAAATACAGTAACCTAAGACAAACTATATCTCATCCACAATGAAAAGAATAATAATATAAGAATCAACTTAAATATTTATGATACAATCGTTGGGCGGAGACAAAGTCCACTACCAACTATCTCAATGAAAGAAATGTACATGAATCAAAAAATGGCAAGACGAACCAAGCGCAATCGTCTTCGAAAGAATGGAGAAGACCACTGCTTTGGCTAGGATACCTGCGAAAAACATGAACACGCACCTGGAGAAAAACCAGGTCCTCAGACGGACGTAGCAAGATACAGGAAGAACATGCTAATATGAACTGTCAGAATAAAATAATATATAAAAGACTATTCTAGACACAAATATGCAAAGGAGATTCTAACCGCCTAATGTGCAATTTAGAGGACAACTTTCATGTGCAGGGGTGGAATTTTAGGCTATGTGTACGTAACTGGCATCCAGTCATCTGTATCCGTCCGTAACGTCTAAAACGTCAGAGGGCATCTGCAAATATATCGCCACAGTTCCATCCGGAGACTGTGGTTTACCTGTTTGGATTCCCATACGCACTAGCGACTGTCGTCTCCCAATATTTCCCACACTGTTCAAGTCATGTCCATGGCTCGTCCAGTTTTGTAACTGCTTGAGTCTCTAAAACCCTAGTCATAGCAGTTACGATCATCTATCCGTCACACGACTTTAGAGTAGGCCAGTCCATAAGTCGTGCCCCTAGCAACATGTCTCCAATCGTGTAGTGTGTGTGTCATAGCCAAGAGATATAAGAATATCCCCAAAAATGAAGGTAGTCTGTTAACACTAAGCTAACATGCATATAGTAAAGTAAAATGACTAATAGAGTCGCTTGCACCCAAGTGTGGCTTGGACGCGCAGTTTATAACAAAGGAAACTAACAATATGAAACAAAATAAATAATACAGAAAATAAATAATTGACAGTTAATTAGCAAGGTATACTTGCCTGTTGCGACGCCTGGTGAGCTGCCTGGTGTGGTACAACAAAGGTGGCACAAGTTCGACTTTGGTATTACAACTAGGCAAGACAGCCTCCAATGGTGACACGGGTTGTTCCATCGGGTCCAGAAGGGTCGAATTAGTTAGGTTTGACATAAGGAAGTCTAAGATTGGCGAAGGAATAGGAGTCGTGGGCAGAAGGATAATCGAAGTAATAAATCATTAATATATATATACAATTTTGGAAAATATTTATAATCCTTAAAAAACTATATTTTACTAGTAAAATAAAAGGTTATTGATAAATATTTACAAATCTAGAAAACTAATTTTAAGGCAAAAACCTAATTTTGGAGAAAACTATCTTCAAAAATGGTTAGAAAATAATACGTGTATACAATTTCTAAAAATAATAATAGTAGCAAATAAATAGTTTTTACAATAACAACAATAATATTCAAAATGAAAATAATAATAATAATAATAATAATAATAATAACCATAAAATAATAATAATAATAACAATAATCTAATAATAATAGTAGCAATAGAAAATAATAATTATAATAATAATAATAGCAATATAAAATAATAATAATAATAATAATAATAATAATAACAATAGAAAATAATAATAATAAAACAGATGAAAAATAAAAGAGAAAAAATAAAACAACAACACAAAAAAAAAAACCAACCAACCTTTACTAAACATACTGCTACTCCAATACTGCTATTCCAAATCCGGTGAGAGAAAGTGAGAGAGAATTGAAAGGAAAAGAAATGGGGAGCGGCGAATTCGAGAGGGGGCTCGGCCTCGGCTCCGGCGGCTGACGTCGGCGCGGGCGAACGGAGGAGAGGGGAAAGGAAGGGGAAGGGCGAGAGCGGAAGAGGGACTGCGGAGCTGCGACGGTGCGGGCTAGGCGCGACGGTCACGGCGCGGCCGGGAGGGGTGGACGTGTTGGTCGGGAAAGGAGGCCGAGCGCGCGCGCTGCCGGGCGCACGGTGGAGGCGGTCCGATCGGACGGCTGCGAGTAGAGAGGTTCGGCTCCGGGCGGAGCTCGGAAAGGGCGGAGGTGGCCGTTCGTGGCTGGACAGAGAAAGGGTTTTGAGGGGTGCGGCGGCAGAGAACTATGGGCACAAATCGGGAGGGGAAAAAAAAGGGGAGGCGGATGCCGGCGTGGTCGACGCGGCGACGGAAGTTCACGGAGGTGGTCGGAGGGTTCGAGCTCGCCGGTTGACCCGTCGACGGAGAGTCACGCCGGCGCCGGAGGCACGGCCACGTCTCTGGAGTTGGGCGTCGGTGGGCACGGTCTCGACGGGAGGCATGCTCGGGAGACATAGGGACGTCGCCGCCAAGGGTTTAGGTATTGTTTTTCTTCTGTATTTTTTTTTGTTTTGGTTCTGTGCTAAGGTGTCGGATACGGGGACATAAATTTTTGTATTTGTTGGCTTGTATCTGGTGTTTCGGACACAGGAGAGAGGGGTCGTGATGTTAGTTGTATGTACTGGACACATGGATGAAAGGATTTGATGGATACGACACCCGGGGTCGGACCCGAGGCCGGACACTTGGCTGACACGAGTGGACACGGGCATAGATTTGGTTTGGACACGAATTGTGACTGTTGGACACGATTTTGTGGTAGTGGCTAATGGAGTGGTGGCTGGGGACGAGGCTGGTTGCTCCGGCTGCAGGAAGATGACGGCGGCGGGTGTGCGGTAGTGTTAGGAAGTCAAAACGGTGACACTTGGTTGGTGGCGTGGTATTCATGGTTGTGAGCTTACGAATACACGGACACATGGACATGAAGATGGTGATGGCTGTTTTGTGGAATAAATGCTAGATTTTGGGTTAATGAATCGTGTCGGGGTTGTCGACACGGAGGAGGTGGATAATGTATATGTAAAACTATGGAATAAGACGGGGTGGGAACACTACACGAACACGATGCAAGATAGGGTGGAAATTTGGTGGATGTAAGAATTTTATGGAAGAGTACCTGCCTATTTATAGGATGTGGAAATTCCCAGTTTGATAAGGATGTAGGAAAAATTTAAATCCTTAATAGATAATTTGCTATTAATTTAAAACCAATCAAATCCAAATCCAAATCCAAATTCAATTTAAATCTGATTAAATTCCATCTTTTAGTTTAAAATCAAATAAGAAAATTTAAATTTCAATATAGATATTAATTAAATCAATTCATGACATCAAATCGAGAATTAAATTGCTGCAATAAATTCAAAATATATTTACCAAAATACTAATAATAATAATTTCGAAAATAATAAATATTTTTAAATATCTTTTTGAATAATAAAATATTAATATTAATAAATTTTGAAAATCAATTTAAATTTTAATAGGAACTACTTCAAAATACCTTTTAAATAATTTAAGATAATTAATAAATAATTTCGAAATCAATTTATACATAAATTATATCTTACGTATTTACATGAGAAGAAGGTATTTTTACGAAACATAAACTCGCCTTTTTATAATAATAAAAATAAATAATGTTTTTGAAATCTTGATGCGATACTTTTCACAACCTTAAGTAAATAAAAGTAATTACTATATATTATTTTGAAACTATAAGTAGAAAAAGATTTTCTCAAAATATGTACGCTCGCACATATTCGCACTCGTCGAGCAATTACGAAAAACAAAATTTCGCGCGCGACGTACAATACAACTACGCGACGTACAATACAAAAAAAAAATCAGTACCAAATTTATATTAAAAAAATAGTAGAAATTTAGGGGTTTTACATCCTACCCAACTTAAAAGAATTTCGTCCTCGAAATTAAGAATAAGTAGGGGGCGGGGAGAGTAGGTACAAGGGTATATCGATACGGAACACGATCCTATCATCAGGCGAGGCAAGGAGACGTCGTTCAATGCAACACGCATAAAAATCGCGAGTTCAAATAATGCCAAAATAATCATGGATATGGTTATGGGTGAGGTCGCTAACTAACGTAAGTAAAAGATCGAGAGTTTTGGAAATGAAGATAAAATAATTTGAGAACAGGGGCACTTGGTCCCTGGGAAAAGATAGTCATCTAGGTTTGGAGGGTACGACTAAGAAAACATTTCTAGTCATTCCTAAGTTCCAAACGATTAAATGGTCAAGGTAATAGTTTGAGGGCGAATAACTTGAGATGAGATAATAGTCACGTGGCTTGGTCGATGGCTAACTAGCTTGGCAATAGATGATGGGACAACTAGAGATGATACTTGGGTCTATCTATCAAGTATGAGTCTTCGTCTAAATAGGTGAAAGACGAAAACCAATATGAGTCCAAAGAAGTTGCTTTCGAATACCAATATGTGGTTCAAAGGCGAGTGAGTAATTCAAAAAGAATTGTCAAGACTGTCGCGGATGGGACTCTAGAGGGCAAGTTTAGCTATGTCCCCATCCACGTAGAACGATAGATAAAAGTGAACCAAAGTGCACTAGGTTGATCAGACCATCATGCACCGGTTCTGAGTAGACAATAGGTTAGTGGGTGCGCACCCAATAAAACATGTCATGATCAAGCTCGATAAGGGAATAAGCTTGCAAAACTTAAGCTAAACTAGCAGTATAGGATAGTCAAAATTAGTAAAAACATAGGCACGATTAAAATTGAAAGAAGTGGAACTAGTTCAAACTTCTTAAGAACCTAGTAATGTCTTATGTTGGTGCCTATACAGTCGTCCTACTGTCTACTTGCTTAAGACTTGGTTAAGGTCACAAGGAAGGTTAGGTCGTAAGTCATTCTACCCAACTCACAAGAGTTAAACTAGTAGGGTGATAGGACAATGAGTCATGTCTACCGAGTATGGGTTACCTTCCTAACCAATATCAAGCACGAAAGAAGGATAAGAATCAACGGTAGAGGGAAGCAAGCAAGATGCAAATCAAGGGAGTCAAAGTAGAATCGAGGAGGTCAAGTATGTGGATGAGATCCTAGACTCTAATCCTATCCGCAGGCTTGCTTGGTACGGTAAAGTAACCAAACAATTTATCTTGACCTGCATGGGCCACCACAAAAACATGTAACGCCCCAGTCCTAAAATACGTAGGACTAAGTACATAGACAAGCCAGCTGTATACATACGAAGTACATGGGCCTTGTATGTATACATAAGCTGTAAAATGCAGTAACCCAAGACAAACTATATCTCATCCACAATGAAAAGAATAATAATATAAGAATCAACTTGAATATTTATGATACAATCGTTGGGCGGAGACAAAGTCCACTACCAACTATCTCAATGAAAGAAAGGTACATGAACCGAAAAATGGCGAGACGAACCAAGAGCAATCGTCTTCGAAAGAATGGAGAAGACCACAGCTTTGGCTAGGATACCTACGGAAAACATGAACACACACCTGGAAAAAAACCAGGTCCTCAGACGGACGTAGCAAGATACATGAAGAACATGCTAATATGAACTGTCAGAATAAAATAATATATAAAAGACTATTCTAGACACAAATATGCAAAGGAGATCCTAACCGCCTAATGTGCAATTTAGAGGACAACTTTCATGCGCAGGGGTGGGATTTTAGGCTATGTGTATGTAACTGGCATCCAGTCATCTGTATCCGTCCGTAATGTCTAAAACGTCAGAGGGCATCTGCAAATATATCGCCACAGTTCCATCCGGAGACCGTGGTTTACCTATTTGGATTCCCATACGCACTAGCGACTGTCCTCCCCCAATATTTCCCACACTGTTCAAGTCATGTCCATGGCTCGTCCAGTTTTGTAACTGCTTGAGTCTCTAAAACCCTAGTCATAGCAGTTACGATCATCTATCCGTCACACGACTTTAGAGAGGGCCAGTCCATAAGTCGTGCCCCTAGCAACATGTCTCCAACCGTGTAGTGTGTGTGTCATGGCCAAGAGATATAAGAATATCCCCAAAATGAAGGTAGTCTGCTAACACTAAGCTAACATGCATATAGTAAAGTAAAACGACTAATAGAGTCGCTTGCACCCAAGTGTGGCTTGGACGCGCAGTTTATAACAAAGGAAACTAACAATATGAAACAAAATAAATAATGCAGAAAATAAATAATTGACAGTTAATTAGCAAGGTATACTTGCCTGTTGCGACGCCTGGTGAGCTGCCTGGTGTGGTACAAAAAGGTGGCACAAGTTCGACGTTGGTGTTACAAGTAGGCAAGACAGCCTCCAATGGTGACACGGGTTGTTCCATCGGGTCCAGAAGGGTCGAATTAGTTAGGTTTGACATAAGGAAGTCTAAGATTGGCGAAGGAATATGAGTCATGGACAGAAGGATAATCGAAGTAATAAATCATTAATATATATATATATATATATATATATATATATATATATATATATATATATATATATATATATATATATACAATTTTGGAAAATATTTATAATCCTTAAAAAAACTATATTTTACTAGTAAAATAAAAGGTTATTGATAAATATTTACAAATCTAGAAAACTAGTTTTAAGGCAAAAACCTAATTTTGTTGAAGTGAAATTTTGGTGAAAACAATCTTCGAAAATGGTTAGAAAATAATACGTGCATAAAATTTCTAAAAATAATAATAGTAGCAAATAAATAGTTTTTACAATAACAACAACAATATTCAAAATAAAAATAATAATAATAATAATAACCATAAAATAATAATAATAATAATAATAATAATAATAATAATAATAATAATAATAATAATAATAATAATAATCTAATAATAATAGTAGCAATAGAAAATAATAATAATAATAATAATAATAATAATAATAGCAATATAAAATAATAATAATAATAATAATAATAATAATAACAATAGAAAATAATAATAATAATAATAAAACAGATGAAAATAAAAGAGAAAAAAATAAAACAACAACACACAAAAAAAAAACCAACCAACCTTTACTAAACATACTGCTACTCCAATACTGCTATTCCAAATCCGGTGAGAGAGAGAGAGAATTGAAAGGAAAAGAAATAGGGAGCGGCGAATTCGAGAGGGGGCTCGGCCTCGGCTCCGGCGGCTGACGCCGGCGCGGGCGAACGGAGGAGAGGGGAAAGGAAGGGGAAGGGCGAGAGCGGGAGAGGGACTGCGGAGCTGCGGCGGCACGGGCTAGGTGCAGCGGTCACGGCGCGGCCGGGAGGGGCGAACGCGTTGGCCGGGAAAGGAGGCCGAGCGCGCGCGCTGCCGGGCGCACGGTGGAGGCGGTCCGATCGGGCGGCTGCGAGTGGAGAGGTTCGGCTCTGGGCGGAGCTCGGAAAGGGTGAAGGTGGCCGTTCGTGGCTGGACGGAGAAAGGGTTTTGAGGGGTGCGGCGGCAGAGAACGGCGGGCGCAAATCGGGAGGGGAGGAAAGAGGGGAGGCGGACGTCGGCGTGGTCGACGCGGCGGCGGAAGTTCACGGAGGTGGTCGGAGGGTTCGAGCTCGCCGGTTGACCCGTCGACGGAGAGTCACGCCGGCGCTGGAGGCACGGCCACGTCTCTGGAGTTGGGCGTCGGTGGGCACGGTCTCGACGGGAGGCGTGCTCGGGAGACACAGGGACGCCGCCGCCAAGGGTTTAGGTATTGTTTTTCTTCTGTATTTTTTTTTGGTTCTGTGCTAAGGTGTCGGATACGGGGACATAAATTTTTGTATTTGTTGGCTTGTATCTGGTGTTTCGGACACAGGAGAGAGGGGTCGTGATGTTAGTTGTATGTACTGGACACATAGATGAAAGGATTTGATGGATACGACACCCGGGGTCAGACCCAAGGCCGGACACTTGGCTGACACGAGTGGACATGGGCACAGATTTGGTGTGGACACGAATTGTGACTGTTGGACACGATTTTGTGGTAGTGGCTAATGGAGTGGTGGCTAGGGACGGGGCTGGTTGCTCCGGCTGCAGGAAGATGACGGCGGCGGGTGTGCGGTAGTGTTAGGAAGTCGAAACGGCGACACTTGGTTGGTGGCGTGGTATTCATGGTTGTGAGCTTACGAATACACGGACACATGGACATGAAGATGGTGATGGCTGTTTTGTGGAATAAGTGCTAGATTTTGGGTTTGGAAATTTGGGTTAATGAATCGTGTCGGGGTTGTCGACACGGAGGAGGTGGATAATGTATATGTAAAACTATGGAATAAGACGGAGAGGGAACACTACACGGACACGATGCACGATGGGGTGGAAATTTGGTGGATGTGAAAATTTTATGGAAGAGTACCTGCCTATTTATAGGATGTGGGAATTCCCAGTTTGATAAGGATGTATGAAAAATTTAAATCCTTAATAGATAATTTGCTATTAATTTAAAACCAATCAAATCTAAATCCAGTTTAAATCTGATTAAATTCCATCTTTTAGTTTAAAATCAAATAAGAAAATTTAAATTTCAATATAGATATTAATTAAATTAATTCATGACATCAAACCGAGAATTAAATTGCTACAATAAATTCAAAATATATTTACCAAAATACTAATAATAATAATTTCGAAAATAATAAATATTTTTAAATATCTTTTTGAATAATAAAATATTAATATTAATAAATTTTGAAAATCAATTTAAATTTTAATAGGAACTACTTCAAAATACCTTTTAAATAATTTAAGATAATTAGTAAATAATTTCGAAAATCAATTTATACATAAATTATATCTTACGTATTTACATGAGAAGAAGGTATTTTTACGAAACATAAACTCGCCTTTTTATAATAATAAAAATAAATAATATTTTGAAATCTTAATGCGATACTTTTCACAACCTTAAGTAAATAAAAGTAATTACTATATATTATTTTGAAACTATAAGTAGAAAAATATTTTTCTCAAAATATGTACGCTCGCACATATTCGCACTCGTCGAGCAATTACGAAAAACGAAATTTCGTGCGCGACGTACAATACAACTACGCGACGTACAATACAAAATAAAAAAAATCAGTACCAAATTTATATTAAAAAAAATAGTAGAAATTTAGAGCATTTTCTATTGCAATATTTCTGATGTTGTCAATACAAAAAAATGCAGGTTCAACAACAAACAATATCATGTAGCACAATGATAGGTCTGTATCGCCAAAACTCATATGAAAAAGTATTTGGTAACACAAATTTTTTGTCCCAGAACATCGTATACATATACATAAGATGATATCAAATGTAAAGTATTAAAACATATTGTCATATAATAATATAATAATTAAAATATCGTAAACAAATATGGAACTTTATTACATTTTACATTGTTCAATTCCTATAATGATTCAAAATTCTTCAAGCAGTTTATTGTTGGAACATGAGCCTTTGCTAATTTTTCCCAAAGGTGCAGCTCATCGCTTCCTCAGAACTTTGCATTGCCTCAGAGAAGAGAAGAGAACAGAAGGGCAGCTTCCATGGGCACACAAACAAATTAAGTAATGAGGAACGGGGGTACAGTTAGAGGACTCGGTGGTGAAATTTGCTGATCTGAGTACATCATGTCCTTCTCCTTGAATTTCTCTGTCAGCCCCTGCACATTTTCCTTGAATTTCTCAGTAGTTAGGCAGCACACCTCTGCACAGGCATCTAGAAGACGAAACAGAAATAAATTAGTTTGCTGATATATACGTTAATTACAACTAGAGATATTGAGAACTTACTCGATGAAGTTATCGTATTCGATGGATTTGTTCTTGTTACTGCTCTTGTCGAACTTGGAGACGAGCAAGTCGAGGGCCACAGGGGACACCGCAAACCTGAGGCTCATGAGGGCATCGCACAGCTCTTTCATGTCGATCTAATTACCGCTGCGATCGAGATCGAGCCTCTCGAAGTTTGACTGCATCAGATCAAAAGTTGAAGTAATAGTAGAATGTTCAGTCGGAATTGTTCGGTAAGTACTAGTTAAGTATAACTTTGATTGTGATGAGTAACATACTCTCCAATTCTGCTTCTCTTGCCACAAAAACAATGATAAGCTAATCAAATGAGAAAAGAGAGATGCATTTTGATTCATACCATCAAGAATTTGATAAATAACTACCCAGGCCTGTAAGAATTTTAATAAATAAGTTACCCAGGCCTGCAAATTACTCAATTTTAAACAAGAATTTGATACATAACTACCTTCCATGTGAGAAAATGATGGTGTGATCTGGACCCTCCATTGTGTCTGTTAGCTTGTACATGTTCCTCTTGTATACAACTCAATCTTACCAAGTAGTTTATACCATATTCACTTGTCGGTTAACCCCAGCCATAAACATAGGGAGAGATTGTATGAAACTAACCTGATAGATCCATGAAGGCTTGAATTGAAGCAACGGAACCCTTTTCAGTAGTTACCCAGGCCTGCAAATTATAATTGGTGTGATCTGGACCCTCCATTTTAATAAACAAGAATTTGATACATATCAAGAATTTGTTACATAACTACCCAGGCCTGCAAGAATTTTAATAAACAAGTTACCAGGCCTGCAAATTACTCAAGTTTAAACAAGAATTTGATACATAACTACCTTCCATATGAGGAAATGATGGTGTGATCTGGACCCTCCATTGTGTCTGTTAGCTTGTACATGTTCCTTTTGTATACAACTCAATCTTACCAAGTAGTTTATACCATATTCACTTGTCGGTTAACCCCAGCCATAAACATAGGGAGAGATTGTATGAAACTAAGTTGATAGTTCCATGAAGGCTTGAATTGAAGCAACGGAACCCTTTTCAGTAGTTACGCAGGCCTGCAAATTACAATTGGTGTGATCTGGACCCTCCATTTTAATAAACAAGAATTTGATACATATCAAGAATTTGATACATAACTACCCAGGCCTGCAAGAATTTTAATAAACAAGTTACCCAGGCCTGCAAATTACTCAATTTTAAACAAGAATTTGATACATAACTACCTTCCATGTGAGGAAATGATGGTGTGATCTGGACCCTCCATTGTGTCTGTTAGCTTGTACATGTTCCTCTTGTATACAACTCCCCTGACAGACTTGGCAAAGAAAATACTTGACATGAGATTGAAGTAACTTACCTCTCCCCCTGCCAGTTCTTTTACCCATAATAGTGTAAAGACATACTCTAAAGATGAAACAACTTACCTCTCTACAGACAACAAGCATCTTCACCTGCAGGAGTGTCCATGAAGTAAAAATAGACCAAGCCATCGATACCAAAGCTTCTTCAGCGTGAGAACTGCCGGTATCTCATTGTCAATACAGGTGAATGAAAATCATGAGTATAAAAACTGAAGGTACGTCATTTTCAAAGTGGTCAGGTCATTGGCATGCCTCTATTGTGTAGATGCAGCTGCCAAGTCACCCTCTGTAGCTTTTGGCACTTCAATGTCTGTACAGCTGTACAGACTCATGTATATGGTCATTCATAACCAAGCATCTTTCCAATATAATATTCCAATACAGGTGTATAATTCCCCAGATAATAAGCCAGATAACCAAAAGCAGCTCTAAAATATACTCCAGATAATAAGCCATATATACCATATGGTCATGGGTCGATCATATAAAATAAACGTTATCATATGAAAGCAAAGAGTTGAAGAAATGTTATCAACATTCAAATTGTACCATTAATCGTGAAGGGGCATCAAAAGAAAACTAAGTTTGTAAATGATAGAAAACTATGTATCCAACTGTAATTATCAATAAAAAAAACCAACAAGTCTAGTTTCCATCCCAAATTTACTTGTAGCTTCTATCCACATCCAAAAAGTATCTACTTCATCGCCAACCTACACAAATTTGAAAAGATAAATTTGTACCTACAATGAAAAAAAAATATAAACAACAATATTTATCATGCATATATATACCTATTCATCCAACATCACAATGTGTTTGGTCGGCCATGCAGTAGCACTTCCTTGTATTTCTTCTATTGTTTCATTACCGAAACATGGTCTATATAATGGTGCTTTGGGTTGTAAAATCAGATCTACCCAAACTCGAGAGACATCTTTTCCAAGAGCTTTACCATGAACCACCGTTTTTGGGTCATTCGTAACCCAACGTCCAATTGCAACAATTTCCTTCGGTTTCTTCCAATTTAGCAACTTGCATTTTTTTTCTTTCGACGAACGGCTAATACTTCCATTATGTGACTAAAACAGAAATGAAGAAATGTTATATTTAATACTCGTAAGTAATGGATTCTTCAAGATAAAATACCGTATATCTTACCTGTGGAGTAGTAGATGGAGTTGTTGAAACGTTGTTTTGCTCATTTGATTTTACATTGTTTCCTTCTGAATGTAGATTCCCCTCATCAACGTTCTCCTCTTCATCAGTGTTCTCCTCATCAGTTTTCTCCTCCTCATCTGTGTTCTCCTCATCACTACTATCTTCATCGTCATTCTCCTCATCCTCCTTTTGCTTTTGTTGATCATGACCCTATAGGAAAAAAACATATAAGGAATCATACACATACCAAAAAAGGAAAAATTTGTCCATGCATATTAGAATTAGTAAACTTACTTGATTTTTCAGTAAAGTATCAATCAAATTGTTTTGTTTTTCAAGTAACTTCGATATTGAGTTAATTTGCCCTTGCATGGAATCAACTTTGCTTTGGGAATTCATATCTTCATCCATATTCACCTCATCGTCATTATCTTATTCTTGTTGATCACATTTCTAAAGAAGGCAAACATCATAGGCTATAGGTGCAAAAAAAAAAGAATTATCAAAGGCACAATAAGAACTAATTACCTGATTTTTCATTAAAGTATTTGTCAACTTGGCTTTTTTTCAACTAAATTAGACATTGAGTCAATCTTTCCTTGCATTGATTCAATTTTACTTTCAAGCCTAACAACTTTTTCAGAATACTTCGCTTGTGCCAATAATTTAGATTTAGTTGCTCCAGCCCCGGCTCCTCTAAGCCTACCACGTTGTTCGGGTTGTGTAATTACTTGTGAAAGTGCATCACCATCACAACCTGATTTTGGGGATCCCTCTGATGATGGTGCAAGTAGGATTTCCTTAGCCTTTTTCTGAAATTACAATAAATGAAAAAATTAATTAATTCTTCATCCTAATTGAATTTTTGTCACTTACAACATCACTGAATTATCCATATGAACATAATTGGGTTATACATACGACGAGTTCATTGTCCTTTAGGTTTTTAGCTTCACCTTCTTCATTACTATATCCTCGAATCCAAGCACGAAGTCTTACTTTTTCTTTAGGACATGGACCCTTTTTTTCTGCATTATAGTTAGATAAAGTCTACTTTCAATTGATAGGTACATAAATAAAAATATAAAAACAATATGAATTGTATACTTACTAGTATTTCATCCGCAATGCGAGCAAATCCTTTTCAACTTCCTAGGTAACGCATAGTTTGTTTCCCTCTCATTTCCTTGAATGTTGTAGACTTCTCCTACATACACTCATATGCATATTATTATATAGGAACAAAAGTTTTATATAAACCCTTCAAAATGTATTTACTTTACCTTAAACTTTTTTGTTGATCTTTTCTTTACAAATACTTCCCACTCTGTTGGGTCAATGTCATTCGGCCTTTTCTTCAAATTTTTCCCTAATTTTGATTTGTTTGCTCTAGCTAGTCTCCCCATTTGTTGCAGAACATAAGTTTTCGCCTCTTCCTCTCGCTCCTTGAATGTGAACTTTTGCTACAAGTAAAATAAAATTAGAAATAGTTATTAACAATAAAATTCTTACAATCTACGCAAGGACATAAGATCATGTCTGGATTCTTTGCATTTGACTTGGCAATTTCCACAAACTGACGAACATATTGCTTATACAATGTTGTGTTTCTATAAAAAAATTAAAAAGAAATTATTAATTAAACAAGTGATACAAATGGATTTAATTTACGTGAACAAATTAATATAGGGATGGATTTCAATACTTGTTAAGATGAACCCATTCTTTATTCATCATAATGACACCACCACTTGCCTATAGCAAACTTCATAACACCAAACAAACAAATATATTAAAACAATGAAGGATTTTAAGGAAACCAGACTGAAACTGCATGGACTAAAAAAGTATTGTTCGATACTAGAAGGTTAGGGTTTTGTTTCTGCTATACCTTTCTTTCCAAACTAAAAATGGTGAATCCCTTGTATTGATAGCCTGAAAAAGAAAACAAATAATGGAGATAGATAGATGCACAAATTGAATTGCTTTGATGAAAATAAGTAATAAAGAAATAAAAAGATTATTTACCTTGAAATTAAGCCTTAATCTTCAGGAATATGAACAACCCAAAATCAATTAAACAAAACCCAAATCGAGAACCCTGAAACACAAATCGAGAACCCTGAAACACAAATTAAAATCCCAATCAAATCTAAAACCTAATGTTGAGACCGATGAGAGATAACGATTGAGAGAGAAACCATTGAGAGAGAGAGAGGGGTACCTAATGCCTTCAAATACCATATTTTGGGTTTGTATGAGACCGAGAGAGGTTGTGCTTTGTATGTGTTTAAGAGAGAGAGGGGGGGGGGGGGGGGGGGGGGGGGACGCTGCCTCTGCTATCTAGGGTTTTTGCGCGCCTGAAAACCCTTTTACCCGCCTAAAACCCCAAACGTTTCTATTCGTGTGGAGAGAGGTTGTGCCCAATTTAGGTTTGTGTTTGTGTGGAGAGAGGCTGTGCTTTTCAATTCATGGTTTTTTTTGTTCTTATATTATAAGACTATGTGAATATATGTATCTTAACATAGCAAGGACCAAAAGGATCTGCTACTTTTGGTTCGTGCATGGGACCCGTTTTGTGAATATGTATGCTTTTTTATTTTCTAAAAAATTGCTAAATTACGAGGATTCGAATATGGGATCCGTTTTGACGAATTTTTTTCAAATAAATAGCAATATGGTAACGCTATACAAGCTACGGCATTCATAAAATGCTATAGCACTGAATCTGTAATTTTTGTTACACATTTACAATAGCATTCCATAAAAAAATGCTATTACTAATAGTCTTTTATAGCATTTAGACCTGAACGCTATTAAAAATGTGCTATAATAAGTCCTATTTGTTGTAGTGAAGAGTGTTCTAAGTTCTCCGACGAACTTGCTGGTTCCTGGAAGCTGTTTGTGTGGGGCGAATAAAGCTTTGAGCAACGGTGATCATTCACCCCAGCAGGAGTTTTTCCATCTTTCGCCTGTCACCTTCTTCGTTTATCAGAATTCTATTAGCGCACCTTCGGTGAAGTGTATGCGTTAGTAGAAATCTGTGCACCTTCTGTGAAGTGTTGCAATCGTTTATCATAATTCTATTAGCGCACCTTCGGTGAAGCGTATGCGTTAGTAGAAATCTGTGCACCTTCTGTGAAGTGTTGCATTAGTGGAATTTCTATTACGTACCTTCTGTGAAGTGTTATGTAATAACGATTGTTTTTACAATTGTTACGAATTCTCAGTTTTCCATCGAAAAATTGTGCTCCGGCAATAACAATGTCCAAGCTTGCTCATAGCAATATACCATGTTATACAAGAGACTACCAACCTAGGAAGCATAGGGGATCATCTGCACCTTTCTTTTTTGTTTCTCTACCCAACACCTTCTCAACATACTTCTACTGTGACAATCAAAGCTTCTGTGTTTCCTGTTACATGAGCGAAATATTTGGTTCTAACTTCTACAAACAATTATCAAGGAAAACATCTAGAGAAATATATTTCACCATCTCCAACTGTAGTATTGCTAACTGAAAATGACAATGTTCGAGTCTCTTTGTTAGACAATAGTGAAAGGAAAATAAAGAATGTCAAAACAACTAAGAAAACATTATCAGACAACTCCTTCCAGTCCTTGCTGATCCACAACCTGCAGAAGAAAAGTGTCGATAAGTTCAAAGTACAGATATACTGCACACTACCCACAATATGTGTAACTTTACCGTACCTCTGGTCGAACTAGAAGTTCTTCTTCCTCTTATGCTTGTAAACAATAGCATCAGCATTCACCAAAATATTCAGGATATCTAAGAATAACTTGTAATCAGGGTCATCAGCTTTGACTCGGTTCTGCATTTGGAAGCCAGAAAAGACGTCAAAGGACTAGCAAACAAAAATTTTGCAAAGTTTGAGTGGGTTATAAAATGAATCATGCCTTCATTTTGGTAACAAAACCATCCAATGCAAAATGTTTTTCCTCTCCAGGAATCCTGATCTCATATTTGTCAGGCAAATAATTGTTGAACCCCAAGATTAGCTCGGGATGCCCTTTAAACAATTCCTTCACCCTCAAGGTAACTTCAGTGGTATCAATACTATCAGCAGTGACATGAAAAGAAAAAAGAAATTTTAAGGGGCCAGCGTAGCAAAAAACACACAACTGACAGGCATGTAATACAATTATAAAAGTAATAATTAATTAATTACTTTCGGCTCTTGAAGTCCTTCATGATTGCGACGAACTTATCGTACTTCTCGCTTTTACCTTCAAATGTATCTTTCACTGCTTTCAAATAGGACGTAGTAGCAACGGTTGTGCTAATTATCTTGGGAGCACTAGTGGCAACTGCTGCAGAAGAGGCCATATGGATTTCCCGGACCCTTCATCCAAAGCAGAAGATTGCAGTAAATTGTAACATATCAAAGGAGCATCAAAGAAAATAATACAAATTCAGTGATAAAACTTGATTTTATTCATTATCTACAATTTCCTAAATATGGAAAAACCTAGTCATGCACAATTAATCCCACAGGTGGGTACATAGTCCCCAACTCTCTGAGATGGGAAGCAGGGCACTTCAAAAGTAGGTGCCGTCTCCATGTCTATACTGGACACAATATGATCTCCAAAATACACTAGGACATACCAAAATGGGTGTCATGTCCATGTCCTTATTGTGTCATATTAGTGTCATTTGCAACTTTGAGTTGCACAATTATTTGCATTAGGCAACATGTACCAATATCATCATTCTCCCTAGATATCAAACATAATCAGAGAAGTCAAAAAAGAAAAGAACAAAAACAACATTATTAATTATATCAACATACCACTTACCAACCAGACGAAATTGACAACGTCGATAGAGAGGCTCCACTCAAGTGGCTTACCACATTACTGTGATGGATTAGGAACATATATATAGTCGTGTTTGTATTCGTATGCGTGTCTATACTCGTACAACATAGGTGACTATATTATAACTATCTGAAAATGTTCTGAATCCCATATTTGTATGGTGTCCTTGTCTGTATCTGTGTCCATATTCGTTCAACACACATCTTGTTTCTACAAAAGTAACCAACACCGCATGTGCTGTGCTTATACTGTGCTTAATGTCTTATATTTTCATTGCCGGACCCAAGGCGGAAGAATGAGGGTTGCGTTAGATAGCAATAGCCAGCATAACTTTAGCGAACCAACATGAGACTATATATATACACAGCAACCCATAGAAAATCCATCAAAATTTAATGATTTGAACATATTCAATTATTATAGTGAAATAAAAATAACAAATGAGTCAAATACTCACTTTATATGATATTCTATCAAGTATTTAATAATCCTCGAGAAATAAAAAAAATCAAAGAATAAAGAGAAAGTGAGAGCTAGAGAAACCTACTAATTGGTTGTGGAAGTGTTTGATCACTTCTGAGATCCAAATAAAAAGATGGACAAAAATTAACTAACAACAATGAGTAGAAAGAACTCCAAAAAGGATAATTTATTAATTGGTACTCATTTTAGAAAGTTATGATTTCCACAGGGATTTGGATTTGATGGTATGATAAATATTGTTACATATTTGGATTGGATCCATAATTTGATCTAAATATGGATCCCATATTATTGCTATAATATGTAACAGATCATTTGCTCGGTTTCCGAAACAATAACTAAGGTCCTTGTAGCCTTTTGGAAGGCAGGCATGAGCAAAGAAATATATATTGCACCATGCTAAGGAATTAATATCCTGCATTCTAGAAAAAAATAGGCAACTTTGAAAATTAAACATAAAGCATATGCTCCTCACCTCTATCCAGTCGATGCACCACCATTGTCAGTTCCTCCATAGTTGTCGCTGACATTAGAATTGAGTTGTGCTTTCTAGTTACAAGCGAGTTTATGTGAGTTAACACAGGCTGAGCTCCAAATCATGTAGGAGGCGGATGCATCAAGAGTTGGTTGGTAGCATGTTACTCAAGCTGACATTCTCGCTTGCACTCCATCCGCACCTGTCGTGCAGCTGCTTACCTCTGAGGCAGAATATTATCTGTTACACAACAAAAGCTTCAGCAACCCTATTGTTGGCTTGTCCTGCATCAATACAAGCATGTAAATGTACATGTACATAGTTGCTTTGGTGTTTATGTCCTGTATCAAACACAAGCACTTTTATGGGATTGTTGTTCCATTCACTGTTTGGCTTGATGTCTGCTAGAGATGAATGCACTAGTAAATTGTATCACCTTTACCTCTTCGTCTACACTCCTTATAGTCTTTTCATATTCTAGAAAAACTTTGGAAGGTGTTCCTTAATTGCATGAGCTTAAACTACACATCTGGTGTACCTACATGGTAACTGGACGTTTAGGGTTTCCTTTCATGCCCATACACTATTACTAGGAATTTGACAATAATATAAAGGGTCCGACTATTGACACCCCATGTATTTCTAAGGACACCCCGATTTCTAAGTACACCCCACATGTAGTTGATTAAGCTTATAAAAATACTAAGTACACCCCAATATTTGACAAAATTACCCTTACCTATTCTACACCCCCATCTCAAAGCTTTCTAAGTACACCCCACTAAAACCCTAACATTCCACTCTCCTCCCTCACAAAACCCTAACATTCCACTCTCCTCCCTCACAAAACCCTAACACTCCACTCTCCTCACTCCGAAGCCAACTTCGGTCCCTCCAGTCGCTGCCCGGTCGCCTCCCCTTCGTCGAAGAGTTCTCCCTTGTTCGGCTTCGCAATGGATAGAGGAAAACAAGTTCAATCAGAAGGTAAATTTTCGCAAATCGACCTGTAGATGAGTAATCTTGTTCGAAATTAGTATCTATCTTCGTTTAGGATCTCTGTATATGTTTCGAAATCGATCGATTGTGACAAAAACGAAACAATCGTTCGAATTTTTTTTTGGAATTCGCGGCCCTGTTCGACCCTGGTCGGTCGGACATACAACAACTGTTCGACCAACATCGGTCGAACATATTACTTTTGTTCGACCTGCTTTGGTCGAACAGTTTGGGTTTTTCCGACAAGTATTGGTCGAACAGTACATTTTGAAGGCAAAACATATTTTTGCTCCTTAATTTATGGTTGTTGATTAAATTTGCAGGAAACACTAGGCGGAGGGAAGCCACTCATGCTTCTGCTAGGAGACGTCGTGCAGAAGAACAAGAACGTGCACGTCTTGAAGAAGCTACGGTCGTTGCTCCGACTCAAACGACCGGCCAATTAGACGAAGAAGAAGGCCACGCAGACGAAGAGCGGCGCACAGATGAAGAAGAGGAAGAAGACGCTGATATTTTGACGGGCCCTTGTCCCGGTGGACCTGAGGATCCCCGACTTATTCCAAGTTTCAAAACTCATGTGGCGTACGAGATTTGGAACGGAATTGAGAGGCCCGTATTGAGGTGTTGGTGCCACACAACCAAGATGGATACATGGAATTTAGAAGGCAATATAAGCGAGTTGCTTCGGAACTCTCGAGTTGCGAAATTAAGGTCGATTTCGTACAAGACGCCAAATAAGAATCTAATTTGTGCGTTTCTCGAGCGTTGGCAACCAGAGACTAACACATTCCACATGCCATTCGGTGAGATGACAATTACGCTGGATGATGTTTTTTGTCTCATCGGACTCCCGGTCAGTGGGCTACCAGTGGTTGAACCATTGTCAGCAAGGGGACGGGAGGAGCCAAAGAAGATGATTAATAGGTTGTTGGGGGTGTCAGAAAGGGATGCACATACTGAGCTTCTGGGCCAGAGAGGTAGCTCGGTCCGGATGGAGTGGCTCCGGTCTGAATTTGAGTCAGACGTCAGTAGCACGGATAATGCGAAAAGAAGGCGTGCTGTCCGTGCATATTTATGGTTCGTACTTGGATGTACAATATTTTCTGACAAAAGTGGGACACGTGTTGATACAAAAGTTCTCAGCCTTTTAGAGAATATCAACAACGTCAATGACTATGCCTGGGGAGCTGCTGCTTTAGCTTTCTTATACCGACAGCTTGGAGTAGCATCTCGGAGTGGGGTCCGCCAAATATGTGGATACTTGACTTTACTGGAGGTATCTATATCTCAGCCCGTGATATGTATTTTTTTAATGTTATACAACGATCAATATGCTCCATATTTTCGTATTGTAGGCCTGGATATTCGAGTATTTTCCCTTCACGAGGCCTACACATAACGTCAACTATAAGATGGGGGACCCACTTGCTATGAGGTGGTCCAATAGACCCCATGCTGGACCAAGTACCAACATGGTCTCATCCATCAGGGAGGTATTGGACAATCTTCAAGTCCACAATGTGAGTGTTAATTTATCCATTTACTCATAACTTATGTTCTACCCATAACTAATTGTTTCAATTTATGATGTAGGTGAATTGGACACCCTACCACGGAATGAGGAACAGTTTTCCTCGCGACGACGTGACTTTCTTTCATGGATGTATACGTGCCTTTGACATTGTAGAGTCGTATCATCCCGACCGTGTCCTTCGGCAATTTGGGCTACGACAGAAAATTCCTTACGATCCTTTGTTTCCAAGTGAGGTCCGTCGGGGAAGCACGAGCCAGAAGTACAAGCTGGCGTTCAATGTTCTAGGAGGCTACTTCCAATACTGGCGTAGCCATGTACTGTCTCCCGAAGCCCGTGGGAGAGCTGCCAACCCTGCATGGGAGTGTACAAATGATTATATGGTTTGGTATAGGACGTTTTCACATCCTATCGTCCAAAATCCAGATAACGTCTCTAGCGCCGCTGGTACTACATCTACCCAGACAGGGCCAGACCCATGGGCCATGATCGAAAATGCATTGGAATATCTACAACCGGCGTACCAGCAATTGATGGACAATCAAGAGGCACTAGACCCATTGATCGTAGAGACAACCATAATTGGCGCATATGGTGCACTAAAGCTCGAGCCCCAAGAAAAACCTGAATCTTCTAAGAGGGAGACTAGTCGTAGGCGTCGTCGTAGGTCATAGACTATGACTACAAGTGGTTTTTAAGATGTTTTTTGATGTGGTTTTTGTTAATATGTTGTTGTTAAGATTTTGTGGTGAATCTTGATTACAAGTGGTGAATCGTGATTACAAGTGGCATTGACTTTGTTAAATTTTGTTTGTTGGTTGCTAAAGGTGGCTTGGACTTTGTTATATGTTACTTTGAAATTCTTGTTAAAAGTTGGTTGTTAAAGTTGGTTGTTAAATGTTTGTTGTATGAAATATTGGTTGTTACTTTGTTAAATGGTACTTGTACTTTTATTTTTTGACTGAAAATGTACTGCTCGACCACAATTGGTCGTCCAGATTCATACTGTTCGACCACATCAGGTCGAACAATTGCAAACTGTTCGACCAGTACAGGTCGAACAGTTTACAATTGTTCGACCTGGTGTGGTCGAACAGTATAAGCCTGGACGACTAATTGTGGTCGAGCAGTACATTTTCAGTCAAAAAATAAAAGTACAAGTACATTTCAATTGCAAAAAACTCTAATATACACAATACTATTCACATGGAAGATCATCCCAAAGTACCAATTCACAACTTTTGTTACCAATACATCATTTTTTTGCTACAAATACATGATAGTTCATGGAACCAAGCTGTTCACATGCATTTAATACAATTTCATAAGGTTCATGGAATTCAATACAATTAATCGTCCGCGCTAATCGGCCAAAACCTCAACATGTGAGCTACCGGATGGAACAATTTCCTTATACTTTTTGATCCGTTCTTTGTAGATATCCTCCCAACCGGATGCACATGAAAGACGCAGAATAGACCACCTGGTGATAATGGATGGTAGCGGTGCGTCTTCGGCCAAATTTACCTGCATACAATTAATAACATGTCACTATAATGTACATTAACAAATGATTTACCAAGATGAAATGATTTTCGTACTAAAATTTACCAAGATGAAATGATTTTCGTTAACAAATGCCATGCATACAAGCTGAGGAAGTGTTGGAACTTCAGTCCTCATAGGTAGAAACAACGAGGAACCGTTCTTGTGCATGTGGACGATGGCTATATTGTAGGCCGACGCCGCCAAGTAGTACATATCTGGGTATGACCACCAGTACTTACTGTCATAAATGGGTGTTGTAAAATAATTCAAAGCTGCTCGTACATCTTCGGGAGACCCCTTAAGCAAGTTACATCTAGCGTATAAATCTCCCAAGTTTGTTAGCTCTTGAATCAGGTCAGTACGAACTTTCGGCCAGGATTCCTCCCCCAACCCAAGTGCATGGGCTATGCATCGAAAACCACAATGTCCATCCCCTAGTACATTTTTCGTACTCAACACATAGGGATGGAAATGAGATGGAACTTGTTGTATGTATGCAAAATCGGGTTCATTGCGTGATGACTTGCGTTGGACCGGATCCTTTTTCCTTCGGATGGAAGAAAACATTGGTTTTGCCGAAGGGTGAGCACCGACAATGATAGTTTCATCCAACGGAGAACAACTATCGTGAGCAGACTCTACAATTTCGAATTTGCTTGGGTTCCGTTTCGTCGAATTTGCATGGCGGATTTTCGTTTTGCTTGGCCTACCACGAGCTCGTTTGTGGACCACCGGTTCAAGCAACGAAGATGTTGAAGGAACTGATATCTCCCGAAGTTTTTTCAGCAACAACAACCTTTGAGAATCGGTAGCCGCCTCAAACTTAAAATTAATATCAGTCATGGTCTCCACCCAACGGCTTCGGATATCTTCATCATCTATACTGTCTGTTTTGTAGGGTTCAGAATCCAACTTCCGCCAAAATCTGTCAACCATATCGAGCTGAATTACCTGACCATCCCGATTCAACTCTGCAAGTTCATGTGCACAAGGTAACCCGCAAGTCCTCCTTAACACACAACCACAAAGGAGAGGATCTACTCCGGTAGTTTCTATACCCTTCATCTCCTCATAAATCTTAGCAAGAGCATGATGAGACACCAATCCTCGGATAATCTTGAATAGCGGAGAACTATAACGATGTGGTGCAACATTAAGACACATCTCAAATGAGGCTTTTATTTGGTTGTGTGACGTTGTCAGCAAGTCGTGTATCCTTGTCCATGAGATCTCAAAAGTTGATTGACTCGTGCCCAATTGTTTTTTCAATTTTGAATGTGCACTCTCCGCCCTGTGAATATGAAAATTATAGAGTGAGATTCATACTTTGTAAGATAATTAACATTTACACATGCAAAGTATTGTTTCAAGTCACGTACCTGCTACTTGTCGTGTTCTCAAAATGCATGACATTGTTTGTCCAACACGAAATAAATCTTTCTTTATAGGGCTCTATCCAATTATTGATGGCATACTCAACTGCTTTCGGATAATCGAAGAAATCTTGCTTCAATCTTCTAAGCAACTCATTGAATCTAGGTTGGTCTTCAGCAAGAACCAACGAATTCCATGAATTATTGAAACTATCCCACTTCTCCTTGGTACGAAACATCTTTTTGCAATTGGCCAAAATATTTTTGCTAATATGCCACCGACAAAGCAAGTGAGTGGAGCTGGGGAAAGTAACGCTTATGGCATTCATTAGTGCTAACTCACGATCAGTCACAATCACCTTGGATAAGAATGATTGATCCACTAATCCTTTAAGCGTACTAAGTGCCCATATATAATTGTCTTCCCGCTCTGCCTCCATATAAACACATGCCACTGAAAATGTAATATTTGTGGACGTAACGCCTACCACTTCCAAAAGTGGCATCTTATATCTGTTAGTCTTGTATGTACAATCCATCAATATAATATATGGAAATGCACGCAACAAGTCCACACTAGTCGGGTGAGCATAAAAAAGATCCTTCATTCGATCGGTTTGCTCACATCTTCTAGTCAGATAGTAGTACTTTTCCGACTCCAATTTTTCCAACAAATATTGCATCTGAGAAAGTCCTCCATGCTCGACAACTCTATGCTTATGTCGAGCATTGTAAATAGTCTTCAATGTTGACTCATTCCCACTAAAACTATCTTTCAACGTGCTCAGTATATCTTTTGGCCTTGTATTGTTCTTCGTCAGGTCTTTAACAAGTTGATCTTCTGCAGGGGTCAGTCGACCGGCATATGAGTGTCCAACCAAATTTCGTCCCAGTGGGTGATTATGTGATCCGCATATAACCCTCAATGACCATTGTCCTACGTCATTGGCTTGCACTCCCTTCAACTGAAATGGACAATCACATTTCTTCGTGCCCGTAAGCCTTTCACGTCTCGGCTTCTTGGCAATGTTAGTCGAATTTTTTTCATCGACTTTTGGCTTCTTCTGCCGATATTTACCACCTCGCTCACAACCCAAAATTACTCGAGCTCGCCTTCCATCTCCGCTATCCGATTGTTTAACCAAAATAACCATATTATGACGGTTTCCTACCGTACATACCCAATTCACCAAAGATGCACGATTCTCAAATAACGCATCCGTATGAAATTCGGCTAAGAAATTAGGTTGTTCTTCAAACATTGGATGCCTGATAATGCTCATTTCAGTGTTAATTTCATTGTCATTTGAAGTGTTTTCCTACAGTGAAAAAATTTAACAACTGAATAAGGTGAAAAAAAGAACTAATATTGTTCGACCACAGCAGGTCGTGCAAACTTAAACTGTTCGGCCTGTTAGAGTCGAACAAACCCATACTGTTCGACCATAGAAGGTCGTGCAAACATTATATGTTCGGCTCTTACAGGTCGAGCATCTGTTGATCTGTTCGACTCGTACAGGTCGAACAGATCACGAATTCTGAAATTTTTTTTCCAAAAAAAACCGAATCACACGATTACAAACGAAAAAATTCAACAAAAGAGGAACGTACCTTGGAAGAATCATGTGCATTTTGTCCCTCCATTATGATTTCTTCAACTTCCTTTAACTTCCTTCAAAGTAAGAAGAATTTAGGGTTTTTTGCTTGGGGAGAGAAAGTGGAGGGTTTTTGGGTTGGGGAGAGAAAGTGGGGTGTACTAAGAAGACCAACATATAATGAAGCATATGAAGCTGATGGGATGTGCTATAATAGAAGGGGGGTATTTACGTCTTTACACATTAATCTATTTTTTTACTTAAGTTACATGGGGTGTCCTTAGAAATACATGGGGTGTCAATAGTCGGACCCTAATATAAAAGGTTGATGATAGTTCAACAACCGGTCACAAAATAGGAAGCCAATAATATAAAAGGTTGACGATAGTTCAACAATAGGAAGCCCTTTATAGAGCTTATGCTGCATAGCTGACTCTAGGTTTCCCAACAAAATATAAAGGCAAAACAACGTTTTGTTTCATTTTGGATCATGAGGCCTTGAACAACTCGAGTTTTAACAATTGAAAGAAGGAGATGTTTAGAAACCAAGTACTGCATGAGAACAAGCCACACATGCCATGGCTGACGGTGACAGATTGGCCAAGGTTAAGACCCATCCTTGAGTGCATCGTACCTGCCACATCTGTCAAGAAAGTAACGGATGGTGGCTACAAATAATGGACTTTCGAATAGTATTGCTTCTGATAGAAAAATCAACTTTATGCAGTTAAAAAGGCACATATATCAACTAAGCATTTTGAACTATACAACAATGTAGACCTTTATATTATCACTTTTATTGCAGAAGCCACAATATAGAAGTTGTTGATAAAAGTCAAGTGTAGCAACAGCCTACAGACAGCAAGCATTGAGATCAAGATACAGTTGTGGATCTCCAAGAACAATAATATCTTGTCGAGAATAGAGCTAACAAATGCACCATTACAAAAACAGGGGATTGAAAACCCCTGACAAATGATACACGGTTGACAGGACCAACCACTACTTTCGTGTACAGTCTTGGGAAGTCCTTATTTAGCAGGAGGAGCTCTATAATAAGCAGGGACAGTCGCAGGGAAGAACATTTGCCTAAGCCCTTCAGCTTTTATGATGGGAAAGATGATCCCGGAGGCCCCCTACAGCAGAGGAAAAAAAAAAGGAAAGGTGAGAATGGAAATGGAGATAAGAGCGATTTAACTTGATGCTTATTGTTGTCTTGACTCGGTTGCAATAGTGATATCCATGAATCTGGATTCAGATTTTTACATAAAGTGCTGGAAGCAGGTCCATTCATTTGATAGTAAGAAGTGTAAATTGTAATTTGCATACTGTTATAAATAGAGAAGACAGAAAGATAGTGGAATAAAACCTTGGCAGAAACTAATAATAGTTTTGGAATCACGGTTGACAAGATGCAGAAAGAAATCATTTATATGATTAATTATAGTATTGTACAATGCCATGCAGACTATATTATACTTACATGGTGTAAATCCATCATGTAAAAGTGGCACTAATGGCTATACTTACTACTTGATATCATGTAAAATTTCACGTGAAAATCCTATGATGGATATACTTAATATCATGTTCGACATTCAAGGATGGGGAATGAAGTCCATCAGCGAATTTTGATACTGAGTTTAGTTATGTTATTTACTATGGACATGAAAATGGAACTTGAACTTTAAATTCCAAATCTCATTAAGTACTAATGCTAAATATAGAGACAATGAATTCGTTTATTAAAAGTGAACAAAATAGGAAATAAGTCATATCAAAGCTAATAATAACACTCACCGATATCAATCTAGCTCCAATCCACAATCGCTTGGGTGAAGGAAATGGCAGCAGTAGTCTACCAACACCATAGATTGCAACAGCAAAGAAGTGGGCAACCAAGCTCAACGGGCGAGGATTAAGACCAGACAGTAAAGCCACAGGACCAGTTGAACACACACCTCCAAGGCTCAGATAATCAAAACATGCTTGACGCATCTCATTCCTTGCCTGATCGGGTGATGCACTGAATACCTTGTACAATGCACCTGCCAAAGTGTTTATGGTAGAAGCCACCGGCTGCAAGATGAAGGAAATGTGTTATTGTAAGTAATGGTTAAGTTATGCCTTGCATTTGCGATATTGACACCATGTAAACTTAGCCAGTTTAACAATTTCACAAGTGCAGAACTTCACATTATCTGAGCTGGATTGGTCTGTTTAAATCACAAAGGTGAGACTGGTTAAGTAGAATGAAATGAATAAAATGATGTCTTGTTTGGAGTCGGAGCAAAAAATGATGAAGATAAGGCAAAATTTGTGAATTGAATTTACCAGACAAATTATACATCATGGACAACAATGGAATCAAGCTTTAGAGCAACAGGTCAAATGCTCTAAACTAAATGCATTATAGAATGTAAATCAGCTATGATTAAGGGTTGGAAGGAATCTGGAACCTATGGGAGAGACAGACTCCTAGCTAAGGATGATGGTTAAGTATGACACAAGGAAACAATACGAAGAAATAAAACGTGGCATAGTGAGTACACATGGCTAGAGTTGTTTTAGTGAGAAGTGGATGGAAAAATAGCACTGAAGGGAAACATAGGTGTCGTCCTTCACTTAGAATAGGTTTAATATAATAATATGAAAGAAAAAAAAATGTGTTCCTGTATAAACTATGTGAGAATAAATATTGAGTTTACCTTGCGCAAGGTGTAGAAGGACTCCAAATATTTGCAGAGAGAAACAGAATCATGTAGATTACGGAGAGGCTTGAGAAGATTCCTCAGCACAACAATATCAGATAGTGCTACAGTCATACCTCCGCCAGTTAAAGGATGTCGCATATTAAATGCATCCCCCATCAAGAGAGCTCCAGGAGTGGGATACGGAGAAGCTGGCATGCTCTTATTTGGCATAGTTCTTATGTTGCCTCTATCAACAGCTGCTATAAAAGCATCACGTATTTCAACTGGAATCTGAAAATCGGCGACAAAAAATAAAATTAACTACGAAGGAGGAAATCTAGCAACAAGGTTACAAGATGACAGCTTATATGAAACATGACTAACTTATAGGACATTTTGAATTTGATATTGTACTTGGCAACACAACCATAATACAAAAGACAAAATGAAAGCAACAATAAATTATTTCTTCTCTTACGCTCACAGCTCCTTAAGCTGTGTTTGGCTGGATGGAAAGAGAGGAAGAGGAAAGGAAAATGAAAGTATTTGATGTAGAAACGGGATCTCATTTACATAGGATGAAGTCTCACTTTCTTAGCAACCATACACAGCCATAAAGTTGGGAAGTTTCTTAGTGCCTCAAAGGAGAGCATGACTTGAATTTTCTCCTCTTGTCTTCCCTTTCTTCCAAGATAAACAGTAGCCAGTCTTTCTAACCGACCAAGATATTAGAAACTCTAGTAGCGCTGGGCAAAAATCATCAATCCATTTAGCCTCTGACCAAAAACTTATGTTTGCAAGGAAACAAACACATGAAACGACTTGAAATTATTGTCCCACCAACCCAGTGCATCAGAACAGCAACTTGTGATGGCGAGTTTGAACATGGGAGTTGCCAGGAAGCAACATGTGATCCTTGTGAGAGATCTGTTCATGCTTTTGAATATCTCTTGTTCTTTCTTATTAGAAATTTGCACCATTACAGTTTCTTTAACAGGTAGTTTATCCAGTTAAACTCAATTAACATGTGTGATTTGGCAAAATAAAAATGGGCACTGCTGTTGGTTGTTGTATGATGTAGTAAAAGCAAGCTTCAATTCTCTTGCAATGATCAAACAAATGAAATGACTTGTTGGCCCACTTACCCTTCAACAACTGCCTTTGGAACCGAATCTAGCCTAATGAACAAAAGAGAGAATACCATTCCTTAATGAAGAAACAATCAAAAGAGAGAACATTTACATTCTGATCTAAAATGTACCTGAGGAGCTACCACAGTCTTCAGGTGATGAGCCATTTCACCATTAGCTATAGAAGGCACCTTCTGCCCAGGTACATCAACCAAACATCGGACCTCAGTGCTACTGATTGGATAAAGTAGAATGGGTGAAGGATCAGCTAAGACAACATGGCCATGATTTGGGAATGGAAGCTGAATGTTCTCGAGGATCAAACCAACAAAACAAGAAGGTACATCCACCTGAAGAAAGAAATCGTCATATTCCTTTCACCATTTGATGAACAAAGAAAGTACCATAACCATACACCACAAATTATTTATGAGATAAGATATGTAAAACTTCACCTTAAAAGTAAGATTATCAAGTAAGATTATCTACAAGAAACAAGATATATTTATACCTTCGGATAGCAGAGAGAGCGGCGCAGATTTGAGAAGCAGCCATCACAAACAATTGTAAGGGGTGCATAAGATTTTAGTTCTTCGCCAGATTTAGACTTGTATGACACACCCTTAACTGTCCCATTTTCTTCAAGCAGAGATGTTACAGTTCCCTGCTCCAACCGGACACTGAAAAAAGATAACTATAAACTTGAATCCCATATCCATTAGATTTTTCACTTAAGAAGTGTAAAGTACACTTTGGTTTACATGATCAAGGAAAAACAACCTACATAAGCCAAGATAACTTGTTGATCTAAAGATCAAGAGGAAACATGGTATCATGTTACGCTCTTCTTTATGGTGCTCCCTAGCATATGAAGAATGTAAATTCACATTTATTCTTGAATGCTCATTATGAGCCAACATATAACCAACATAAACTCCAGTTGCTATAGTTGCTTTTCATGGTTAGGTCCATTATTGATTAAATCAGTTGATAAGTTTAATTCACCTAAAAGTCAATAAAGTAACCATAATGAAAAATAATACTTTTCAAAAATATAATTATAATATGGAACTTAGGTTATGCATCACCATCTGTCCATTTTGGTCCCTGCAAACACCTTAATTTAAAAAGGCACACAATTAATGTATGAGAATGATGTTAAAACAAAAACAATTGTGTAACGTTCCTCAGATTCAGCTTGGGAAGCTGGATGCCGTCAGTTCTGACACTTACATTGAGTACTGCAGATATAGAATCCTCTAGGTAGATCTACAACTCCTTTATAAGAAACATAACAGCTAAACGCATTGACTGCATTTAGCAAAAATAATAACCGAAAATATTTAACTAGACAAGAAGTGATTTTGCTTAAAGTAGGCTACTACTTGCCAACTGGCCATCTAGGTATTATGACATAGCTATCTCATGCCCATAGCTAGAATTTTAGCACCAACATACAAGGTTAGTACCAGGTTGAACATAAAAACTTAATCAATTCTTTAGGGAGCTTTCCTATGCCAGATAGTCGATGATTTCATTCTGATGGAAGAAGGCTTGGATGATGATGATATGAGCAAGAAAGTGAACCAGATGGATTTCCACTAACTTATCTATACGACTATATAATGAGAAAACTTGAGCTTCACTGTGAAACTTTTCTTTCCAAACATACCCTTAAATATTTATTAATTAAAATTATTCACTAAAGTTAATAAGGGCAGCTAGGTAATTATGAGAGGTGTCCTTTGGTCTTTCTAAATACTCTTACATGATATATCTATACTACTATATAACGAGAAAACTTGGGCTTCACCGTGAAACTTTTCTTTCCAAATATACCTTTGGATATGTTTATTAATTAAAATTATACACTAAAGTTAATAAGGGCAGCTAGGTAATTATGGGAGGGGTCCTTTGGTCTTTCTAAATACTCTTGCATGATATATATAATATAATAATAATTAGAATAATTAAGATAGTTGTGTTTTAGTCTCCCGCTCTTAATAAAAATTAGAATAATTATAACAATTTTCTAATAATAATCTATAAAATACGTGCAACGCACGTGCATATACTAGTAAGAAATAAAACAGTTAAAAGTATTGATTACACATAACAACAAGAATAATTGAAATCTTTAATCAACAAAAGGTAATTAGATGAAACATGGTAAGGGATTACTTGGGCAAAGCAGCAGCTTTCTCTCGCATCCTCTGTATAAATCTCCCGTTGTGAAAGCTCCTCCCAGCAATATCTGAATGGTATTTTTCCAAGGGATAGGACAATTTTGTATTCTTTCCATCCTTAAACAAAGCATACCCAATTACCCTCTGAGCATCAATTTTATCCACACAATCTGAAGAATGGAAAACATGGATGACAAGACAAATTCATTTGATTGCAACAAATATGTAATCTGAAGTCCAAAGCCAACTTCAAGCGATTAGTTGTCCATCAATTAATCCTATTATGTTTAAACAAAAATTTTGACCGTCCTAGAAAGTAAGAGCGTAGACTACTGATACAATTCCATGATTACCCTCAAGGCCCAGCTCAATTAATTTTAGATAGCCACCAGGTTGTAGAAGCTCTCCAACGATTCTGTCAGGTTCTGTCAAATCTCTTTCTATTACACGTACTCGGCGCCCATCCTACAGGCAAGAAATATAATGAAAATCCTCTCACTAAACTCTAAAGCCTAGAAAAAGAAGAGAATTGTAAAACAATGACCAGCAAGGAACCAGTGTAAGGTGAAATCAAACAGAATTGATATAAAAGTTTCTCTATTTCAAAAGTTCCTGCCGCAGACCAAACTTCTCTACAAGAGATAATCATAGCAACAAACATGGACCTTGTGTGATGGGTTAGTAGATACATTTGTGGTCATTGTTCGTAATTCAGCCAATACGAATAATGAATGATGGAGAACCATTAGTAGGCCCTATCAAAACCGAATTTTTGTTAGGAGTGAGTTAGTTATTTTGTTAGATTTAAATTTCATTTGAATTTGGGATAGATAGGATTGCAATTATTTGGACAAAGTAGTCGTCTCTTTGTCCAGTGCTTGTAGCTCATGTGGAAAGCAGCACGGGCACCAGGTGGGGCCAGCAGGGTTCGAGCCCCCCAACCGTAAGAACGTGTAGGTGTGTGTAGGTTGTAATAAAAAAAGAGAAATTTTGACTTGGCCCTCACTTTATTTACCCCATTTGAAGGTGCACCCCACAGTTTTGCAAAAATGTAAGAGTCCACCTACTTTGGACGGAAACCGTCCAGAACGGACGGTCAACAGCTTTGACCCAAAAAATTTGACGAAAATATCCCTCATTCTTCTAAAAATTATACACCCGTTCTCCCCCCTTCCCCGCCGCCACCCCCCTCCGGCCGCTGCCCCCCTCCCCTCCGCTGCTGCTGCTACGCGGGGAGGGGGGAGGCGGTGGCGGGTAGGGGGAGCTACCGGCGAGGAGAGGGGAGCGGTGGGGTAGCGGGGAGCGGCGGCGGCAGCCTGTCCGGGGAGGAGGAGGGGGGTTGAGGGAATAGGAAGAAGAAATTAGGGGAGAGGTATTTTCGTCAAAAAATTTATATATAATGGGTTAACCGTCCGTTCTAGACGGTTTCCGTCCAAAGTGGGAGGACTCTTACATTTTTGCAAAACTGTAGGATGCACCTTAAAATGGGGTAAATAAAGTGGGGGCCAAGTCAAAATTTCTCTAAAAAACAAAAGTTGGTCCCTTTCTTTCTATTACGAAAACACGCTTTGTATGCTCTCTCCCCATGTCCATTAGCACTCCTGTCCAGGAGCACTCCTGTCCAGGAGGAGAAATGTAATATTTTAGTTCATTATTTTATTGGTTGAGAGTTTAGATTCCTCTACAAATCTCTCTTTTAACGGAGAGTTATTTTGGGAAATAAAAATGAAAAGAAAAACCTAACCCAATCTCAACTCCATGTAAAATCCCGAAATCCATCAAAGTTGGTCCTAAATGTCCACCTCAAGGATTTCAAGAAACTCAGCACCCGTTGATCTTTTTTAAATTAGTTCTTCTTGTTTTCCGAATTTGACAATACACAACGATGTTGTCCGGCTCTCTACGAGGAATCACAAAGACAGACACCCAAAAAATGTCGTGTCCGTATCATTTATAGCACGTATCTGACAAATACAAACCCGGTACGGCAACGGCCACACGGACAGGTGGCATTATTGATTTTGGGCGTCCTGGTGTATTTCGGAGTGCATGTGTCGTGTCCAATACGTGTCATGATAATCAACATTTGAAATTAGATTTCCTTGAACCGGATCTAATCATCATAAACATCAGACAACAGATTAATTAATTCTAAGAAAAAAAATCGTTAGAATCAATTGTGGAAAAGAAAGAGATTATTCCGGACCGGACCTTTCCGAGAGTATAGGCGAGCGCGGATCCGGCGACGCCGGCGCCGACGACTATGACGTCATCGCCTCCATCATCGGCGAGATCCTCCCCACACGGAGAAGGAGAGGAGACGATTCCATTGTCGACACCCCTTCTCTCCGGAGTCTTCTTTTTCTCCTTGTTGTTCCTCGATCGAGCTCGGAAGAGGAAGAGCAAGCCTAGAATGGCTGGGAGGAGAGCTCTATAGAAATACTCCATCATCCCTTCCCTCTTCTTCTTTGAAAGAGACTCCGGAGAGACTCGCTCTCTTCTCTCTCCTCCTCTTTGTTTTTTTTCCCTCTCTTTCTCCTTTTAGAGTTTTTTCGATGTACGTGGAGATCGGGTTCTCCGCCTTTTATAGCTCTTGTTCCTCTCTAAAGGAGTTTGGTTTTGAACTAAAAATTGCGCATCGTGTGGTGGTGAGGATCGCAAGTGGAATCGAGGAGGGACGGATCTCACGGGATGGATGGACAGAGACGCTACTTTTTCTTTTTCTGCTGCCTCTGTCTGCTCCCTCCCGCGTGTAACGTACTCGTGTACACGTGTCACACGTTTTGGGTTGAACATCCATATGCAATTTTTAGGTAATTTATAAGGACACTTCAAATATTATTATTTTTTATTTATTTATAAATTTGTTACTTGCAAAATTACTCATTCTTCAACACCACTTTTTCCAAACCCTAGAATGTTCTTCTTATTCCTACTTAAGGTCTCCAGCTTTCCTCTACACCACTTTCTCCAAATCCTAGCATATCCTTCTTGTCTTCAAACCCTGGAATATCCTTCAACGAATATTCGTAATATATTCGGTACGTTTTCGACAAACTTAATAATAAAATTTGTTAAATAATTGGTTCTTCCCAAATAATTAAATTTTATGTCATAGTGTAGGAATTATGGATGAAACCCTAGTAATAAAAGAAATTGGACATCATATCTATTAATCGATCAGTCCAGTCCTTCTGAAGAACACTACATTCCTTCCGATTCACTCTCGGTAACTCCCCGACCGACCAAACCATATTTGATCGACCAAGTCGACTTTAGGACTGCTATTATTTCTGGCAATCCTAAGTACTTATAGGATTGCCAGAAATGTGGGTAGTTCTAAAATAGACTTGTTGTCCAGCAAGTCCATTTTAGGACTGTCCATATTTCTGGCAGTCCTAAAAATACATAGGACTGCCAGAAAATATGGCAGTCCTGAAATAGACTTGCTGTACAGCAAGTCCATTTCAGGACTGTCACAATTTCTGACAGTCCTAAAATAGATATTGTCACGACCCGATCCCAATATAATGGGTCTAGTCGGATCATGTCCAGCCTGCACCGTTGTGAGACGGCGGCAGTAAGCTGTATCAAGCAGTGAAACACAAGCAGTACAAATATCTAACGGAAATAAAAATATTTTATTAAAATGAAACTGGTCTGAAAAGAAAATAATAAGACTACAATAACACAAATTCTTTTATTACATTTGTTCAAAGAAAACAAACAAGGGAAATGAAATAACGCCAAGCTCCTATGGTTCTGGGGTTCCTAGTTCAGCCGAATCTGCGGGACCCAAATCAGGCCCGTAGAAAGAACAGTAAGCTAGTTCCTCCTCATCGCAATCACCTAAAAATGATGGGTCTCCAGTCAGGAGTGAACAAGTAACATATTTCTTCCACATCTAGCATTTCTAAATTAACAAATAAATAAAAATGCGAGACAGTTTAAGAAATAATTTTTTTTTGTATTTAATAGTAAAAGACAACGAGCAAGATGATATCAATGTCAATTATGATGCAATGCTAAGCTAGTGGTTTTGAGTATATAACAGGGCCTGTGACCGGCTAGGATAGAGGCAATATGTATACTAACGTTTCGGCCGAAACGAATAGTATACGGTATGGCTCAACCCCCTTGTGGTAGGGGTTAGCGCGAAGCGAGAAACAAGCGAGATTTTGGCTTTGGTCGCAGACGTTATACTACTCCCCCAAGCAATTTTCGAGTCAATGAGTCAATAATCAATAACCAACATGTCAAGATATCTATCCAGCAATCCATCAATCCTATGTAGAGTCCGAGAGGGATCCACGGTGAATCAGTGTAACTATACTACATGTAGCCAACTGATGCATACATTTAATTATTAAAATAAAAACACAGACATAGAATAGATATGAAACTTGCCTTAGACTGTTCCTCGACGTGGCCAGCAACAAGTGGTAACTGCTAGGGTTTTAGGGCACTGAACCTACAAGATTGTAGTACTAGACTTTAGTAATTAGAACTACGCATTAATTCTAAAGAACAATACTATCGACTAAGTCTGGTAGGTTGGAAAACCTAATTTGAAAAATACTTATATATTTTAAAAGTAGATTTTATTACTAAAATAATAATTTGACAAAATAAACGTTTTGATTAAAATATAAGTTTTGTCGAAATATAATATTACGAAAAATAACTTTTAAATCGTATTTAGAGGTTAATAATTAAAATGGAAAATAGACTTTCCAAAATAAATATATTTTATAAATTAGAAATTGTTTACCGAAAACATTTTTCTCATAGAAATACGTTTTAACCCCTTTTTAACATAAAATGAAAAAATAGTTTTCATTTGCAAAATAGTACTTAATAAAATACCGTTTTATCAAATTAACGATTTTACTAAAAAGCAAAATATTTTGTTAATCTTGCTAAAACCATTATTTTTAGAGAAATATACATATAATTAATTGTTTTTCTTAAGAATTAACCTTTGTTATGGAAGATTCCTTTAAAATATAATTTTTGGTACAAAAATCTTTTTACAGAAACCATTTATTTATAGAAAAATATTAATACTCTTTCCATTAGTAATTAATTCTTATTAAAAAATACTAAAACCAAACGATAATTCCTTAAATAAACTAGTGCCATAAATTATGTCTTAAAGTTTATAGTACTAATATTAATTAAAACTAATATTTCACCAATAACCAATTAAATTCTAATTACAGAGCAATAATATTAAAACTAATTACAATCAAAATTTATTTAAGACTCATTATCCAACTCTAATTATTAAACTAAATCCTATGATTAATCTACCAATTACTACCATAAATTAAAAAACACACAAATCAAACACAATTTAAATTAAAGTCTAATTATTCCAATTGGCAGAGCTTTATTCTGCAAATTGGCCGGATCAGAAAGGGGTTCTGTACATGGAACAAAAAAGGCTCTGGGACAGAAAAATACCAAAATGGAGGCGGAGTACCGAGGGGAGGCCTCGGACTCGGATCGGGACGTCAGAACGTCGACGGAGCAACGGACACGCGCACGGGGTGCACGCGAGGAGTACGGAAACGCACGGGAAGGTGCGACGGACGACTCGGGGCGCACGGGGGCTGCTGGTCCACGCGGGGGCCGGCACGGAGGGGTTCTGGTGCGACAGCGGGACTGCCGGAGCGGTGGGGAACGCCGGGCGCACTACTAAAATCTGTCAAATCAATGACGCCAGAGGACGTCGCTAACTAGGGAAAATACATCGCTAAATCCAATTGGCGACGTATTTAGCGACGTTTGGACGTAGTCGCAATTAACCTAGTCGCTAAACACCATGACGTCGCAATACGTCGTTGTTGCGACGACAATTAGCGACGCAGCCGCGTCGCTAATTCAGCGACTACAAGCGACGTACAACGACCGCGTTTGTCGACGTCAGCTAGCGACGTTTAGCGACCTTACATACATCGATGCTGACCTGGCTTGTCAGCAAAATGGCGACGTTCTGCGATATTATACGTCGCTATATTGCCGACACATAGCGACGTTTAGCGACGTCGTATGTAGCGACGTTTAATGACGATCAGCGACGGGGTGAATCATAGTTAGCGACGTTCCGATACTTACTTAGCGACGTTCATGTTCGTCGTTGGACGTCGTTAAACGTCGTTGAACGTCGCTAAATTTGGTGAAAAATTAAAAAAATAGCATTTGCAGCAGCACCTACAGCAGCATTTGCAGCAAACAATATGAAACACAATCAACACCTAAAGCAGCATTTTCCTGGGTTCGCCGACCCATTCGGTAGAACACTACTCAACACCGGCTGATCGGGAGGAGCATCACGAACACAAAGTATCAAACAATATGAAACACAATCACGAACACGTTTGAAACACAATCTCATCAATCAACACAGATATATGAAAAATTTCAACAACAGTGTCAAACATAATGAAACACAATAACAATGTATGTATAAACACATAAAAGACCCAACAATGGGCCATCACACAACAATATATATATATATATATATATATATATATATATATATGTCGACTACGGCTGATCAGGAGGAGCATCACCGCTCCTGGAAAGAAGGTAAGCATACTGCTCCGGTGTAAGAACTACCGACAACGATGAAGGAGGAGGCAATACAACCGCTGTAGAAGCACTACCAAAATAACCAACTTTAGCGACGGCCACATCCGTCGCTCATCCGTCGGTAACATAAATTACCGACGGCATAGCGACGGATATTTGATGAAAATGGCCGTCGGGAAATACGTCGTCGCTAAAATTTGTCCGTCGCTAAGCCGTCGGACAAATGATTAACCGACGAACTAGCGACTGATTACCGACGGTTGCCTTTCAACGGATTAGCGACGGATTAGCGACTTGTTCCCGTCGGTTTACATGGCATATAATATTAAAATATCCGTCGCTAAGCCGTCGTAAATAGGTCGGTAAAAGCGTATCAGAGAGGTTCCTGATACGCAAAATCGGTCGCTATTCCGTCGCCATCCCGTCGTTAACCTCGACGTTATAGCGACGGATTAGCGACGGCAAATCCGTCGACATGGTTCTGGAAAGCTTCCATAATTCCAGAACCATGTCGACGGATAATGGGTCGCTAAGCCGTCGCTAGTCCGTCGTCATCCTCGACAGATTAGCGACGGATTAGCGACCCATTATCCGTCGCTAAGTCTCTGGAAACCTACCATATTTCCAGAACCATGTCGACGGATTATCGCTAGGTAGTCGACATTCCGTCGCTAATATTAATTGTACCCAGTTAGCGACGGAAGTTTCGTCGCTAGTTGGTCGCTAGCTGCAAATTTATTTCGTCGCTACCTGCAAATTTATTTCAACCAGTTAGCGACGGATTGTCCGTCGCTCGTCCGTCGGTAACTGCAAATATTTATATAACCCAGTTAGCGACGGATTTTCCGTCGCTAGTAAGTCGCTCATCGGTCGCTAAAAAGATATATCCGTCGCTAATTAGTCGCTAGTCCGTCGCTAAATGCAACATTAATAAAAAAAAATTACAGAAACATTCTATTTCCTTTTCGTAAATATTACACATATTCATAATATCCAATATCCAAACATCCATGTACGATCAACAAATATCCAAATATCCAAATTCATAATATCCAATATCAAACAGAAATATCCAAACATCTATGTACAAATATCCAAACACAAATACACAAATTCATAATATCAAAACATTCATGTACGCTTCCAAAATATCCAGAATTCAAAATCCAAAAACAGTACAAATATCCAAAAACAGTACAAATATCATTGAGATGGATCGCGTCGTCGTTCGGCTCTGCGGATATACTCTTCCACCATGTACGCCGGCACCTGGGACAACACATGCTCTGGAAGCGTACGGAGCTGCTCTGGCGACATCAAGTCCATGAGCCCAATGAGCGCAGTATCCGGTACCAGGCGGACCTCGGCAGAACGGTCAAATGAATAACGTCCAGGGTCGGAAGGACCGGCAACCGCACTAGACGGACCGGGAGCAGACGGATCTGGACCGGGAGCAAAAGAAGGACGCGGAAGGCGCTCCAGCACATCCGACATTAGACTCCGCATTTCCGACATATCGGAGGTGAGAGTCGCAAGCTGCGTCCTCATATCGTCCGACGGGGGCGCGGGAGGAGGCGGGGGCGGTGGATATCTCGGAGTCGCGCCCTGCAACGACGCCGCCAGGGAACCTACGCCGTAGACGCGCCCTTTATTAAAGCCGCCGACAGACTCTACGAACACGTCGTCGTAGCGAGCGGCCATAGAAGAGGGCGTCTGGGTGGGCGTCGTTTCGCCGACAACCTCGGCAGGGGGCTCAATCTGACTAAGGGCCTCATGATATGCAGCCTATCCAATGAATGTGTTTATACTATAAGTTTTCCTAAGTTATAATCTAAATCCTATGTTTTCCTAAGTTATAATTTGAATCCTACGTTCACCTAATTAAGTTAACAATAATTATATTTTTAATATAAATCTCATAAACGTAATTACTTACATCAGTCGCCTGGGCCCTCGCGTCGACGAAGCTCCCGTCTGCCCGCCTCTTGTGTGTATGCAGGAATACATCGTAGGCGGTGACCGACTCCGGCTCTCTCCCCTCCTTTACCGCCCGTTGTGCCTGCATACGAAATATACGTCGAATTTAATTAACTACGTATATTAATAGTACCGAATTTAATAGTGAAATGAATTTGCGGTATCTCACCAAATCTGCACGCGTCGCTGCGTGGGGCCTTGAACCTCCCGTATGCAGACCAGCGGCCTGTCTGCTCGCCTTCGCTTTCTCTGATTTCTCCCTGTACTGAGCAGTATTCATCTTATCCAACATCTGCTCGTAGTACTCCTCCCGGAGCCACTTCTTCCTCGAATGCGCCGTACGAACGTCGTACACCGCATCCCGTATCTTCTTCCCGGCGGCGGCTTTGTAGGCCTTGCGAATCAACTCCTCGCGATGGGGGGGCCACCAGAACGTCGTCTGACATACAAATTAAATTATCACGTAATTAAAAAATTAGTGGATTAAAGAATAATTAATAATTAACCAAAAGATATATATATACCTTCATCTCCTCGAGCCAGACGAACTGCATGTTCTGAGGCACCTCAGAAAAATTGAGGTAGGGGCCATGGTAGTTTTCCCGGATAATTTGCCCGAGTATCCGGGCAGCATCATACGGGAAAAACCTACAAAGAAGCAAAGAATGGATTAGTAACTTGAATAAATGAAACAAATTTAATAAATTAACTTAAATTTACTTACGTATCACCCGCGGGCCATAGCTCTCGTCGGTTCTTGCCTATCGGCCTCTCTGGAGGCGTCGGAGGATCCGCGGGTCCGCGGATGTACTCACCGGTAGCAGGATGAAGCTGAATCCGGGGGTACTCTGGAGCCCACCCTGTAGTAACTGATGGTGTACCCGCTGGTGCATCCGGGGACGGAACGGATCCGCTAGCGGATGGAGTCTCAGGCCTCGATAAAGATGAAGGTCCATGCGCAGAGATAGATCGACGGCGGGAAGAGTCTGTGGCCGGGCTCTCCAGGTCGGGATCGGAGGACTCTATATCCGGGGAATGTGGAAGGCGACCACGACCGCTACCACCACGACCGCTACCATCACGTCCACGGCCAGTGCCGCTACCACCACGACCGCTACCATCACGTCCACAGCCAGTGCCGCTACCACCACGCCCACCACGGCCAGTACCGCCACCACCAGCACCACTACCATCACGTCCACGGCCACTGCCAGCAGCACGAGTGGTAGTGACCATGACCTGTAAATAGAACACATAAATATAATTAACAATATAGAAGTATAAATGAATATAAAACTGAACTAAAATATATATACCAGCAGCAGGGCGGCGAGTGCCGTCAAGACAATGAGAACTAAGAGTGCCATCTGTAAAAAGAAAATCATACAATAAGTAGATGATCGAACGACAAAAACATAAACTGAAATAAGAATGTGTCCGTCTAAACTGAATTCACTAAGTTAGTTGTAAGTGCTTCTAATATATACCGATATTTAATCTAATCATCGTTATCGTCCTCGTCCTCGTCCTCATCGTCATCGTCATCGTTCTCATCCTCATTCTCATCGTCGACTTCATCTATATCATCATCCTCATCGTCGACTTCATCTGTATCATCATCCTCATCCTCATCCTCATCCTCTTCTTCTTCTTCTTCTTCTTCTTCTTCAGGCTCAATACTTGGGACAAGATGCCTCTTTCTCCCCTGGTTGACAGCTAAGTCTTGTATATCAACCTCTTCCTCCCCTCTATTTTCCTCAGCATGAGGTATATCGACATCTTCCACGTCCATGGTATCCGACTGTTGTCCCATGTATTGGGGCTTCTCGATCTGGTCCTCTTGGTATGCTGGGTCTCCAACGTTGAATGTATTTCTAGATTTAATCTTGCATACTGCCCACCAGTCAAATCGATCTCTACGACGCCTTGGGTAGCTTGTATAGTAGACTTGAACAGCCTGACTTGCTATCGCAAACGTGTCGGACCCTCTATACCTCCTGCGATGATTTATATCGACGAATCCAAATTGTTTATCGATTCTCCAACCGATATTTGGTCTCGTATCGAACCACTCACATTTGAACATCACAATATGCATATCATATGGGGCACTATATTATAAATCTACAATCTCCCGAAGCACTCCATAATAGTCAAAGTTCGGCTCGTCGTCATAGATGGTGCCTCTTATGCAAACACCAGAATTCTTGGTATCGAAGCCGCCATTGAGAAATTCGGCATTTATAGCATGCTGAGTTGACTTAAACTTGAAGCCATTAACGACATAGCCTGACAAAGTCTTTGCATGCTTCTTCGGTCCTAATGCCAAATAACGAATGCTCTCATTTATGAGTGTTGTTTCAGGCAATAAAACCTGTAAACATGTATTGATAATTTAAATATTTTAGCTGCATATATTTTAATGGTAGCCGTATAACATATTATCTCAGTTACTTACGTATTTACGAAACCAGGACGGAAAGGTACAATCAACCTCTCTTTGAAGTCCCTCATCTGTAATATATGGTGTCCTCATTTTGACTTCACCTCTAAATACACTGTTAGAGAGAATAAAAATAAGTGTAGTCACTTAATTCACCAAATTAGAGATTATAACAAGGCGTAGTCACTTACTTCTCTAAATCTCTCACTTCTTGTATGTCACAATTTAACAAGACATATCGGTGAGCGGTATCATACTCATCGTCGGTCAACTACCGTTTCTTACTAGCCCCAATAGGCTTGCCCCTTAAATTGAATATACCTCCATCCTCAACGTCTTCTTCATTCCTTTGAGGTCTATTTCGATTTGTCTCGACATGAGTATCGAAATAAATGGAGCAGAAATTTGACACCTCCTCGATAAGATATGATTCGCATATCGAAGCCTCTATATGAGCCTTGTTGCCAACTTTCTTCTTTAGATGGTGTAGGTACCTAAAGAGACAAATTATCTTGAGAATTAACAATGAATTGTAAAATCCACTTAAATTTCACTTAAATTATATCGATTTTTATTTACCTTTCAAAGGGGTACATCCATCGATAATGAACAGATGCACCGATACGGGCTTCGTATGCTAGATGAATCGGTAGATGCTCCATGTTGTCGAAAAAGCCCGATGGAAATATTTTCTCTAACTTGCAGATTGTTAAGACAATCTTCTCCTCAAGTTGTACCATATGTTGCACCGTCAGCTTAGTTGAACAGATATCCCTGAAGAATGTAGACAGCTCGGCCAACGGAACCCATACAGCAGAAGGCAACAACTCTCTCAAAGCAATGGGCAGTAATCTTTCCATAAACACGTGGCAGTCGTGACTCTTCATTCCCGTTAGCTTGCGTTCATTGAGATCAACGCATCTAGACAAATTCGAAACATAGCCGTCGGGAAATCTTAAATTAGATATCCACTTGCAGATTATTAATCTATCTTCCTTGCTCAATGTGTATGGCGCTATAGGCTTACTTAATTGTCCACCAGCACCCCTTTGTATCAAGTTCAGATGAGGACGCTTGCATATCTCGGCTATGTCTTGTCTTGCTTTTGGATTGTCCTTCGTCTTTCCTTTAATATCCATGACGGTATTGAAGACATTATCGAACACGTTCTTTTCGATATGCATGACATCAAGATTATGCCTTATAAGATTATCTTTCCAATAAGGCAAGTCCCAGAAGATACTCCGTTTGGTCCAGTTATGGCTTTGTCCGAACCCCTCGACACGATGGTTCGATGGATCTTCCATTGCGGTGGGCAATTCCTTTACAGCTTCCCAAATATCGTATCCCGAAAATCTGGCAGGAGGTTGAGAAAATTCTTGTTTTCCATATCTGAACGCGTCCTTATTCTTTCTCCAAGGATGGGTCGCGGGCAGAAATTGACGGTGACAGTCAAAGAAAGAAGTTTTTCCTCCATGCCTAAGGCGGAACGCCTTACTATTTTCCATGCATATCGGACAAGACATGTTGCCGTGCGTACTCCATCCCGACAGCATACCGTATGCTGGAAAATCATTGATTGTCCACATGAGTGAAGCTCTCATCTGAAAGTTCTGTTTCCTGGAAATATCATAGGTCGTGACGCCGATCTCCCACAGCTGTTTCAGCTCATCCACCAACGGCTGTAAATATATATCGATGTTCTTCGTCGGATTTTTAGGACCGGGTATGATAGCTGTCAGAAACATATAAGGAGTCTTCATACACATCCATGGTGGCAGATTGTAAGGGGTAAGAATGACCGGCCAGCATGAGTACTGAGATCCCGACTGTCCGAAAGGGGCGAAGCCATCAGCACATAGCGCCAGGCGTACATTTCTAGGCTCTGCAGCAAAATCTGGATGACACAAATCAAAATGTTTCCACGCCTCTCCATCCGAAGGATGTGACAATTCTCTTTCGTCCTTTATGCGTTCTTCGCTGTGCCACGTCATGTGTTCTGCTGTATTTAGAGACATATACATCCTCTGCAAGCGCTTCGTGATCGACAAGTAATGCATATACTTGTAAGGACGTCGTTTTCTAGTCGACTTTCCTTTTCCCTGTACTGGCTTGTAACGATCCGCATTACAGAAGCTGCAACTTTCTGATACGCAATTCTCTTTGTAGTACAACATGCATCCGTTGCGACAACAATCTATCTTCTCGTACCCCAGTCCCAGTTGTCGGACCATCATCTTTGACTTGTAGAAGTTTTTTGGTAGCTCTTTTGATTCCTTCGGTAACACCTCCTTGATTACTTCTGTGATCCGATTATAGCAAGCTTGTGGCAAGTTAAAATTAGACTTTATGTTCAACAACCGCATCGTCATTGACAGTACGGAATGAGTCTCACAACCAGGATATAGAGAAGTATCTGCATCCTGAAACATGTCATAGAACTCCTTCGCCTCGGGATTAGGATCCTCCGGATCAAAATTAGGCCCTGCCGCATCATACACCATATCTCGTGCAAGGTTCTGCAGATCTCCATAATCAACAGAGCATCCGTGGTCTTCGATGACATCCGTTGCAGCATTATCATCAAAAGCATAAGTAGCAGCTTCCGCAGCCCGTCTTTCCGAATATAGTTCACCTTGCGATGACCACAGGCCGTAATTACGTACGAAACCCTTACGGGTCAAATGATCTCTCACAGTCACCACTTCTTCGTAACGTCTATTGTGACATTTAACACATGGACACTTAATTTTGTTACCGTCCATGTACTGAGCTTTGCTCATTGCATAATTAAGAAATACTTCTACGCCTGCCTGAAAATCGTCACTCACACCAATTCTACTCTCGTGTTGCCGTTTGTACATCTATGTACGATCAACAAAATAACGACTCATCCTCAATTTGGATGTGAAAATCTGTATCGTAAGACAAACTAAACATAAGAATAGCCCGATACCGATACTCATAAATTTGGATTAGGGTTAGGATGTTAGATATAAGTGAACTAGGTGATGTAGAGTACAATATAGGGAACTATGAATGGACTGAAAGTTGCACATGAGAAGGTTCAATGAAGGGCCCATAAATGGGTTCACATGATAAGTTAGTAAGAATCCACATCACTATACATACCCCCCCGTCTCAGGAGTGTGTCTGGCTCCTATTTAGAACAGCACAGGTCACAACATGTCCAGAATAGCAAAACAGAGCTCTACAATGTATATCGGTATCGGACTATTCCTACGAGTATTGGTATCGGCGATATCAATACTCGTGTGAATAGGAGATTGCAATATAAGTCTAAGCTATCTAGCTAACATGTATACTTGCATTTACATTGTATCATAACTTGTATCTAGTTACCTTGCTAATCATGTATATACTCTTAACATATATGTGAAGACACTATACTAACATGTATTTAAATCAAGGTTCAAAGTATCGGTATCGGAATCGGTATCGGACTATATATTCCTACGAGTATTGGCATCGGCGATATCAATACTCGTGTGAATAGGAGATTGCAATATAAGTCTAAGCTATCTAGCTAACATGTATACTTGCATTTACATTGTATCATAACTTGTATCTAGTTACCTTGCTAATCATGTATATACTCTTAACATATATGTGAAGACACTATACTAACATGTATTTAAATCAAGGTTCAAAGTATCGGTATCGGAATCGGTATCGGACTATATATTCCTACGAGTATTGGCATCGGCGATATCAATACTCGTGTGAATAGGAGATTGCAATATAAGTCTAAGCTATCTAGCTAACATGTATACTTGCATTTACATTGTATCATAACTTGTATCTAGTTACCTTGCTAATCATGTATATACTCTTAACATATATGTGAAGACACTATACTAACATGTATTTAAATCAAGGTTCAAAGTATCGGTATCGGAATCGGTATCGAACTATATATTCCTACGAGTATTGGCATCGGCGATATCAATACTCGTGTGAATAGGAGATTGCAATATAAGTCTAACTTATGCTAAAATTATTGCCTAGGTTGATTGAATGATCAATACCTTACAAATATCTCGAACTATAGATATTCATTTACATATGGTATATATATTGGTTTATTTACTATTTAATAGTTTGGTGTTATTCTTAGAACTCTTTGTTTCTAACTTTTATCTCATTGGTTTGAAAGGATTAGCGTATAATGCTACTGATATCTGCTAAGGTAGAATAGCTGAGGTAAGAAGAATCATCTCTTCTTATTGTTGTTGCATTCTTTATATACTATATCTAATTGCGTGAGTCCGATGTTTAGTTGTTCTACTGAAGGGGTTACCCAAGGAAATTCTATGGAGAGTTGCTTAGGGTCGATTATATAATTGTTTTTGGAGCTCAAAATACAAAGCATACTCTGTTGTAAATTCGAAGAATTTCGGAAAAGATAACCTAATTTTGAAACCCAATGCTATACTATCGTATTAAACCCTAACCTAGATATTTGTCTATAAACTAGAAGCATACAAGCAAAACGATGATAATACAATTCTTGTCATATCGAAATATCTTGATGTCTAGTACTTTCATATTTGCGTAATACTTATAGTACACGAGTCGATTTATGTCATAGTTGTCTTTTCCTAATAGATATGAATTTTCTTGTTGAATAGAACTCTCGTATTTGTGTAATACATAAGGTACATGAAACGAGAAACATAGCTTGATAGGAAAGGATAACCTGATAAGATAGTAGATTTAGAGTTGTATGTTATTATAGATTGCATTATGGGCGGGGGAGAATAATTTCGATCACATCATAAAACATTATTGCAATTTAAATATCGCTCAAAGCTGATCAGTTTTCTAGCTCAATCTACAAGGCCTTACGACCCCACCCCCCCGACCCCCCTGCCCTCTCCACCCCCCACCCCCCCGCCCCCCGACCCCCCTGCCCCCATTCCCGACCCCCCCCGACCCCCCTGCCCCCATTCAACACCCCCCCGACCCCCCTGCCCTCTCCACCCCCGACCCCCCTGCCCCCATTCCCCACCCCCCCGACCCCCCGACCCTCATTCCCCACCCCCCCACCCTCTGCCCCCATTCCCTACACCCCCCCGACCCCCTGACCCCATTCACCACCCCCCCCGCCCTCTCCACCCCCCGCGAAGCCGACAACCCCCCCCACTCCCCCCCCCCGGCCCCAAAACCCAAAATTAGAGAAAGAGAGAGTGAGAGAGAGAGAGAGAGAGAGAGAGAGAGAGATACCTGGTAGAGAGAGAGAGAGCCGCGAGAGAGAGAGAGAGAGCCGCGCGCGAGAGAGAAAGAGCCGCGAGAGAGAGAGAGAGAGTTTTGGGGGGAATGAAAAATTCCCCCCCGTCGGTTCAATTTAAGTTAGGGCACAGAACCTAGCGACGGAATAAATTAGTCGCTAAACCGTCGCCAATTAAAAGGTGTTTTCCGACGGATATATCCGTCGCCAGTTAGTCGCTAAAGTTCCCGCCAATGTTTTAAAGATTTTGCCGCCAACATTTGCGACGAATAAGCGACGAAAAAAAATCCGTCGCTAACGTTCGTCGACTTAGCGACGGAAACCCGACAAATTTTTATATTTAAAATTGGAAAAAATTATGTTATATTGTCCGTCACTAATCCGTCGCTAAGATGTCGGAAACTGGTCGCTATTAGCGACGGAATCCTTCCGTCGCTAAACTTCCATCGGTAAAGTGGGGTATTTTAGTAGTGAAGGAGGCAGTGTAACCGCTGGAGAAGGAGGCAGTATAACCGCTGGAGATGGGTGCGTCCGCGTCTCCTCTAGAGCTAGCAGTCTTGCGCTGCATTGCTCCATGAAAGCCGCTATCCTAGTAACAGTGCCGTGAATGGACTCCTGCGTCCCCTGTACGTCCCTCATGGTGCGCTCGAGCTCGTCAAAGCGTGTGGTGACCGACGTAGCGTTCCCTTGCGCCTGAGACCCTGGCTGCTCAGAAATCCTTCTCGACATATCGTCGCGCAGCTCAGCAATCTGGCGGGCAATGGTATCCTCGACTCGGGACGATTCGGCCTGTGAGGGCTGTGAATGCCCACTGGCAGAGGAAGCCCTGGATGCCTGCGTCGCAATAAATACGTCGTAGGACCCCGTACTGTAGTACGTACCTCTATAAAGATCACCAACGGCAGTCTTCCAGAGCTCGTCCTCCGACTGAGGCAGAGAGGGCTGCGACGTACCAACCCCTCCCTCTGTCGGTGTACTAGCACTCGCACGCTCACGTAGCCTAACAAACTCGTCCTAGAAATCATTGTGCTTCTCTATAAATCAGTACTTATCTAAATTAGCCTAATAAACGTCTAAAGTATTTAATTATTATTAATTATATGGTTATCTGTATATTCTTCAAGTTATGTTAAAAATTAACGAAATCTAAATTAGTACTTACATAGCTCTGAGTAGCCCGGTCGTCGATGAGCTTTCCGTCCTTCCGATGGGTAGCCAGGAAGACGGTCACCATGTTTGCATCCTCACCCCTCTGTACCTGCATGTTTATTATATTTTATTCTTTAGTAAAATAGAAAATTATATACTCCTACTATCAATAAAATCTTATATATTGCAATAAATTACATACCAGACGACGGAAATGCTCCGTCATAGGAATCAATCCACTATACCACTTTTCGGCTCTCGTCCTAGCCGCCTTCGCCTTCTCCGACCGCTCTCTGTACCAGGGCTCCTCAAATTGAGCCCTCATCATGGTCCACTGGTCAGGCGTAATCCAACCAGCAATCGGCTTTCCGGAGCACTGACGAGCTTTCTGATCGTCAATTGCATCACGGATCAGCTTGGCGGCGACGGCAGAAAACTGCCTCTCAATCTGCTCGGTCCGGTGTGGTGGATAAAAATAAGTCCTCTACA